>OU896714.1:37249785-38502738 GCA_918026855.4 Phaedon cochleariae | reverse complement strand
ATGTGAGTGTGACATCACTCACCAGGCTAATGGCTCTTCTCTGGATGGAATCTGAGAGCATCAGAGTATGTTTGGGTGCTGAACCCAATATGTGGCAACAGTATTCTAGAACAGGCCGTATTTGTGCTTTGTATTTCATGAAAAGCTGTAAAGTACCTTTTCCTTCGACTACTACTGTGAGTGATGGATATTGTACACAAAACAATGGCATTAAGCTTCTCCTTACACACGTGTGCGTAAAGAGAGCGATCGCACGGTTTTCATAGGTATGTTGATAGATGACTTTGTTTCGTTGCTTAGGCGATGTGTCAATAACAATTAATAATTTCATTAATGTCATTAGCTAGGTGGGTAGGTACTTACCTTTTTATCAATCAATCCAGCTATCCACCGAAACCGACAACATCAGGTAGGTTATATTTTTTGAGAATATAATTATTTTCTTTTGATAATTCTCAATTTCAGTTAAAAAAAATGATGTCAAGCGATGACGATGAGCAGATTATTTCTACACCACCAGAAATGTTGGAAAAAGCTAGAATGGTAAAAAATGAGTTGCTACCCGCTAAGTCTCGTGAATGATACGAAATAGCACATCAAAAATTCCTGGACTTGAGAATTAGAAATAATACCGTGTCAATTTCGGAAAATATCCTTTTAGTATAATTTCAAGAATTATCAAATTCGATGGAATCATCATCACTCTGCTCGATATATTCCATGTTACGATCAACAGTTAATATAAATCACAATATTAATATAGCAACATATCCTATTTCTTCAAAAGGGAAAGATGGATTCCATAGTAGAAAATCAAAAATACTTAAACAGATCAATTATTTTCTGCAGAATGCTCCTGTTGAAGGTAATTTTTCAAATAACATACATACTCAACATTGAATTGATGAATTCCTTTTTCTTTAAATAACAGGAATAATTAAAGAAGATCAATCTTCGAAATTATATTTATAAAATATCTATTAATACTGAGAAATGGTGATAGCTCAGTTTTTGGAAGCGCTGGCTCCGAACCCAAAGGGTGGTGGTTAAGAGTGCAGTTGGAAAACTTTTTTTTATTATTTTTAAAAACGATTACATAATCTCTTGTGCTGCACTGTTACAAATAAATAACCATCATGAATGTTAATTTTATATCTTTATACAATGTGTTTTTTGCTACATATTAATCAAGCTGTTTAGATATGAAAAACGGCTCCATTTCAGTTCGAATTGAGGAAAATATCTCGGTATGCAATGTATCAATAAACAAACACAAGAATTGTGATTTGTAACTTTTCATGCAGCTGGCTTAGTGACGGGAGACGTTTTATATTGGTATTCGTTATTTGTGCCTTAATACAATATCTGCCCTATCCGGAAGAAAATATAGTGTAGTCGTAGAAAAAGTATTGTACAATTCTCGAGTTGTAAAGCAATTACGCACTTGTGGAGTTACACACGATGCCGCATAGCGGCGAGTGCGTAATATGCGTTTTACAACTCTTGTTATGTAATATACTATTTCGCACGGAATAAAAACCAAGTTTTTGTGAAGCTGCTTTCACGATTGATCTGACATGATTATCCCATGAAAGAGTAATGCTGATGGATACACCGAGAGCATAGATATAGTTGATTTGGTAGGAATGGTGGTATCAGGCATACTTTCGCATAGTTCCGACTTTCTAGAGGAGAGTTTTGGCTGCGTTGAATTCAACTAGGTTGTTGGTTCCCCAGGCGGTGATTTCAGCAAGATCTTCATTGACAGTATGAGCTGCCTTCGCCGTGAGTTCTGAGATTTCTGGGAAGAAATGAGAATTATGGAAGAGAACGCAGTATCGAGAGTACTAAATAATCAGCAAAACTGTGGATAGGGTAACGCCACAACTAGAGATTCCCCATGTTTTTCTTATGAATCTTGCCATATATGTGTGACGTAGGCAAGAAGATGCCCAGTTGATCTTCGGTAGCGAAAGCTATCATAGATGATTCTTGAGCTTTCCAGATATTTGATAAGCTCAATGTTAATATAAAATCCATCGGACGAAATAACAACAACAACGGCAAATAAATACAGAAATGGTGTACGTTCATTTTTGATAGTGTTTAATAACATTCTGGTAATTGAGTTCCTATTTACATTCCAAAGAGAATCGGTTCAGCGTCATCTATCATAATAAGATGTATCCAGAACCTTACATTGCGATTTTCAACTGTTCATTGTCAAGTTTGGGCAAAACAAAAGGGCATCAGTGCAAATACCATATTTATTATAAACATCTCAGGTAAACTATCAAATTCCTAGAAGACTTTTAGCACTTTTTAGAAACATTTTGCCACCTCGATTTATTGATTTTACATTCTATTCCGATGATCCATTCAGGTCCAATTCACATTTTTATTGAAATCGGAAATTACAAAGCGACTAATCTGAGATTTCAATCAGAGACAGGAAAATAAATTTCAAACTCTTAGAAATTTTCCATTGACGAATTGCATTGGATACATAAACAGGGTGTCCCTCGGTCCCAGATAATCAACATAATTTCACCAATCAGAAGAATACATAAATATCGTTTCCTGAAAAATGCAAGCATGGTTCATCGAACTCAGTACTTATTAAGTACGTTTTTCTACTCACATCCTAGACAGCACTGGATATTCCTAGAATATTCTCTAAATATGCTAAAAGAGAAGAGTATATTCCGAATATCCACCGAATATTCATAGAATATATATGTACCTCTGGAATATCCAAGGAATATTCAAATTTGAATTTTCAAATAATATAATGAACACGGAATATTCCAGATGGAATATTCAAAGATGAAGAAGTTCTACCTAGGATTACTATGTGTGATTCATTATAATTATATATCTGATATGGATAAGGTATTTCTTCTATTTCTCATATATAGGTATAATATGAAATATGTGTATTACTATCAATTTGTAGTTTTCATGTACTGTATACAGTGTGTCCCACTTACCATGCTCACCATGGGTATCTTTTTAACGGTGAGAGATACGAGGTCGGTCAAATGACACCAAATGTGGATTTTGTCAAGGCCAACTATAATGTGAAAAAATATTTTGATAAAATCTATTCGTTTTTGTTTTATACGCAAAAAACAGATTTTGATCATTTTCATGTCTCCTCCGTAACTTCTTTATTTATGAAAATATTCGAATAGGAATTTCACATTCTCATGGCAGTTTTTCAAAGTGATTTCGAATAAGATATAAAATTTATACCAACTCTTCTAGAATTTGAGATATCAGCACCAACTATAGTTTTTCAAATGTAGGTCATAGCTCACTATGACTTAGTTACAAATAACTTTTTTTTCTATTACCGATGATATGTCGCAGTAATGGTTTTGTGTTGATTACAACGGAGTTATCGTCATTTATACAAAACAAAAAATTATTGGGAAGCCGCCATCTTAAATTTATGAATTTTCACAAAAAAATCATGATCTCCGACCTCAAAAACCCCCATTTACCAATTTTGAATGGAATCGGACCAAATCTAGTCCGCCATCTTGGAGCAGCCATTTTTTTTAATTTCAACAAAAATTCCATAATGTATTGTCTCCAAAATTATGAACACCTGCCAAATTCCAAGCTAATCGGAGTTATGGAATTCTTGTTGAAATAAAAAAAATGGCTGCTCCAAGATGGCGGACAAGATTTGGTCCGATTCCATCCAAAATTGGTAAATGGGGGTTTTCGAGGTCGTAGATCTCGATTATTTTGGTAAAATTTATAAATTCCAGATGGCGGCTTCCAAATAATTTTTTGTTTTGTATAAATGACGATAACTCCGTTATTATCAACACAAAACTATTACTGCGACATATCATTGGTAAGAAAAAAACAAGTTATTTGTAGCTAAGTCATAGTGAGCTATGACCTACATTCGAAAAACTAAAGTTGGTGCTGATATCTCAAATTCTAGAAGAGTTGGTATAAATTTCATATTTTTTTCGAAATCACTCTGAAAAACTGCCATGAGAATGTGGAATTCCTATTTGAATATTTTCATGAATAAAGAAGTTACGGAGGAGACATGAAAGTGATCAAAATCTGTTTTTCGCGTATAAAACAAAAACGAATAGATTTTATCGAAATATTTTTTCACATTATAGTTGGCCTTGACAAACTACACATTTAGTGTCATTTAACCGACCTCGTATATCTCACCGTTGAAAAGATAACCATGGTGAGCATGGTAAGTGGGACACACTGTATACGTTTTATGATACACGTAATAAGTGAAGTATTATAGTAGTATTATTATTTTTATTTCTAATCTCATGTGAAAACTTTACAGCCAATTAGCGAAAATTCTCCATCAGTAGGTCATTGATGATCCTGATGGCACTTTTTTAACCGACTCCATCGGCAAACCCACTGCAGGAATAGTTTTTTGGGGCTGGTGACCATCAGATATTAATGCTGATTCACGATTTTGATTGAACATTCGGAACGGCAACAAAGAATAAAAATAGACTTCAATGCATTCGTATAAAATCAAAATGCATTCTTTATTCGTTATATGTGACCTTAATAACGATGGTTGCTGCCAAAATAATAGGTCATTGAGCCTTGTGCGCATTTGAATTCATCCAACTTTATTAGAATGGCTGATTTGAATTGAATGAGCCAATAAAATATGTCAAATGGACATGACTGCCTTAATTCGTAGCCAAAAGTGCTTAATGGGCCACATTTTCTCAACTATTTTGCATTAACTCAGAAGGCAAAAGTCCAACAACATGTATCCTATAGGTACTCAACATTGAACATATCTCATGAATCGAAAATAAGAGAACTTAAAGAGAGAAGGAAACACCGTGCATAATTAATATACCGTGTCCAAGCTGAAATTACAATGAGTGTCAATGAATTTTTTTTCAATCGTATGGGAAATACAAACATATCCCGTATATTTGGTGATGTCGATTCAAAATATGATACTGATTATATATCTGTGGTACTGTGGTGTGAGTACGCCTCATCGCCAGTAAGTATCTACTTACAAATTCAACATGATGTGAATATGACAAGGTATATTATTAATATCATGATGCATGTATATTCGTCAAAACGCCTATGAATATGAGGAAATTTTCATCGGGGTGCCATTCTACGAAAGCGTCTAGGGGTCACACAATTGAAATAAATATATATTTTTTTAAAGTATTTATGTGACATACCTATTACCATACTATTAGGAAATGCATGTTCTGTAAAATCACATCACATCAGATACAAAAGTGATCAGAATGCTGAATCTTGAACCACCCTGTATTTGTTCGAACTAAATGTCAGTGGATAGTAGATCTAAAGTTGGGATAGAAACATGAAAGCCGTTTTGACTAATAATGAATAGTTTCGACGCAAAAAAAATTTTAAAGTTGAAAAATCTCGATTTTGAACACCCTATATCTCTGTAATCATTCTCGCTAGACCCCAAGAGTGTGATGCATTGATGAAATCAGCTCACAAAGGAGAATGCGAAAATGCTATGAAATACAGGGTGTCCCATAAGAAAAAGTATAACTTTGATACGCCACGTATTTCTGAGTCACCCTGTATGTAGCGAAATAATTTGGAAATGTGCTGCTCAAAATCCTAGATCATCTCTGGAACTTTTGTCTATGTATCTCAAACTGTAAGGCCGTTATCTCACTTGGCCACAATAATGACTCACCCTTATATACAGGGTGTCTGTAAAAGGTTTGGATATGGCTCGGCTGTGGACTCCTGGGATGAAAACAAGTTGATTTAGGTCAACTTACCTATTTCCAAAATCGTCTCGTTGAGGTGGTACAAGACGTTGAAGTTTTTTTGGAAAGAAATAATTTTGCTCATAAAAAAAGTAGGCTGAGATCGATTTTCATAATTTCTGGCATAGCATGTTCTGTGACTGTAAGTCACGTTTTGAAATGTTTTTGATCATCATCAGTGACCTGCAAGTGTTTCAAACAACCATGTTGCCGTACACATTTGGTGATAACTTTTCAGAGGTCAGACTGAAAACTTTCAGTTTTTTTCCAGAAAGATATTTCCTTCAGAAATATTTTTTGTATCGTGTTAATTTTTGATAAGTCTCGAGGTTCATTTGCAAATAAATGATATCTGATCTGATGCATCCTGCGCATTTTTGAAAATTAATCTAATTAGTCGGACTGTTTATTGATAATAATGGCCACACTGTATTCTCATTGTGAACAAACTTATATGTTGCTGGTCCTCGCGGGCTTTACAAGAACTCTCGCGTTACAAATTTAATGATAACTCAGGACCTGAGGTGAGAACTTTAACGCCTTGTACTAACTCAACGAAACGATTTTGGATTTAGGTAAGTTGACTAAAATCAACTTATTTTTATCTCAGGAGTCTACAATTAAGCCATGTTCCAATGATGATGATTTTTTTTTATATGCATAAGATGCCTCAAATCAAATTTTATTTATTTGCAAATGAACTTCGTGACTAATCAAAAATTAACACGATACAAAAAATATTTCTGAAGGGAATATCTTTCTGGAAAAAAAAAACTGAAAGTTTCCAGTCTGACCTCTGAGAAGTTATCACCAAATTGGTACGGTAACATATGAGATACTTTGCAGCACTAGTGTGGTAAAGTTGAAAAATTATAATTTCAAATTTTATTTTTACTCAAAAAAATGAATAAGTACCAATTTATCATGAATATAGACACACTATTATCAGGAAATTATCTACACTTATGATATTCAATAACTACAAAACTTGAACTTCATTTAAAATAAATGGTAATCTGTGAAATAAAACAAGAATTGATTATATTAATAGACATGATAGGTACTAATAATACATATTTTCGTACCTATCCCGGGATTTAACAGGTACTATAGTTTCGATTGCTGCATTCGCCACAATTTCTTTATTGGAATGTAAGTTTTCCTGATTCGAATTCATGCCGATGAATTTTTTTTTGAATTGAAATTAACGCGTCAAAGTTAACAGTTCGCCGAATGAGTGACAACCGAGAACTCAATAGATTCACGACAACCATACGCCCAACCCTTACAACGCTTGCTTGTTACATATTCCTAATGAATCGTCAGTTCAAGGAATATTGAATATTTTTGATTAATTAATTTGCTTTTTGGTAGTAGGTAAACTATTGTACTACTTGTATTCGTATCGTTAACTCATTTTACGATAATCGATGGGTTATCAAATTTCCCATTTCATATCGTAATATGAGTCTTCACGATACTCGCATCGTAAATATCCATTATCCTGACCCAGTCCATCCTGCAAACCCAGAGAAGTTTTCGTCGCGAATTTGATTTTGCAATTTCGAGTTTACACTGCCCTTTTCGTCTATATCTCTTACCCAACTCAAAATTGCATTTCTTGATGGGACTTATACCTTTATACTTACTCGCTGGAGTCCATAAAAGCCTACTCTACGCCCTTGATACATAAGTAACTATGACAATCGTATTTAAAAAAATCTCCAAAGATTGTCATGAACCTGTAAACCTTCATTACAGTTCTTGATAGAGCATGATACCAACTCAATATACTATTTCTATGTCAAGTACGCACCACCAATTCAATTCACTCATTGATTTCGTAGCTTCAAAAACACCTTGAATGGATTGCGGGTACAATAAATATGCCAATTATCTACCTTTTTCATATTGCTGCTGTTATCCATTCGAGCTATAAAGTGTATACAGCTGCCTGCTTCAAATTAATAGGTGGCCACCTTGATAAACTTTCACTGTCTTACATTTCCCAATAATTTAATTTTAATTTATAATTATGCATGCAAACAGTGTGACTTGTTTTTTATGGAAGACAATAACAAAAATCTTGATCAAAGGTGATTATATAAAGATTTTCAAATGAATGTCAAAAACTGGAAGTTCACATATTCATCTTTTTCTTGAATTATTGATGACATTCAGCTTATGACTTGTACTAAATTCAGCACTGAGATGGTTTTTCGGAAAAATGAATCGAGATCTGGACTCTCATTTTAGTCAATGAAAATTTGAAATCGATTATCACTTATAATCTCCCTGGCAGCAAACTTACTATTGATAATTTTTTTCAAGGTCACGAATGAAAGAAAATCATCTCAAGTTGAAGACGAGGAAAATTTTCTATCAACAAAAACATGAGTGATACCGAGAAAAAAATTATCGGCCGACCCCAGAGATTTTTTTCGCCTATACCAAAAAAATGTGACCATAAGTAATCTGTATTGCCCCTTAGGATGCTAAACTCATAAGATCAAGATTTTGTAGTTTTGCACTATCGCTATCGTGAATCAAAGTCCGGAATCAAGGGAACAAATAGATTTCTGTTTCATTTTCCGTTTTTTTGTTTTTTTGGTGGTGGTGGTGGAAGAAAGAATGTGTGTCTCATATGCAGACATGGTATATTGTGCAACAAGTGAGAAAAGTACTTCCCCCCACATGTTGCACACTATACTTTTTCTACAACTGCACTTATCCAAAGAATCCAAGTAATGTAATTTATATGGTATGCATTTTAGAATATGCCACATTGAATATTGTGACCAAAGAGTAGACGCCATTGCGAGTTCCTCAAAGTATTTCAAGAAGTACATTTTCCGGGAAAGATTTTACTTCTGTATTTTTTTTTTATATTCCATACATTTTTCGTATATGCCAATTCATATTTCTTTCTTGAAATTTCTGGAAACAAATTCATATTTCGCAGTTTTTTCCATTATCTCTGTCTCTGGCGGTATATTTATCAAAATCGTCACATCTCGGTATATACATCATATTATTTATTATGAATTGGTGGAATGATATTTGGTGGAAACTGCGATTTCTATCAAAAGTACTAATGAGAACTACCCGAGAGAATTTAAAAAACTTCTTCTGACAGCAAAAAAAATAGTAGGCCGATTTTTATTTTGTTTCATTTGTTGGTAGGTAATGCATTTGTTTTGAAAAAAAGAGGTGGAAATTTTTTCAAAACCTCCTTGATGGTGGTGGAATAACTCGAACCATGATTTATTCTTAATTTTTGACTCACCATGTGTGTTACTTGAGTAATGGCTTAGAAAGTGCTTGCACCCTTTACGAAAGAGGCTTCTTTTGCGAGGATTGTATTTTTGTATTCATGAATCCTTGCAGATTACCAACTTTCTGAATTTATCGGGAAAAAATTTTCCAATGAAATAAACTGATACCAATAATTTTAAAAAACATTTCCATTGGTATACGATCCCATTATTCCACTAAAGCATCTGCCATTTCATCGAGACTTTCCGGAGACCTCTCGCGAGAACGTACCCTTCTCCCTAATTCATCTCACAAATGTTCTATAGGATTCATATCGGGGTTTCTCACAGGCCATTGTAATGTGGTAATACCAGTAGCTCCTAAGAAGTTTCGCACTATTGCTGCGGTGTGTGGTCGAACATTATCCTGCATCAATATAAAATTATTGCCCATACTAACTCTGCATACGGTAAGACATACTGCTCTGAAATGTCAATGTAAATTTGGGCATTCATCGACTGTCTCACCAGAAAAACATGAAGGTGTGTTTTTCCATTCATTGAAATCCCTCCCCACACCATAACGGACCCACCATTGGAACTTTCGCATTCTGTTATTAAATTTTGATTAAACCGTTCACCAGTTCTTCTCCACACTCTTTTTCTTCCATCCACCATGTTAAGGCAAAACCTTGACTCATCCGTAAACAAGACATTCGACCATTCAGGAATATTCCACTGTCCATAATTTTCAACAAAATTTCTTCTAGCAGCACGATGTTCGGACAATAATTTGGGACCTTTCGCAGGTCTCCTAGCTTTTAAATTAACTTCTTTTAGACGTCTACATACCGTCTGCTTACTTACTGCAACATCACGAATTTGGCGAAGATCTTGCTGAACATTTACCACAGTATTTGATCGATTCCGTAAAATCCGCAATCTCAAGAAGCGATCATCTCTTGGAGAAGTTTTTCGGGGGCGACCAGAACCGACCCTCCGAGCGGTGCTTCCTGTTTGTTCGTACTTGCGGATTGCTCTACGAGCAGTTGCTTCATAAACTCCCACTGCACGAGCGGCGTAACTCTTAATACGCCCATCTTTTACTAACACAACTAATCTTGCTACTTGTTCAGGATTTATTTGAGGCATTTGATGTAATTTTAGTCAATAAAACAAGACACTTAATTAATGACACAACGACAAAGGGTCAAACATGGAGGCAAACAACAAATCAGTTGCTATGGCAACTGCATTTGTTTTTTAAAGACAATGTGATCGTACCAATTTTGAGTACTTTGATCCTTCAATAAATTAAATTTGTGGGATAAGCGTAAGGTATCAGCAAAAAAGCTGAAATTCGGAAATAGCGGCATAACGTTTACTACGCCAATCGTTTACTTACGCAACTAATCTTGCTACTTGTTCAGGATTTATTTGAGGCATTTTATGTAATTTAAGTCAATAAAACAAGAAACTTAATTAATGACACAACGACAAATGACAAATGGTGAAATATGGAGGCATACAACAAATTAGTTGCTATGGCAACGGCATATGTTTTTTTAAAGAAAATGTGATTTTACCAGAATACAACCCAATCAATTTTGAGTACTCTGATCCTTCAATAAATTCAATTTGTGGGATAAGCGTAAGGTATCAGCAAGAATGCTGTAATTCGGAAAATTTTAGAGATAAATCAATGAATAAAGAGACAAAATGCTCGCAAAAGAAGCCTCTTTCATATAGGGTGTAAGAACTTTATATACCATTACTCAATTAACACACAGGGTGAGTCAAAAATTAAGAATAAATCATGGTTCGAGTTATTCCACCACCATTAAGGAGCCTTTGAAAAAATTTTCACCTCTTAATTTTTCTTCAAAGAAAAATGCATTACCTACCAACAAATAAAAAAAAATGGCCTATTTCTTTTTTTTTTAAGAAGATAGGTCAAATATCACGTGCGTCACTTTTTTTGGAACAGAGTGTATTCAAAGCTGAACACCAGCCAATTAAGTTTTAGTCGATTTCTGTTGATTCTCCATGGAAATGTATGTGGTGTTGGCAAAGTGCCGTGAGGAATAATGCTTTTCACAGTATGAGGAATACATGGTTTTGAAACTAAATGAGCTATGAGAAATGCGCTACTTTTCATAGCAGTAGCAGGAAAACGCTTTTCTGCACTTGTCTCAAAATATTCTATATGGCAACGCATTTCAACTGATAATGAGGCGTTCTGACTTTTTATTCGCAGGATCTACTTTGTGAAGTGTTCTTTGTGTGAAAGGGCTCAACTCAAACAGTGTGAACTTACTGAACTGCATACATATATATATATATTTGACACGTATGCAACGGTCTAATGAAATTTCAGCAGGCATACTTTCTGAAATGAAGCCTAAAATAATATGAACCTAATTCCGAAAATAAATGGACCAATTATAAATGCGCTTCTCAAAATAGCCACGATACTGTTTCTGGAATACGATAACCCACCTGCTAAGTTCCGATATATAGCATCGGCATCGCTGAATATGTATATTCACTTACCTATTTAGACTCAGGTTCTTCAAGAACTTCAGATTGGTAGGTATATTATCTTACAATATTTTATGCGATTTTTGTATAGGGAATCCAATTTCAAGTGACTTGAATGCCATTGTGATCTCATAATACTAAAGACCCAGACAGCACCAGATATTCCATGAATATTCATAGAATATTCTTTTTGGATATTGCGAATATTCATGAACATGCCAGGGATATACATATCAACTAAGGAATATTCCTTGAATGTGCTGGTGGGGAAAATTTTGTATATTCCCGGAATATTACACAAGGAATATTCCCTATATATTCAGAATGTACCTATAGTATTCTAGGAATATTCAGATAATATTCGGAATATTCCTAGAATAATACAGGAATATAAATAAATGAATATTCCGGGAATATTCCGTAACACATATTCATAATTAAAAAAGCTGACCCAAGATGGGCTCGACCTCGGGACTTTCAGACTGTCAGATCAACGCCTTAACCACTTGGCCAGTAATCGAGTTGGATAATAATGTACACAACAATTTATTGAATTGCGTTGTTCAGAAGGGAACCATAAACACTTCCAGTTCCATATGGGCTCTTAACATGTACAATGATCTGATTGAGTACTTTTATCACTATCAAAATTGTGGAGACGACTTTTTGTTTTTGATCCCTGGTACCATAACCAATTCACTTTGAAATACGATGGACTTCTACCACAGATTTCGAAATCAATGTTTAATACTCACATCTATAAAATTGTGATTGGTTGATTTTCATACTTTAGAATTTCATTGAAACACATGGGAATATTATTGAAATATTCCATGAACATACAGGAACAGAATATTCAATTGGGAATATTCCTGGAATATTCATACTTGAATATTCCCTGTACTATCCAACTGGAATATTCTAGGAATATTCACTTCAGAATATTCCTTCTGGAATATTCCCTGTATATTCATTTTGGAATATCCAGTGCTGTCTGGGGAGTTATAGAATGGCATCATTATAAATTCACCTACACATATTTGTAGGACGCGAAAATATTTTTTTGTCTTTGTCTACGTGATCATTACTTTTTGGTTTTTGTAGATATACGGATAAATGGTGTATAAACAGTGTCCCGCTTTCCATGAATACATGCACCCTGATATTATTATCTCAGTAATTATTGATGTGATGTTCTTGTCATTTTGATGGTGATTGCACGCAACAAAGAATGGTACAAACTACTAGAATCGCTGTATATCTTACCACGAAAAATTTCAAGAATAGGGATGAACTTTCGCCGCAATAAAATATTCTCTATATATACGTTGAAACAACCTCATAGTATGTTACTAGGCATGGTGGTAGAACTAAATGCGAAAAGTTGAAAATAATCAACACAGCACCGTGGTAAAATTTACCACGAATATTTTCAGAGACACACCACAGAGGGAGTATTTGATACTATGATCAGTTAGTAAATCTCATTTTGTGATTTGTGATTTCCACCAATCCAGCTGTTGTTTTCGAGTGCTAATTATCATAGGTGATAGTGAAGTATATGCCAATTATGCCATATCTAGATTGCCGCACCATTCGCATTGATTTTTATAAGATTACATTCATGTTAAATATCAATTTCGAAGTATTTTTATTGTCTTCTATATTTTTGAAAGTCAGCTCAAGGAAAAACTGTTAAATTTTCTTTCAAAACAACTGGAAGTCGGAAATATCCTGAAAGATGGGAAATCTGATACTATATTTATGCGTACATATTTCTATAGATTTTTTCACCTCGTTCCTGAAATGATATAGAAAAAGTTTATGGAAACCATAATCCAACAAATGTTAAATATATCATATGAATAATTATGTTACCTATTGAAAATACCATTTCTTCAATATAATGGTCCATGAATGTAATATCGAATTACCGATATCTGATATGGACAAATTTTATATGAGTACTTATAGTATACCCATACCCATCACCTATATTATACGTAGCGATAGAATCAGATAGCTTATTGTGTTGAATGATGAATCGTACAAAAAACGGTCCTTAGTATAACATATTGCATAATCTCAATATATGAAAACTGAATTCTCAAATTTCAATATTTTCATTCATACCCATACTCTGTTCAAGTTCCACAGATAAGAATTCTTCTATATTCAAAGTAGCAAGAGCCATGACATAGGTATTCGAAGAATTATTATTGATTAGTATTGATCAAACGTTGGTAGAGGCATTGAGAATAGTGTATACAGTGTGTCCCATGGAATTTTTGTTGAAATAAAAAAAAATGGCTGCTCCAAGATGACGGACAAGATTTGCTCCGATTCCATTCAAAATTGGTAAGTGGGGGTTTTTGAGGTCGGAGATCATGATTTTATTGTTAAAATTTATAAATTCAAGATGGCGGCTTCCAAATAATTTTTTGTTTTTGTATAAATGGCGATAACTCCGTTGTTATCAACACAAAACTATTACTGCGACATATCATCTGTAAGAGAAAAAAAAGTTATTCGTAACTAAGTCATAGTGACCTGGGGCTTGGGTGGCTACCAGGAGCGTCGGCAGGTGACGGATAGCCGGACGACCTGCAGCGCAGACTGTGCAACCACAGGCACGCTGCAGGCCACCACCGAATAAACAATAAGGTGGCGCTGAGCAACCCTCCAATCCAAGGTGTTACGCGATCCGTGCCGATGGATGCATGGCGGTGGGAGAGCACCGTCTCGAACGGAGCCTCGGGGATACCTGGCGACCTCCTCGAGTACCAGCCTTGCCACGCCGTGCGGGGCTCCGGCGTGGTCGACTGCCAATTCCCTAGCTATTCGTGGGACCAACATGAAGAAGGAAATTACAAACAAAGGAAAGATAGAGCGGGATGTCACCGCAACCCAGGACGCTCAACCGCGTCCTGGCACCTCTCAAGCACCGAGCTCACCTCGGGACACAGAGAGGGAGAAACAGAAGAAAGAGGGAGAACCAGCGGAGCAAACATCCGACAAGGGTTCCTCCTCCAGAAAATCCTTCGCGAAGAACCGGAGGAGACAAATGCCGCTGCCACCTCCAGGCAAGCCCGGAGGTATCGACGATCCGCTGAGAAGGGGCCTCAGCGGGGCAGGAGTAAGATGGTACCTTCGCTTCCTCGAACAGGGCTTGACACCGGAGGAAGCAAGAAGGAAAGCCGTCGAAAGGAAGAAACCCCAGGAGTTGCCACCTCAACAAACGGAGAAGAGGGGGCCTAAAACTCAAACGCCCCCTCAACGTCCGAATACGAAGAGGAGGAAAACTGAAGCGGGAAGTAGCACCGCCACTGCTAAGCAAACTGGGCAAACCACCAGCTATGCTGAGGCAGTCAGCTCAATAAAAATAGCAGTCCTCCCCAAAAACTACCCGGAGGAGACGCTGAGTGCTGAGCAGCTTACAGCACTGGAGGACGCAATCGTGCAGGAGATGATACTGGGCGCGGAATGCAAACTCCAATTCGGGGGAATTCACTTCCGCCCCAGTATGCTCGTGGTAGACTGCGTCAACCAAGAAACGGCGGACTGGATGAGGGCAAAGGCCCCCAGTTTGAGCACCTGGGAAGGTTCAGCGCTGATGGTGTGCCTGGGAGACGACATCCCAAGGGCGCACACCATCACGGTGTTCTTTCCCAGGAGCACGGACATCGAACCAGAGAAGTTGCTCACCCTAGTGAGCACACAGAATAGGGGGCTCCGAACCCAGCTGTGGAAAACACTAGGAAGCAAGAAGGAGGGCAACGGCCAGCTCCTTAATCTTGGAATAGACGACGAGTCCTGCGAGGCCATCAGGAATATGGGTTACACCATATTCTACAGGTTCGGGAAAATCCCCGTTCATGGCCTTCGCAAGGACTCGACTGAGAAGAAAAAGGTAGAAGAGGGGAGCAAGACATCATCAGCTCCCTCTGCCACAGAAACTACTGTGGCCAGCGAAGCCGAATCGACTGGGAGTATGGACCAGGATACCACGGTCATTCCCAGCGAAGAAGAGCTAATGGTGCTGGATGACGAGGAGGCAAGCACTCCAACACACTAGCAGCAATGGCTAATACAGCATCAGTCAGGTTCGCCCAGGTGAATACTCACCACGCTAAAGGGGCATCAGCCGCCTTATCGAGGGTGTTCACCGGGGCACACTTGGGAGTTGTGTTGATCCAAGAACCTTGGGTCAACAGAGGGCAGATTAAAGGACTGCCGAATAAAGAAGGTAAGGTTATCTGGGATGTCAGGCATGACAACCCTAGAGCTTGCATACTGATCTGGAATGACATTAATTATGTTTGTCTTTCAGAATTTATGACGAGGGACTTAGTGCCTGTACGGGCCAAGATCCACACAGGGCACTCACACCTCGACATAGTAATAGCTTCAGGTTACTTCGCTGGAGATGGGCAAGCACCACCAGAAGAGGTACAGAGGCTATCCGACTACTGCAGCAGGAGCAAACTACCCCTCCTGCTGGGCTGCGATGCCAATGCCCATAACACCATCTGGGGAAGTACGGACACCAATCAAAGAGGTGAGCAATTGCTAGAATTTATACTTGCGGCTAACTTAAGTATACTGAATGTGGGGTCTACCCCCACCTTTGTAACTAGGGCTAGACAAGAAGTATTAGATATAACGCTCGGCAGCCCGAGCATTAGTAGAAGGGTTAGACATTGGAAGGTCTCAGACGAACCCTCCCTCTCTGACCACAGAATCATAATGTTCAGTGTAGAAGGGCTTGTGACAGAAACAACCTTCATTAGAAATCCTAGAAACACAGACTGGGAAAAATACACCACCAATCTCAAATGTAATTTAGAACAAATCAAGTTCAATGGCAAAAGTCACGTCGAATTTGAGCAGACATTAGAAGCAGTTAATGGGGCAATCATGGATGCATATGAATCCAGCTGCCCCATTAGAGAAAAGAAATCACACAGTGGTACCATTTGGTGGAACGAACACCTGTCAAATCTAAGATCCGAGGTCCGCCGGCTATTCAACAAGGCCAAGCGGGACGGAGATTGGCAGGGTTACACCGAAAGGCTGACGATTTACAACAAAGAAATAAGGAAAGCTAAGAGAAATAGCTTCAGGAACTTTTGTGAGACAATCACTTCAAGTCCACCTGCAGCCAGACTGTACAAGGCCATGGCGCGGGGTAGGGAGCAAGGACCAATGTCTCTCAGAAGATCAGATGGTAGCTATACAGAAGATGAAGAGCAACGAGCTCTCCTTTTACTGGAGACGCACTTTCCAGGTAGTACACCATATGATCCCGAAAGAACACTGGAAAAACCAGGCAGAGTAAAACGAGAAGACTGGGATGTTGCAAAAACCATTTGCACTCCGGCAAGGTTGAAGTGGGCAATCGACTCTTTCCAACCATTCAAATCTCCTGGAATCGACGGTATATTTCCAGCCCTTTTACAAAAAGGGCATAAGGAACTACAGCCGTTCATTATCAAGGCAGCCAAACTCAGTCTGGCGTCCGGGTACATACCGAGCAGCTGGACGAGAGCGCGTGTGACTTTCATCCCCAAAGTAGGGAAGAAGGACCCTACCCTTCCGAAGTCATTCAGACCGATCTGTCTCACATCCTTCTTACTGAAGACACTGGAGAAGATCGTAGACAACTACATCAGATGTGAGATACTGGAGAGGGTGCCCTTGCACCTAGGACAGCATGCATATAGGGCGGGCAGATCAACCGAGACCGCCCTTTTCGTGCTCACCGAAAACATCCAGAGATCACTTGAGCATAAAGAAATCGCCATGTGCGCATTTCTAGACATAGAGGGGGCATTTGACAACACCTCTCATGAAGCAATAAAGAGAGCTCTAATGAACAAGGGCGTGGACAGAACCACATCCAGATGGATGTGCCAAATGCTGACCACAAGAACAGCTGAAACGAAAGTGGGTGAGAGCAGCTTTCAAATCAGTACGAACAGGGGCTGTCCACAAGGAGGGGTACTGTCACCCTTAATGTGGAGTCTAGTGGTAGACGAACTACTCGGGATTCTTACTGAGAACGGAGTAACTTGCTTTGGATATGCGGACGACATAGTCATCATGGCCAAAGGCAAATTTGAAGGCACCCTCTGCGACCTCATAGAGAGAGAGCTAGAGACTACCAGAAGATGGTGCCATTCGGTGGGGTTGAGAATTAACTCAACGAAAACCACATTGGTACCTTTTACTAGAAGAACGAAGGTTCAGCACTTAAGAGTCATCCGTCTAAACGGAGAAGACCTAGAATGGCAGCAAGAAGTGAAGTATCTAGGGCTCATCCTAGACTCAAAGCTTCTCTGGAATAGACACGTAGAAAAGATCGCCAGTAAGGCAAAATCATCACTGATGGTGTGCAGGAACCTTGCAGGCAAAACATGGGGATGTAACCCATCAATACTGCGATGGATGTACACCATGCTAGTGAGACCAATGATCACCTACGGAGCAGTAGTGTGGCACGGCAGAACCGAACTCGCCACTAACAGGAGCAATGAGATCAGCTCCAACAGCAGCACTAGAGGTCATTTTGGATCTCACACCTCTACACATCGTGGTGAGGAGAACTGCCTATGGAGCACATCTCAGGTTAGCCAAGGTCGGACTAAGAGGGAAAACGCACAGTGTATGGGGCTCACCCCCCACTGAGATCGCACACCTCGCCGATCTTCCAACAGACCAAACCATTAGGAAGTTCAGTTTTGAGAAGAACTTCCGAGTGGAGCTGAGCAACAAGCGCGAATGGAGCACAGAATCCATCGAATCACTGGGAAGGAATACCATTACTTGGTATACGGACGGGTCTAAAACACCCGAGGGAACTGGAGCAGGAGTCTTTGGGCCTCGCACCAAATACTTCGAATCCATGGGACAATTCCCCAGCATTTTTCAAGCGGAAATACACGCCATAGGAAGATGCATCCAGTTCAACCTAGACAGGAAATACCGGAAGAAGGACATCGCGATTTTATCCGATAGCCAAGCAGCCATCAAAGCGTTGAGCTCTCCTTACATCAACTCGAAGATGGTATGGGAATGCCTAAGCAAATTGAATGAGCTAGGCAGCAACAATAAAGTTACCCTCCTCTGGGTGCCAGGGCATATCGGAGTGGAGGGGAATGAACACGCAGACGCTCTGGCACGACAAGGGGCTTCAACGCCACTGATCGGACCAGAGCCATTCTGCGGCCTTGGAAATTCCTATTTCCAAGGAGAACTTGAGAAGGCGGAAGGAGCCTGGAGAGCCAGGCAATGGAGAAGACTTCCAGGACTACGGCAGGCTAAAGATCTCCTTGGAAATTTCAACCGAGAAAGATCTAAGACACTGACAAACCTCAGCAAAGGAAGTCTCAAAGCAATAACGGGATTTCTAACGGGGCATTGCAGACTCAAAGAACACCTAAGGAAGCTAGGCTTACAGGAGGACGGCACCTGCAGATTCTGTGAGGAAGAACCAGAAACACCCCATCACATACTGATGGAGTGTGACGCTGTACATCACAAAAGATTGAACATACTGGGAACACACCAGCTGACTGTGGAAGAAATACCACAGCTAGACCCCCTCAAAATCCTCAAATTCCTGAAGGAATTGAATCTCGAGGGGCTGCTATGAACAAGAAATCCTTGATATAGCAGGAGCAGATGGGGCACAATAGATCTAATTGGGTCGCAGCGCATCTGTCACCATCCAACCTACCAATACCAATACCAAGTCATAGTGAGCTATGATCTACATTCGAAAAACTAAAGTTGGTGCTGATATCTCAAATTCTAGAAGAGTTGGTAAAAATTTCATATTTTTTTCGAAATCACTTTGAAAAACTGCCATGAGAATGTGAAATTCCTATTTGAATATTTTCATGAATAAAGAAGTTACGGAGGAGACATGAAAATTGCCAAAATCTGTTTTTTGCCTATAAAACAAAAACGAATAGATTTTATCGAAATAATTTTTCACATTATAGTTGGCCTTGACAAACCCCACATTTAGTGTCATTTAACCGACCTCGTATCTCTCACCGTTAAAAAGATACCCATGGTGAGCATGGTGAGTGGGACACACTGTATAATCAAGGGTAAAAGTTTATTGTACCTCAAAGTGGTACCTACCAACACCTTACATACCTATTTGGATCGAAAATAATTGAGATCAAAGTTGACTATCATACCAACTCAAATCCCCTGAGATATTGAGCCAAAACTTCGTTGAAACAAATGTCATTCGATTTTGGCCTTCTGATTCAATGTGATACCTCATGAGATAGCATGTTTATTTTCTGTGTTTGGACTGTTTGGAGCGGAACAGTGATGAAGCGAATGATTTTGCTAGCTACGAGGTATGTACGTGGGAACCCGAAACTTATTTGAACAAACAAATTCCTACCAACTGATTCTAATGTCCTTGAAAAGTTCATCCACCTCCGAAAGTCTAGCCAATGTCAGATAGCGTAGAGGAACCCCTTCCCAACTTTTAACGGAAAGTGACAAATATAGGCAAGCAAATATGCAAAACAAAACGGCTTTTCGGTATCTATCTTGTAATATGCACCAAAATGGATCAGCTAATTTCTCGTGCAGTAACAAGAACTTCCAAACGAATGAAAAAATAAATAAGTTGAGGACTGAAAGTGGGATTTGAATAATAAATTTCGATATTCTAACCAATTTTCTAGTAGAAGTGTTCAATGTCAAACATAGCCGTACCAAATCTCAGATAACTCAAAGACGTTTTGATAACCATCTGAGGAGTTGCTAATATATGTATGCTGACCGATATGAAAGAAGCAACGCGACATCATCCAGCAACGAATGAGATCAATACGTGCAGGTCGCAGAGAGACGATATCAATAAAACTCGCTTCGGGAAAAAATCTTAAAAAATCAATTCCTGACCTCTAAGTTGCAATTTGAATTACATTGAAAAGAGGGTGAGAAAGGAGAGGAATGGATGCTATTCAGAAAGCTATTTTACGTCTGTTTCAATGAAAAATCTTGCAAAAATTGATTCCTAACCTCTAGGTTGTAATTTGAATTATATTGACAAGAGGTCAAGAGGGTAAAAGAGGGGTAGAATGGATGCTACAAAAAAATCTATTCAACGTCTGATTAAAAAAAAATCTTGCTTAAATCAACTCCTGACCTCTAAGTTGATTATATTGATAAGAGGGTGAAAGAGGGGAGGCAGGGATGCTACAAAATCAGACAAGTATCTGATCGTATTCAGGAAACTATTCAAGATTTATTTAAAGGAACAAATCTTGCAAAAATCAATCCCCAACCTCTAACTTGGAATTTGAATTATATTGATAAGAGGGATGGAATAGATGCTACGAAATCAGACAACTATCTGACCGTATTCAGAAAGCTATTTTACATCTGTTTCAAGAAAAAATCTTGTAAAAATTAATCTGTATCTGTATCTGATCGTGTTCAAAATCTTGCTAAAATCATTTTCTGACCTCTAATTTGGAATTTGAATTATATAGATGAGAGTGAAAGAGGGCGGAATGGATGCTACAAAATCAGACAACTACCTGATCGTATTCAGGAAGGTATTTATCATCTGTTTCAAGGAAAAAATCTTGCAAAAATCAATTCCTGGCCTATAAGTTGGAATTTGAATTATATTGATAAGAGTGTGAGAGAGGGGTGGAATGGATACAACAAAATCAGACAACTATCTGATCGTTCAGAAAGTCATTTGACATCCCTACGTCGTCAAAACAAACAAAACTCTACCAAAACTCGTTCGTCTATAGAACGGCGAAGCTTCGGAATTCTTTGCCAATGGAAGTATTCCCAAGAACTTATGTCCTCCAAAAGTCTAAAAAAAATTCCAACACCTACCTCCTCTCCCTATCCTCCCTACATCCACGATGTTCCACGAACATTATAGGAATTTCATTTCGTGCGCTCCAACTGATGAAAGAAAATCTTGCAAAAATCAATTCCTGACCTCTGAGTTGGAAGTTTAATTATATTGATAAGAGGGTGAAAGAAGGGTGGAATGGTTGCTACGGACTATGAAAATCTTGGTAGATAAGGTTTTGATGAATTCGATGATAATTACCATAACAGCGAAATTTCGGCTGATAGCTTTTTGACATGAGATTAGTTGACATTTGGATTTTTGTACGTTTATTTGCATTCATCGCAATAAACTATCGAAAGCAGCAGCGATAGGATGTGTCTCATTGAATTGTTATTCTACATAAGGTTGCCGAAAAAATGGTGTGCGCAACACGTCAAGAAACAATTTTTTTGGACTCGCAGACTTCCAGGACTCGCCTACACCTCGGCCTAGAATTTTGTCTATTCGTCCAAAAAAAAACAATATTCTCCGGACTTGTTACATAATAGTAATTCACAATCCACCAGGGTCGACTTGGTGACGTTTCACAGACCCTCTTGAAGAATGTTTTGAGAAGAACTAGACTAGTGCGTTAGCAATGAAGCTCATTGTGACATTTTGAGGACGTCCCTAGGTTTGCATCAAGAGTGTAACCAGGCTGTCCTCAAGTGAAAATTGCAGCCTAATAACGTTATTAGTGAAGAGAATGAAACATTCTCATGAGGCAATTGGCGATATTTTCAGGATATCCTTCGGCGATTGTGGGCTGTATGGGACCAGTATTTTGACTCTTCATCACGATTTTATTCATTCTTGAGTTTGTTTGCATCTCAAGTTGTTGTTCGATGACAAGGTGGAGATTAACTCTCGGATTAACTTCACTGTTGTGGAATGCACTTTTATGGTGAATTCATGATGTAACTTAGTCCTAACTCAACTAAACCCTAACTATGAGAAGTTGGAATTGGAATAATCTATGATTACGTTCATGCACGCAACTTAGGGATTTAAGTATAACTTTCAACTTAATTTCACATTTCTCCGTGCAAAACGCGTGGTCAAGCATTGATGAAATTGTAAATAGTTAGGTTTAATAATCCATAACCTCAAACACTCTGCTCAAACTTTCAATTAATATTTCAGAATGTTTAAAATATTTTTATTTTGTTCATAACATTATGGTTGACGACAGTGAACTCATCAGTTTGGTACAGCAGTACTCCTTCATTTACAACATTTTACAGTTGGTACAGCTCATACATGGTTCTGCACATGCGTAAATATTTATGGTCTCAAGTAGGGACTAGAGTCCCTGTATATACCTTAGACAAGAGTCCGGACACAGCTATACTTCTGTCCTTTTCTGTTTTCAAAAAATGCATTGATGATTGAATAAAGGAATTCCCCTAGTATCACCACAGTTGAGAGAATATTATATTCTCTCAACTGTGGTATCACAGCCGTCTGTGCTAGTATCAATGATTGTCAGAAACAATTTTGAGGGTTAGATTATTTGTCAAACCGTTCATAACCGTAGGTAGAAGTGAGAAATAGGGCTATCTTAACTAACTATTGAATTTTCAAATAATGAACAACAGGGTGTTCAAATTTCGAATCGATAATTTTCATAATCAATTCCTGAGATGGCTATTGCAAATTTCCGTCATCAGATATTTCTTCACTTTATTAGATATAATTTGAGTGTTCTACGTGGTATTACAAATATAGCCAAGAAAATATAGTTGTTTTCTGTTGGGATATAAAGAAATAAAAGATATATGATTGTTTCATTATAATTTTTTTCGATTCTCTCAATTCAATAACACTCATCAGACATAAAAGTGACAGAATCAAAACAACATTATATTTGATAGCGAGTGCTTTATTAATTGTGTCGGTTTCCCACCTCTTGCTGCAGTCTACATTCACCTGTAAATTTTGAATTTGATCTGAATTAAAAACACCGTGGACTGATGACATAGCACATTGCAGTTTCTCTAAATCTTCTAGTTTTGATTTCAAACTTTCAATTTCTTTCTGCATCATCTCATTCTCATTTTCTTTCTCTGTGATCGTATCATTCAGTAATTCCCAATACGATGACGACGGGACTCTTTTTTGAACGTCTCTATTTCATAAATTGACGGCACAGCAGACTCTTTCAATTTGAAATCCATCAGCTTGAAAGAATCTCTATCAAAATGGGCCTAAAATTCTTCTTTTTTGTAGTGTTTTTACAAGTAAATTTGAATATTTACCTCACATATTGCGGATTTCTTGAAATTATTTTCCATTCTGGACGTTTCATTGCATTCTTCCAAGATCATTTGGAAAATTGAATAACTTGAATCCCTTTTCTAATGAATTATCGAAATAATGTAGGCAGCAGGACATTGAAATAATTTAGAATGCTAAATTTTGGCGGTCAATTTTGAAGGACAGTGACAGAAATTCGAAATAATTCAAAAAAGCTGGCGGACGACTATGGTGTTTTGTCACATTATCAGGTGGGCAAACCAAATAATACAAAATATCAAAAACCCCAACGGCTGTCAGTTTTGTGTCCGGACTCTTGTCTAAGGTATATACAGGGAATAGGGACTAAGTTGAGTCGTGCATGAATTCACCATTGAAAGAATAGGTATTACCTACCTACTCAAATACAGTGTGAATTACAGGAAGTGCTACACTTTTTCTGAGAAAGAACGGACCTAACCTAACGTTATATTTATCTAGTTGTGCTATCAACAATCGCTCCAACAATTTGCACGGATGTGACACCGCTGCCTATGATGACTAATACAATAACAAACAAAATAAACAAAACATCATCGCGACCACATTGCCATCCGCGGATCGCGACCACGTCTAGCGCTTGTCTAGCCGGATAACCTAGACCCACCTACTTGATCGCCATGAAATGTGAAATGCAGCGTGATCAACGTCCTGTGAATAGTTTATAGTACGGTCAAATCTAACAACTAGCGACAAGCGTATACCCTACAATATTTTGAGACTGAATTCATGCAATAGAAGCACTAGGTATTTCGAACCATACTTTCTTTGATTGCTTCCTAAATTGTATTCATCTTCACTAATGAATATATCATTAACCTCTCGGGAATTTCATAGGTCGCGTGCACGATGAGCGACCCTGGAGGTGAAATATTGAAACACAACCTCACTTTTTTATTTGTTTACAGAGGAATCAAAGGATTGAAATAGTGTTTGCTGTTTGGCATACCAATCGTGTTTTTGCGCTACTCATTAATTCAAGCATGCCTTATTCTCATTGTGCTGTTGTACAATGCACAAAAAATGCAGAGAGAGAGGAAGGAGTATGATTCTTCAGGTGAATAGTAATCTGACATAGTTTTCTTTATGAAATTTTGTCATTTCTTATTGAAATTCCTTCTGCCACTTCTGCAATAGAAGCTAATACTGCTAATAGATTGCAGCAAACACTATCATATTTCGTCAGCATGTCAGACCAGTCCTCCCGTTTGATTGCATGAATCCAATCTCCTCGCATTATTCTAGAAATTTCACGAGTATTTCTACTAGCTCCTATTGCAGAAGGAATTCTGATGAGAAATCAGAGAAATTACCAAATTCCAAAAATGAAAACTATATGTGAGTCACTATACTAGCTACTTACTTCCAAATAATAATGTACCAACCGGATTCCTTCGTCTCCTGCTGCATTTTTTGTGCATTGTACAACAGTACAACAGCATGCGCAAATTAATGAATAGCCGAAATCCACGATTCGTATGCCGAAATAATTGTGAAAAACTATTTCAATCACTTGTAAACAAATGAGAAGAGTGAGGTTGTATGTTTCAATGTTTCTCCTTCAGGGTCGGTCATCTGACAGATCTTGCACGCAACTCATTCTGGAACTGCCATTACCTTTTAGATAGTTGTTTATTTGCCACATGATGTGATACATTTATTTGTACATAATAATATGGTATGTCGGATGTATAGGTAAAAAATACACCATAGATCGAAAAGCATGAATATAATCAGTAAGTAACATAACGTCATATATTATCACAACTAAAAGAGAAACGACAGATAAAAGAGTTTATTGACAACCATATAATATGTATCGTTGTCATTACTAACGTCATTGGAAGTTGGGAAGTATCACATTACACACCTCTACTTCCCCCCTCACTTCCCGCCCTCACTTATGTAATATTTTAGGTATGTTCAAAAAGAATCAGAGATTTATTAATTTTGATCGGAATATAATGGTTGTAAATAAAATAGTATACAAACCTAGGTATTAGGAAGTTTCATTCCTGTCTCGAGATCATAGCTAACCTCAACGCTTTGCGTCTCGAGTAACCAACTAATCTCACGACAGGAATGAATCTCTTCCCACCCCGGTGTGTAATATACTGTCAAGAAGTACAAATGCCTGTGGATTGACATCACTCAAACTCTCGTTCATTCCAAGATCTTTAATCATAAATGAACTTTTCCAAATTAAAACATCCAGTACATTGTAGTTTCGATCAGGTGAACGGAGTTCATGAACGTCAGTTCCTTTAAAATTTGCAAAAAACCGCTTACCGTGCGATAATACCTACACAGAGAAAAACGTTTCTTTGCGTGAAACAATCTCATTTGTTTGACTTATATTTGTTTGCAAGTAATAAATGTTATTTGCGAGAAACAATTGTTATTTCTTGAAACCAAATCAAATTCTTTGTTTGAAATCATCGGTTCATTTGAATGACATTTGTTTGGGTGAAACAATAGCATTTGTTGAAAATATATTTATTTCGAAGAAATAAATGTTACTTGGAGCAAATAAATATTATTTTGAACAGAAATATCACATTGTTGACGAAAAATAATTTTGATATAAATATGAACAATTGATATAGTTGTCATGCACAAACAAAAAATTTGTATTTAAAAAATATAATTTGAACAGAGCGAGTGTGTCATTCATCTCGAATAAATGCGCTTATTGAAATTACATTATGGAATTGTTCTTTTGAATGACAGCACAATTTATAACAAAATATAGTAATTTTTGGTCCAAATCAAATATTGCTTTGATTATATGTGCTTGTTTTTGATGTGTAGTCGAATGTTCGCATGATTGGGAAAATGAGAATCCAGATCCAGAAAAAGTTAAAACAACTGACTTATTTTCTTCTACCAAAGTAGAATCGACGATGCCCATGACTGAAAAAATCACCAAACCAAAACTTAAAGTCTCAATTATTGTTCAGTTCGGTGGCGTGACTTGTTTCTATAATATCCAAAATCAGGGTTGCCAGATCTGACAACAAATTAGGCGCTTTTGTCTTTGGGTCGTCAATGGCTTTTTGACATGATTTCAAGAATTGATGTTATATGGTTGGATCTCCTGCAAACCCAACATGAAGTTGTATCTTTACTCGAGCTGAAAACCTATTCTGGACATGACTGATACGCAATTTGAAGCAAAATTTTGAACCTGAAATGCTCGGTCATCAAGTATTTTCGAAAAACGGGTGAACGTCCAATCAGCAAACTTCAATTTTGGTCTTCGAATTATATTTCCCTCACCTTTGGACTCGCCTGGCACTTACTTCTCATCAAAACCGTCTGTCAATTCGTATATCTTTTTTCTACAATGTCTATAATTGACATCATAATATAATTTCAGGTTTACAGCGGCAAGTTAATTTTTCAAATCATTTTTACACTTGAAGAATTAAGGAGATGCAAGGGTTAGACCTTCATCCTTTGATTCATCACTATGAAAATTTCTTGTCTTATACAGATAATATAAAAGGTTCACGAGCTCTCCGGCTCCATCTGGCAACCCTGTCTGAAACGTATACAACTACCAGACCCGCCATAACGCATTCGTTTTGTATCTCTGATGATGTGGTTCGCCGGGTCGTATCGTACAGTGGTGATTTAGTATAGTTGATTCCACAGCATATTTACAGATTTTCACTATTCTCTTAATGTGTAGTGATGGATTTTTCAGAAGAATGGCATTTGGGTCATCTGGTCCCAATTTTCAGAGGTAAGGAATTGTAATTCATACTTGAAAATTGAAAGAATGGCGTGAAATTTTTCATGATTTGTTGATTATCTGCATGATGTTTTTATACCGATCTCCATCAAAAACACAAACCGTGCAATTTGGTAGGTCATAGAAGGATGTACGAATAGGTAGGTAGGTATGTGTGATATTTCGTAGATAAGTGTATACTTTCTAATCTGCTGTATATTGAAATATTCCAGTGAAATGGCGTTCAAATTCTTCTATGATTTTTAATGGAAGATTCCATGCAGTCAAATAAATATTTCTTTAATTCAAATGTCACCAGCTTCACTTGAAACAAAATATTTGTTTCCATGAAATAAATGATAATTATTATGTTAAATGTTTTGATTCTATGACTTCTATGTTAGCATCTTCGGGAGAATATTAAAACTCACCCAGATAGCACAAGACGTCTTTAAGATGTCTGAATTATATCCTATCTTAGTCTGTACGTCTTACTCCCTGAATAAGACGTCTACAAGATGTCATCATTCAGACGTTTCAAAGATATCGGATTCTCACGTCCTGAATACGTCTTAAAGACATCGTAATAATACAAATAAGCAATAATGATATTTGGTATATTATAATAAGTATTAATCATAATGACTTCTAGTGTGTCATATCTGAACGTTCTCCACTCTCAGAATTCCTGAATTCCACACTTAGTTATGGTTCTCATAATATGCGTTAAACTTTTAATAAAAAATAAAGGTATGATCATATTGATTCAGGCTAATAGAATATTTTTAATTTCATAATTTTTATAACTTCACCGTAATACATAGAGGTTATATAGATTGTTCAGAGTAAGTTATTTTATAAATCGGGTGGGATGATCTGAAAATACCGCCATGTCAAACGAAAGAGAGATCGTAGCGCCAGAGCCAGAACGGCGAATGCCAGTACTATTTGATTGTTTACATTTTACATTGTTTGGTTTTGGTGATGGTGTTCATGTTAATTTCGTTTTGAGTTCTCAATCATTCTCAGCTTTGATATTTGTGTATTTTTTAAATCCGTGTTTTCCAGTGGTTCATTGTGTTTTGATTGAGGACAATAATATCTCTGATGTTTAACAGTAGAAAACCTACCTACCTCTAGTAGGAATGTTGAACCTAAAACCTATACCAACATAATGATAAGCTGTAAGTTTTTATCATTATTGAACAAGAATTCTTATGATTTGGCCATTTAGCCTGTGCATTTCAATTTGTCTACTTTTTCAGTGATTCAGTGTCTCCAAAATGAAGCTGAGCTCATAAATGCAGGCCACCTGGTTTTGGCTGGTCAAATGGATGCAAATGATTGCATTGAAGTATAATAAGTATTATGCCTCATTATGTTCACAGTCCACTGTGTGTGTCAGGTAAGAAGAACTCTCCCTAATAATATTGGTAAACTCCTGAAACTCAACTCTATATCATTATTTTCAGGAAGAATGTGAGATCTTCCAGAGATATAAATATGCTTGGTTGACACAAAAAGCAATCAACACAGGGACTAATACAATCAGTATTCCTGTAGATGAGATGCCCTGTTTCAAGAAAAAACAGGGTGGACGAGCAACTTCTTTTCTGGAAATGTCAAACCTGTCCTTGGTAGTTGTACTTTTCAAATAAATGTCACAAAGATCAACTATTTATTTGTGTTGTATGTACCTACATGTTTGCTTCATAACTGGCACTTGAAAAACATAAGAATGAAAACAGTTATTGAATAATACTTTTAACATCCAAATACTTCAAATTCCACTTTAATTAATCCCCAGAGGAACCTTGAAATCCATTCAGAAATGAGGTCTTCCTCATGTCTTTTCTATGCCTTTATAAGACTCAGAAGAGACATTATAAAGATATCTTAAAGACGTCGTGATTTTTAACATCCGGCCTATAGAGGACGTCTTTCAGACGTCTCTAAGGCGTCCATAGACGTCTTAAAGACGTTGTGAACGTCTGAGAACGATGTCTTTAGGATGTCTTAAAGATGTCTTTGTGCTATCTGGGCAGGAATCACCCCTTGAATTTTTTCGGTGTTACCCTGTATAAGTATTTTGAGATATCATGTAACTATATAGAGAACATAATCACTAGAACAAAAATTATCACAGCTCTTTTCTTCATATGAAATGTTATGGAATTTTTATTTCCTTGTTATGCATATATTTCATCTATTCCCGCATTAAAATATACTAAACTTTCAGGAGAGCAATAAGAAAACTGCTACGTCTGTCATTGATGTGAATACTCCAGTGATATCCGAAAACATTTTTATTGATGCTGATGCACCGGATGATAGAGCCGATGATCCACCTGCCAAATATTTGAGGTTGGATACAAATAACAGCGACCAACCTGCTTCAGGATCATCATGTATCTTGACTTCTGTAGTATCGAACCCAAACAGTGTGTCTGTCACATTTTTTTATTATTCAATAAAGTTTGTTATAGTTCAATTTTGTTGTTAATTCTCAATTCCTTCCAAGAGGAGTATCGTTTTCTAAGAAATGAATTTCTTCTTAGGAAGATTCTATTTCTTTGAGTTTATTAATTTTTGATTTCGTTCAAATCTACAATTTATTTCTGGTAAGGGACCATTATTTGAACTTGTTTCTTCCAAACAATTTACTTGTTTTTCTCAAGCATTGACATCTTTGAATCAAATTACATTAACATATATTTATTTTTCACAAATAATCATTTGTTTCTTCCAAAGAATGTTCTTGTTTCTGTCAAGCTCTGATTTCTTTGAAACAAATTTCATTTACATATATTTATTCTTCACAAATAATTATTTATTTCTTCCAAATAATTTCCTTGTTTCCCTCAAGCTTTCATTTCTTTGATGCAAATTATACTTATTCACTATGAATAATTCTGATCATGAATCCAAAGAAATAGTTTTGATTCAAACAAATATACACTTTCTTCCAAATTATGAATCATATCATTTTCAATAAATTATATATATACAAAAAAATCACTTATTTGAAAAATCAAAGGAATGGAAACTTTGATTCAACCAAGCTTGTTTGTTGGACCTATTCAAACTTCGGATTTCTTTGAATTTAACAATACTTGTTAAATTCAAAGAATTGTTTTTCTCTGTGTAGGTAAGCAATATCGAAAGGTAACTGTTATTCCCATTGCGGAAAATTGTGAACCTACTCGAGTCGATAAGGCATCATTATCATCAATACAAGTCATTAGTAAGTACTGTTTTTTCTAAGTGTTGTTTTGCTTTAAATTTCCTTTGGCAAGCCAATATGTTCTCTTTTCTTTGCTATCCTGCCATGTGGCAAGCATTTATCCACGATTTTTCGATTCAATCAATGAATGTAACATTTTATGCGAAAACTGTCTTGACTGTTTATTTGGGGATGAATGTGGTTGGGTGGCGAAATAGTCAAAACCTAAGCTAAGTTACGACCTATACTCGGACCTATAGGAGGGTCAACATCTGAGTTGCGAGTTGCGACAATACATTTACATTCAATACTTACCTTTGAGTATAATTAGATAGGTAGGTACCGATATAAATGTAATCTCTTGTTGAGAACATCTTCCATGAATAACTTTACACCAGTGAAAACATTTTGGGGTTGCAAGTGGTTGCAGTACCTTCATCGTACTGTTGAATTTTCCTTTGGAAATGATTTGTTCAATTGAAATCTGCCGCTCATTATAAAGAACAGTTGCATCAAATGATAGATAATTCTGGTATTCGGAAGTGTTTTGAAATGGAATTTTTATTCTTGTATACCTATATTTGTTTCTAAGCTCTTGAAAATTACTCCTATAGCAGAGATGACATACATAAATTAAACTTGGTTCATCTAAATATGTGATATAGGTACATGTCGAAATTTCTCAGGTAGCTGTTAACAGTTTCCCTCGTATGAATGAATCACCAGCAATCTTCTGTTTGCTAGGTAAACAAAAGGGATACCTGCAATAGCCTATTGTTTTCTTAGATTCCACAGATCATTTTGAAATTCAGACACGAACAACATTCTTTGTAAACTAATATTTATTCAGATCACACAAACGGTTTGACTAATAAAATAGTATATATGTATATTATCTATGGCGAAACGAGACAAATATACTTTTGTTATTCTCGATGAGACTAAATTGGAGAATGGCCAAATAAAAAATTCGCTTTCAAAATGTTTTCGACTGCCTTGCGACTTGTGACTGTGCTAGACTTTCCCATAACCATAACATTAGTTCGAAAAGACCTTGACGAAATTTGTGTTGGCTTGGCCGCGGCCGCAACAAGTAGGCTTAGGTCGAATGCATCAACAGAACAATTCTGCTTTGCATTGTTGCCAACATTTCAATCAGTTTGAACAGATTATAAGAGAAAAGAAACAAAAAAAAATGGACACATATACCTAGTGACACCAACAATATTTTCTCTTCCCCATGCACTAGAGGTCAAATTATTTCCGGAAATATTTTCGAGCTCATGGATATTTTGAAAATCATTCCGAGTCGAAGTCGAGGGATGGAGGAGAGAAATAAAGGTATATAGAAGATATTTAAATTTTTTACTTATCTTTGGACTTTTCGGGAACGAATCTACTCCTGTTTACAACATAATAAATGGATTTTTTGTACGGCAAATTCGTATTTGTTCAGTTCTCAGTGACAATTGGTGACATTGCCAATCAAATGAGTCACAGGATGTTTTCATTAATTAATCTTGGACATACCATTTTCATTTTCACATTTCAGTAGTGGATACCATATTCTATCTATAACAACAGGAAGCAATGAAAGCATCCTGTAACTCATTTGTTTGCTAACATCACCAATTGTCACTGGGAACTGAAAAGTGTCAGGACAAATAATACGAATTTGCCATACAAAAAAAAACATTTTTTATGTTGAAAACGGGAGCAGATTCGTTTCCGAAACGTCCAAAGATAAGTAAAAATTTGATATTTTTTCTATATACCTTGTTTCTCTTTTCCAAACCTTTTTCAATATACAAATTGTCACTGACAAGCTAGTGAATTTTTCTAATAGGCTCTCTGATAGGAAAATTCTTCAAACACAGTGACATTTTGGGGCAAATCATTTGATTTGTCCTAACTACACGTATATTGAAATAGTATTCATATTTTTATTTTATACAGACGAGGAGAGAGGATCCCAAAACAAATCTGGATAATGAATGTACCACCCCCTCGATTAACCTACAGACAATATTTGTCTTTCCTTATTCATATCAGGTATTTCCAATAATTCATGAGTACATGGTACATTAGTCACGATAGCAGTTCTTTTCTTCAAAATATTCTAACGATAATTTTTTTTTCAGAAACTCATTCCCGACCAAGGGGTGAATAGGACGATGGGAGACAGTGATCCTGTTGAATGAATTGACAATTAATCGCAGAATATCCCATCAGATAAGTATATCATGAACAATTAACTTTGTATATTATGATATAACACAATCATGTTCCGAAATATGTTGTAAAAAATACTTTCTTGGTTCTCAGGACAATTTCGCGAGTGCGGCAACGCTGCAAATTATCACCATGGGCCCGCTCAAGGGGGGCCAAGTGCGGGACGCGGCCGGCGGAAGTTCATGGACCCCGAAATGCAATTCGGCCGTCTGCTAGGAACGCATGGGTGCACTTTCGCCGCGGACTATGCAACTCTTCACCTCCCTTCCCCCCCCGCTCATCCCCCCGCCCCCCCCGCTCGTCCCCCGGACCCCTTCCTGGTTGCCGAAATCGCATCGAGAAGGCGCTGCCCCCCCGCTCTACCCCTCCCACACACTTGCACGCACAAGACTTTGCTGCAAGTCGCATTTGCTAGAACGAGTATGAGGTGCAGTGGCGTTACTCAGGATGTCAATGAGAATTTGTTTTTACTTACTTTTCGATCAATTAGTCCTAGTGATTCACACGAGACCAACGAGACGAGACTTTTATAAAGTCTCGTCTCGTCTCGCCGATAAAATATGAAGTCTTGCCTCGAGTCTCTCGATATTTTTACCTTTACCTACTTTTTAGGTATATAGTTTTAGGCAGCAAAAGTACACCTTTTCTGCCTGTTAAGCGGCAGAAAAAAACCACTATCCCTGCCGATTGGAGAAAAAAAAAACCTTTATCAGTCAGATCAGCCTTCACGATCGCAAATGTTTTTGTTTTTCACCCAGTCGTTAAGACATAACAAACATCGTGCAGATTCATTATCAAGGCGATTCCGATGAATTCTTTCTAAATATGTTTTATTATGGATGAAATTCTCAAATCTGCAGTCGGCACGCAGAAATATTTACCTGCGAGACTCTCGCACGAGACACGAGAAGTCTTGCACGAGACTCGAGACGATACCAATAAAAGTCTCGTCTCTTCTCGTCTTGTCCGAGTCTCGTCTCGAGTCTTGTCTCGAAAACGAGACGAGACCATGCGAGACTCTAGAAAACGAGACTCTCGCGGGCACCACTAATTAGACCTCAATAGTTCACCTCTGTTGAATTTGTTTTCTTAGTGGGTAATATGTATTTGCTATCAACCCTTTCAAGTTAATCCGGTACACCGTATTTTGTGCCTAATTTCCGAAAATGAAGGTTTATCGAACCTGTCCACAGGTAACTAATCCTTCAGGTTGGGAAAATAGGATATATAAAAGTTAAGCAAGCCAAGGTTAGTCTAGTTCATTGTATCATCAGTGGCCACGTTTATACCATATCGGTAGTTGGTATGCTTTCCAAGGAGATCTAACTAAATTCAGACCATATGCCTTAGTTAACGCATGTTTACACCATTTATCTTCAGTTGACTAACGTTACCAACTTTGTTTTTTGATTTGATTATTTTTTTGAGGTTAGGTTGTGGAACTCCACTTGAATTCGTAAATTAAGAATGAAACCTTAGGGTAGGATACGAAATTAGCTGAAATTGAATGAAATATCATTATGAGAACTCATGAAATAACTGCCACTTGCACTCAAGTCAAGTCAAGGCTATACAAAAGTAGACCAAAATGTTTACACCGTCTTGGTCATCATACTATTTTAGTCTGGTACGCAACAAATTTCGGTACCAAACCAAGCTGGTAACTTTACCAAGTATACAGTTCATACCAAACTGACCAAGAGTATTTAGTCAAAATATAGTCATTAGTCAGCTTACCAAGACACCGTATAAACGTGGCCAGTATATCACCTGACGAAGCTGTGTCAGACAATTCAAAATTATGTGGTCTCTCCAAGTATACTGGTCCAAAAACTGACGTTTTTTGGAATTAGGGGAGTGCTATTAGATTTCTTCAGATATTATTTGAGTAATAGGTAACAATGTGTGAGCATCAATAATTCATCATCTGAATACGGATCAGTTATACATGGAGTACTACACCGCTCTGTGTTAGCTCCTCTCTTGTTTATTATTTACGTAAATAATCTGTTCCATAACATGTATCCCAAGACTTGTGTTGCTTTCGCAGACGACACAACCTTGGTTGATGCTAGCAAGGTTATTAAAGATTTGAAGGTGAATAGTTCTGTAACTATACAACCCGTGCTAAAAAATGGTTTACTCCCAGTGATCTCAAACTCAAAGATGGTAAAAGACAAACCCTCCTTTTGACAACGAACAATAACATTGTTAAAGGTGATAGTGTGAAGCTGCTTGGTTTGGTCATAGATAATAATCTAAATTGGTCTTGTCATGTTCAAGAACTATCCCGAAACCTCTCAAGCACAATATTCGTGCTACGCAATTTGAGAAAACAGCTATTTATAGAAAGTATGAGATCATGCACCAATAGACGTACCTAGATGAATTGTATTTCCAACGTACCTACAAATTCTGGTTTTGGCGTATTTCAATTTAGAATGCAATATTTTGTCACCAAGAGGCGCAAATTGAGATAAGCCTATAAGTCATTGAACCATTGTGTTCATTCTTATAGGCGTAACTGGATATTTTTCCCAGATTTTGTTTATTTGAGCCAATCAAATTCAGTGTCGACCAACATCAGGTGACCGAGAAGTGAGGTTACCAAGTCCGGACACTCCAGTTATTGTAATTGTTGCGAATTCGTTAATTAATGCATTAATGAACGGTGATTGAGCGCAACGTGTATTAGCTTGGACTGGATGAGCTTTTCGTGAATTCTTTGTATGATAACTATTGAACATATAATAATTATATACCAGATAGGTGAGATGTATGAAATAATGACGTAGATGCAAAAGTATCCATTATGGATACGATTACTGATGAAATGGTTTCAGGACATCTGGAGAGAGGTTCAAGGAATGAGGCAGTCCAACATGGTATACCTTCTGACAGGGCCACTTATATAAATAAGCATCTCAGCGACAGCGAGACGAATTATTAGCTATGAATGGTCACGTCCCCAATTTTCAGTAATGGTAATAGCAGTAATTGTACTAGTAGTTATAGCAGTAACGGTAGGAGGAAAACATATTTTCAGAACTAATGCAGAAAGATATGAATTCACAGAGGAACTTTGGTTCGGGTGTCCAAACACCATAGAAGCTGATATCTCTGCCAAATAGGGTACCGATTCTGTGCTTCTGGACCCAAAACCATACTACTAGTCTGACTTCCCTCAGGAGACTTGTGAGTACGGGAATGGCGAACCCAAGGTACCTTAGCCGGATACTCATCAATCTTCAACCTGCCTCTTGGATGGTATCCTCTTCACTTTTCAATTTTAAATCTCTCCTATCGGCCGCTCTCGGCAAATTCTTCTTTTTTCCTTCTCCTCTGAAGCCTCGACTGCTCGGCAGATAAGGCATTTTCGACATCTCTGTTCTAATCACTCAGATGGGACAGGTTTGTGAACATCTGTATATGAAGATGGGACAATTTGTGAACATCTGCTCATGTGGCTGCAGATTGATGCTCAGACGACCTAATCCAAGTTGTGGGAACCTGTGACTAGGCATGAATGACACGGAGGTCATATGATGTCGATGACGAAACATCTGGGAAACAGGGTATCATCTCAGAGTTACCAGCCTTAGCTCTGTGCAGGCATCACCTTGGGGTTGAACCTTTCCCAATCAATACTTATAGAAGAAGAAAAAGGTTTGGCATAAAAGTGTATTCGGAGACATCTGTCAGACGGGCCTTAGAAGGAATTGAAGTGTTTATAGTAGGTACACCTATAATAAATTAAGGGATTTTCACACTACCATGAAAAGAATGCTCATTCGTGGTGACCATGAAGGATTTTGACCAGCCCGAAAAAAAAAAATTATATAGAGAAAATTTAAAAAAACACAAGTGCAACCATAACAATAATTAGTTTCGTTTGGCAGAGGCAGAAACACTCACGTACTTGTCTGATTCACCAAGATTGACACAATCAAAACCAAACAGATCCTAGAATGAAGTAGAAATTACCTGCAATCTTTCACATAAGTGCAGTCCAACATAACAACTAGGAAGAATAGGTATGATCCAGCAAACGGACTGTTGTCAGGAAGACGAAACATCTGAACCATATCTGAACTCATATTATATTATTGCTATTGTTAGGTAGACTCAGGTTTGATACATTTTGACGCACCAAATTCAGCCTACCATTTTTATGAACATAAACAAATCTGCGTGGCGTCGGAAACCGCATATATAGTCGTGACTGAAATGAATATGAATTCAACTCAATAGTAATAATAATAATAATACATTGCCTGATTTATCCTGGTGGAGTTTAGCAAGGCTACTTTTCCACTTCCACTACAAATTCAATTGAACGATGATTACCCTATTTCTCAAGAAAATACACTGCATGAGTTTGTCACACCTATCTTCAAGAAAGTGGATCCAGATTCACCCGATAATTATAGACCAATTTCTATTATACCTGTTTTGGGTAAAATAATAGAGATTATAGTTAGGGAGCGCCTGATGATTTTCATTAATTAATACAATTTACTACATGAACATCAATATGGCTTCATGAAAAAAAAGATCTACAACCGATGCAGTGGTAGAAGTAATACACAATGTGATTGAGAATGTAGAAAATGGTGAACACACCTCATTGACTTTGTGGGATCTCAGCAAAGCATTCGACTGCATCAGCCATAATATCCTTATAGAAAAACTTACACGTTATACGTTATGGAGTCCGAGGAACAGCTTCAAGCTTTTTTCAGTCTTATCTTCACGCAAGAAAACAAGCCGTCTGTGTGGATGGTGTTTTATCAGATGAACAACATATGTCTCATGGTGTACCCCAGGGCTCTATTCTGGGGCCGACACTTTTCATCGTCTATATAAATGATATTCTCCTTTATTTACTGCCCACTACAATTATCTGCTTTGCAGATTATACCACAATGTCAGAATCGGACTCTGATGTTGATGTATTACTACAAAAGACTGAAAAAATCGAGGTTGAAGCTGAGAAATGGTTTGCTTGTAACAATCTTAAATTAAACAGGGATAAAACCCAAAATCTCTTGATATCTTCAAATAACAGATTAACTAGTAATAATGACGTTAAACTGCTTGGCATAACTATTGATGATACGCTCAAATGGGAAAATCACATTGACCAACTTTGTAAAAACTATCCACACAGACATTTCTACTCCGTCAGATGAAGAAAGTCTTGAACCCCCAAACACTCCTAACCTCGTGTCATTCTCTATTCCACACCCATTTAATGTATGGAATATTACTCTGGGGTAAGTCCACCCATGCCCTCAGAGCATTCCAAATACAAAAAAAGACCATCAGAATTATAGCTGGAGCTCCATTTAATGATCACTGCCAACCACTCTTCAAAAAATTCAGAATTATGCCATTGCCCTGTATTTGAATATTCTACTCCTTACTTCATATTCATAAGAACAAAAACTCTTATCCCATCACTCGGACCTTCACTACTTCAACTACCCCACTAGAAATGCAGAAAAACTCCGGTAACCAAAGGTTATGCTCGAAATGTCGAGGCGTAACACAGTGGATTTGAATCTTTATAATCACCTACCACTTGATGTCAAAGGATACAGAGATAGCTGTAATGGATGTAATTTCGGATATCCAGTCACGAATTGATGAAAATTATAAATGTGGCTTCTTGTCCTTGGACCTATGTAAGGCATTTGACACTGTAGATCATAAAATTTTACTAAATAAATTATATTCAATCGGCGTCAGAGGAAGAATTCATGATTGGTTCACACATTATTTGACAAATAGAAAGCAGTATGTTGAAGTGAATGATCTTTCTGGCTCACTAAAGAATATTACATGTGGAGTACCGCAAGGATCAGTTCTGGGACCAATTTTATTTTTAATTTATAATAATTCAATATCAACTCTGAAATTGAAAGGAAAGCTGAAATTATTTGAAAAGAATTAAATGATATCGAACGGGATATTACAAGTGATTTGAAAAACATATCATCTTGGATGCAAATTCATAAGTTGACTCTTAATTATAACAAATCTTCATATATGTATATTTCCAAAAGATCAGTTAATATTTCGAATAATGCTATAACTTTCAACAATAGATTAATTAAATATACAGACGTGACAAAATTTTTAGATCTCTATATCGACGAAAAATTACTATGGACTAAACATATAGACCATTTGGGAAATAAAATAAATCCGATCATAGGCATTTTATTCAAAATCCGAAATATTATTCCCATAAAATACTTGAAATGTATTTACTTTTGCCTCATTTATTCAAATTTGCAATATTTAATTTCTATTTGGGGGAGTACAGATATTTCACGTCTGAAACCACTAATGAAATTACAAAACAAATCAATTAAGTGCATTTTTCATCTAAATTTCCTAGAACCAACGATAAAATACAAACCAAGACATTTTCTGAACCTGATTTCGTTATATAAACTTAAAATATGTTGCTTTATTCATTTTGCCAGGAATAAATTGAAAATATCAAATTTAGCTTTCAAAGAAGTCAATACAGTCCATAATTATGGGACTAGACAATTGAATTACTTGATAGCAAATACATTCAAGTCAAACATTGGCAAACAATCTGTTTTTCACAATGGAATAATTTTATACAATTCATTACCGAATGAGTTGAAAAATATACATGATGCAAGAAGGTTTAAAATCAATCTTAAAAAATACTTGCTCAGGACAATTTGAATGAAGAATATGTGGCATGATTTGATTACTTATAGGAATGAAATATAACTTTAATCTTATAAGACACAATATTAATTCGTTTCCACTGAGTGGAATTCATTATGGTTAACCCTTTATTATTATTTTTTTATATGTATTTTTGTATCCCTATCATAAACAGAAATGTTTCTTGGGGTAATAAAGACAATCAATCAATCAATGTGACGCTTTCAAACATAAATGTGTTCAGAAGGAGGGTGAAGGAATATCTTCTCGAGAATTGCTTTTATTCTATCAAAGATTTTATGAATTGTACATATACAAGATAATTTTAAATTTATTATAACCCTTAGTTGTTCTGAAAATTCGTTTTGGTTTCTCATATACTGATGTGAGATCTTATCTTCATATATTTGTCATCTATACATGTTTTAATATTTACACTTACATATTATTTAGTACTTCTACCCATTTATTCTTAGGACTTGTCATAAATGTAATTTTGTTACATAACATAATCAAATAAAATCTATCTATCTATTACGATGAATCGATGTATTTCTTTAGATTATGTTTCTACTTTTTCATGTTCATAATGATTATACTTGAAGATATTCATTTTCAAAACATTATAGGAAATTGAAAATTGGTCAGATTGATTTGGCGTTCCGGAATGTTGAGATAAAAATTGAAATTTCGAGAGAAGATTAAAAATTTTGACATTTGAGTAGGAATTTCTATCAACTAAAAAAACTGAAACGCCGAAACACTTCTAGCTACGCTTCCATAGTTTCAGACTTTCCAATCATTTTAAAAAACAATGTTCCTGTTAGGTAAGTACGCCACTGAGGCTGCATAGCAGATTCCGTTGGACCGTTGCGATCTCTCTTTATTGAGGTTCACAGAATGTTTTATTATTGACGAATACCTACTCTGTCTAAAAAAGTTTATTTAATGGTACTTCATACCGAGCGTTTTGGCAAACGAACGTCCGAACGTGACGACGAAAGTTAAACATTTCTTTCCTTTCATAAAAGAATTCGTGCAGGCGTAAGTGTCAATTTATTTCTCAATTTCGTCCCAGCACCTCCACTTCTCGAAATTAAATACAGTAGTCAAAGTAATGTGTACCTGAAATATGCCAAATAAAGTGAAGAAAATCACGGGGAAAACTGGAGACCTGATCCTGATGTGATGAAATTTCAATGATTAATTAAAGAGAAAATGCGTATATAATTTATAACAAACTATGTTTTTCCACCACTAGCTATAGAACCTACCATCATTTACTCCTTTTGAAGTCGTAAAGTGTAGTTTTCGGTTACAATTAACCCGAATTTACTATATACTGTCTGTAGGTTAATCGAGGAGGTGGTAGGTACATTCATTATTCCAGATTTTTTGGGATTTTCTCTAGGACAAATCAGATGATTTGCCCCTAAATGTCACTGCGTTTAAAGAATTTTCTTATCAGAGAGCCTAAAAGAAAAACTCACTAGCTTGTGACAATTTGTATTGAAAAAAGGTTGGAGAAGAGAAATAAAGGTATATAGAAAAAATATCAAATTTTCACTTATCTCTGGACGTTTCGGGACCGATTCTGCTCCCGTTTTCAACATAAGAAAAGATTATTTCAATAGCGAAGTCGTATATGTCTTGAAGCTTTTCAGTTTTCATTGACAATAATTGGTGACGTTGGCAATCAAATGAGTTACAGGATGTTTTCATTAATTAATCTTGAATTTACCATTTTCATGTTTAGATTTTAGTAGTGAATACCATGTTCTGTCTGTTTTGATGCGATATTCACAAGAATGGCACTCGAATCTAGTAGGTATTTATCAACGACTTGTCATATGCTGTACTAGATTTTAATTATGATTGAAAAGAAGTGCTTTCATAGTCACATAGATCCACATTTCAGTTCCACAGAACTATGATAATTGAAATTCATTGCTAGTAAGGAAAAAATGTAATATACACCTTGGTCGAAACGAATATTATTATCACAGGACCTTATACCCATCGGCTAAAGCCTCGGGATATAATTTTGGTCCCTGGGTAATAATGATATTCTTTACTACTTTGGTGTATAACTACCTATTTTTCACTCACTTCTCTGGAACACCGTAGAAAAGTTGGCAATCTGGCTCTATTTTATAAATATTTTTATAGACAATGATCTTCTGAAATGTCAACAATTATTCCTCCCTTGGCAGTCCCCGCGAGATCAACCCATCGAGTTGAGGCTTCGCACCCCTTCGTGGTCACTTTGGAGACCTGCAGAACATCCCTTTCCAAAGACTCGTTCATCCAACGAACAGCGAGACTCTGGAACACATTGCCAAGGGAGGTGTTCCCCGAGGCATATAATCTCCAGATAGAACACCAATTCCTATCTTATTTCCCTTCTCTGAACACTACCGGATATCCATTTTCGTGGAAACCAGAACATAAAAAAAACTCCTTGTTATATTCACTCCGAGATTCACTCCTTTCAAGCCTCTAAGTATGTTTTTTCAACCAAGGGAGTTTTCGTCATTTTATGAACTACCTACTAGTTAATGAAGACATAGACACCTCCGATATAAATTAACCCGAATTCACTGTTCTGATGCGATATTTGCAGGAATGACACTCGAATCAAGTATAGATATATCAATAACAACTAGTCATATGCTGTCATGGTTATGGCCACTAGATTTCAATAGGTACTGAGAAGAAGTGCTTTCATAGTGACAATAGGTCCATATTTCAGTTACACAGGAATATATTGATTGAAACATATTGCTAGCGGTCACTTTGGTAGTAAAAAATATCATTAACACGGGACCTCATATGCCCGGCTGAAGCCTCGGGATATAATTTTGATTTAAGGGGTGATATTGTTATTCTTCACTACCTTGGTGTTGGTATTCAAACACCAAGATAGTAAGGAAGAAATTCACTTTTCCTTTAGAACTAAAGAGGAATAGCCAAACTCAGCCCGTCATTAAGGAGGTGGGTCCCAGACTCCCCGGACCCTCCCCGTGGGCGCGGTCTTCAATATTACTCAGGGATAGATAGATTGATAGATAGATTCTTTCGGATTCAGAATGATAACATTTTCAGTTATAATTATACGAAGTCAAAAAAAGTACATGCCTAACAATCTGAGGCCACCTAAGCTGAGCTTGTATTGTGGAACTTCAGGCTACGAAAGTCATGAGTATAGTACTTATGTGTATATATATATATATATACAGTATGATGCAAATGTATGGAATAAATTCATTTCAAAACAAGACGACTTCTGAAAAAAATTTAAAAACTAGAGTTCAGAACTTTTTTTATTGTGTATTTTTTTAACAGTAAAAAAAATAGAGTGAAATTCAACACTATACCTGTTCCCAGGAGGACCACTAAGCTCTAGAGTAAATGATTTGACTCTATAGTTTAGTTTATTATAGTGTGATTTTTTCAATTCAATTAGTGTAAATTTTCAATGCAAGCACATTTAAACTTACTCTATTTATTTCTCTGAATATATTTAATAAACACAAAAATAGAGTTGAAAGAAACAATTTCGAGAGTGAATATTCCACTCAAGACCCAAGCTAGTGTCAATATCATCACTCTAGAGTGAAATTCAATAACCGAATATCACATAGTCACAAAAGTTTAGAGTTGTAATATAATAGTAGAGAGTAGATTCCACACTATAAACAGTGTCTGATCCACCGGAAATTGATTGAATTATTCACTCTACGTGGATGTCAACTTGCTCCTGCATTGTTCAAATTGACACTACTATTTGTTCAGATGCTAATAAGGAGTTATCATTTATTCATCATTCCAGATTGATATAGAACACTAGTTGAGTAAACTAGTCACTACTTCCGGGTTGAGATTTTATCCAAGTTAAATTAACCATTCTTTCACATGTCACAGTATTTATAGGCCCGCGACAGACGTTCAGCGGCGAAGTCTCCGCAGCGCCACCTTTATGCAGTGGCGAGAATTGACGGATGAGAAGTACTGTGACTTTATAATATTTTAATCGTTTGATGTTCGAAAAATGACTCGAGTCCCACTAGACTAATTAGTTAACCTATATCTGTTTCATGAATCGTTCGAAATAATAATTCGAAACCGTAAAAACAGTAAATAACTGAAATAGGTATACGGAAATACGTTCATAACTCAATGTTGAAAAAATTCCTCACTACGCGGGTATAGTAAAAAAGCTTCCTGAAGCTAATATCATGATCATTATATCATCGACACTATATTCTGTATTACTTATTTCACTATCTAGTAGACTGAACGATCTGAAACTGTATAGATTGATATTTCATCGTATATAGATTGAATTGAACAATGATAGAGTGTCAATTTAATCGACCAGAGAGGAATATTCAAGTTCACTAGTGTCAGTAAACACTAGTATGAATTCAATTTCAATTGATTGTGAATTGAGTTATCTGAATTGATATTTTATTGAAATTTCAGGAATATAGAGTGAATTCAATATGAGAATAGTGAAAATTCGATCTAGAATTAGTTTCAAAGGAGATAATCTGCGAGAAGTGTAGTAATAGAGTTGATTGCAGTATTAGAGTGAGTTTGTCAGAGTATTTTAACTCTAAAAACATACTCTACGGATTTCACTCGAAGCGGTTTTTTACTGTGTAACCAAATGATAATCCATTTTAATTGCAATATTCTTATGCAAAATTTTGACTGTTGGATAGACGATCAGTAGACCTTTCGAACGAGGTGTCACATGACCCCTGCTTGTATTTGAAAAAATCGTCCATTACGTCATTACTTCTACACCAGTGACGCAACATCTCTCATATGAATGTCATGAGATGAGGCTTCAAAAATTAAAACTCACGTGTTTTTGGAATTTCTTCAAATGTCGCCCATTTCTGAAATAATGAATTTATTCCATACATTTGCATCATACTGTATATACACTTTATAACAGACATTATGATCAAATTGAGATGATAGAACATAAATGTTTCGTTTGGGACAACCTATACATTTATCAATTATACCTATACCAATACAATATATAGAATGCATCCTAATTATATTACAATGAGTGAGTGAGAGAGAGAAAGAGAGGCGTAGAGGAAGAGATAAATATTTTCTCATTCGAAAATATTCTTCACCTGATCATAATGGTATTGCAATAAATAACTTTATTTCTGATTTCAGTTTTTTATGTGTCTTGATATTCTTTATGAAGACAGGTAACTGATTATAGAATTTAGGACAGAAATAAGTGACAAATTTTTGATTATGACTCCTACATCATAGAATATTTATAGCCTGGGTTGAAGCCAAGCGTGTATTATGTGGATGTGAAATTACTTCTATGGGTTTGCCCAGTATCAATAGCAGACACTCATAGGCAAAAAGTTTCCTTTCTCTCAATTTACCGGATTCTTGATATAATTCTTCAGTGGGATATCTGCAATTTTTTTCAACATTATTTTGATTAAGGTATTCTGAATCATATCCAAGTTGTGCAGAGATGATATACATGTAGATTGGTGGACCTTGAAAGATTTTTTGTTGGGTTGGTCTCTTTTTGTTGACGAAACTATAAACTACGTTTCATCTATGTTAAGGCTCAATGAATTAATATTCAGACTCCTGTTTCTGCCTTTTCATATACCTCATTCCATGTTTTTCCAACAAATACTGCAGCTGTATCATCTGTATAAGATATTAGTTCACCATTGAAATTTATGTCGAAAATATCATTAACGTATAGTAAGAACAATATATAGGACCCATAACTGTCCCTTGCGGTACACCCATTGTTATATGCAGTGGATTAATAATTGAATTGTTAATTATTAACTTTTGCGATAAATTATTTTGAAAAGTATTCATGATTTCCATTTTATGTGAACACTATGTTGAAGTTCAGTTTTATCTATATATAAATTGTTTGAATATGAATTTTTTGAAAGAATTTCTCAATCAGAAAAACTTTGTAAAAATCTAGAGGAGCTGCCCTTTTTGCACTGGCGAAGATTATCTGAGATATTATAATATGAATCATTCACTATTGTATGAGGAAATCAGATTCTATGAATCGTTGTCATTCAGAAAAGAGTTGTGAGATCATTATATCTCGTTAATAGTATATTACGTGATATGTGTTGTAAGAAGCATATTACGTACGAATGGAAAATTTACGCACTGAGCCGCGGAGCGGATTGTGCGTAATTCCATGAATGCGTAATTGCTTCTCAACGCGCATTACGTACTATACTTCACCTACTGCCATATAGTACATCAAAAAAAGTTCGAACAAACAGTCTGAATTATAATTCATCCGCTGTTGACAGCGATGACATACCTATACTGGCGGAATAAACGAAAACTGTGCGATGTGCTTACTATGCGTGAATAGCTACTTACTGAGGCTGTATCTCGTGTGTTCTTGCCTAGTTCCTATAGTGGCCGTAGGTAAAGTAATAAATTTAAACATCTGTGAAGCTATCAACAGACTGATGGTTAGGCTGTTCTTCTCGTTGGCACTTGAGTCGTAAAACAACATACACTATGCTCAACGTATTCAGTTGCTAGTTCTTTTACATTGAAATACTTAGAGCGCTTGGGAGGTAATAATGCAGAGTAGAGACATATCTCAGGACTAGGAAGAGTCAGCTTTGCTCCAGGTTTATAAATAGTAAATGCCTTGAAACAGGCACTGGTGGAGCTGCTGTATATTTCTATAACTCGATAGGCAGAGATTGCAACTTTTTTTCCTTTTCTCAACCAGAGATTCCTTGAAAGATATACTGAAATTTTGAAAGATCCTAGTTTACTTCAACAAGTCCAAACTTGCGCAATGTATTTTTGATCAAGGTAAACCCATTCTCAAGATAGGACAATCCTTTCTCGCTTTCTTTTCCTCTTTCTATCTCATCTTCTCATTTTTGCTAATGGAATAGAGATAATGGTATCGGGATGATATAGGTATCATGTATAGGCCAGAGCTGCATCAAAATGGAAGAACCAACAACTAATTTGATGCAAAAACGAGGCAGCTGCGGAGCTCCCTCTTTCTTGCTCCGAGTCTAACTTTCAATCAGAGCCAGGAGTCAGGAATGTTTTCCCGTAGTTTTCATGTCATCGCAACGTCAGATGATGACCTTGGCTACCGCGATTAGAGGAGGTATCTTTTAGTCACTGGTTTCCATAATGAAATTCAAAATCGTGTAAGAGTGGAGCTGTCTCAGTTTTGCGCCGGAGCCTTCAATTGCATTGAGAAGTCTTGACACAATGGCGTGGTCCGAATTGGGACAATGAAGATCCAAGTGGAAGCCGACAGATCTATATTGAAACAACATCGGGAACACACAAATCACCAGAATGTAAAATCGCAGATCCGTAATCCATCAGAATATACATTTTCAAACCAGTAACTTAACAGAACAATATTTTATAGGAATCGTATTTATCTCTACTGTAGATGCACAGAACCGCAATCCCTCAAACCGTATTTTGTATACTGTACATGAGCATACCAGACAATAACAGATTGCAAATGCGCAGATGTGTATTTTTCTATAATAGCAATATCGCAGATCCGCAAATATACAGAATCGAAAACTAACAAACCAACATCACAGCGGAATGATATTTCATCAGAATCATAACAGCACAGACCGTAATTCGTCAGAATCGCAGAATGACAGACCGCACATTAGCAGACCGTACATTGTCAGAATCGAAATACAACAGACCGTTTATCGACAGAATAGTAAAATGTCAGAACCGTACATTGACAGAATAGCAAAAAATCAGAACAGCATATTCACAGAATCTCAAAATATCAGAAATGTAAATTGAAAGAATCGTAAAATGCTAGAACCGTACATCGACAGACTCGTAATACAACAGACCGTATTCCATCAGAATCATATTATATCAGAACGTACAATGACAGAATGTACTTCATCAGACTGTAATGTCATATACTGTATTGTGATAGAATCGTAAACTATCAGAACCGTAATTCAGCAGAATAGTAAAATGTTAGAACCGTAAAATAACAGAATCGTAAAAATTCAGAACCGTACATCGACAGAATCGTGAAATATAGGAACTGTACGTCAGCAGAACCGTAAAAAATCAAAACCGTACTTTGGCAGAATCGGAATTCATCAGAATGTAATGCAGCAGAACCGTAAAATGACAGACTGCAGAGAGGCCTACCAGCCACGCGCAGAGCGAACGCCGGTCACAGTGTTGCCTGCTCTCACGTCATGTGGGGATTCTACGTATACTTTCAGTTCGACCTGCTTTTATGTTCCTATTGCTCTTGTACACTCGAGAATAAGATCGTTCATATGATATGAAGTGATGAATGACCACATTCCAATATGAAATATATGAACGACACCCAACTTTTTTGCTATATGGAGAAGAAAGTGTTTATTTGAAGTATTTTCTTAAAAACTACAATTCCTTGAAGTCAGTTGAGAGAAGGGTTCGAGAAATAGGTGTTTGGCATGTTACAAGTGTTTGGGATCACACGTTAAAAGGTAAGGCCCCCGTCATTCCTTGCTCGCACAAGACTTTCGAAGACTTCTGAGGGTTGCTCGTAAGGGGGCAACCGAATGACGGATAAAACAATTTTACAATTTTTTTTTCACAACAAACTTTGGCGTTTTCAAAGTTTGATTATAGATACAAGATATTGGATGTTCTTTATATGAATCTATGTCATAACCAAATTCATTCATTTTGTACTTTGTACCCATATTTCTAGAAAAAGGAAGAAGGTGATACGAAACTAGATTGAAATCGAAGTTCAGCTACGGAATTTAGTTTCGAGAATTCTTTATTAACGATAATTAGTGCGGTGCTGTAGATAGGGATTGATGAAAAAATGCTTATACATACATACATACATATGGAAGCCATTGAATAAACGTTCTTGTAAAACTCACTATGGAAGCTATTAAATAAACGTTCTTGTCTATCTGATTCTGATTCTGATCTATATCAGGTGACCTTGGACCATAGGCGCCACCAGATAAAAATAGGATATAGGGCGGACAAAATTCGAAGATGAAATCGGGTAACCTACGAATGGAAACTGAGTGTGAATACTCAAAGCTAATATTAATCTGTGTAATTCTCGAAATGTCATCTCCAACCATTCAGAACTTGAAGACTAATTTTCCATGATATTGACCATATCCACTCGTCAAAACTGAACCCATCACCAGTTCCTAAGCAGTTTTTTGAACAGCCTCTGTGAATCTGAGATAGAACAATCACTAAAACAATAATTGATCTTCGCATTGTCGAGTTTAGACAAAAATGTAGTTTACCTAACAAATGCCGAAAGTCATACTTTTCCGCACCTGTTTATTTAGATATAAAGAAATACATAGAGAATTCGCATTCGGTATGTGATGAAATTATCAATTCTTTCTCAGTATATTCAACAGAAAACAACTACTTTCCTGGCTGCGATTTTACTAAATATACTGTACGCTAGCACAAACCACGCCGACCGTAATATCTCATCTTCGAAGTACTTAGGCAAAACTCAGAAACTATTTATCCTTAACGAACTAACCTATCCCTGATTGCAATATTTTTGTGGAAGGAAAACCGAATGGAGTGTAGAAACACATTGATTAATAATATATATTTCAAAAGTTGAGTTCTTCAACAAAATTGAATAAAATGAGACTGTTTATCCTAAACGCACTTACCTATTTGACTTCAAATATTTTATGAAAAAGGAAAACCAGAATGAAGTAAAAAGACAAAAAAGTTGCAAAAAAAGTTCAAGTTCACAGCGATTCGAACCATGGACCTTCAGACTGAAATGCGACAGCGCTAACCAGTAGACCATTTGGGTGTATAAATTTACTGCGTACAGAAAAAACTGTTCAACACAGAAGTGCATTTGCAAAACAGAGGATGTATTTTGTTGTACTGAATGTAAATGTAACGCTCATTGTAAGAATATTGAAAAATCCGATGACGAAGACCATCAATAAATGTACATTGTTTACTTTTCTGTAAGATGTTTCTTGTAAAAACCGCCTAATTTGCATTTGTGACAATCAACTATACATTCGAAGATATCTAGTTAAATATAAATTGCTCACCATATCTTCCATTTCGACAAAATGAGCATATTTTAATGAAGAATACGGTCTAAGCGCGCGACGAGTGAAAGTTTCATCGATCGTTACGCTTAGAATGTTTTATTGATTTTACATTTTTGCTCACGCCTCGACTGTGGTGCGCTGTCCTAACAATTTAATTGCAGAACAAAAACTGTTAGGAATATCCATACCATTGATCGAGATGAAATGTTCCTCATAAAATTACGCAGTTTTTGATGGGAAAATATGATGTAGTTCATTTGGAAAATAATCGGGTTCTTGCTTGTTGAAGATTAATGAAATATTGAAAAATTATATAGGATAGTTTTTGAAAGTGGTGAAATTTTTAGATATTCGGATGATAAAATATGAATTGTCAATACACCATTCGATTGGTTATACTTCAGGCTACAAAATGAGCCCTCATTATGTTTTTTTAGCTTCATCCCCATTATTGCTAGACTGCTATTTTTCAGACATATTGAAAAACGCGATCTTCGTACATTTTTCCCTGTAGAAAATCTCTCGACCATGTGGCGATGTCGTAATTTCTCATTATATATGTGGATGATGATGACAAAAAATGTCCTTGATGTTCAATTAAGTTATACCCCATGATTGGGTTATTGAACGATAGACCGCACTGTCTGCCGTACTAAAACATGTTCCATTTTTATGTTGAATACGGAAGCAAATTCGCTCCGGAAACGTCAATGTGAAAATGTACCTAATATTTTTATGGTATTCTTCCTTTTTCAAACATTCTTCAAAACAAGGTGTCACTCGTTTTTTCAACAGAATTGAACAAGGATTTCGAGAAATTGGATGAAACCAAAATTGTATAGTACTTTTGATCCCGATGCGAAAAGTTGGTAGCTCGACCGGAGTAGGCCGGCTAGATTTCGAAAATAAAAAAAAAGATTACATTCAGTATTGAGTGATATAATAAATAAGGAGAGTGCCGTAGGCGATTTTTTTCCTTATTCAAGGTCAAATGAGAATTGGATTTTCTCCTATACCCTTCGAATAAGTGATTATTTTCACCAAAATCATGAGTCAAAAAATTTTAATGGAAAACATATTCATTGATTTTAGAAACTGAACAGGTACAAATCTGGTACACCTACCTTCATTCATACACGTATTGAAAGAACCAGAGAATATCGAATGACATCGGTCTACGAATGATGAAACAAATTTCTTTCCTTCCTGATCTTCTTTCAGTTTGTTCGTATTCCTTATTATGTCAATATCAGTCCCGTGGTAAGTATATATACTATTTTTTCCACCACTAGCTATAAAACCTACCATTATTTACTCCTTCCCGAGGCGTGAAGTGTACTTTTACTGCCAAGGTAGTTTTTGTCATTTTATAACCACTAGTCAATAAAGACATAGCCACCCACCTCTGATATAATAACCCGAACTCACTGTTCTGATGGCATTTGAATCTGTTATAGGTATTTACTACTAGATTTTTTTTAAATTGAAAAGAAGTGCTTTCATATAGTAGCAATAGGTTCATATCTCAGTTCCACAAAAATGTAATGATTGTAATGTATTGCTGTCCCTGGGTAATACTAATATTCTTCACTACCTTGGTGTATTAATAACTATTATGCACCTGAGGAGTGGAAAAATTGAATAAATATGCAAGAAAATAATGAAAGACCGTGCATGGTTATCATATTGCTTCGAAAGCATTATTGCTATAGCGTTTGAGAAAAAACGCCAGTATTTACTTTTGATCCCTCAAATATTGAAAGTGCTACCAAGTTCCTCAAATGAAAGATTGAAATTAGGTACCCTGCTCTTATGTGCATAACAGTGCATAAAAAAATTATGGGAGGAAAACTTAGCCCCTGTAGCGCTGAAGCGCAACACTGAATAATACTTATATGTCCGGAATGATTTTCTGATCAAAAGATGACCTATGTGAGCATGAAACCATTATGTACAGGGTGATTCAAACTTTCCGCCCTTGGCTCATAACAGGAAAAGGAAAACTGCAAATGCAAATACGGCAGAGAGGATTAGAATGGATGTGTCGTGTAAAGTATATGTTCTCGTATTTAAATATATTTCAACTTTTCCCGAGATAGCGTCAGATAATTTTTTTTTCACGAAGCCACTATTTTTTCCTCATATTCCGAAAGAACATATTTTTTTAACAACTTTCATCATCACAAGTTTCTCCTATCTCCATTTGGTTAAAAGCCGTGGGACTCTGGATTAAGTATTTCCATTTCAATAATCTTTGGTATTTTCAAATAAATCTCAACTGACCCCGCCGTAACAAGTCGCTAGGTTTACGTTTCAATCGGTTCAAATATGAATGCAAAATGTATCCCAATCCATATTGCTTGCAAAACGATTTGCCTTGGATTTGCCTTGATTTTCATTACAACGGGGTCAGTTAAGATTTATTCAAAACTGCTAACATCAAAGTCCCGATAGCTATCAACCAAATGGTGATAGGAGAAAATTTCCTTTCTGAAAGTTGTTGAATGAAATATTTTCTTTCAGAACATGAGAAAAAAATTGTGACTTTATGCAAAGAATATTTTCGAATGAATATCAACTGACCCTGCCGTAATCAAAAATCGAGTCAGCTGGTTTCAGCTTTAATCGGTTCTAAATGATGAATGCAAAATATATCACATTACTTACTATTTGTTTTCCGGTCGACTTGATTTTTATCACAGCGGGGTCAGTTAAATTTTATTTGAAAATGCCAATCATATATCACATCATAGCTATCATCTTAATGAAGAAAGAAAGAAAGTTTCACGATGGAAGATGTTTAAAAAAATATACGTTTTTTCAGAATATGAGGAAAAATTGTGACTCTGTGGAAAAAATAATTTTGCAGACGTCATTGCCGCCATTTTGAAAGGAGCTGAGATATTTTCAAATAAGGATAAATATATCCCCTCTGAGAGATTTCCATCTGCAGTTTTTCTTTCCTTGTTATGAGCCAAGGGCGGGGAGTTTGAATCACCCTGTACAGTGTATTCCATTTTGGTTCAGACATCTGAGGTATCTCTGTTGTTGTGGAACATGGAACCTTGCGGTTTTTGCGGTTCTGTGCCACTTTTTTGTGAAACTCAGATTTTGCCTATAACTTATTTCACATTTTGGACATCCTCTATATTTACGGAGTTTTTCAAATCTTTTGTCATGAAGAATATCATTCAGATTCCAATGTCGTACTCAATTCTTTTTTCGCAGTATGGTTTTGGAGATTCAACTCAAACTTATGATTTTTTCAATTTATTAGCTCATTAAATTCCTCTTTTCTCCTTCAAAATGATATATTTTGTATAGATAAATTCAAAGATGCTCAAAAATCACTCAAACATTGTATTTCAATAGTGGACTATTGATTTTTTATATGAAAAAGTCTAATTGGAGGAATATTATACTTCTGATATTTTTTTGATGAGGACAGAAACGATATACTGACACTAATTACCTAACAGAACACAAAACGTACCTAGGTGTACCTAATAGCAACAAATAAATAGTAATAAGAATAAATTCATGATGTGAAAGAGGCACCTGATTGAATATTCACCGAAACAGTTGAATTTCGAAATTATACAGTAACTTGATTGTTTCCCAGTTTTCCACACAATTGCCACAATTGACACAATTGACACACCTAACCTGAAGACGCATTAAAAATCATTGAAGGATATCTTCGTAATTCCTAAAAAACTGCCTCTGTTGTTACACCATTTTGCACGAATTTCTTCAAGATTGTTGTGCTTCCTAGTGTATTAAGACGTACACTCGTATTCAGAAAACATGTCGCAGTTGGACGATGTAAGCGCTCTAAATCACCGCTACAATAAAAGCGGTTACACCGTCCAACTGCGACATGATTTCTGCATACCAGTGTACTTGTACCTGTTGAGGAATTGTGTCAATTGTGTGATAGAGAAAAGGGACATCAATTCGAATAATTCAATGAATAAGTTACTGAATGATTTCGAAATTCAATTGTTTTAGTAAATATTGAAACAGCTGCTTATTCAACATTATGTATACTTCTTATTACTATTTATTTGTTGCTATTAGGTACCTACGTTTTGGCATTGTTTTTTTCTCTTCATGGTAAAATCAAAAGTTCAAGTGGAACTTTTTTATTTAAAAAATCTATATCACTATGAAAGTCCATGCTTCATTGATTTTGGAGCATCTTTGAAAATTTTATATTCAATAACATTATACATAATTCGAAAGGAAAGAAAACAAGGAATTTGATGAGCAGATGAAATACAGGGTGTTCTACTGAAAAAATCATAAGTTTGATGCGTACCTACTTATCTCCAAAATCATGTACTTACCCCGAAAAAAAAAATAAAATGAGTGCGCCACTAGTTTCTGAGTGACATTCTCTATGAGATAAAATTTCAATTAGTCATTATCGCATTTTTCATCACTGAGGAACTTTGTTGATATGGAGATGGTCGACAAAGTGTGAAATGACAGTGCTTTATACGTAACCATTACGTGTAATTTTTTTTCTAATTTTGCTAGAAATTTTCGCTCGAACAGATAATATAATGACCATCATTTCTACATGAATTCTACCGATTATGTACAAAAATTGAGTATAGGCAAGTCGACTCCGCCCGTCACTTCGAAGTATCCGTCATAAAATAATATGGTCGCAAATTAGTGACCAAATTCACGAGAAAGACTCGTTCGATACTTCCATCAGTGGAAAATGGCTGATTCAAGTTCAGTTTTTCCAACTGATATTGAGAAAGCAGCTTGAAATACATTATTCTTTTCGTCCAACCACATATTCAATAACGTAACTGGTGCTGTAGTGAATAATATTTCATCACCAGTTGAACCAGTTATGTTACTTTACACCACAGGTTATACGAAAAGTGAGAAGTTTCAATATTTCCGTAGTTTTGAAAAGTTCCACATCACATGTCAAATTAAATAAAAAAGAATTTCGAGCCAAACTCAATATTTCCAAGGGATATCCTGAAACAGGTTGATTTTCATTCTCAATTTCCACATTTATAATAGACAATTTCTCGAATGGAACATCCTATCAACTATTGAATTCTCGAAATCTTCATGGAAAGCTGAATTCACTGTATATAAAACAACTACACAAAATAAAAGTTTGGGTGGTTTCAAACAACTTTTTCATTTAACATTCCTCAATATTCCTATAAAAACAACATAATGACCTCTTTATACTGAACTTTCCTTGAATAAAGTACCATTCCTATTTCACATTCTTGGGGGAATTTAAGACTAAGAAAATTGTTTGAAATGATGACTTAATAAAAACAAATTATCATAGGGATTTCCTTTCGTGCGCTTCAAGCGTTGAAAAAAAATATGTTACATCAATAACTAATCCAAGTGCTTCGTAAATTTTTCATTTGCCAAAAATTCGACAGATGACGTCACAATGTGTCCATGATGATTGCAGACAAAAAGGTTCCTGCATGATCCGCCATTTTGAAAACAAATGTCATTTGAAAGGTATTTTTTCGCTCTATCGACTTACGTAAAATTATTCATACAGAGTGCCATTTGAATTTCAGTAAAATTTTGGGGCAAATCCTCTGTACTTGTACAGGGTGATTCACCATAAATGTCCCCCCCTCTAGCTCACTTATTTTTGAATCTATCTAAAAATTTGAAAAAGCATCTAAAATGATTTTACAGAAATTTTTTTCCCGTTGCATCAGAAAATACAGGGTGCTCGGACCAAACGATCTACAGAGTACCTACTACTTGATTTTTTCAAATGGAACACCCTGTATTTCATTGTATTTTTATATTCTCCCTGAAGAGCTGATTTCATCAATGCATCACACTTGGGGTCTAGCGGGAATGATTACAGAGATATGGGGTGTTCAAAATCGAGATTTTTCAACTTTAGGATTTTTTTGTGTCGAAACTATTCATTATTGGTCAAAACGGCTTCGATGTTCCTATCTCAACTTTTGATTTACTATCTACTGACATTCAATTGGAACATATACAGTGTGATTCAAGATTCAGAATTCTGACCACCCTGTATCTGTTCCAATTAATAATAAATGTCAGTAGATAGTGAATCACAAAAAAGATACGGACATGAAAGCCGTTTTGACCAATAATGAATAGTTTCAACACAAAAAAATCATAAAGTTGAAAAATCTCGATTTTGAACTCCTTATATCTCTGTAATCATTCCCGCTTGACCCCAAGTGTGATATATTGATGAAATCAGCTCTTCAGGAAGAATTTAAAAATACAATGAAATACAGGGTGTTCCATTTCAAAAAATCAAGTAGTACTCTGTAGATCGTTTGGTCCGAGCACCCTGTATTTTCTGATGCAACGGAAAAAAAATTTCTGAAAAATTATTTTAGATGATTTTTCAAATTTTCAAATCGGTTCAATAATAAGTGAGCTGAAGGGGGGGACATTAATGGTGAATCACCCTGTACAGTGTGCAACATATGGAAATTTTTTTGATGAATTGCACAACCAAAATACAGATAGTGTCAAAGGTTGGTGCATGTTCGGTAATCATTTAAGGTGCACTTAGAATCGTTGCAAGTCAAACAGCATACAGGATAGGATGAAAAATATAAAAAATGCTCAGGAGTAAAGTACCCTCATTTCAGAAAATTCAGCAAACTGTTATGGAAAAAAGTTCTTTACAATTGAAAGTTTTTCCTGAATACCAAAACATGGCCTCCTAAGACATATTTTAGTGTTTCGATTTGTTCCATTAATAACTTCCCAATTTGTATTTTTTTTTATATTCACCCTAAACACTTTCATAATTTGATCATAACAAAATCAGTTGATCATACTTTTGTTGAAATTAATGCACTTTTGTGCAATCAACTCGGATTTTATTTTTTTAGGGAATCACACAAACTTGTTGTTTGTTGCAACGATATACAGCTTAATTTTGAGATTTCGCAAACCATATTTTCAACAAGGTAAAACATCATTAGATAAGGAGTATGTCACCAAACTGCCTCAATATTTACTGTCAACCCTCATTTGTTCTGTTCCTTGGGTGTCCGTGATTTTTCAAAAGATATCATGGTTGTCGATCAATTTGTTCAGCTTTTTCATAAACATTTCAAATACAAAATGTTCACATTAAAAGAATGTTTTTGAATATGCATATTATCATTAATGATGTTTTACCTTGTTGAAAATAGGGTTCGCAAAATTTCAAAGTTGAGCTGAATATCGTTGCAACAAACATGAAGTTTGTGATTTCCTAAAAAAATTGAAATCCAAGTTGAATGCAAAAATATGCTTGAATCTGAAAAAAAAATGGGAATTTATTAACGAAAGGAATTGAAGAACTGAAGAATGTCTCAGGAAGCCATGTTCTGGTATTTAGGTATGAATTTTAATTGTGAACAACTTTTCTCGATAACATTCTGCTGAATTTTTTGAAATACCGGTACTTTACTCCTGAGCACTTTTTATATCTTTTTACCTACCCTGTATGCTATTTGACTTGCAACTATTCTGAGTGCACCTGAAATGATGATCGAACATGCACCAACTCTTGGCACTATCTGTATTTTGGTTGTGCAATTCATTAAGAAGATTCCCATATGTTGCACACTTAAATGACCACACTGTATATTGAAATTATGCTCATATTATTATTTTGTAGAAGCGAGGAGGGAAAATCCCAAATAATCAAGTAAAATGTATGTAACACCTCCTCGATCAACCAACAGGCGGTATTTCGAGCCGCCATTGCTTCAGATTTGACATTTCATGGAAGATGAATGAAGTCATTATGATATCCGAAACGCAAATGATATTGATCACATACAAAGTACCTCATTGATCACATACAAAGTACCCCATTGACGAACGAAACATTTTGGTATATAAACGAATTGGGTCCAATCAACTTATTTTGACCTCTACTTCAAGTAGAGCAATTTTGGGACACCCTATATATAATCTATAACTGAAGTCATGTGAGGGATTTAAGCACAATTGACAATAAGAAATCACTAGATTCGAAAACTCTTGGGGAGTAGGTTTCCCGAAACGAAATAGCGATATACAAATGCTACAAGTTCTTTATTTATATTATCTACTATTTAATTGGAGAATCAAATTGAAAGGTATACACTCTGATCCGAATCTCAGACCATTGGACTATAGAAAAGTTTGAAAGTTTGATGTTTTTCTCCAATATTTATATGTTCAGAAATGGACATACAATGATTCCATTTCTGCCATATAGAATCTCCGAGAATAGATTCACCTATTATACATAGAAAACATCGTTATATATTCACATGTCTGATGTTTTGTTATATAATTTTTCAACAAAATGAATGATATATACTTACTTTACAATCAAATTATCATGTCAATATCTTCCTGATTCGGATCAAACAGATTATCAAACACAAATACTACAATGTACGAACCTTTCTCAGCCCTCTAGAATTCTTCATAAAACAGTCTGAATCAGATTTGAGTAGGTATAGCAAGGAATTTCTATCGATTCAACTTGGCAACAATGCGCTACCGCTTGTTCCGAGTCTCCACGCGTCTCACACATTCTGGTATATTGACGGTCTGTCGATGTACGGTTCTGATGTTTTACGGGTCTGTCAATGTACGGTTCTGCCATTTTACGGTTCTGCTATTTCACGGGTCTTAATCCAAAAAATTCTGAAAATTTACGGGTTTGGTAGCTGCACGATTCTGCCATTGTACGAGTCTGTCATTTTACGATTCTGCTGTTTTACGGGTCTGTCGTTTTACGGTTTTGATGAATTATGGATCGGAAATTCCGGTAGTCCGATGGATTATGAGTCTGTCGATGTACGGTTCTTGCATTTTACGGATCTAGAGTATTGGCAGTCTGTGCTTTTACGAGTCTGTCATTGTACGGATCTTTCATTTTACGGGTATCAAGAATCGACAGTCTGTCTTTTTACGGGTATGAACTTTTCGCATTCTGCCATTTTCAGATTCTGTACATCACAATTCTGCCAGTTTGCTGGTCGGGAATGTTCATTCTGATGAAATGGTGGTCTACAGAGTACGGGTCGCTGAATTACAGTCTGTGCTTTTACGGTTCTATGACTTTACGATTATATATTTTTATGATTCTGACGACATGAAGAGTATTTTATTTACTGGTTTGGCAAAGTACACTTCTGAATATATGGCAGTCTTTCGATATACTATTGTGATTTATGCATTCTGACATAATGCAGTCTGTCAATGTACGGTTCGACAAATTACGGGTTGTACATATTGCAGTCGCTGAAATATGGTTCTGATGATTTGCTATTCTGATTTCTTACTATTCTAGTCAAATAAATTCCTACTAATCGACGGTCTGTGTCGATACGTTCTGATGATGTATATGGACCCAACAACATCCTGTTTCAAGATGCACCCATACAAGAAAACATTGAAAATACCCACCTTCCACGGAGAAACGGCTTTCCACAAAAAAAAAGACAAAATAGGCAGATTTGCATCTTGGCAGATCAGAACCGAAAATACCTGACATTCATTCATGATGGCGTCTATCAACTTGAAGAAGGCGGATGACTCTACCATAAATTCAAGGATGGCCAGAAACAGAACGAAATCTAGACTAAGCCTACTTAAAACAACTGTTTCTATGCATGGCCCTTGATCACAATTTGGCACATGTTTTGTATTTGACCAATTGAATGAAAGCTTCGTATGGATGCAATGGTTGTTCCTAGTTTCTGAATCATAAGTGATACTTTTTGAATCACAAGTTATTCTGTGTGAATTACATTTCCCTATTCTGAATTACGAGTTACACTTCCTGAATTACATTTTACTAATCTGAATTACATCTTATACTTTCTGAATTACAATTGAAAAAGGTGTAGTCATTCTCAATAATGGCACTCGAATCTAGTAGGTATTTATCACCAACGACTTGTCATATGCTGTCAAATTATGGCTACTAGATTTTAATGGAAATTGAAGAGAAGTTCTTTCATAGTGACAATAGGTTTATATTTCAGTTTCACAGAACCAGAATGTTTGAAATGTATTGCTAGTGGTGGAAAAAAAATACACCTTGGTGTATAAATAACTTTTATTTATAGACACAAAGAGATGAGATCCCAGAAATCTATATAAATGATTAATATTTTCAATTGATCTTTCCCCTCGTATTGTCCTGCATGTATAACTGTCTAGTGTCCCCCCTATACAAAACAAGACGCACGTTTACTAATGTTGATGTGGCTTGATTTATGAGGGAACTAATAATTGGGATGATTTGGGGGTTGATTATAGGGTTAGTTTTCGACGGTCACACCTTTAAACCCCTGAGGTTAGACCCTTATTAGAACTGGCAAGTTTTGAGCTCTAATAGTAGTTCCTCAATCCACATGAACCGGCTAAGCGCATGTTAATTGGTCATTTGAAAACTTTATTGTGTGTTTGAAGCAGAAGTCAGATCATGACCTTGAAATGGATTTGGCAGATCCGGTCAGTGGGTCGTTTTTTTATTATGTTTTTAACCGAGGGGTATGAGGTACTGTGGTAATAATATTCTCTACTGCCAAGGTGTATATTGAATTTTTTACTACTAGCAATATAAGTATACAGGGTGTCAATTTGAAAACTTCCCACCCTTAATATCTCCCTCCAAGTCGATAATATGGAAAAACGAAAAGACAGGTCGATTTTATTCTCGAGGGGGACACTTTGAATTGATATTTTTGACCATCATGGTTCAACCCCCTAGGAGGGGTAGATGTCACCCTCAGAATATGAATAGGGAAGAGGGGTCAAGTGGCACATCATTTTGTAGGGCGTTCAATTCTCTTTCCAACGATACCCTACTTTACTATTTTTTGACGAGCAATTTCTGAAAAATAGCGTTCTAAATCTACAGAAGTGATCTAAACTTGCCTGCACAAAGATGCATGATTTTCAGGTTAGTATTCGAACAGAGATTTTTGAATTGATTCTCCTTTCAGTAAAACTAGTCAGGAAATTAGGTAACAACTTCACATCTTTTCAACAGGGGCAACATAATATCTTTCTTTTCAACGGTATATCTTACTCTACTATTTTTTGATAACCAGTGATTAGAACTTGCCTTAACTCAGATACATTGTCTTCAGGACGAAAATTATTGTTTTGAATCTTCCATTGATGAAAATGGTTAGAAGGTTAGGTGGCATCGTTACAATAGAAGTAAATCTAGTCTACACACGTTTGATTCTTTGTTTGTTGGTTATATTACTTTGAAAAAAAACTTTCAGAGTGCCAGATAGAAATTTCAAACATCTATTCACGTACTATCTTATAAACTGTTCGAAATGGTTGTCCATTTTGTTCTAAACAGTAATAAAGTCTGTTTTCGAACTCCTCTCTAACATTCTGGAAAACTTCACCACGAATCGAGCGGCATGCTGCTGTAATTCGTCCTTTGAGTTCATCAATATCCGTCGGTTGTGTTTTGTAAATGACGGATTTAAGATGTCCCCAAAGGAAAAAATCTAAAGGAGTCAAATCCGGTGATCTCGGAGGCCACTCAGTTGCTCCCCTTCTGCCAATCCATCTATCCGGGAATCTGTCATTTAACCACTGTCGGACAGGAAGAAAATGATGAGGTGGGGCACCGTCCTGCTGGAAATGTAAAAGATCCTCCTGCAGAAGTAAATTACCGTCTGCATCAATTTGATTTTCTAGCTCGTGAGTTATAAGAGGATCGATAGTATCTTCAAGCATATCTAGGTACAGATTTCCAGTCAAATTTTCTTCAATGAATGAAGGACCAACAATGGCATTTCCAAGAATACCAGCCCAAACATTAATTTTTTGTGGTTGTTGTGTATGTCCTTCTCGAAAAATGTGAGGGTTTTCGTCACTCCAATAGCGACAATTTTGTCTATTCACATTTCCATTCAGAAAAAATGAACATTCATCGCTGAAACAGATATTTAATAATAGATTAGGGATGGCATTGACTCGATTTGACATCGTTTCACAAAATTCTATTCTTCTATCATAATCATCCTCATGGAGCTCTTGAAGAATCTGCATCTTATATGGATGAAATTTATGTAATTTCAGTGCTTTTCTCACAGTCTCGTGTGACATTCCCGTCTGTTCTGCCACTGAACGTAAGGAGCTAGTAGGTTCTGCAGCAAATGTTCCCAAAACTTCAATTTGAGCTTCTTCATTCAGTACTCTAGGATTATTCCTCTTTTTATTTTTCACCGAACCAGTTTCGTAAAACTTTTTCACCAAATCAAGCACATACCGGTGACTAACATTACAATCTGGATTTCTTTTATTAAAAAGAAATGCCGCTCTTCGTGCGCACTTTCCAGCCTCTCCATAAATCACAATCATTTCAGTTCTATTTGAAAGAGTGTAAACCATTTTCACAATTATAGGTACCTACTCTGAATAAACGTATTACTGATTAGCTCAACAAATAAAACTCATCAATCAATAATACTACCAGATCGTTTGAATTTGCTGAACAATTTTTTGCTCAAAAAACAGAGTTTTTTTAAATCAGCAGTGGCAAGAAAGGAACAAAAAAGGAAGGCCATCTGTAGAATTGAAAATCCAATGATAAACGCAAATAAGCTATCATCGAAATGTCACTATTAGATTATTGATGTTGATTTATTGGAGCTGATGGCTAATTATGTTGCCCCTGTTGAAAAGATGTGAGGTTGTTACCTGTTTTCCTGTCCAGTTTTACTGAAAGGAGAATCAATACAAAAATCTCTGTTCGAATACTAATCTGAAAATCATGCATCTTTGTGCAGGCAAGTTTAGATCACTTCTGTAGGTTTAGAACGCTATTTTTCAGAAATTGCTCGTCAAAAAATAGTAAAGTAGGGTACCGTTGGAAAGAGAATTGAACGCCCTTCAAAATGATGTGCCACTTGACCCCTCTTCCCTATTCATATTCTGAGGGTAACATCTACCTCTCCTAGGGGGTTGAACCATGAGGGTCAAAATGATTCATTCGAAGTGTCCCCCTCGAAAATAAAATCGACCTGTCTTTTCGTTTTTCCATATTATCGACTTGGAGGGAGATATTGAGGGTGGGAAGTTTTCAAATTGACACCCTGTATTTCAATTATTATGAAAGCACTTATTTTCGATTCTGATTAATATCTAGTAACCATGACCATGACAGCATATGACAAATCGTTATTGATGAATACCTAGTAGGTTGTAGATTCGACTGCCATTCCTGCAAAACTCGCATAAGAACTGGTATTACAGGAGAGGAGAGACAGAAACTATTGAGACGTACTATAGGTCATGCTAGGGTTTCACGAGAATCTCGAAATTCGAGATTTCTCGTCTCGTCTCGTCTCGTCTCGATTTCGAGACGAGATCGAGAAAAGCACTTCGAGATTTTTCGAGAACGAGAAATTATTTCGAGATTTCTCGATCTCGAAAAAATATATGTGCTGCAATAACTCACAGCTCTAAATACTCAAGAAATGAGGAAATAAAAAACTTTGCGAAAAAATAATTTCAATTCATTTCAAACATAATAACAAAAAATAACAAAAAAATAACAAAGATGACAAAGTAAATGAAAAGGACAAAGGTAGAAATGAATATCTTCATATTCTTAAAGAAATTTGAAGTCTTAAACTATTAAAAACTATCGAATACGAAAATCATATTCGAACACTCAAAAATTAACAAAACATAAGAAAATAAATGAACAATAAACAAAGTTTTTCAACAGAGAACAAAATTGTTGTTTACACACTTGTAAATATATCTCTGGTACATAGCCAAGAATTCAAACATAGTAAAAGTTGAGCCGATTCTCCAGTTAATCGGCTCCGTTCTTTCCTGATGGTAAGTGTTGCTCTTGAAAACAGTCTTTCTGCCGGAACTGAAGTAGCTTGAATACTCGAAAAATCACGAGCCATCTTTGATAAATTCGGATATATGGCCTCGTTTTTTCTCCACCACTCTGAAATATCTTGATTCCCTTCAGCTCTCTTAGACAAACAATATTCATCTATTCGTTTTCTCCAGTTATGCTCTCTGTTGCCGTTGCTTTTTTCGAATAAACTTTGCAAATTAAAATCGTCGGTATTGTCATCAACATCATAGTCAGTAAGGGGCTGAGATGTTGAAGGAATATCGTAATTGGAAGTAACATAATAAACTTCTTTATACAAGTTTTCGAATTTAGATATTGCTTGTTGCTTCAAATCCCTTCCCCAATTCGTAATAATTATTAATAATGCTCAATATTTTTTTTTCTCGAGATACGACTGTTCGATTATAAAAAATGAGTTTGTTGCTGTTGCTGTTTATGTTACATTCTTCACGAACGAAGAAACAATTTTAAACTTCCACCTTTCGTACCTAGATAAATTCAAAAGTATGGATAAAAGATTAGGTAAATTGAAACATCAAGGATTCGTTTAATTTTTATTTTTTGTAACAATATTCTGTATTTTTGTGCTGATACTCGGCTGTTTTTTCTATACGTGGCTTTTAGTTCATAGCATATAGCCTCTGTATTTTGACGTAATTTTTTTATAGACAAAATTCAATACCCTGTATTTTGGTGCAGCCTTATAACCTATACATAGCATTTTTTAATAACGTTCAGTTTTTGTTTTCGAGAGTCTCGAAATTTCGAGAGTCTCGAATCGAGATCGAGAAATTGTCTACGAGAAAAACATCGAGACGAGAGTTTGTTTATTTCTCGTCTCGATGATCGAGGCGAGACGAGAAAGTGCCTTCGAGACGAGATTTCTCGTCTCGATGAAACCCTAGGTCATGCATTTTCATCGATTTATTATTAGTTGCCACTTGTGAATATGTACTTGTCATTGAATTTAATTCCGATGAGTCAAATGTATTATTGTTAGATCTTTGGTAATAATAATATATTATTTTGATTATTGTGATGAAGTGATTTGTTCAAGATTGCATGCATAACTTCTTGTTGAACATGAGGGCGAGAAAAAAGTTTCATAAGTGCCTTCTGATGCCCATCTGAATCTATCACCACCAAAAAAAACAGAGTCCTATATCACCTAAGATTTACTCGATGTATCTTGAATCCAACTATTATAAATCATGGTCTTGGGATACAGTGAAACTTGAAATAGCCATCATCTGATTGTTTGTTCAATTAATTTGATAGAGGATGGTTGTGTCCTGAGTCCTGACCACATTCAGGGTGAGAACGATACAAAATATAGGCTTTCAATTGGTCGAAAATGTTAGGTGTGAAATTTTCGCGTAAATTCGTCAGGTATCACAATTCCGAGACAAATCACTCAGAGGATGTTTTCATCATATAATCTTGAATTCACCGTTTTTATGATTCAAGTACTGAATGTTATGTTCTTTCTATATCAACTGAACAGGAAGTGTGCCATATGTTCAGCTGGTTTCGATTTGTCGATATGGCCTTCGTTTATAATGTTCAATGTTCTTTCGTCCTCTCGGCTTCGTTTGAGTTAAAATTGTATTGTCATTGTATTTTCAGTTTTGAACACAGTTCCCACTTGAAATCTATTTATTACGCACATGAACAGTACCTACTAGGTCGGCACTGAAACGCTAATACACAGTTGCGACAGTAAATTAGCACCTATACATGATATTTTCGAAATTTAATCGATAAATATAGGGTATAATATTCTTCCGACGGAATATTCTCAGATATTATGAAGAGAATGAAAATATATAGACAAATATATTGAGAATCCACAATATATGTATATCTCATGAAAATATGAAATTTCGGAATATATAAAATTTTATGCACTAGCGGACCGTAAAGTGCACTTTACCGCCCGGTTTTGCGGGCGTTAAGTTGCACTTTAACGCCCGCGGGCTCATTATGGCCCGCGGGCCGTAAAGTGCACTTTACCACCCACTGTTCTCAGTTTCCTTATATCCACATATCAATAATTTATGAATAAAGCATGATCATTTTCCTAGAGATTCTAATATATCCAGCGGTATATCATAAACTTCTTCTTCATCCGATTCCATAGTTTTGCTATATTATTATCACTAATTACTACTTTTCAGTCAAAGAATGAACATTCAGCTTGTTTTTGAATGTATTGATATAGACAACAACCATCAGCTTGCTTGACAACGTCAAAATTAGGTAGGTATATATACTGGGTATGCATATTGTAAAATTCTGAAGAATGAATATCTTCTACAGATCAAAGAATTTTACTATTACGATAATTGCAATATTCGTACGATAATTTTTATAAGTGAATCATCCATGAACATTACGCTTCTCTTGATTACTGAATTTAAACGTAACAAATTAAATTCGGGGAAATATTAGTTTATCAAAAATCTATAGTCATTACTCTTGAGTCATGAAATAAACCACTAGTGCATAAAATTTTTTATGTATCACGTGCGTGAAATGCGTTTATGGCCTTCAGCGTGTAATGGCCCTTGGCTAGCGCCATCGGGCCATTATTCACGCCACAGACCATAAACGCCTACTATACGCCCTTGATACATAGATAACTATTAAGGTATTCCTGGTGTTTTTGAGAATATTATGGTGAGCATTTGCTTTTGGCGAGGGCAGAGGCACCGGGAGTATAAAAGACTTCAAAATGTTGAGGGATGTTCATATAATAGTTCAAATATGTGGTATGGTGTAAATGTACATTTCAGAATCAATTATTGAAAAATAAATAATCTTGATGCGAATTATTGTCATTTGTCGCTCTATTTTATTTATATCATTTCAATTTCGGAAAAATCCTGTAAATCAGCACATAGTATTAAGAGTTTTAACTTGAAATTAGGCACACATACCGCATTTCAGGTCGGTACAACAATCCAAAATGCATATTTTTTTATATTCAGTAATCAGTAATGACCATGAATAAATTTCAAACGATAGGCAATCCTAACAAGAGAGCGATGCACTCCGAATAATTGATGAATTTTTGGGAAGGTGCGCCTACGATTCGAGTACAATGTACTTTGGCAGTCGATAAAAATAAATTTAATAAAAATAGCAGATGCTGCTTAGAGTGCATATAACACATTTTTAAAACGTACCTATTTAGAATTTTAAATTTAGTTTGCCAAACAATTTATTCATAGACCCGAGCGCAATGATAAAGAGTTTACTGCACAGTCGAAAGTGAATGTTGTTTGATTTTTGTCAGCTTTGAAATTCCAAGAAACAGAGGCGTCCTTCAAATACAGGGTGATCAATTCTGAATGAAAATTGATAATAGAAATCTATATATAGAACTGGAGAAATAATATCAGTGTTTTAAATATTCAACGGAAATACCTGAAATTCACTGTCTAGGTTCCTACATTTTCTGAACGAATTTCCTTATCTATTTTCAATTGCATTGATATATCGTGTGTCCCAAATTCGATCTTCACCATTGGGATCTCGGTTACTGTGAGAGATAGAGAGTCGGTTGAGTTGTGAAAGTTTCAGCAAATTCAATCGTGTTTCAAAATCCGTCGAGAAATCTTGACTGGCTCATTTCTGAGTTATTCAAGAAAAACTGAAATTTTGTTATTTCGCTTTTCTTGAATATCTCGAAAACTATTGATTGTATGAGAGGACGACGTCAGCATTAGTAGAGTACTTTTTAGTGCTCCTTTAAATGGTTTCGTCAACTTTTGAAAAAAAATAGGAAAGAAAGTAAAAAAATAAGTTGGAGGTCATATCTCACAAATCAGATTTTTTTCAACAAACACTGACAAAACTAATACCACTCAATAGTACTGTCAGAATGTTGAAGTCGTTTTATCATACAATCAGTAAGTTTCGAGATAATCGAGAACAAAATTACAAAATTTCAGTTTTTCTTGAATAACTCTAAAATCACTGAAGCTAGTCTACATTTCTTGACGGAAACTGAATTAAGATTGAAATTGCTGCAACTTTCGTGATTCAACCGACTCCCTATCTGTCATAGTACACAGTAAAAAAACGCTTCGAGTTAAATTCGCAGAGTATGTTTTCAGAGTCAGAATACTCTGACAAACTCACTCTGATACTGCAATCAACTTTATAAATAAACTTCTCGCAGATTATCTTCTCTGAAAATAATTCTAGATTGAATTTCCACTAATCTCGTATTGAATTCACTATATATTCCTGAAATTTCAATAAAATATCAATTCAGATAACTCAATTCACAAACAATCGAAATTGAACTCATACTAGTGTTAACTGACAATAGTGAACTTGAATGTCCCACTCACATCGATTAAATTGACACTCTATCATTGTTCAATTCAATCTATATACGATGATATATCAATCTATACAATTTTAGATCGTTTAGTCAATACTGGATAGTGAAATAAGTAATAATGATTATATAGTGTCGATAATATTATGATCATGATATTAACTGCAAGTAGTTTTTTACTACACCAGCGTTGTGAGAGATTTTTTCAACATTGAGTTATTAACGTATTTTCGTAGATCTTAGTTTTTTCCCGTTCTTTTCCGTTTCGAATCATTATTTCGAACGACTTATGAAACAGATAGGTTAACTAATTAGTCTAATGTGACTCGAATCATCAAATATCAAACGATTAAAATATTATAACTTCACACTACATCTCATCCGTCAATTCGCGCGACTGTATGCAGGTGGCGCTGCCGAGAGTGCCGAGATTTCGCCGCTGAACGTCTGCCGGAGGCCTATAAATACTGTGACATGTGAAAGAATGATTAATTTAACTTAGATGAAATCTCAACGGTATGTAGTGCCTAGTTTACTCAACTAGTGTTCTATATCAATCTTAAATGATGAATAATTTCCTTATTAGCATCTAAACACATAGTTGTTTCAAATTGAACAATGCAGGAGCAATTTGACATCCAGAAAGAGCGAATAATTCAATCAATTTCCGGTGGACCCGACACTGTTTACAGTGTGTAATCTACTCTCTACTATTATATTGCAACTGTCGACCTTTGGGATACTCGGTTATTGAATTTCACTCTAAAATGATGACATTGACACTAGCTTGGGTCTTGAGTGGAATGTTCACTTTCAAAATTGTTTCTTCCAACTCTATTTTTGTTTTTATTTAATATATTTGGAGAAATAAATAGAGTAAGTTTGAATGTGCTTGCATTGAAAAACACTAATAGAATTTTTTTTACTGAGTAGTTACCGAGATCCAATGGTGAGGATCGATTGAGACACACTGCGAGTGAGTAGAGAAAAATTTTAATTTTGACTTTTATCAATTTCTACAGGATATCCCTTTTCGTGGGAACCAGAACATAAAAAAAATGTAGGCTCACTGATAAGAGGAAAAAGCAGTTACATTTTGACACGTATATTGACATGATACTTATATTTTTATTTTTTAGAAACGAGAGAATATCTCAAATGATCTAGACAGATGAATTTACCACCTGCTCAAAAGTGGCTCACCCATCTATAACTTTTGTGTTCCTGAAGATGAACAATGAACCCAAAGTCATCTTCACAACATTTATTTGACGATCAGAGATAAACTAAATAGAGGTACATGTTTCGGGCTTATATAAGCCCATCATCAGCCGAATACAAGATTTCAGTTATGGAAAGGAAAAAATTGAAAATTCTTGATAATTTATAGACAATAAAATGGGGCAAGACACAGACTTATGCACCATGATGAGGTGTTTTTTATAAAAACATGATATTTTTTCTATTATTCAAGAAATGGGTCGGGTTATTAATTTTATAAGAGCCCACGTGCCCTTAAACTGTCAAAGGTGACAATCACACATTGAAAAATCGAACAAACTTTGATACATGTCAATACAATTTGTAACAAAGTGAAGTAGTCTGGGGTTTTGCTTCCATATCTACTTACTCATATTATTATAATAAAGGTATATTATGATAATCTCTCAAGTGAGTCACATTGGTGGTTACTTCATATATTGACTTCAGATAATTCTTTCGGTTGCAGAAAAAATAGCATGTTTCATTCGGATCAAAAGTGACTTTGTTTGACTTGCAAATTTTGCATTCGCTTGGCTTCGGTAGACGCTCCGCCTCGCAAGTGCAAAATTCGCTTGTCAGACAAAGTGTAACTTTTGATGCAAATGAAACTATCTACTTTATTTCGTCCTTGATACATAAATAACAACACTCAGTTCCAAAAAAACTTTCGTAGTAGGCCGACTTTTATTTTTTTTATTGTTGGTAGGTAATGCATTTGTCTTCAAAAAATAAAATAAAGAGGTGCAAATTTTTCCAAAGCCTCCTTGATGGTGGTGGAATAACTCGAACCATGATTTATTTTTAATTTTTGACTCACCCTGTGTGTTAATTGAGTAATGGCATAGAAAGTGCTTACACCCTATACGAAAGAGGCTTCTTTTGCGAGCATTTTGTTTTTTTATTCATTGATTTATCTCTAAAATTTTCCGAATTACAGCTTTTTTTGCTGAATCCTTGCAGATTACCAACTTTCTGAATTTATCGAGAAACAATTTCCTAATGAAATAGGTGAACTGATACCAATAATTTTTCAAAACATTTTTATTGAACACAAAATTATACATTGGGATGAATGCTTAATACCGTGTATTGTCTCCTCTAGCAACTCTAAGAACTTCTAATCTACGAGGCATACTGAAAATCAAGTTGCTTATCGTTTCCATTGGTATACGATACCATTCTTCCACTAATGCATCTGCCATTTCTGTGAGACTTTACGGAGACCTCTCGCGAGAACGAACCCTTCTCCCTAATTCATCCCACAAATGTTCTATAGGATACATATCGGGGCTTCTCTCAGGCCATTGTAATATGGTAATACCAGTAGCTTCTAAGAAGTTTCGCACTATTGCTGCGGTGTGTGGTCGGGCATTATCCTGCATCAATATAAAATTATTGCCCACTAACTCTGCATAAGGTAAGACATACTGCTCTAACATGTCAATGTGAATTTGGGCATTCATCGACTGCCTCACCGGAAAAACATGAAGAGGTGTCTTTCCATTCATTGACATCCCTCCACACACCATAATAGACCCACCATTAAAACTTTCGCATTCTGTTATTAAATTTTGATTAAACCGTTCACCAGTTCTTCTCCACACTCTTTTTCTTCCATCCACCATGTTAAGGCAAAACCTTGACTCATCCGTAAACAAGACATTCGACCATTCAGGAATATTCCACTGTCCATAATTTTCAACAAAATTTCTTCTAGCAGCTTGATGTTCGGGCAATAATTTGGGACCTTTTGCAGGTCTCCTAGCTATTGAATTAACTTCTTTTAGACGTCTACATACCGTCTGCTCACTTACTGCAACATCACGAATTTGGCAAAGATCTTGCTGAACATTTACCGCAGTATTTGATCGATTCCGTAAAATCCGCAATCTCAAGAAGCGATCATCTCTTGGAGAAGTTTTTCGGGGGCGACCAGAACCGACCCTCCGAGCGGTGCTTCCTGTTTGTTCGTACTTGCGGATTGCTCTACGAGCAGTTGCTTCATGAACTCCCACTGCACGAGCGGCGTAACTTTTAATACGCCCATCTTTTACTAAGACAACTAATCTTGCTACTTGTTCATGATTTATTTGAGGCATTTTATGCAATTTTAGTCAATAAAACAAGACACTTAATTAATGACACAACGACAAAGGGTCAAACATGGAGGCATACAACAAATCAGTTGCTATGGCAACGGCATTTGTTTTTTAAAGACAATGTGATCCTACCAGAGTACAACCCAATCAATTTTGAGTACTCTGATCCTTCAATAAATTTAATTTGTGGGATAAGCATAAGGTATCAGCAAAAAAAGCTGTAATTCGGAAAATTTTAGAGATAAATCAATGAATCAAAAAACAAAATGCTGGCAAAAGAAGCCTCTTTCGTATAGGGTGTAAGCACTTTGTATACCATTACTCAATTAACACACAGGGTTAGACAAGAATTAAGAATAAATTATGGTTCGAGTTATTCCACCACCATCAAGGAGGCTTTGAGAAAATGCTTACCTCATTATTTTTTTTAAAGACAAATGCATTACCTCTCAACAAATAGAAAAAAAAATCGGCCTACTATTTTTTGTTTTTTTTAAGAAGATTGGTCAAATATCAAGTGCGTCTCTTTTTTTGTAACTGAGTGTATATTTAAAACTGTAGTGTAGATAACGCTTGTTTCAGTACAGGTAGAAAACATCGATAAGTGTTCCAAGATGTTTGCCGATTCAGAAATGTCTCACTTTCCCGCGGTTTACCCTCATATACTATTTCAATATCCAGTCTGTAATGCGAACATCAACCCTCTTATCAGATACATTTTCACTCGAAAGACATATATTTTGGGGATACTGCCACGCTTAACATGTGGGGTACAAGTGTGTATTCCCTGTTCATGAATAAACGTATACCTTCAGGAAGAGCCACTGAAGTGGAAAACAAGGGCAAAGGGTTCGAAAGTGATTGTCCTAATTGCCATAATGACATTCATGTTGACATAGGTGGGGACTAATTGATAAAAGTATTATCCCTGATTTTGGTCCCATAAGAAATGAAATGAAAGGATGTCGAGAAGCATTAGTACGAAGGAAGGAGAGGCATAGAAGATTTAGCCCTGTGATGAGAAGAAATTGCTTTTTCCTATGAGCGTATGCAAAGTAGTACTTTTCCGCACTTATTTGCTGCGCAAAGTAATTCTTTTCCGCAATCAGTGCGGATATGGGTGTTATCCGCACGGCGTGCAGATAAGTAAAACTACCCAAAAATCTCACTGGTATGGAACATTTATATTCATTTTTGTTGCTGTAGAGTGTAGACTATTGTATGAACTATATAAGAAATCGTTATCCCTTTTACTTTTCAACCGTTCTTCCCGATATTTGTATTTCACCTCAATATTAATATTATAATATTTAATTTTCTATCATTGTATTTTATTGATATGTAATTGTTTGTTGTTTAGCTATTTCTATCAAGTTTAACTGGAAATTATTCAATAAATTGTAATTTTAGTTGAATTTTTTTTATTTTCGTTGTTATCTGATATGTTGCTCGTAAGGAAAATGTGATTTTCTATTATTATATTTTATTGTTATATGTGATTTTTGTATAGTTACATTTCTCAATAAGTTATATATTTTTTTTATTTTCTTTTTTATCTGATATGAAGCTCGTAGGAAAAACGTTGTTCCTAACACGTGCGCAAAGTGTCTTTTCCGCACGCAAAAACTTATTCGTACTCCGCTCCGCGTCGTTCGCCTTCTAGTAAAAGTTTGATGAAATAGTAAAACAGAATTATAGTCTGCAGTGGAAACCAAGGAATTGAGATTTGTATTGATTGAGGTGGGCGTCATATTGAACAATAAATAAAAAAAAGTCGTTCTGCCTTCGTTTCCACTGTCAACTAATTCTTTTATCACAAAATATTAAACTTTCACTCAAAATATTGAAAAATGATAATCGATTGTTATATAAATCCCCCTATAGCCTTTAATTGATCTTATGTGGGAAACAATAATTGTTGTCATGTCAATCAGGACACGAATTAGTTAGTAGTGTGATCGAGAGTGTGATTCTCAGAGTGACAGACACAGCGTTACTGTCGTTTTCGATTCAGTGGATTTGCGATGAAAAACTTCCAGCTACAGATGCGATACAGATGAGTTATTGCCAACGAAGTCTTAAGGAAGGTATGAAAAACACTACACGGGATTTATTGAATGATGCAATAGTAGAAAAGTGAAAACACAAAATGAAGAAGAAGTATTTTTGACACATTTCCTATAAATGTCTGAAACCTAGAGGCCAAACACCATGGGCATGCTGGCTTCCGCAATAAGCTTACCTACATAATGCTGTAAACGATAGTCACGATAGATATATCACTAATTATCAAAAGATAAAAGAGGATATATCACTATTGTTAGTTATTCCTTGTTAGTAAAAGAGAGGGAAGCCAGGATGGTTTCCTACAGAGATTCCTGTCATTGGAAAATAAAATTAGAGGGAGGCGACTGCTGGACCACTCCGGGATACTGTGTGAAACAAAAAATCACCAAACTCTAGGAATGGTTCCCGACATGTTGGCCACTCAGCACACGCGAAAAAGTCTTTCAAAGTCCTCTTTCCTAAGAGAGACGGATGGGCAAGTGGATCAGTCCAATTCCCAGAGACCGAACACGTAATGTACACAGATGGTTCGAAAACCCCTCTTGGAGTTGGAGCCGGTCTGTTCAGCAGAAAACCGAAGACGGAAATTTTCGTCAATCTCGGCAAATATGCTACAATCTTTCAGGCGGAGGTATTCGCAATTGAATTGTGTGCTAGAGAGTTAATTAATAAACCTCTAGTAAACAAAAATATCAGTATTGTATCAGACAGTCAGGCTGCTCTTAAAGCACTGAGCTCCAGCAAGATAAATTCCAAGCTTGTATGGAGCTGTATTGAAATTCTAGAATGCCTGGGTGCTAACAACAGAGTCACTTTGCTGTGGGTGCCTGGACACCAGGGGGTGGAGGGTAACGAGAAAGTCGACATCCTAGCCAAACAGGGAACCGAATCTGTGTTCATAGGACCAGAATCATATTTTGGGGTCACCGCAAGTGCGGCGAAAACAACTATCTCGGGCTGGGCGGAGGGAAAAACACTCACGTACTGGTCTGAATTACTAACTAACCCATTCGAAGGCGTTCCTGCCTAAGTCATCGGAAAAAATAACCAGGCAGATCCTAGAATGGAGCAGGGGTAACCTGCGAATTCTGACTGGACTGCTTACGGGACACTGTCGTCTAAGGATGGGTCTGAAATGGCTGAACACATATTATGTTCATGCTCTAGCTTAGAAAGACTAAGGCTCGACACATTTGGCTTTACCAATTCAGAACCTATCGATTTCAGACAAATCTCACCCAATTCAACCATGAACTTTGTAAAAAGATGTGGATTGTACGGTGAACTGTAACCTCTAGGGGTGAGCCACAATAGACCCATCTGGGGTCGCAGTGGAGGGGAGGTATTCGCCCCACTCACATGGAACCTAACCTAACCTAGTAAAATTATACTATTTCCTTCGGAACTATGCGTAACAAAATTGAGATAATTATTCAGTCATTTCGCTCAACGGATTTGAGAACCTTGTCACCACCCCTGAAAATGTTCTACAATTCTTACGGGTTTAAATGACTACTGGAGAATTATCATCTAGAATGCTCTTTTGCAAAATTCCATCCAATTCATCTCAGGTATTTTCAAACAGCGTACAAGAATCTGTTTTTCTATGTAAACTTTGAAAACGTATCACGGACAAACGGTACATTTTTTTATATAAATAAATTGAACCCAATCAACTCATTTTGACCTGTATTATACACGTGGTAGCTCTGTATTCCAGCAATTTTGAGACGCCCTGTACAGTTATAGGAGTGGTCAAGTTTTGGTTGAAAGACCCTGTATATACCGAATACATTTTTATCAGCAAATATATTAACAGTTCCCATTGTTCGAAAGGTCAGTTATTTCTAGGGCGTCGTGATAGAATGAAGAATAAAAAATATCATTATTATGTTGTTTTCATGTGTTCAGAATTTGAATCAACTATCTCCTTTGTCAATGTTTATTATTCAGCCATTATTGATTATAATGAAATGTATGCAAATAAAATAACATTAAGCCAAACACACCTATTATTAAAATTTATAATAATATTTTTCGCCGGATGTGTGCCAGAAATATTATCAGCATTACGACAGACAATTGGATCGAGTTTACAGAAATAAATTATATTTTATATAACTAGATTGAAGAGTAATTAGGAATTCCCAAAAAATTTATTGTCAGATACCTACCAATAATTATTTCTGGTATATATTTTGATGCTGGCAAGTTCTATCCCTATAACACACTGATGTCACATGGATATCCATAGGACGTCCTGCCGGGATATTCGGAACTTCCATAGGACATGCATTCTCGCTGCCGACAACATCCATATTACGTCCGTGGAAAGTTCAAATAACTTCTCACCAAAAAAGGATATCCCTCAGAGATATGCATTGGACCTCTTCCGAGAATCACCCTATGGACGACCTTTGGAAAAGTTCATGAAACATTCTGTTTTTGTACAGAAGTCATTCAAAGGACATCCCCCGAAACGTCCTCTGGCATATCCATAAAAAGTTCTCTGGAACGTCCATAAGACGTCCTCTAGAACTATAATAGGATGTCCCCGGAACTTCCACAGGACGTCATGTGTAATGTCCATAAGATGTTGCAAGGACGTACGAATTATTCTCGAATTTGAATTTATTTGAGTCTCCCTAGGACCAGATTTTGATGCATAACTGATAAGGACATCCATCAGTTGAGTTGATGGACTGTAGAAGGTCCCCAATATATCCCGAAGAAGGTTTCCAAGGATGTTCAATAGACTTGCGTAAAGGACATTGACGGGGAGTATTTATAGCATACGAGGAGTCGATCATCGGTGAGGTGTGAGTTAACGTCCTCGCAGGGACAACATATTTGACGTACTGGGACGTCCGTAGGAAGTTATTTCTAGGGCTTTAAAAGGAAAATTTATCATTCGCTTGCCTGCGGGATATTTGAATAGGATGTCATTCTATCTGAATTTCTGATGCCAATGTTTACCCCGAATCGTATCCAGGACATCCTGAGCACGTCCTTGAGATGTTCATAAGACGTTGTTCTTACGATATCCTATGACATTATATTCCCTGAAGAATATCATTGCACATATTACTCAAATGAACATATGAATTATCTATAGGAAATCCTTCCAAAATCATAACAGTTCATGTATCTACCAATTGAGACATCCGACGGATGTCCCTAAGAAACATTTCGAATGTTATACGAACCTGGAAATATTAAGGCGCCCGTGCGAAGATATTTGAAGAAGTGTCTGGGATAATATTTCATGATTGTTCTAGAAGAGACATTATATGAAATCTGAAGTAATGCCAGGAAATGTACTACTTGTAACATCCGATGGATGTCCCTGAGGAACGTTTAAGATTATATACCATCAGGGACAAGCATGAGACGTACGGGATGAGACGTCTTATCAAGGACAATTATTTTAGATCCGGCACATTTGGAGGAGGAGGTTGCGTGCTATTAGGAAATTAGAATACAATAAGATAGAATAAGTGTTGAAAAGGAATATTCTCAGATAAATTATGAACATACAAAAATGGATATATATTTATATAAAGCAATACATTGAGAATTCGCATTCTCTATGTGATGAGAATATTTACTCTTTTTCAGTTAATTCAATAGAAAACAACTACTTTCCTGGCTATATGCCACGACGAACATTGAATTATATCTATTGAACACACACGATAAGAGTTTGAAAATAAAATATAAAAATTTCTGAAATTGAGAATTTGCATTCTCCTTCAGACAAAAATATGTATATACACACATCATTCTGAATATTCAACAGAAAACAACTACTTTCCTGGCTATTTGCCACGTCGAACATTGAATTATATCTGATGAACATTCAAAAGGGGAACATGAAAAAAAAAAAAAAAAAAAGGAGAATGCAAATTCTCAATTTCAGGAATTTTTATATTTTATTTTCAAACTCTTATCGTGTGTGTTCAATAGATATAATTCAATGTTCGTCGTGGCATATAGCCAGGAAAGTAGTTGTTTTCTATCGAATTAACTGAAAAAGAGTAAATATTCTCATCACATAGAGAATGCGAATTCTCAATGTATTGCTTTATATAAATATATATATCCATTTTTGTATGTTCATAATTTATCTGAGAATATTCCTTTTCAACACTTTCATACCCAATCAGGGGGTTCAAACTTGAACGATGGAAACTTGTGATTTTTATAGACCTCTAATCGCAGATTCGTGATAGAGTCTCAATTCAGAATTCATTTCCACGCCCTGTATGATGAATGTCAATTTATCATACACCCAAAAGCAAGATAGAATAATTCTGTAAAAATAATATATAGATCGGAATGATAGTATACAATTTTTGCTATATTGTTGGCTTATAAGAATACCGGCAAAATTGAGGAAACAAGAAGAATTCACACGGACTTTTTTTATAAGAATATAGATTTTAATATTTTTTTCATGAATTGGAGCTTCATTTTTCACGAATAGATCTGACTTCAACCCTTGTCAACTATTCATAAACAACACACACACACACTGAGTCATCTCCACACATTTATTATTTATAGAATCATCTCAATTATCTGAACATGTTTCAGATTATCGCCAGACCATCATTAGCAGAAAATGTTGCTAATCATTTCTACAAAAAAAGTTTTCACAGTAAGACTATCAAATACCTTAGGTTATGTGCTCACGTGGAGATGAAAAAAACAACAGCAATGTTATAATATAAAAATATACTGAATTTAATGAAAAGTATGGATGGCAAAGTGCCCACAGCCCAAACTACCTGGTCATCCACGAAAATATGACCCCATGATCACCGTGACAAAGGTAGAACAGCAAGGAGGAAGTGACGTGAGATTTGTGAAGTACGTATCAATTGACAAGTGACACAAAATTATCTTATGACATGAAAAAAAGATCATCCGACGACTATCAAAAAGCACGTCCGCGAAATGAACGCGAACGCCGAGCCGCAACCTGGCAAAGAAAGAAACACTCCAAAACAAGATTTTATTCGAACGCCTCGTGGGGTATAACTGCTGAGATGTGTTCACGTTGGGTAAGGTTCGCACCGGATAGCGGTCAAGAATGCTATCTGGGACAGTCCTGCATTGATGAGAGGCTAAAGCTCGAAACCGGTCTGTAGGTAGTCATGCGTTCCTGAACCATTTAGGCGTTTCGGAAGAAAACACTTGCGATATTACTCGTCTATATGAATCATTGCATAGTAGTAGAGTAGTTGTTTTTCTCTCGTTATCTACCATTTTTGTTAATTGTATGAACTATTGTGGTAATCACTTTGAGTTTCTCTCTTTGTGATATTGAAATTCGTTTCTCAAACAGTCGTCGTGTTGGCTAATTGAGAAATGTAACAAAATTCATTCCACAATTCATCTCAGTTTGAGATACGAAGTTTGGTATCATTGATGAAGAAACCGAAAGTCATCTTCACAACATTCAATTGACTATCAAAGACGTCTTCGTCTTGTGCCATTTTATTGTCTACATTATCAAAAGTTCAACTTTTTCATTTCCATGTAAGTACGTATCCATTGTATCTATATCCTATGTCATTATTGGATTTTCTAGAACTGATTCTTATATTCGGCTAATGATGGGCTTGTATAAGCCCGAAACATGTACCTCTATGTGATCGATCTCTGATCGTCAAATAAATGCTGTGGAGATGACTTTGGGTTTCTTCATCTATTAAATAAACCACTCCACTTTGAGTTATCATGGACTTCTTCCAATGATTGAATTTTGATATATGTTTGTACGGTGATTATCTATAATGTTTACTCAATGTAGTATAGTGTGGTAACAGGAACAAATATATTTTTTTCTACTCACATAACTAAAATGACCTTTAGCGTACGGATATGTACCACGCTGATTAATCGATTAATCACGGATTGTCGATCTGTGATTTATTCGAAATATTAAACACGTTACCATGGCAACACGATTTCTTAAACACATTACCATGGCAACGCAGCAATGAAGAGGTATTATTAGCGGCCTTCTTAGACATAGAAGGAGCCTTTGATAATACCTCAATAAACTCTATAATTAGAGCTCTCAGACAGAGAGGAATCGAAGAACCCTGTGTGCCCTGGATAGTCTCAATGTTGAGAAACAGAACGATTTACACCACTGTGATGGGAGAGACCGTAGAGGCCAGGGCGACCAGAGGATGCCCGCAGGGAGGAATACTCTCCCCACTTCTGTGGAATCTGGTTATGGACGGGCTACTGAGGGTACTCAATGACAGTGGACATAGAGTCCTTGGATACGCAGACGACATAGTAGTCTTGGCACAAGGAGAGTATAATACCACAGTCGGAGATCGTATGATAGAGGCTCTAGAACTGGTAACGGAATGGACGGATCAAGAAGGGCTGAATATCAGTCCTCACAAGGCCACCATGATAGCATTCACACGAAGACAGAAACTAGAGGGATTAGGTCCTCTTAAACTTCGAGGCGAAACAATCCAGTTGAAAGAGGAGGTCAAATACCTCGGGGTGATATAAGATCCGAAACTGACTTGGAATCAACAACTGGAAAAGACAACCAAAAAGCGTTAACGTCACTAATGATGATTAGACGCTCTTGTGGAAAGAAATGGGGACTGAGACCAAACATGCTGTACTGGTTGTATAACATATGCCTCTCTGGCATCGTGGAAGAAGACACTACAAAGAGGAGCTATAACGAGACTGAGCAAGATACAAAGAATTGCATGTCTAGGAATCACGGGGGCTATGAAGTCAACGCCAACCGCAGCCATGGAAACACTACTGGATCTGCCTCCCCTCCATTTGATGGTACAGGGGGAGGTGAGACTTGGTGCCCTAAGACTGCAAAATACACTGAGCAATGTTAACATAGGAACAGGACATATGAGCATCGTCAGAGAATAGTGAACAGGGACATACTTAATATGAGAACAGATCACATTTCGAAACGATATATATTTGACACTTCATTCAGAGTGTCCATACCAGACAGATCTGAATGGAATGACGGAGAACTCAGCACCATACTGCAGGGAAAGATCTGGTATACAGACGGGTCCAAGACTGCGAATGGGTCAGGAGCAGGAGTATACTCCAAACATCCGGAAACTAGCCTCAGCTACTCATTGGGGAAGTATGCTTCAGTTTCACAAGCAGAGGTGTACGCAATTCTCCAATGTGCGGAAGAAAATAACAGGAGAGCTGTGGAAAACGAGCAGATCCGTATTATGTCAGACAGTCAAGCGGCACTTAAGGCAATAGAAAGCCAGGAAGTGACATCTCGACTGGTATGGTATTGCAAGAGGGAACTTAGAACATTGACAGACCGGAACCGCGTCAAGCTAATCTGGGTGCCAGGTCATCAGGGGATCGCTGGCAATGAGAAGGCTGACGAACTTGCAAGAAGAGGGTCGGACAACGAGCCAGATTCAGGACCGAGTCCAGTACAGACTCTTGGAGTACCAAAACGTACAGCACGAGGGTCAGTCAAAGACTGGATTCAGGCAAAACATAAGAGCTACTGGGAAAACATCCCAAGAAACAGACATGGGAAACAATACATTAAGGAACCGAGTCATAAACGAACTGTAGACCTGCTCAACTTGAACAGAGCACACATAAAAACTGTTACGGGACTCATGACTGGCCACGCGCCAGTAAAGGAGCATCTCACCAGAATGGGACTGTACAATGGCGACCCAAGCTGCAGACTATGTGGCAAGGCAACGCAGTTCATTGAACACAGCTTCAGTAATTTGGGACATGTCTGGCCCGTCAATTGTATTAACTGTCAACTTTTATTTTCGAATTTTGTATCAGAATTATTCAAACAATATTCGTTTGTATCAGAATTCTTCATTAAAAATATATGCGAAAAGTAGACGAAAGTGAAATCGAAAAGAATGTTCTCTAAGAAGTGTAAAAATGAAGCATCCATCTTTGAGAACAATGTATTCATCCTGCGCTAAGCATGACAATAAACGTGAAACAAAGGTTAGCAAGCAATGGACTGGATACATCTACAACCATGCAATGTCACTCATACGTGTCTCGCTGGTTGCATGCAGTTGCATGTATTATGTTCTCAATTCCCATTCCTTTCGAATTATTTTGTAGGTTAGCAGGAATTGCAGGTATGTTAATGTAATTTTCGGAGTTCGTAGAAAAATCATAGCATGTAACGCCTTTATAAACTCTTCTAGAGACACTCGTTTATTAAACACTCGCTCCGCTCGTGCTTAAACTACTCGTTACTAAGAGGACGTTTATAACACTTGTTACATAATATATTATTATGGAGAATTTCTTGTCAACCGTCAACCGACGAGTATGCCCTGATGAAAGCGATCTGTTATGATATTTTGAATAAACTAATTTTACACGAAATACAAGAATCGTACAATTATTATTTGTATATACACCTGCACACTGCTAAGCAGTCCTCACTTGAAATCATGATAACCTCCTGTATCTGATCTGGAACCAGCGAAGTGTCTTCATCTGCAGGTATATCCGATGTATGTACATTTAATCTGAAACATTCTGATATTCTGATCCTGAGAGGAAGATTAATATTTTGCATCTGAAACTGGAACATATCTCTGTTTACCTCTGTTTCCCTCTCAATTCCTTGCGAAATCCCGATAGAGAGGCAGAAAGTGACTTGTTAGCCTGCTTGTAAACGAAGTCAAGTACTCATTTCTGATAATGGAAACGCTGATTAGGAACATGACCGTTCAAACTACTCACTTATTAAAAAAATATTTAAAAAATAAACGTTGCTTCATTTGGTATTCAAAACGAAATCACGATAAATTTTATATATGTATGATCCTAATTACGCCAACATTTCTTGATGCATTTTAAACAGCAATTTTTGGCATTAATGCAAATGTTTGCATACATCAAAGTTATGTCCTTCAACCCGTATGCAGATCACCTGTTTTTATCTAGGAACTCAATGTTTTTAATGCGAATAATTCCATATTATTCATGTTCCCATTCATTAGTTGATATTTGTTTATAATTCTGATTCTCGAAACGGCAATTCAATAATCACAAATCACATATAATACCTATACCGAGAAAATAATATCACGATGTTCTGAATTTTCGAGATAATTCTGTCGCTTCATTGTTCACGAAATTGTGTTGCCAAGCAACACCACGGGTCCGTCAGGACGAGAGTGGTATTGCTCCAATTAAATAGAAAATTAGAACGATACACACAAAAAAATAATCTATTGAATTGAGCATGACTGCATTGGTCCAAGAAAATAATTTGTTTGTATATAACGAAAGAGATGATATTCTTGTTCCGAAACAATGATTTATTCAACAAGTCTCTTGTAGGAAAATTGAGATATGCATGGTTGGAGACATCTGACATGTTGAAGTGAGAATGGAATTAATTCATATTGACAAAACCATTTACCTATTTCAGGAAAACCATAATTTTGAGGTGAGAAATCCATCCACCAAGTGGAAACAATCATTTTCATAATTTGCAACTATGGATTACTATTATTGAGAAATGTTCTCTTTCATTTCAGAAAGAACGATTTATTCTATTCAAAATTCCGTCAATCTTCAATAAACACATTGATATTTTCGATCCGAATTTACGAGTTTTTCATAATGAATATTTATAGCTCATTTACTCCAATGGGACTATTTATTGTATCAAAATATTGACTGCTAATGTTTTTGATTCAAAACTGTGAATGATTCCTAATGAGATAATTGAACTCCACAGAATTATATGCCATGAAATATATTTTTGTTTCTTTAGTTGACAATAATCCCATGTATAGGTACATCTCGGATCAGTATGACCCCTAATGGTTATAGAATAATCAAATGCATTGATTTCGTCTTCTTCAAGTTTTGCTGAGATCTTGCGAATCTCAATCGCGCCCAATGAAAGATGGTCCCTAATAACACACTTATGTCCCATGGATATCCTTAGGACATTCAGGACGTCCATAGGACGTTCGAATTTGGTACCGTGGACGTCCATTGGACGTCTGTGGGACGCACAAATGTCCCACTTGAGGACCAACTAGGGACGTCCTTGAGGGATTTCCCTGAGACAACTATCGAATACCTGAATCCTACAGTATTCCTCATCAAGCACTACAGAGGACATCCTTAGGACATCCATAGGACAACCTATCAGCAACGCTGAGGAATATCAATTGGATGTCCATAGGATGTCCCAGGGACGTAAGAATTATTCTTGAATTTGAATTTTTCTGGGTCCCTGTAGGACCGGATCTTGCATAACTGATTAGGAAATCCAGTTGAGTGGATGGTCCGTATAAGGTCCCAAAAAGTTTCCCAAGGATGTCCAATGGACTCACGTGAAGGACATTGACGAGGAGTACTTATAGCCTACGAGCAATCATTCGTCGGTGAGGTGTAAGTTAACGTCCTCGCAGGGACAACATATTGAAAGTACCGACTGGGACGTCCATAGGACGTTATTTCTAAGACATTGGAAGAGTACAGTTTATGTACCAATTGGGACATCCAACGGATATCCCTAAGGGACATTCGAAGGATGTCCCTAAGGGACATTTCGATTGTTATACGATCCTGGAAATTTTGAGGGCGTCTGTGCAGAGATATTTGAAGGAATGTACCATCAGGAACATTTTATGGTTGTCTAGAAGGGACATTATATAAGATCTGAAGTCATGCCAGAATGTGTTCTACTCGGGACATCCGATGGATGTCCCTGAAGGAACGTTTAAAAGCATATTCCATCAGGGACATGCCAAAGACGTCCTTGCATGGACATTCTACAATATGTACCACGTGGGACGTCTAAGGGATGCTATTTCTAGGACATTTGAAATGATGTACCAGCTGGGACATTCCGTGGACTTCCTTGCTCGGACATTGCATGAGATGTACGGGATGGGACGTCCCAAGGACACTTATTTTTGGTTCAGGACATTCGGACGTGAATTGTACAAAATAGGGACGTCCCTAGGACGTTGTGTGCTATTAGGGTTTGTAAAAACCATAGACATATAAAAAGAGGTTTTAACCAACCACTGAATTCTACAAACGGGGCAAGTGGAAGAAGGAGTTATGTTATAAATATGACTTTGTGAGAAAAATAGGTTTTAGTTGAGTAAGCTGGCATTTTTTAAAGGAAGCTAGTTTGATAATTTGAATAATGCAGTTGTAAGAAATAGTTTTAGGTTGATTTTTTATGATTTACAGCATTTTGCTATCTTATCATTTTTTGATAGACATCTGGATTTATGTGTACAAAGCTCCTTCTTCCATTGCGTCCTTGATGTTTAATGTAACATAGCCACTTCTTCCACTGTGTATCTGCTCAGATATAAAGAATAGAAACAAATCCTGACGGGGCAAGTTATACAGGGTATGTCACGACGAGCTTACACTATCTTCATATCTAGAATCAGTCGAGAGAAATTCATGAAAATGTGCATGCTTATATTACTAGTGATTCACACGAGACCAACGAGACGAGACTTTCATATAGTCTCGTCTCGTCTCGCCGATGAAATATGAAGTCTTGTCTCGAGTCTCGTCTCGCAGCCTCCAGTCTCGTCTTGTCTCGCGTCTCGTACGAGAGTCTCGCAAATGTATCGCAATTTCGTCATGCATAATCTTGTTCCAGTCTAGTACGGGATATTCACCTTTACCTTCTTTCTAGGTATAATGTAGAAGTAGGAAGACAAAATTACAACAAAAATGACATTATTTATTGAAAAGTAAGTACCTAATAGGTATATACTTACATCATACATCTGAACAAGAAAAAAAACATTTGTTTTTCAACATCGTGCAGATTGATGTTTTCTTATAGTTAACGCAGCACGTGAGAAGAATCTTTCCGACAGGACTGAAGTAGCCGGTATGCTTACTCAAACTTAGAATGGGAAATTCAGAAGCATGAATTTTCCACCATTGCAATATATCTGTGTTTCTAGTACACCGAGGCACAGAATAATATTTTTGAAGCTCCTGCATCCATACTCCCGTCAAAACAAAGTTATTCTTTATCTTAGACTATTTAGCACAGAATGACTTATTTATAGATTTTCAGGTAGTCATTCAATTTGCGATCTTCGTTATTGCAGAATTGCCTTTATTTTCCGCCGCCATAAGAGATCATGGATTGTGTTTTTAAAGTATTTATGGATGAAATGTTTTGTCTATCTGTGCTAAATAGTCTGAATTATTTCTAAATATGTTGTATTATGAATGAAATTCTCAAGTCTGCAGTCGGCACGCAGAAATATTTACCTGCGAGACTCTCGCACGAGACTCGAGACGAGACTAATAAAAGTCTCGTCTCGTCTTGTCCGAGTCTCGTCTCGAGTCTTGTCTCGAAAACGAGACGAGACCATGCGAGACTCTCGAAAACGAGACTCTCGCGGGCACCACTATATATTACACAATACGCTCTTTTTATTTAAAATATTTTTGACAATGCAGTGTTGCCGCTTCTACTAGAAAGTAGTAGCAACATTGATATTTCAAATAGAACACCCTGTGTTTCATCGCAATTTTAGATTGTCCCTAAAGAGCTGATTTCATCAATGCATCACACTTGGGGACAATCGAAAATGATTACAGAGATATAGGGTGTGCAAAATCGAGATTTTTCAACTTTGGGATTTTTTTGTGTCGAAACTATTCATCATCGGTCAAAACGGCTCACATGTCCCTATCTCAACTTTTGATTCACTATCCACTGATATTCAATCGGAACAGATACAGGGTGTTTCAAGATTCAGAATTCTGAGCACCTGGTATCTGTTCCAATTAAATGTCAGTGAATAGTAAATCAAAAGTTGAGATAGGAACATGTAAGCCGTTTTGGCCATTAATGAATAGTTTCGACACAAACAAATCCTAAAGTTGAAAAATCTCGATTTTGAACACCTTATATCTCTGTAATCATTCCCTAAAGACCCCAAGTGTGATGTATCTATGAAATCAGCTCTTCAGGGAGAATCTAAAAATGCAATAAAATACAGGGTATTCTATTCAAAATAACAAAGTTGTTGCTACTTTTTGATAGAGGCGGCAACACTGCATTGCTGAAAATATTTCAAATGAAGAGAGCGAATTCTGAAATATGAACATGCATTTTTTTTAGGATTTCTTCCGACTGATTCTCGATATAGAGATAGTGTGAGCTCGTCGTGACATACCCTGTATAGGCACGTAACAACATTCTTCCATGACATAAACGAATATTTTCAGAAAATCCACCCCTTTTTCCACTTGCCCCTTTAACAGGTTGAGTGTCACCATGTATTGAAAAATATCGGTTCCAGAGGCCGATACATTATTTTTGCCTAAAACATCAAATACTAACGTACCATTGATATTTACTTTCATTTTTGATGTGCCGGAATTTTTGGAAGGTTGAAAATGGCGCTTCATTTTTGGAGACCACATTGGTCTCACACGGCCCCTCATTCGACCATTTTGTTCACGCGGTTGCGCGAGACCAACATCACTACGCTATGCGCATGTCTGCATGTTGAGAATCGAATGGCTCAGCTTGTCTCGTGATGTTGCAAAAGTCAAATTATGTCCTCGTACGAGAAAAAACAAAAGCAATTGACGCAGTTGTGCCAGAAGGTGTTGTCCGATGAAGACGAAAACTGAAGCAATCAAGTTGGAGAATCACTGTTTGGGGACGTGTATCTTTCTGATGAATATCAATGTGAGTCATCAGTAGATTCTTCGTCAAGATCAAAAAGAGAGACGGTGCTTGAAAAACTCAAACATTCAGACATGATATACCGTCGAATGGTGCAGTTTCTAACAGTAGGTATATTGTTCAACGAATGATATTCATTTCATTTTCAGAATATTCTGTATGATTTTGTTACATGTTCATGTTATATAAATGAAGAAAACTAATAAAAGTACTTATATATTTGCGTGAAAAAAAAAAAGAATTTTAACATTTCCTAGCCACGTACTACCAATTTGGTCTCTCATATCCACAGGCCAAAATATGTCTCTGGACCACCAGGCCGCGCTCTTTCGAACGCCATTTAGTTCACAATGCTGCGAGAGACCGCTGTGGAGATATGCAGCCAAATCAGTTGTGGGTATATGCGAGACCATATTGGTCTCACGCAGCCACAAAGTCAGAAGTATGTGCGAGACCATGTTGGACTCTCACGGCACTCAACCTGTTAATTGTCACTCATGGACATCTAATTGTTCGTTATCTGTAAAGATTTTGCGATTCTAAAAAAATATAACTGAATAATTTCGTTTGACATGGTGCGATTAATAAGAATTTCACATTCTAAGATTCTGCTTGAGAAAATAAAAACTTTTTCATTGAGTGATGGAAGGCAATAAGTTTATGATGTTCCTCAACTATGAATGTCTATAATCTATTCATCAAAGAGTACGTAAAAAAGGAATATGGGATGATTAATTTAAATAATATTCAGCACAAAGCTCTTGGGAGCGCTGAACGCCCTTTACATTCTTAAGTGGAATGCACTTTCTACTAATCAGTCTTGATTATTCTGAACTACAAATTACGCTTTTTGAAATTCAATTGACTATTCTGAAATACAAATGACGCTTTATGAATTACAAAATCACTTTTCTGACTTTTCATACAAATGACTACATTCTGAAAAACAAATATTAATACTGTCTGAATTACAAGTGACTATTCTGAAATACAATTGACGCTTTATTAATTACAAAATCACTATTCTGAAATACAAATGACTACCTTCTGAAAAACAATTATTCATACTGTCTGAATTACAAATGACTATTCTGAAATACAATTGACGCCTTCTGAATTTGAATTGAGGCTTTCTGAAATACATCTATAGATAAGGTGTAGTAGAGTATAGGTATATATAAATGGATCGTTGAGTTCGAGAATGGCAGAAATTTTGAAACACATTTTTCGAAAAATATCCATCAGTTAGCCCTTTGGACTGGCAATGGCTGCATCTATTAGTAAGTTTACGTACGAATAATATGCTAAAATCCTATTCGTACGTTTACGTTCGAATAGGTTCCGACGTACCTATATGTACGTATGCGTACGTATAATATGCCAATGCCTATCCGCAGGTTTACGTACGAATATGGCTGGCATTACGTATACGTACGTATACGTACGTGTAGTGTATTGTTTGCCTGTCCGCACGTTAACGTACGAATATGACTGGCAGTAACTATGTGTAGGGTATTTTTTGCTCATCCGCAATATATTACGTAAACGTTTTCAATTTTAGAAAAATATATCATTTGTTATCAAAATCATCTTTCACTTCCATGAAAATGTTCAAATATATTTACCAACTAAAAAATTTCTACTTAGGCAAAATTTGATGAATATAATATGTAATTCATTATGCTTAGTGAAATTTCACAGGAAATAACATAATGTTATGTTCAACATTGTTTAGGCAATGTATATGGTTCACTTTTATATCAGGTGTTATTTTCATCTCACTTTTATATCAGGAATTTTTGTGAAGATATGAAAGCATTATAGCAATTCAAATTTGATCGATTGTTTTGTCGATCATATTGATCTGAATAAATGTAGAAACTTCTTCCTATATAAATGTAGGAACTTCTTCCTATATTTCTAGCACAAGGGTGCCTAACACATTGTTATATAACTTATTTTCAAATTGCATGTGTTAATCATTATGTTGTACGTATTCAGAATTTGAATTTGTATAATTACATGCATCAAATATACGTGATTGATCACAGTTACTAATATTTTACAAACCGTTACCCGTTACGTACTGGAAATTATTCGCACGTGGGCGTACAGATAAAGTATCTTTACACTATCCGCATGCAATGCACACATTCGGATGTATACGTACGGATAGGCTTTGGCATATTTATACGTACGTATACGTACGGATAGGCTTTGACATATTATACGTACGAATACGTACAGATAGGCTTTTGCATATCTATTCGTAAGTATAAGTACGGATAATATGTCAAAGCCTATCTGTACGTACCTATACGTACGTATAAATATGCCAAAGCCTATCCGCACGTATACGTGCGGATAGATATGGGTAAGCCTATCCGTACGCAAATATAGTTGTTAATTTACGTACGGATATCATTCTTGGTGGTTATTCGCACGTAAACGTACGGATAAAGTGCTTTATCGCTATTTGTACGTATTCGTACGTATGCACGCACTGCGTGCGAATAGACACTTCCAATATTTAGTACACATTATACATGGAAAAATCTATCCACGTGTTTTACCCAAAAACATTGAAGCGAGGCCATCTCTAATATTATAAATACATAAATTTCAAAAGTGAAGCATACATCAAGGGCTGTCGGCATAACAACCCCTCTTTTTGCGATCATTCCATGGACGCTGTTCGCTGTAGCAAGGGCGTTCGGTTTTATGGAACAAGGCTTGTTTTTTCGCAGATTCCGTGGTAATTAGATATCGGCCAGTAGGACTGATTTTACACTTTTTTAATTTCAACTGAACATTTCCTTACTGAAAATAAACAACATGAGGCAGAGTGAAATAACATCAGAATCGTAGAAAAAGAAGATGACAATCAAAAAAGAAAAATCGGAGAATTCGCTTGAATTATTCTGAACTGGGACAAAAGCATTGATTCCTGCTCAGTAGATATAAATAGAACATGATGTACATTACAGAAATCTGAATATGAGAATTTATAATTTGAGATCAATCATCAAGAACATCCTGAATTCTACCACTGAGGAGTCTCCACACAAAAACCCGAATATAATTTGTCAAGAACAATATTTTCCATTTTCAGATTTTCATGTTGAGAACGGGAGTCGCTTCGATTCGATTAAATCAGAACAAATCTGGCCTATGAAATTGATGTTATATACATGTGAGAAGCTCGTCAGATGATTCAATTTCTATTCTATCAGTATAATTCTCAATTGAAGGGGCAAGTGGAAGAAGGGGTCAGGTAAAATTTTCTGAAAACATAAGGTTATGACATGGAATAAAGTGTTATGTGCCTATGTAACTTGCCCCGTCAGGATTTTTCCTTCTATTATTCATATCTAAGCAGATATACAGTGGTAGAAGAGGCTATGTTACATTAAACATCAAGGACGCAATGGAAGAAGGACCTATATGTACCCATTGCCTACATGTCAGGAAATGGGTTGCGTGCAAGAACTGTCAGATGACCGACACTGGAGGCAAACTATTGAAACACAAACGTCATTACTTATTTGTTTACAAGTGATTGAAATAGTTTTTCACAATTATTTTGGCATACGAATCGTATTTTTCCGCTATTCATCAATTCGCTCATGCCATCACATTATGCTGTTGTGAAATGCACAAAAACTGCAGCGGAAGACAAAGTAATCCGGTTGGTACAATATGATTTAAAAGTAAGTACCTAATATAGTCACTTACATATAGTTTTCATTTTTGAAATTTGGTAATTTCTCTGATTTCTCATCGGAATTCTTTCTGCGATAGAAGCTAATAGAAATACATCTGAAATTTCTAAAATAATGCCAGAAAATTGGATTCATGCAATCAATCGGGAGGACTGGTCTGACATGCTGACGATCGTGTGTGTTGTAGACATTTTCAATCTATTAGCAATATTAGCTTGTATTGCAGAAGTGACAGAAGGCAGAAGGAATTTTTTAATAAGGAATGACAACATTTCATAATGATAACTATGTGAGATTACTATTTACCTGAAAAATCATATTCTTTAGTCTCGCTGCATTTTTTGTGCATTGTACAACAGCACAATGCGAAGGCATGCTCTAATTAATGAATAGCGCAAAAAACACGATTCGTATGCCAAAATATTGTGAAAAACTAGTTCAATCCTTTGATTCCTCTGTAACCAAGTAAAAAAGTGAGGTTGTGTTTCAATAATTCACAGAAGAATGAGGTTGTGTTTCAATATTTTGCCTCCAGGGTCGGTCATCGTGCACGCGACCTATGGAAAAAGGGGTTATGTACACATAAATCCAGATGTCTATCAAGAAATGATATGATAGCAAATTGCTGAAAATCATAAAAAATCAACCTAAAACTATTCCTCACAATTGCATAAGTCAAATTATCAAACTAGCTTCCGTTAGAAAATGCCAGATAACTTCACTAAATTATGCTTTTTGAAATACAAGTGAATATTCTGAAATACAATTGACTGCTTTCTGCAATTGAATTGGAGCTTTCTGAAATAAAACTGGATTACAGTGATAACTGATAGTGATAGTTGAATTTCGAGAATGGGACGATTTGCGACCTGCCTAACCACAGAAACACAAAACGTACATTGTTTACTTCCATGTTCAGTGATCACTGATCAGTGTTCTCGCCAATTCCCTAATATAACGTGCTATAACAAGAGGATCTCCAACACCAATGATTTCCCGGAAATTTTCCGAAATAATTCTTTTCCCGCTGTAATTCCCGGAGGGCTTAAAAACTCCAAAAATCGGGAAATTTCCCGGAGATTGCAACAATGAGCAGAAGTCGCTGCTTTTTTTTTTCATGTTCTTGTTTCCACGAAAAGGGATATCCTGTACTGTTCAGAGATCATCGTGAGAACCAAGGGAAATAAGGTAGGAACTCGTGTTTTCCTTGAATTTCTGGAGGTTTTATGCCTCGGGGAACACCTCCCTTGGCAATATGTTCCAGAGCCTCGCTGTTCGTTGGATGAACGAGTCCTTGGGAAGAGATGTTCTGCAGATCTCCAAAGTGACCACCAAGGAGTGCGAAGCCTCAACTCGACGAGTTTATCTCGCGGGGACTGCCAAGGGAGGAACAATTGTTGATATTTCAGAAGAGCATCGTCCATGAAAATATCTATAAAAAAGAGCCAGATCGCCAACTTTTCTACGGTGTTCCAGAGAAGTGAGTGAATTTTTGAGCAAGGCATCACCCACGAGACGAATTGCCCTTTTTTGGACAGATTCCAACAGTTTCAGGGTATGTTTGGGTGCTGCACTCCAAATATAGGAGCAGTATTCCAGGACATGTCGGATCTGTGCCTTATAGATCATTAGCAGCTGACTGGAAGTGAAATAGCTCCTGGCCCGAAACTGAAAACCAAGTTTTTGGGATGCATTTTTAGCAATTGATCTCACATAATTTTCCCAAGAAAGGTTATTGATGATAGTACTACCAAGCATCGAAATGGATGTCTTCAAAGGTATATGGTTACTCCTGACAAGCTTATGTTGGGCACAGTGAGATCGGCTTTTCTAGAGCAACCCCTCCATTTCTTCCCAACTATCTCCGCCAATGCTCGCGCCCCCACCACCGTCAAACACTAAAGGAAAAGGGAATAAAATCGAGAGAGAAAGCTAAAAACGCAAAATAGAGATGCGAAAATATGTACAATGAGATCCCTAGCAAAAAGTGTGTAGGAGAAGGGGTGGCGCGGCGGGGAGTGGGGGTACGCGGAAGGGGAGGAAAGGGGTCGGGGGCGAATGTAAACTGCGGGAAGTCCCGGGGCGGAAGTACCCGGCTGCAAGGAGGGGCGAGGGCGGCGGACATCCAGCATCAGGGGGAACGTCGTTTGCACCAATATCGCTAGGAAATGGATCACGCAACTAGGACGTGTCTAGGACGAGCACCATCATTGGATATTGGATCACATCTTTGGCTTCGAAAAAAGAACAATCGGATTCCATTTTAGAGGGTTCCATTCATTTTTGTGAAAAATTAGTTTGTTTATTAGAATATTTGGTAGGGAAGAGGCGTGATATAATCAATACTGTTCATGTAATCTGTCAATCTTTGTGAAACATATTATATAGTAGAAAAAATACTTATATGTATAAAACATAAAAACATGGCAGTTCAGACGCGTCGTGCAATTGAACCCATCTGCACTTTTTATATGAGTAGACAAGTCGTCACTTCACTGTGAGAAGCTTATCATACATTCAAGTTGTTTATAGGGATGACGCCACAGAACAGCCTCATACTAGGAAAGGAGAAAAGGAAACAAACTCAAAGTCGGTAGACCACAAAATTTCGGCACTATAACCATCTTCAGACACAACAGTAAGGAAGAAGTACCTGGAAATTAATTAAGGAGATCTTAAATCTGAGACAATATGTGTACCTTTTTTGAAGTGATAACTAAATAACTAAACATTTTTAAAAAACAGGTCGTTTATAGAAAAATCATAGTCCGGTTTGAGACTAAATGGCTTTGAAACGACTGCAAAACTAAAAGAACTCAACTAGGAGTGAAATTATTGAGAATAAATGAAAATCTTCTTGAAGAGCTTCATCTCTATTCGAGGCAAGCCACCAAAAGCAAAGACATAGAGAGGCATAATTTTAAATTTTGATTTGACTTTGACATTTGACATGATAGTGTTGACAATTTTGAAGTCAGAATGAATACCAAATATGATAAACGAGTAGAATCAGAGCGAACAGTATTGAATTTAAAACTATTTCAATTGAAGTTATACAAATAAAAAAAACAATGATGATATAGAGAGAGTCTACTTTCGTTTCAGAGAATACTGTGTTTAGCTTTAGGATTAAGGATATTGTTTAAGATTTTTGAGAGAAATAATAATAGTATTTGGTGTTAGTGTCATCTGACAATCTGATCAGAGCTATAACATCCCATACAGGATCAGAAGATGATATGTGTTCTATCAGCTGATATATTATTTCAGATTATTTCAATTTTTGATAACATTCTTTGGAGTTCTTTGCGTTTTCAATACCCATTTAGTAATCAATTCATTGCTTCGAGACTTGTTGAGATTTGGATTTTAATTATAATTTCAATTATACAGTGTGTCCCAGCTAAAACTTGTCACACCCCAAATCTCCGATGTTGTTAAAAAAAAATTGAAAATTGCTCGAACAGGTCGATTTAAATTTGCCGGGGGATACATTTTTTGGCAATTATCATACCTATTCCAACTCTCGATTTTCGAATGGAGCACCCTGTATTTCATTGCATTTCTAGATTCTACCTGAAGAGCTGCTTTCATAAATGCATCACACTTGGTGTCTAGCGGGAATTATTACAGAGATTCACGGTATAGCGCGATTTTCAAACTTTAGGTTTTTTTGTGTCGAAACTATTCATTATCGGTCAAAACAGCTCTCATGTCGCTATCTTAAGTTTTGATTTACTATTTACGGACATTGAACTGAAACAGATAGAGGGTGGTCAGAATTCTGACTCACCACCCTCAATTAAATGTCACTAGATAGTAAATGAGAAGTTGAGATATGGTCATGAAAGCCGTTTTGACCGATAATGAATAGTTTCGACACAAAAAACTTCGAGAATTAAAAAATCTCGAAACTGAACACCCTATATCTCTGTAATCATTTCCGCTAGACACCAAGTGTGGTGCATTTATGAAAGCAGCTCTTCAGGAAGAATCTAAAAATGCAATGAAATACAGGGTGCTCCATTAGAAAATGGAGAGTTGATGCCCGATACGCTTTAAGATTTCAACTTTGTAATAGGTATGATAATTGCAGAAGAATGTGTCTCCCGCCAAATAGAAATCGATCTATCCGAGCGATTTTCAATTTTTTCAACGACATCGGAGATTAGGGGGGTAACAAGTTTCAGCTGGGACACACTGTATAGTTACCTATACGTAATCAGATAATGACAAAATGATCTAGACTTTGAACTGAGTTGATTACATTCACTTGAAAAAATGCAAGGAAGAGAAAAGTTTCGAGTTCAGACGAAGTTTCCAGCGTTGGGCTGCCTTAGCGGAAATTTGGCGATACGACCTTCTTTGTTGGGAATTCATATCTCAGAACTGCAGTGTGCGAATTCCAGATTCGAAGGAGAGTCTGTTTCAGAATAATATTTCCTACAACTTCGATTCCATGTCATTTTCCAATCAGAGCAGAATTTTTTTATCTACTACAGGAGTTAGAAGTTGAGGGTTGTTGAAGTTGTTAAAAATTGCCTATCTTTGACGAGCGATGACGGCTGAACAGCTAGCTAGACCGATTTCGATTTTACAATCACCGTGAAGATGTTGAAAAGGAATATTCTCAGATAAATTATGGACATACAAAAATGGATATATAATGAAGCAATACATTGAGAATTCGCATTCTCTATGTGATGATAATATCTACTCTTTTTCAGTTTATTCAATAGAAAACAACTACTTTCCTGAGAATATTCTTTTCAACACTTTCATACCCAATCAGGGGGTTCAAACTTGAACGATGGAGACTTGTGATTTTTATAAACCTCTAATCGCAGATTCGTGATAGAGTCTCAATTCAGAATTTCTTTCCACGCCCTATGATGAATGTCAATTTATCATACACCCAAAAGCAATATACGTGAAGAACTGAAAAAAAAGCGAAAATTTCGCGAATTTTAGGCTTTCAAATCTGGAGTGCAACGTAGAGGGGGGTTAGAGGGATTGAAATTGGAAAAAGCTAAATACTGTCTGGGAGTTAGTCTATAGGAGGTAGAATATTCATTATTCCAGATTTTTTTGGATTTTCTCTCCTCGTTTCTTTATATAGAATGAGAATATAAGTAAAAAATAATAAATGATACACAAAGTCATCTCCACGACATATAATGTTAACATCAGAAATCATATTATCAATGTCTTAAAATCAAAGTAAGTGATCAGTACAGTCTTCAAGAGTAATAAGCATGAGAGTGCGTACACAGGAATAAAAAGGTTATGTTAACATCTTGCAGCAACTATACAGATTTTTTGTGATGGACTGTTTCCATTATGAAAATGGAGAAACCCAACAAACCCCCGAAAACATGTAATAAGGTGGAAACCAACAAGTGGCCCCCCAACGGGTACACAATGAAATGGATACAAACTTGAAACGCAAAAACGGTCCATCTTGCCCTGAACTGTAGTTTAACCTAAGAAGGTTTGGAGAAGAGACATATTATACTTAGAAAAAATATAAAATTTTCACTATGAAGTGTCAAAGCTAGTTAGGTACTGCAGACAATTCGTGGGAATAATATTTTCCATTTTTTTTTTGAAAACGGTAGCTAGTGGTGCCCGCGAGAGTCTCGTTTTCGAGAGTCTCGCATGGTCTCGTCTCGTTTTCGAGACAAGGCTCGAGACGAGACTCGGACAACACGAGACGAGACTTTCATTGGTCTCATCTCGAGTATCGTGCAAGACTTCTCGTGTCTCGTGCGAGAGTCTCGCAGGTAAATATTTCTGCGTGCCGACTGCAGACTTGAGAATTTCATTCATAAAACATATTTAAAAAGAATTCGATAAGAAAACATCGGAATCGCCCTAATAATGAATCTGCACGATGATTGTTATATCTGAACGGCTGGGTGGAAAACAAAAATATTTGCGATCGTGAAGGCTGATCTGACTGATAGAGGTTTTTTTTCTCCAATTGGCAGGGATAGTGGCTTTTTTCTGCCGCTCAATAGGCAGAAAAGGTGTACTTTTACTGCCTAAGTCAGAAAAAATTTGTTGCTATGCAACGTTCCAAGAAATTCTAATGAAATTAGTAAACAAAATTGACACTGACATTGGGTGAACACAAAATGATGGAGTTTTCAATGAAAAAATTACAGAAAATTGGTTTTATATCATTTGGAGAAAAAATTCTATGTTTCACACGGCAGCAAATGTAAATTGACAATTTTTCTGCCTAGTGAAACAAATATATCTATTTTTTTAGATACATATATTTCTCAAAAAAGTTAAATTAGGTTGGATTAAAGTTTTTGTAGAGTCCGACCACGATAACTTTGGTACAGCACGTGGTCGCGTATGCATTGAATATGCATATGCGTTGCGTCACATGCTGCCCCAAAGTTAACGTGGTCGGACTCTACTGTTTATGTGTTTAGAATATACGTGTTACTTTTAATCTCATTGTTATAACTTCAGAATATATACTCAATGCTATGTTTTTTTTTCTTGTTCAGATGTATGATGTAAGTATGTACCTATTAGGTACTTACTTTAAAAATAATGTTATTTTTGTTGTAATTCTCTCTTCCTACTTCTACATTATACCTAAAAAGTAGGTAAAGGTAAATATCCCGTACTAGACTGGAACAAGATTATACATGACGAAATTGCGATACATTTGCGAGCCTCTCGTACGAGACGCGAGACAAGACGAGACTCGGGGCTGCGAGACGAGACTCGAGACAAGACTTCATATTTCATCGGCGAGACGAGACGAGACTTTATGAAAGTCTCGACTCGTTGGTCTCGTGTGAATCACTAACGGTAGCTGATTCATTCCCTAAACTTACAAAAATAAGTGTCTATGCTTTTACTGGAGGGGATTCTGCTGTTCCTGAAGAGAATTAGAAATAGCCAATTGGAGTTCAGAAGAAATATCGTTTAGGTTACCTTCATCAATATTTTCAGTAAACTCCTCGACTGATGATAGTTTTATTCGGTTCAGCCTCAACTGACAAATATTAAAACACCATCAGTATAGTATAAATACTGCAGGAAGAAACCCGAGAGCCGCAAGAACCTAATGGGAATATTAGGAGAATTGAAATGGTCATTTAAGTACTGGATCCTAACGCCCGGAGGGTAACATTCACCCGAGAGATGAATGCTTCCTCATTGGCGTTAGGATCTAGTAACGCTCGTGGTGCATACAAGATTTAATTTTTCACGAAAAATTATTCCATTTTGATAAAAAATTGATTTCAAAAAGAGGTTTTTTGCTACTAGCATTTCCATTCAGACGTTTGTTGAATTTTGCTCTTATCATTCAATTCAGTGAATGTCATTGCTGCTTTTTATTTGAAGCCCTATATAAATAATGACAATGGAAATAAATATACCTGTTAATGGACAAACCCGATTTTAGGATAAATTCGTTTTTCCTAGGCTAAATCAGTATATAAATCAAAGAGCGATAGGATGAACTAGAATGTTAATATTTTGTGAGGAAGGAACATACACCTTTATGACTAGATCATCGGGAACGTAGTCATTGAATTTTTCATCAATCAGCTTGACTTGTTTCCGAATGATCTACTCATAGAGGTGTATGTTTCCTCACAAAATATTAACAAAGTAGTACGAAGTAGTTTAGACTAGGACAAACTAGTTCATCCTATCGCTCTCCAGATATACTGATTCAGCCAAGGAAAAACTATAGTTTATCCTGAAATCAGGTCTACCCGGTAACATACCCAAGAATATCATAGAGAATGCAGACAAGGCTTCGATTAATTCATTGTCGGAGAGATCCAGACTCGTGTATATATATATGACAAGGATTATTGTACCTTCAAGATTTGGTATGTAATTTTATGAAATACATAGATATAACGCGCTGGGCCTTATGGGTCTTTTATAATAGCAGCCGTTGCCAAGGTATCGATCTATTCTAGAGAATATATTTGTAAGAACATTTTATACCATGAAATAAAATGAAATACTATGTTTTGATTCGATTACAAAAAGCATTGCCGATGTTAATATACGAAAAGCAAATTCCCGGATTCCCCTTCCTGAAACGAGTTTCAAACATGTAATAATACCCCTAATTCTCCGGCATTTTTGGAATTCGTGCGCCTGAATTTAATTTCTCGTATTTCTCATTTGATATTTTATAATATTCACCACTAGAGTGAGTCGTTTCGGGGGTCGGTACATCTGCTACCATTAAATTCTACGTTTTATAATCGATTTTATATAAAAGTTTGCTATTTTATGGAAGATGAGAACGCCCGAAAAAGGGTGGAAAAGAGAAGGGATGATGAGTTTCCCCAACTATAGGCCCCAGTTGGCTAACAATTAGATTTTCGTGGAAAAGGCTGATATATTCGAAATATTCATACGGGTGGAATCGATGGACCAGAAAAAGTCGCGGGGATTATATGTCCGTCCGTCGGTCGGAATGAGGATGATATATGAATATGGAAAATGATGAAATTCGTGGTTGGATAAATCGTTAAATCTCTCATATCGGATGCCTTTATTATTTGCCATGAAACGATATTTGAATAGAATGAAATAAACGTCATAAGAGCCAACATTGATTTACATAGGTTATTTCTCAAAATTTGTTCAATTTTCTTCTCAGCTCTATAGAATGGAATATTGAAATTATCTCAATAGTTTTTGATATCTTTTAGAGCGCACACAAGGGTTTTTCTATTATGCTCCTGGGAATCTCTAGCTGTCGCGTTGGACATATCGTAAGCATTCGACCGTGTTTGGCACGAAGGACTCCTCCACAAACTACCATCATACGGCTTACCACCTCAGCTATGCCATCTCTTTTCGAGTTTTCTTTCAGGCAGATCGCTTCACGTGGTGGTGGACGGTGTATCGTCTGATACCATTGGCATCAATTCCGGCGTTCCACAAGGATCAATTTTGGCACCAACATTATTCCTGCTTCATATCAATGATCTGTTGGGAGTAACAACTTGCCCCATCCACAGCTTTGCAGATGATAGTACCCTCCATACTGCGTTCTCTTCCAGAATTCCCATTTATTCCCAGGAAACTAAGAACTCACGGCGCAGGCAGGTCGATGCTGTCAATGAAGATCTTGCTGAAATCACAGCCTGGGGAATGTACAACCTAGTTGAATTCAACGCCACAAAAACTCGAGCCTGCATTTTCTCTAGAAAGGCGGAACTCAGTATGCCCGATATTGTAATGTCTGGCTCCACCATCCCCACCAAGCCCACCATATCTATGCTCGGTATTTCCATCAGCAACACTCTTTCATGGGATAATCATGTCAGATCCATCGCAAAAGCTGCTTCACAAAAACTCGGATTCTTCCGTGCGAAAAGCTACTTTACACCTCAACAGCTTCTCATGATCTACAAAGCGCAGATACGGCCTGTTCTAGAATACTGTTCCCACATATGGGGTTCAGCACCAAAACATACGCTGATGCTCTTAGATTCCATCCAGAGAAGAGCCATTCGCCTGGTGGGTGACGCCACACTCACTCACTCTTTGACATCATTGGAACATCGTAGAAAGGTCGGCGACCTTCCACTTTTCTATCGATACTTCCACGGGAAATGTTCTTCGGAAATCTCTGCAATCATCCCTTCACTAGCAATACCAATCAGACGAACTAGACAAGCCCAGTCAGCACATCCTTTCGTCGTCAACCTCGAAAGATGTCGAACAGCACTTTATCAAGACTCCTTCATCCATAGAACGGCTAGGCTCTGGAATTCATTGCCTGTGGAAGTATTCCCAACAACATATAATCTCCAAAAATTAAAAAAAAAATCCAATACCTACCTCCTGTCCCTATCCTCCCTAGGAACGCACGATGTTCTTTGAACATTATAGGGATTCCCTTTCGTGCGCTCCAATCGATAAAAAAAACATCGTGCGTAGGTACCTAAGGGAGAGAAGGTAAGTATTGAAAATGTTTTTTGAAAGTTTGAAGGTTTAATTAAGTTCATGGAGATACTTGCTTCAGCTAATAATTCCAAAACTTTGCAGTTTTATTGACAAAAGAATGTGGTAGAGAGCTACCGGAGGATGTGCTGACTATCTTTCATGACTGACTTTATATCGTTCATTTTGTTCCCTCGCCAAAGCTGTAGGAGGAAACTTCACTTCCAGCTAGTTCTCTCCTCTAACCAAAATATGGAACACTAGCCACAACTGCCCAGGAGAAAGCCAACATTTTTGGAATTCGTTTGCTGGAAATTCCACTCTGGATTCATCGGGAAAACAACCTCCAAACATAACGCCAATTGACAGTCATATGCCCGAGATCACCTTTCGCCAACGTACTATAAAGAAGATTTTATTGGGTCTCAACACCAACAAAGCTTGTGGCTCCGACGGAATCTCACCGATTGTTCTCAAGAAATGTGCTTCCGAACGACCACCTGTTCTCTGCAAGTTGTTCAACTACTCTTACGAATTGGGGATATTTCCGTCCAACTGGAAAATCGCAAGAGCACAACCAGTTCCTAAAAATGGCAAAAAGGCCCTACCTAGCAACTGCAGACCAATCGCACTGCTATCTATTATTTCAAAAATCATGGAGAAAGCTATCAACATCGAGCTCTTGAAATACCTGGAACATTCAAGTATTATCAACGATAGGCAATATGGCTTCCGTCATCAGGGATCAACTGGTGACCTGCTCGCTTACTTCTCACATATATGGCAGCAAGCTATTGAAAAATGTGGTGGAACTTTAGCCGTGGCCCTTGATATCTCCAAGGCATTCGATCGAGTCTGGCACTACGGACTCCTCACCAAGCTCCCATTTTATTGCTTGCCTCCTCAGCTATGTTCTCTGCTAGCTAGTTTTCTCTCAAACAAGTCTCTTCATGTCGTGGTCGATGAAGTTTCATCTGACTCCCTTATCATAAATGCTGGTGTTCCGCAAGGATCAGCAATTCTAGCACCAACACTATTTCTACTCCATATCAAAGATTTGTTGGAAGCAACTACATGTCCAGTACATAGCTTCTCGGATGATAGTATCCTCCATACCGCCTTCTCTTCTAGGGCTCCAATATCAGCCAGGCAAATCAGAAATGAACGAGGAAGAAATGTTGACAACATAAATATGGACTTGACAACAATTCTCGAATGGGGATCCAATAGCTTGGTAGATTTTAATGCAAACAAAACACAAGCATGCCTTTTCTCTAGAAAAGCCGATCTCACTTGGCCCAACATAAGCTTGTCAGGAGTAAACCATACCTTTGAAGAAATCCATTTCGATGCTTGGTAGTACTATCAGCAATAATCTTTCTTGGGAAAATCACGTGAGATCAATTGCTAAAAGTGCATCCCAAAAACTTGGTTTTCTGTTTCGGGCCAGGAGCTTCATAATCTATAATGCACAGATCCGACCTGAAACTGTTGGATTCTGTCCAAAAAAGGGCAATTCGTCTCGTGGGTGATGCCTCGCTCACAACCTCACTCACTTCTTTGGAAGACCGTAGGAAAGTTGGCGATCTGGCACTATTTTATAGATATTTTCATTACAATGCTCTTCTGGAATATCAACAATTGTTGTTGTTGAGCTGAGGCTGCGCACCCCTTCGTGGTCACTTTGGAGACATGCAGAACATCCATTTCGTTCATCCAACGAACAGCGAGGCTCTGGAACATATTGCCAAGATAGGTGTTCCCCGAGGCATATAACCCGCAGAAATTTTAGGAAGAACATCAATTCCTACCTTATTTCCTTTGGTTCTCACGATGTTCTCTGAACATTACAGGATATCCCTTTTCGTGGGAACCAGAACATAAAAAGCAAAAATATCGAGAATCAGTTGAGAGAAATCCATGAAAATGTTCATGCCTATATTTTAGAATACGCTCTCTCCATTTAAAATAATTTCGACAAGGAAGTGTTGCCGCTTCTACTAAAAAGTAGTAGCAACATTAATATTCCAAAAGGAACACCCTGTAATTTATCGCATTTTTAGATTCTCCCTCTGAATAGCTGATTTCATCGATGTATCCCACTTGGGGTCTATCGGAAATGATTACATAGATATAGGATGTTCAAAATCGAGATTTTTCAACTTTAGGATTTTTTTGTGTCGAAATTATCCATTATCGGTCTACCCGGCTCACATGTTCTTATCTCAACTTTTGATTATCTATTAACTGATATTTAATGGAAACAGATACAGGGTGGTTTGAGGTTCAGAATTCTGATCACCCTCATCTGTATCTGCTCCGATTGAAATCAGTACATGCAATACATCCGAGTATTTTTTTTATAACTTTTTCGATGGATCTGACACGGTTTTTTCATGAAACAGCTCATGGAAATGCCGAACATAGATATATGATGAACTTTGTGGGCAAGGTGGTACCAAACATCTCTATATGTATAAGTCACACTGAGTTCATCTTCACCAGGTTTTGGTATCGTTCAATTTAACTTCATATGATTGGTATCTATGGTTGTTGGTTTCATATAGGCTACTGTAATTTCAGCAAAATCTTCATTGACAGCGTTGACCTTCTTAGTTCCCTGGGAAGAAATGGAAATTCTGGAAGAGGATGCAGTATGGAGGTTAATATCATCTGCGAAGCTGTGAAAAGGCATGCTTGTGTTTTGTTTGAATTTTAATGTATTTATGTGCCTCACAAATTGTTCTTGTCTTCAAATTAATCTTCAATCCAGGTCGTTCGATACATTTCTTCCATAAGAAAATGAGGTTGATTCCTTTGGCGAATTCAATAAATGAATTCTCACAATTCATTACACAGCCGGACTTCTCAATAGTTTATGAAATTATATTTCAATTTTGAAGTTCATAGTATTTAATGTCAAATTCAAACAATTTTGAATGAAAAAAATGCGGGTGTGTAACTCAATAAATCAAAACATTCAAAAACTCTAACAGTTGTGTCCGAACTCTGATCTAAGAAATACCATCTAGTGACTCTAAGACAGGCTAGTCTTTGATCGCTCCAAAGTTTCATTACTTTTATTAGGCGGAATGTCCTTGAGAAAAACAAGCGCTATATGCTGAAACCTCGGCTGAAACTTTCCCTTTCATCCAGTGCTCCAGTTTCATGTCACCAGCGGTGCAAACGACAAAAATGTTCCCGGCAGCCTGTTGAAATAAAATCCACATTTTAAAGCATATTCATATCGATCGAGAACTTTTTAACACTGGAAGGACCCTCTTTCGCCCTCTTCCACCCCCTTCTGCTCCCCAACCTTCAACCCTCTCATCCCTCTCATCTAAATGCGTAGTAATCACCTACGCACAGCGCAATAGTTCCACTATTATTTTTTTCCAGTTTTCGCAATAATTAGACGAGCACGACTTCACTGAACGACTGGCCCTCGCTCGCGATCTTCATCTGTTCGTCTCCATGGCAACCGCTGGCGGTGGAGTTATATCTCTTTAGAGGAGTAGAAAATAGTAAAAATTATAGATTTTTTAATCTGCAGAGGGCACACACAAAAATGTAATTCTGCGCAGAATTAGTGGAGAATATAAAATTTAGGCGTGGTTAGTAGGTACGGGGGGAACAGAACGGGGAAATATGCATGCGGATTTTGTATAGCTGTATCGACGTTTCTATTTGCGATTTTAATTTTATGTGTTGTCTTTTTTCTCATTGTTTGTTTTAGGTTTCGTTTCGATGCTGTATGGAAGGAAGGGCTCGCTCACGGCCTATTCTGATGCTCTTATAAAATATCTCATTTTCGACATTGTTGAATTGGTACATCTTTTTATATTGAGTTAATATACCACTGATGCTGTCTGCAGGTTAATCGAAGAGGTGGTAGGTACATTAATGTCACTTAATTATTTATTTTTTATTATTTCAATATATGTGTAGTAGGACAAATCCTCGGACAAATCGAATGTTTCTATCAGGGAGCCTAACAGTAACAACCAATAGCTTGTCAGTGATAATTTCTTCGGAAAAATGTTTGAAGAAAGGAAATATTGATATATTGAGGATATATATCCAATTTTTACTAATCTTTGGACAATTCGGGAACGAATCTTCACAAAGAAAACGGTTTTCTCCAATCAGACGAATCCATTTTCTTGACATTAACCTTCCAGAAGTCTGGTGGGGTCTGACAGGCCCGAAGGTATGCTAGACATGTAAGCCATTTTTCCTCGAAGTTAACCACACAAACCGGGTCAACAATATAGATTGATTGATTGATCAATAGCAGAATGATCAGTCAGGGTTCGAAGGCCAAAAGGCTGCAGTCCTTTGGGCCTATTGTATTCCTGATCATGCTGTTGACTTAGGTAAACAGGTTCGCTACTTTGATGAGGTTTAGCAGCCTCTTCACCAAATCATTTTTTGGAAAGGCCTCTTGAGAGTTTACTGCTCCCAGAAGGTTGTATCTCCAACGCGCTAGTGCTTCGCACTTCAATATTACGTGGGTGGCAGTTTCCTCCTCCTCATTGCATAGTCTGCACCCCCGATTGAGTGTAGCTGCCTGAGGATTGAGGGCCAGTTCCTGGTTCACATCTCCAGATCTCTCTGGTGATGAGAAGCTGGATCTGCTTCACCTGCTCCAAAGGGATAGTTGCCCGTAGTCACTGCCATCTTAAAGGAGGTCAGGGCCTTACTGTAACTGCCTCCAGCGGCCTCGCAGACTTTTCCACCTCCCGTTGTGGAGGTCTTTTAAGACATGATGGATTTACAGCCACCAGTGCTTGAGGTTTTTTCGTGGGCCTCCGATTTGACCTAGGCTTCCTAGGAATGATCGGGTCCCCACGAGCCATAGCCGCCTGGATCGCTAGCTTCCTGCGCTGCGCTCCAGACATCTTCTCTCTTCTCCGTCAGATCCTGAGGGTTTGAAACCGGTGGCTGCTCACGGCTGCCCCCAGATTCCTCCCCTTCCTCTGTCGACTCCATCAGCTCCTGTATGATGCGCTCTTCCTCCACAGTAACCAAGGTTTGATGTGCCTCAGTTCCCGTTCCAGAAGAGTCCCCTCCAGAAGCCTATTCTCTGCATCCAATGAAGATGAGGATGGTGTCCCCTCAACCTCCATCAGATGGGCAGGTTCATTGTGTTTTTGGTTTTCCAACAATAAGTTAACCAGTCAATTTTCCTCGAGTGTATTCCAAACTATGACGCAATAGTTGACCAACCACTCAAACCAGCTCACTGAGGTATAGTTCACGGAGTAGTTAAGGCTTTTGATTGGGCTCTTATTGTTATAATCGGAGATTATATAATTGATGAGAAAAAATAATCATGCTCCTCAAAGAGTTGATTATGGATTTATACGAAGTATTTTTCAATGAGAGATCTCATCATATTATTGATGAAGATACATATTTGATTGATCGTTAATATGTATGTTGAATTTGAATTAGGTTAGTACCTAGTTTCTATCTATGATATATGTTTGTTACAGATGATGGATTTATTCAATATATTGTAATGAAGTGTTTTTGACCAGCTTCATTACTAGACTGGTTTTGATTAATATCTAAGTCACCTGAGATTGATTCTACTTGAATTTCACCTGTTCGAAAGCTCAAAACCTGAAAACCTGAGAGAGCTGAGTAATGCATTGATTCCTGACTTCACAAAGCTTTTCCTGATAGTAAACTCTCATGAACATCATTACAACCCTGAAGACTTCCATATTTTCAACCCTTCGCTCATGATATGAAATTTGATTGAATTATTTATCAGTTGAAATGATGAATGTTTGACTGCTCATAACTTTGTTGTTATTGAATATTTTCCAGCCAAATTCATTCAGTAGCATAAGCAAAGGTAGTAGATCCTGTTCCTGTGCCCATTTAGGGTGTAATATTATTTTTTCCGCGTTTCGTGTTGGAGGTGCACATGTGTTTTTCAAGGACAGATTTAGTGGCCATGGCCATGAGCCATGACAAGGTGGGAGTTTTGACCAATGAGGTTCCAGATTTATTTGTCCTTGTGCCAAGGCCAAAGCAGTGAATAAATACTGAAGACAGCCAAGGATTACACTGTCTCTCAAAGCTCTTCTCTACAAGTCTACACTACCTGATCTCCGTTGCTCTTCAAGCTCCTGATTCTCTTGCTGATATTTTAGTGCTCTCATAGTTCATTCAAAACCAGTGTAAAGTATAACTGTATAGTGTTTTCCTGTTACACATGTAAGTTCGTATATTTTTCACCAGTGTTATTCATCCTGTGCATAGATTCATTTCATTCCTGTTGTTTTTCACACCGATACTCACCCGACCTGTGTAAAGAATCCAGAAAGTTGTATTTGCGAATAAACGGTTTTTTTGTGATTGCATATTCCATATTTCTTTCTTTGTCGTCATTGTTTTCAGTTCCAAATAGTTCAATAATTTATTAATAACTTTCAATGTTTTCATTTGTCAAATTTCTGATTATTATTATTGACTGACGGCTGACGGTGACGGCTGACACTGACAAGCCAGTGGTCAACTCTTCTTCTTCTTTTCCTTGAGAAATCCAGTCCTGTGCACCAGTGTCTCTGTGCTTTGTGTCCGGTCAGGCGGTGTTCTATTATGGAAAAATATCTGAGGAAAAATATAATTAGTTGACCTCACTAAAAATCCGATATTAGAAAATTAGAAAATCGAAGGAAAAGGAAAGATAAATAGAAATTGAATCTGTTTAATTCGTTTGGAGCTGTGTTTCCGATTCTCCAGATAGAAATGATGAAATAGTTGAATACATAATTTTCCAGACCTAACCTTGAAATACCAAAGACCTGAGAGATATTTTGTTATGATTCCTGTAATTATCCAGACCAGAAATAGCAACCAGTATTCCAGGCTAGACCCAGGGTTTGTAATTAAAGCCTACACTCCCTTGGCTACTTATTGATTCCAGGTCGATTCAATACCATTGACCCCTGGTTTATACTGTAGGTACCGAGGTACGTATACCTCCTGTACCTTTCTCCACTGTTGCTACTTTGGGCCTCCTTCCCGACTAAGTTGGGAGGAGCAGGTGAAGTAAATCAGCTTTATAAAAAATCTGGCGCTCGAGAATCCCCCCTGTCAAATACCAGAGTAGTCTCCTGTCCTGAACAGAGTGTCAAAGTAAGGGCCGCATTTGTAAAGACCCTTACAATATTAGTATTACTACGAAAACCAAACAATAAACCAAAACAGCTGATAAACTGACATCTGCGTCAGGCATCAAAAGTAAACTGTGAGGTCATAATAAAGTTACCGTGACGTCATCATAAAGATAACCTGGTTTGTCTGGTTGTGTTGGAGGAAAAATGACTGTAGTTTATTTGGGGACGATAGGTGAAGATAGCTGAAATTATCAGTAGCTGCCTGTATGGAGTCGTTTTACTTGTTGCCAGTTCGGTTCACGCATTCAAGAGATGTGAGTGTTGAAGTCAAGCTCGAATACGCTGATCGGGTACTACAGACCCCACCAGACTTGACACGATACATATTTTTCAACGGATTTTAAAAGGTTCGTATATATGTTATGAATGTTGTATATCTATTTTTTGAGCAAAATATAATTCATTAAGTGGAGGTATCAGTGAATTTATGACAGGTACCTCCATCGATCTCAAAATGGGTGATTCTGATAAAGGTCAAGCTAGACTTCGTGCCTCTGTTGGAACTGTTCGTAAGAATAGAAGAGAATTGCCACTATGTTTGGTTTCAACAAAAGAAACACCTTTTACGTCGAGTATGTTCGGTTTCCAGAAGAAAATGACCATGGTATGATATATTGAGAGAAAAAGTCCTTTTATGGTCAACGCTCCATCATGATGACACAATCGATGTTACAACCGGTGACGAACATAAATCAGAGCAAGTGACATTTTATAATTCCACGAAAAGTGGTGTTGATACCCTGGATAAGCTCTCAGCCACCTACGACAGTTCTCGAAATTCTCGAAGTTGGCCACTGACAATATTTTATATAATTATCAACACAGCAGGAGTCAATTCAGAAATTATTCACCGAAATAATACGGATGATTTGAAAACAACCAGGAAGACATTTTTGAAAACTTTGGGGAAACAGCTGATTGAAGCTCATAAGAACCGTCGTCTACAAAATGATAGTATTTCTAGAGACCTACGACACAAGCAACGTGTTGACCTGGCAGCTGATGAAACTCAAAAAAGAAGACGATGTGAATTATGTCCAAGAAATTCAGAGAGAAAATCCAAATATTCTTGTGTTCCCTGTCATAAAACGATTTTTTCGTCCCACGCAAATTGCAGATTGGATGAATGTAGCAAATAACAATGATAGCCACGAGTGAAAATAATTTCCTTCCATGCTCTTTATTTGCATCATGTTTCAAATCGGATTTGAAAACATAAACATTCGAATAAATCTTCAATTGATAGTTCAGTTGAAGTTCCTTTTTGCACACGAATTTCAATATTGAAAAGTATTTGCAAGCATTAAATTCTTTTTATTTCGACTCCTGATCCATCATTTAATCAACTGGGGTTTAGCAGACCCCACCAGACTGAGATCGTCCGGCTGAATCACCAGACTTCTGGAAGGTTAAATAGGTTCGTATACAAGATTTTTTCATTCGAATGGAGCAATATATACACTTGTCTCAAATCAATCGGCTTGCTTGGTTCGTTTATTGCAATTTCTCCATATGAATTTGCTCAACATAAACAGAATATTTCTTCATTCAAGAAAACCGTGACAACAAGTGACTTAAATTCAAATTTATATTGGTTGAAGAAAATCCTGAAAATCTCTGCTTGTCTAAAAGATCTTTCAGTGACGTATATAAAGAGGTGTGTGACAACTGAATGCCTGCGCCCATTCGACTCCTTAGTCGTTACACTGAGAGAAATCTTGAGTTATCATAATTGGAAATCTAATAATCGTTATTACGATATCTGCGATAAAAAGAGGACAGATGTGATCATTTGCTACCATAGATGAAGTGAATTTTCAGGTGGCCTGTAGTTATGGCAGCATATTCAATTTGCAAACTCGTATAAACACCGCTGCTGAATAATTTCCACTTGTTCTAGTTTCTATGATAACACAAAGTGTCGAATAGAAATTATTTCCATCTAAATGTTGCAGTGACTAATCCACTCTACAGTGGTTATGAGACTATCGTCATAAAACAGCCTTGTTATTACTGGCACAACCATCTTGAGGTAACGCAGTTATTCGTCTCAATTTATTATATTTGTCTGATATCTGAATAAAACCTGACATTTTGACATGATATTGTAATATAGCTAATTTCCAACAGTTATCTCAATATTTTTCTACACTAGTATTATTCATCAAACAGTGATAATTAGGTTATCTAATCAACATTGTTCGATGGTATGCATTATGAAACCGTGCTTTGAATAACTGCAATGAAGATAAATATCCTCCACAATTACTTTTCATGATCCATGTTCTCGAAAAACAAAAAATACGATTAGTTTCTGAATTGGAATATCTGGATTCCTCTGAATTTTTTCTGAACATCACTCATTGATATTTTCGGAGAAATATCATCTAGCCGTAATTCGTCATTGCCGCTGTTGTTTCTTCTGAAGACGGTGCAATGCATCTTCGTTTTTCAATGGTGAAGTTTTCAAGATTTGAGTGTGCTGAGTCATGGATGATAGTATTGTGGTATCATATCCACAACAATGCGGCATTCAATATTTGAGGACAATCTGCGAGGGTAAGAACTTTGTATATTTATGTAAGATAGTTGTACCTATACTGAGGTGTTTTCCCTTCTTATTTCATCGAAAACATGCTAAGAACCTTGATATCAATCATATACCCCAATATCATATGGTCATGTTTGTATATCCTGCATAACAAATTCTTACAGTTGTGACGATTTGACCAGTCGCATTCATTCGATGAACGCCCTAATAGGTACAAGTAGGTGAAGCTGGTTTCGCGATGGATCGGACATGATTTTCCCTTGAGAGAATATTGCTGATGGAAATACCGAGCACAGATAAAGTGATCTTGGTGGAAATGGTGGTACCAGACATCGTTAGATTAGGTAAACTGGGTTCCGCCTGAATTAAACTAGGTTGTTGGTTTGCCAGGATTTGATTTGACAATAAGATCTTCGTAGACAGCATCGACCTGCCCTCGTCGTAAATTCCCAATTTCCTGAGAAGAAATAGGAATTCTGGAAGAGGACCGCAAAGCTGCAATACTGGCTTTGCAATCCAATAGGATCACATCCAAATTGGTGTCCGAGTGCAGAAAAGCCTTGGAAAACCTGGCAAAATCAAGAAAAGTCAGCCTCATGTGGGTCCCTGGACATTCGGGAATACCCGGAAACGAGGAGGCAGACAGACTGGCAAAGATCGGTTCAGGACGGACCTCGGTCGGACGACCGGAACCAATCTTGGGAATACCAAATAGCCTGGCAATGTCCTCTATAGAGGAACAGCTGCAAAAGCAATTCTTCAAAATATGGCAGGACACACCAGGAATGAGACAATCAAAGCTCCACATAAAGGAACCTTCGAAGAGGCTCGCAAAAGAGGTTTTATTCCTAAACAGGTGAAACCTTAAAATGGTAGTGGGGCTCCTAACGGGGCACAACCACCTCAATAGGCACCTAGAGCTTATTGGGATCAAGGATGACCCCCTTTACAGATGGTGCCTGGAAGATGACGAAACGTCATCACATGTCCTCACTGAGTGTCCAGCACTGATGCATCAGAGGAGGGCTGTCCTTGGCAACATAATTTTGAAGCCAGGGGACGTAAAAGATATTCAGCTGAGGAAGCTGCTGAACTTCTCCAAGGCAGTCGGCATACCCAGCTGAATGTCGTAACATGTGGGCGCACAATGGGCCCGAATAAGGAGGCCCACGTGCAGGGGGTTCACCCGCCCATCAGTGCTTCGAAGAAGAAGAAAGAAGAAGGAGAGGACCCAGTGTGGAGAGTACTGTCATCTGCAAAGCTGTGGATAGGGCAAGTTGTTGCTCCCAACGGACCATTGATATGAAGAAGGAACAATTTTTGTGCTAAAATTGATCCTTGTGGGGCGCCGGAATTAATGACAATAGTATCAGGCGAGAATCCGTCCACCACCTCATGGAGCGATCTGCCTGAAAGAAAACTCATTAAAAGATTAAATAGCTGGAGTGGTAAACAGTATGATGGTAGTTTGTGGAAGAGTCCTTGGTGCCAAACACGGTCGAATGCCATCGATATATCGAACGCTACAGTTAGAGATTCCCCATGTCTTTCTGAATAAACTTACCATATATGGGTGATGTAGGCAAGTAAATCTTTAGTTGATCTTTGGTGGCGGAAGCAATATTGTCTATTATTAACGATTCCTGAGCTTTCCATATATTTGATGAGGTCGATGTTGATGGCTTTCTCGATCACTTTGGAGATGACAGATAACAGGGAAATATTGCTTTAGTTGTTCGGCAGGCTTCTGTTGCCTTCTTTACGGATTTGTAGACTTTAGCTATTTTCCAGCAGCATCGAAAAATTCCCGACTTGTACGAGATGGTAAATATCTCGCAGAAAAAAATTGGTGTCGATTCTGGTGCACACTTTTTGAGAATGATGGGTGGAATTCCATCAGGACTGTTAGCCTTATTAGTTTCGAGGCCATGTAGAATGCGTCTGATAGTTGGTTGACAAAATACGATTGTGGGCATTCGATTTCCAATGGGTGGAATATCTGACGGCACTCTTCCCAGAGAATCTGAGATGGAGTTTGCCGAGAACAACTCTGCAAAAATGTTTAACTTCATGTTCTGGTTCCCACGAAAAGAGATATCATGTAATGTTCAGAGAACCAAGGGAAATAAGGTAAGGATTGGTGTTCTTCTTAAATTTCTGGAGTCTCTTGGCAATGTGTTCCAGAGCCTCGCTGTTCGTTGGATGAACGAGTCTTTGGAAAGATGTTCTGCAGGTCTCCAAAGTGACCATGACGGGTGGATCTCGCGGGGACTGCCAAAGGAGGAACAATTTTACTGTTGATATTTCAGCAGAGCATCGTCCATGAACATATCTATAAAATAGAGCCAGATCGCTAACTTTTCTACGGTGTTCCAGAGAAGTGAGTGAGTTTGCGAGCGAGTCATCACCCACGAGACAAATTGCCCTTTTTTTGGACAGAATCCAACACTTTCAGGGTATGTTTGGGCGCTGCACTCCAAATATAGGAACAGTATTCCAGGACAGATCGGATCTGTGCCTTATGGATTATAAGCAGCTGACTGAAAGTGAAACAGCTCCTGGCCCGAAACAAAAAACCAAGTTCAATCTCACGTGATTTTTCCAAAAAAGGTTATTGCTGATAGTAATACCAAGAATCGAAGTGGATGTCTTCAAAGGTATGGTTACTCCTGCCAAGCATATGTTGGGCACAGTGAGATCGACTTTTCTAGAGAAAAGGCATGCTTGTGTTTTGTGAAATCTATCAAATTATTGGATCCCCATTCGAGAATTGTTGTTTCCTCTTGCGGTGTTGTTGCTGATGTGCCGTCGGCTTTGGAGAGTGGTGGGAATGAACTATCAATGAAATTCCTTCCGACTGCTTTAGCGAGGGATCAAAATTAACGGGAGCCATTGGTACAATCCATGAGTTTCGATCTCATTTTGGTATTGTATGATTTCTTCGATGCATCTATTGTTTGGTTGTAGTTATTCCTGAACCCGACACTGATGAGGGCCAAAAGCCCGAAATAGATTTCTAGGTTAAATAATACTTCATTATATTTGAAAATGAGGTTCAGAGATCTGTAGCTGGTTGCATTGAGTTAGAATGGGAGAATAACATCAGAAACTATCTTATTATTGTCCACATACAGGCATTACTACAACTAGACTATACCTGTCAGTACGTGGTCACGAATGCATTGAAATTTCATAAGCGTTGTGTCACTTGCTGCCAGAAAGTTATCGTGTTCGAACTCTGCCACGACCGAGATCTCCTGAACTAACATCCTTGCCCAATAGGTTAGGTTTGCCCTAACCTAACCTAACCTAACCTAACCCAACCTAACCCAACCTAACCCAACCTAACCTAACCTAACCCAACATAACCTAACCTAACCTAACCTAACCTAACCTAACCTAATCTGACTTTTGCGATGCTTATAAACTTTGTCCTGCGGATCAGGATAACCGAATATATTTACTTTCAATGTACTCTCCGTTGAACCTTTTTATTCCATTTCTTGAATGAATTGCTTCCCTTTTTCTCTCCTGACCACCTTCCTGTCACCTCAATGCATCAGCCATGAATGTAGTAGTTTTTCTCCTGTCATCTACCATTGTTGTTCATTTCATTGAACACATTTCCTCCTGGGTTTGGGCTTCATTATTGTATATTTCGGGTTAAAAACAATTTCATCAGGAAAATATGTGCTGGAGAAGACTATCCCTAATAACACACGTTATCCAGACGATATCCATTTTATATCCATTTGCCGTCCAAGACATCCATGGACGCCAAATGGAACTATCTTTTGATGTACATTGTTGTATATCCAGCTGATCTAGTATGTACTCCATCTGGAAGCCTATCTTTGTCCATGGACGCACATCGACTAGCCACTTGGATGTCCATACCGGATACTTGGCAGTACATATTGGACATCCATAAGTGTATTGTCGGGATGTCCATTGTAGCAAGAAATTTTGAGAATAGTGACATGAGAAGAAGATCTGAATTCATCTGTCAGAATTCGAAACATAATATAGGTTATGTTTGTTTCATTCATTCATTTTGGTGGACTTTCATGATAATTACTAGTCATTTTACTTGGTTCTTTGGGATTTTCTCTCCTCGTTTCTATAAAATAAAAGTATTCGTATTATTTTATAGAAACGAGGAGAGAAAATCCCAAAGAACCAAGTAAAATGAATGTACCACCTCCTCGATTAACCTACAGACAGTATAATTACTAGTATTTTAAAGTTGAATTATGCCCCAGTTTCCTGCTTTATACGGCCTTCATACAAGTAAGTTCTTATTATTTCTGTGTCTATTCAGGTGTTCCTAATTGCGAATTGTTACGATAACATAACATATTTCTTGGATAGATAGGTAAAACACCCTTCACCAGAATGAACAGAAGGAAAAGGATTTGAAACAGGTTCTTCCGACGTATCTACTATAAAGTAGAAAAAAATTCATCGGATGTTGACAAACTCTTGACTGATACGACAACAGATGATGTGTGGGCAAGAATCACTGACAATTTCGCAGTTTGAGTAATTTTCATCTTGCTCATCGACCTAAACTGACGATAAAAATGTATGGAAACCTTTTTCACTACATGTGGCTCTTGCATGATGAGGCTCCACCACATTACACTCTGAATGTCTATTGCTGTTTCATTCAACAGTTTTCAGATAATTAGTAGATGAAACGGCAGAGGAAATATACTATATAGTTTATGGGGAGCAGTACCTATAAATTTTAAGGTGTACTTCAGACCAGTAAATACTGAACAGGAATCATGGAGACAGATTCAGAATGCATTGAATATTTTCAAAAACAATGCAGAAACGATGCAAAATATGCATTTCAGTTTTTGTGCTGCCAGTGCATTGGACCACTTCTTTTCCAATTCATCATCCTAAGTAGGTACTATCTATTTTTTTATCATATTATATACTTTAGGTTTCACCCATGAACAATGTTTGAAATAAAAGAAAATAACATAACCTGTCTTTTGAATACGTATAGGTTGGTATATATGTCCAATATATGGACACCATATGGATGTCCATAATGGACACCAAATGGATGTCCATCATGGATAACGTATGTATGTCCTAAAATGTGGAAAGCTGATATCCTATGGACATCCATAGGATGTCCTGTGTACACAAAGTGGTTATCCTATGGATGTCCAGGGTGTCCGGGTGAGGATATCCATTGGATGTCCAATGGATGAAGGTGTGTTATTAGCGATTGTCACCTCGCTTACTCATTTTCCTCGATACTAAAGTATATTGGGTATATTGATCGACTCAGAAAAAATATCTGTATCTCAGCATATTATATAATAATTGATATTGTACAAATTTGAAAACAGTACATTAGGTATTTTTCAACGTCACCGTTCACTTCTTGTATGTACTGGTAATGACAATAATTATTACAATGAGACTAAACTGATGGTGATTGATGTCACGAAGAAATATTTGCGCAAGAATATATAATTTATTTTCGGAATAATTTTGGCGCCGCAGGTACTTACAACAGAGCCAGCCTGTAACAACGACCAGCAGATGAACGAACAAGGTGCAACGCTGCACACCAAATTGTGGGACCCAAATTAGCAAACTTTCGAATTCGCCACTCATGCATAGGTCGTGGGCGATTATGTCAATGGCGTACCATCGTGATCTCCTCTAATAATAGGGCACCGGAAATATGTTGAGTATTACATGCGAACATGCTCCAGGAAAACTCTGCAATGTAATTTGGTAGCTATTACTTTGAGTATTGATATAATGAATGGAAATATCTCGCATTTTTTGCTAGCTATGTAATTTAATGTTCTCAAATAGGTTTTTATTGCTCAAAGTGTTTACTAAAACCATCATGACAAGGATCATGGTATTTCCACTTGTAATACCACTCATGAATATTTCGAAAATTATCCCCCGTCTTCGACACGGAATAATTTTCAAAATATACATGAGCTCGAAAAAATTTCCGGAAATAATTTGACCTTGTGTGGTATTCAGTAAGAAAATTTCACACCAGATTGTGTTTGGAAATTGAGTAATTTTAGAGTTCATTTGTTCATTTGATTTGTATATATACAGGTTCATGAATAAATTTAGTTTATGTCTCAGTTTCGGCATCAATAATAGATTCCTGATTTCTACCTATCATATTTGCATGAAAATACTAGTTCGAAATGTAACATATTATATTATATTCTTCCATTTTATATTAACTTTGGTATGACATTCTATATAATAGATGCAGTTAGGGCATCGACGGATTCTCAGCCTATCAATTGTTGATTTCTACTCAATTGAAGTGGCAAAAAATCACTATCCTAGCTCGTCAGTATATTATTCTGTCATTGAAACGTCATAAAAAAAAATTTCAATTTCCTACGCTAGTAGGTACCCACGAGAAAAAATTTCCACTAAAATACATACACGTTGCTATGATAATTTGTCATGAATTCCCAATTTACCTGTATGAAAATCACTGGTATGGAATTTTCGTTTCAACTTCCTCAACAATGGTTATTTTTACACTTTTCAACACAGAGTGACATTTACAAAAAATCGCTTCTTCAGTTCTCAATTCTGATCTATAAGAATATTTAAAAAAATCCTTCCAAACTTCCCAACTTATTAATTATACCCACCTACTATAATTGCCTTCATCATGATTGAATGTGTTTCCTTATTGATCTATCATATAACAAATAAATGCCCATCAATTCCAAACAAAACTTGAAATTACCTAAATGTCTTAACCCTTTGACGACGGAATTTTGTTTTCCAAGAAATATGCTGTGCCAGGTTATAATTCCTAATTATTATGATTAAGCTAGGCCCTTTCAACAATTTCTCAATTGTTTTTCAATTTTTTTGCGATATAAGTGCCGTTACTATATGGTGAATGTGGAGTAATCAGGTTCGGAAAAGCTTCTTCATTTTGAATTATATCGCCCTTTATCCAAGTGATTTTTTATCATCTTGAACAGGCTCGCCTGGCACTTCATTTATAGCTTGGTTCACTCTCAGTTCTGCTCCAGCTAATAATTGTTGACCTATAAGATTATCTAATGTATATGACAAACGAGCCAGCGGCTATAGTACATAGACTACAATCATTAAAATCAAATCTCGAACGTTTTCGGCAACATTGCCATCATCAGGAGATTTCTGAAAAGTGGAATTTATTTTTAGTAACATGTGCTTGCAAATTTTTATTTGAGGTTAGGAAAGTAAAGAAATTTTGAAAACTCACTTGTCAGAAATCTGTACAAAAGATTACATAAGAGGTGATCATTTCGTCAATATTTGTTGTTATCCAGTTTAATATACTATAAATTACTGTGTAATTATAAAACCAAATGGCAGCCAAGCTGCCTCCACTGTAAAACGGGAATGACTGAAGAAGTCCTGTGTAGTTTCCTGAATTTAAGAAATGACGTTTGAAAGATGACATTGATAGGCAAATTGAATGACTTACTGTTGACATATGTTGACAGACTACATGGAACATGAAAGTAAATTGAAAATTAGAAGAAACTGGATTTTGACACCAAGTTGACAGATACAATAATTTTTGAGTTTGAGTGTTAACCTAGAACAAATAAATAGGATATAATGCAATTGTTGAATAACAATATTAAATTACATTTTGATGAAGATAATGTTATTATGAAGCAAATGAAAATGTCTCTCCTGATCAAAGACTATAAAAACAAATATTATTGTGAAGAAGAACTACTAAGTTCTTTTAGAGATTTGAAAATTGGTTGAAAACGAGTTTGGTTTAAATGGATTTGAGTATTCAAGCAACTATTGTTTGTTGAAATTTCCTTAGTTATTTCTAAGTCTTCAAGGAGATCGAGTTGTAAGTAATTACCATTGACTGTATGTAAGATTTTTATTCCTGATTCTAAGTCAAACTTATGTTTAGTTGCAGAAATATGTTCACCAAAACTGGAAGTTTGTGGCCTGTTGAGGTGTTCTTTGGTTCGAACTGAAATTTTCCTAGCAGTTTTTCCAATATATGTACTACTGCAGTCTGAACAGGATAATTTATAAATACCACTTTTATCAAGAAAATTTAATTTATCTTTTGTATTTGTGAGAATAGAACTTAAATTGTTTAATGTTTTGAAAGAAATTCTGATATTATTCAATATATCTGAGAAATAATTGGATACTTTTTCTGAAACACCATTAATGTATGGAAGGGAGAAATATTTAGGTGTTGGAACCATTTGTTCCTGACTATTGTAAGCTAGATTTCTATTTCTTTTATAAATTGTTTTTTGAAGAATTTTGTCGACAATCAAAGGGTTATAACCATTTGTATATGCTATTTGTTTAATTATGTTAATTTCTTTTTTGTAATTTTCATTGGAAAGAGGGATATTGAGTAATCTATTGATGTAACAATGATAAGCTGCCATTTTGTGTTGATAAGGGTGATGAGATTTTGAATGAATTGTATGATCTGTTTGAGTTGATTTTCTATAAATATCAAATTCTAATTTATTGTTTTGTCTAATAATTTTTAAATCCAAAAAGTTTATGCTATTATCTTTTTCGAGTTCAATGGTGAAGTTAATTTTGGGGTGTAGTTTATTAATTTTATCTAAGATTAGTGAAGCTTCATTTTCCCCACCTTTTATGAAAACTAAACAGTCATCTACATATCTGAACCAATGTAATATTTCTGGGCAATTTTTTATAAATGTGGACTCTAAATTATCCATAAATAAATCTGCTAGAAAAGGTGATAAGGGGGAGCCCATGGCTAGACCATCTCGTCGCCTCAGAGCAACAGTAGGACATGTGAAACAATTGGGCTTTCGGGGTAATTGAAGTTTTTGAATCATAAACTACCCCGGCATCTAGTGGAATACTGAGACAAGCCTTATGACGTCATAATATATTTTATTTTTAACATAACTTAGTGTTACACAAGTTCCCATTTCGATATCGAGTTAATGCAACAGTAGGTTATGATAACAGATTCTCGCGCGAGTGCCTTAGTTATCCATGGTTATCCTAAGGTTGCTCTATCGCCCAGCTTCGTTACTTGGAACAACATGTCTATTCCTGTTTAGAATTCTGGAAGCAATTGAACTGATAGCAACGTCTTCAAAATATTTTAGTTTCTGTTGGTCTCAGTGAATATTCACACAAATATGTACCCAAAGATTGAAATTAAGAAAAAACCCGAACACAACGCCGGGAAGTTGCATTAATTCCAGCCTACAACAACCCACCGTCTATACTGAATAATAAGAGGAATGATCTGATCAGCTTGTGTGATCTGATTTTGATACCAAAAAAGCATCACCAGTTTTTTTATCTCTGAAAGGAACAACAACTAATGATAATAATAGTTATGATCATGAATCTGGTTACGTTATTCTGTATGCGTCTGTTTTTCGTTCAATAAACCATTTTTTTCTGTGACGGGAAAAAAGTTTGGCATTTCATCTCTGTTGGCAGGTTATAAAATGTCACTTTTCTTAAATTACTTTTTTCCCGTGGGAAAAAAGAGAGTACTTCTTTCCCGGATATATATCACATATATATACTCTGTTAATGGCTTTTGTTGTGCTATAGTTCCGAAAAATGAGTCAATAATACCGTCTCCAAGAAAGAACTGCAAGTCCTTTTATCTTCCATTCGACTTCGCGGTTTCGTATATTACTGAACAACTACTGAATTCGCAATTTTTTGAAATCAAATCACAGAATTGAACTGACAGAAGTGACATCAGATATTTGATTACTTCAAAAGAATGATAAAGATGTCTATAAAACGCAGGTGTCCCTACTGTTGAAAACTTGAAATTTTATGTCCATAATTTTCAGATTTCGAAATAATGTGGTATCTTCTCAATATTGATTCGTCCTTCCTTCTGTCACAGAAAAAAATAGTGTATTATACACGGGAAAAATATTAGATTTTAGCTCACGGTTTTTTGTCTCCCTCCGCTACGCGTCGGGAGACAACACAACCTGGAGCTAAAATCTACTACTTTTTTCCCTTGTATAATAAATAACTATTTCTACTATTTACCAATTATTTTTTGTGATAAGCTCATTTTCCCAATGTATTTGAATTGAATCAATGAAAAATATGGGACAAGATGAAATTAATCACTTTCGCAGGATGATGTCCTAGTCAAAATGCTGATTATTCCTGAGGAACACTATAAGTCAAGATATAAATTAATTTCGATATCCTATAAAATCTCATGCATTTATATAGCAACAGTAAGACAAGTGGATATAATTATTTTCCAGCTGTTCTTATTGATTTCGAATCATCATCATTTGGAATATACTTGGAAGTTCAGAAAGTGTCCAAAATTTCTCTGAGATGCGTTTACTAGATCCTGACATATGTGGGATTGAAGTTATCATGAAAACTTAAAATCGAATTTACTCGAAACTAAGATTTTGTGGATGTCCTACTGTTGCTCTGAGGCGACGATCTGGTTGTCGATAAAATTTGTTATTAAATTGGAAAAAATCTTGATCTAAACAGAGTTTTAATAAAGTAAGTATGTCTTGTTTCTCAGTATTCTGAATATTGTTTATTGTTAATAAGTTTGAAATTAATGGGATTGTTTCATATCTAGGGACTGAAGTGAATAAATTACTGACATCAAAAGAAACCATGATGCAGTTGTTATCTAGTTGTAAATTTTTAATTTTTTCTATCAAATGTGAAGTGTTTTTAATTGTGTATTCTGGAGTGAAGTTGATGAGAGATTTGATTAAATTGTTAATAAATACTGAAAGTTTGCTAACAGGAGTATTGCAAAAACTTACTACTGGTCTAATGGGACAACCTACTTTATGAATTTTGGGTAGACCATATAGCCTAGGGGCTAATGGATTCATGTCTATCAATTTGAATTTAGTGTATTTAGAAATAGTACTTTCACAAATTTTAAGAAGAGTTTTAGTTTTGCTAATGAAGGCATTTGTTAAATTATTCCTAATATTCATGAAGTTATTTGTTTCTAAAAATGTCTCGACTTTTTTTTAATGATTGTAGTCTATGTACTATAGCCGCTGGCTCGTTTGTCATATACATTAAATATTACAAGTACATACAACCTTTCTTTGTATAAGATTATCGGCTACACCCCCCTCCTCTTCGTCGCCTGAATCTTTCTTGGTCAAAACGTTTGCCTCCAGAGGTTCTATAAATACATCTTGACCATCTAAGTCATCTTCATACACCATTTGCAGAGCTTCTTCCAAAGTAAAACCTCCATGTAGAAGAATCACGCAATCTTCTGATTGACTCCCATAAACAGCTAGCGTTACCATATGGTAACAGGCGAAAAAAAAAGAACCCAAATGAGTATTTGAGAATAAACTAACACGAATTATCAATGACCAACATATAAAGTACACTTTTACCAATAATTTGTGGGTATTATGAACAAATAAAAGTAAACAGAGGAGTTAAAAAGTAACTTGCTATAATGGAAAGTTGCGATAATCCATGATTTGCAAAGAAAGTAGTTTTTATCGATCGCTTGATGACGCACAACAAGCCGCTGTAGATAGATAGATAGATAGATAGATCTTTATTGAAATAGGATATCCTAGTATACAAACAAGCTAAAAAGTATAAAGTAAAATAGGTATGTGGTACATATTAAAATGATTTAAAATATATGACAAACATTGGATGAATACATTATAAAGTTAGTTGAACACAAGCATAATAATATCTCAAAACAAAAATTGTAGCTACACGTAACAAACATAATAAATATCATATATGTACATTAGACAGACATTTCTTCAGTTCGTTTTTGAAAATGTTCAGAGATGGGCTATTTTTAATTGCATTTGGTAATCTGTTGAATTGATCAAAACCCTTGAAAAATAAAGAGATCATAGTGCTTTTGTGATTTGTTCTATTTATATATAAATTATTATTATTTCGAGTGAAGTGGTGGTGAATATCATGATGGAAGACAATGTACTGTTTGAAATAAGATGGTCCTAAATTGTTCAATATTTTATATATGAATATCATTGTGAAATAAAACAGTCTTTGAGAAACAGATTGCCAATTCAAAACATTAAGCATAATAGTAATTGGAGTATCTCTACCGCACTTCAAAATGATCCTCATACTACGATTCTGAAGTTTTTGGAGTTGAGACAATTTATTCTGATTGAATAGATATAGGATAGATGAACAGTAGTCAAAGTGTGGCTGAACAATTGAATTGTAAACTGTGATTCTTGACTCTGTTGAAAGATTATTGGAAATTCTGGAGAAAAAGAATAATTTCTTTGAAATTTTCTTATGAATATACTCAAAATGTTCATCAAACGATAAAGTGTTATCTACCTGAAATCCCAGATATTTAGTTGTTTCAACTACTTCAATTCTTTCATCATCAATGTTTAGGTTGATATTTTTTGAGTTTATTTGGCTGTATTTATATTTGGTGGTGATTATCATCGCTTTTGTTTTCAATACATTCAACTTGAGTTTATTCATTTTCAAGTACTTGTTGACACTTGCTAAAGTAGTATTCATTTTGTGTATAGCCATTTCCAGGTTCTCATCACTGCATGCCAATAGTGTATCATCCGCAAAAAAGTTCATGAATTCACATGCAACAAACAATGGCATGTCATTTAAATATAGTATGAATAGAAGGGGACCCAGAACACTACCCTGGGGAACTCCAACATCATTTTCTATTTCACAAGAGAATATATCTTTCACTCTTACCCGTTGTTTTCTGTTGGTCAAATAATTAGATAACCAATTGTATACTGTGCCCTCTATTCCATATCTATTCAATTTTGCTAGTAATATAGTCCTATCGATGGTTTCAAATGCTCTTTTGAGATCAAGGAACACAGCTGTGAACGTCGAATAAGTACTAACCCAGATAGCACACACTCGCCTAAGGTCATTCTCAATGTGTCGCCAAACGCCTGGAGAGGACGTTCTATTTTCTACAACCTAAGAACATCATCAGGCGTAAATTTAGCGCCGTAATTGTCCTAAATGAGTTCTTTCAGTGACAGCCTGAGGATGTAAAGAATTTCGTGCCTACGGACGTCTTCAGATGACATTCCATGAAATAACGTGTCATCGAAGACAAAAGGAAGAAAAAGAAGAACTAGAATTGAGGTTATGTGTCATGATAGTCATGATTTGTTCAAGATACATCATAATATATTAATGATTATATCAAAATTATTAGAGTATTCATTGAATACCTTCATCAAATTTCTATTTCACAAAATGATTGCGAGAAGAACTTATTGCACAGAATTAAAAGATAACAATAACAAAAGGATGATAATCTCTGTTGACGACATTTCTCTCAGGTAGCAAGAAACAATGGTGAGTAAATACTAAATAGAATCATTGATAGTACCGGACATGAAATATTGATACATTCATATACATTATTTATTGTTTCAGGAGGTTATTGAGAACACAAACTTGATGATATCATCATAGCAAACATGTTTTATTCCAAGATAGCTTTGCTTCTTCGGAATCTATGAAATATTGTATGGAAGCTTGAACTTTCAGTATGAATTCAATAAAGGTATGTACCTGAATCAAATCATTGATATAGTAGGTACTGGACATGAAATGTTAATAGGTTAATTATTTGTTTCAGATGAAGTTATTGAGAACACAAGATTGATGATGTCATCAGAGCAGAGATGCTTCATTCCAAGATATTTTGGCTTCTTCGAAATCTATGTGAGATTGCGTATGCATGTTTGCACTTTCAGTATATTCAATAAAGGTAGGTACCTAAATCAAATCATTGATATAGTAGGGACTGGAACATGAAATATTAATAGGTACATTATCTGTTTCAGGAGGTTATTGATAACACAAAATGATGATATCATCAGAGCAGAGATATTTTATTCCAAGATATTTTGGCTTCTTTGGAAATTATGAAAGATTGTACATATGCAGACTTGAACTTTCAGTAGATTCAATAATGGTTGGTACCTATAACTACATAAATCATATCATTGATAGTATAAGTACTGGACATGAAATATTAATATACATTGTTTGTTTCAGAAGGTTATGCAAAACACAAACCTGATGATATTTTCTTTCCAAGATAGTTTTGCTTCTTCAGAATCTATAAAATATTGCAAGAAGGCTTCAACTTCCAGTTGATTATTCTGCATCAGGAATGTCCAGAGTTCAGAAATCAAAAACAACATGGAGAAATATAACTATCAAAAGGCAATAACTTCTAGTAGTGCTCAACAAGAAGCTGAAATACATTTCTTTGAAAAGGAAATTGAAATTTTTCAGAATAAGTTATAAATAATAGAATGTTAGTTTTTCATTTGGTTTTTCATTTGAACCTATTATAAATAGATGGAAATTTTGCAAATATCATGAGATCCATATTATTTTGAAGAAATTATCATTTGCATAATACAAGGTGAGTCAATAGTGTGTTATCCTTGTATATTAGCCAAACCATCAGATAAATAGAGAAAATTCAAGTACAACAGTCATAGGGTTTCATGAGAAATTTCACATTAAATTGTTTTCATATATATCTGTAGGGTGTTCGAATTCCAAGATATATTGACTGATGATTGTTTTTTTCCAAATGGGACACCCTGTATACTATTGCATTTTCAGGTTCTCCCTGAAGAGCTGATTCCATCAATGTATCACACTTGGGGTCTAGCGGGAATGATTACAGAGATATAGGGTGTTCAAAAACAAGATTTTTCAATTTTAGGATTTTTTTTGTGGAAACTATTCAATATTGGTCAAAACGGCTCACCTATCCTTATAAACTTTCGATTTACTATCTACTGACATTCAATCGGAATAAATAGAGGGTGGGTTAACATTCAGAATACTGATCAGCTTATTGTATCTGTTCCAAATAAATATCAGTAGATAGCTAATCAAAAGTTATGACAGGAACATGTGAGCCGTTTTGACCATTAATGAATAGTTTCGACACAAAAAATCCTACATTTGAAGAATCTCAATTGTCAACACCCTATATCTCTGTAATAATTCCCACTAGACACCAAGTGTGATACATTGATGGAATCATTCTCTTCAGGTGTTCCATTAAAAAAAACCAATCATCAACCGATATCTTGGAATTCGAACACCCTATAGATATGAAAACAACTTTAGGTGATTGTTCTTATGAAACCCTATATTACTGTTGTACTTGAATTTTCATTTTATATATCTAACGGTTTGGCTAATATCGGAGGAGAACACACTATAGTGACTCATTCTGTATACGAATAATATCCTCACATAAATCTTGAACCTCCTTGAAACATCATCAAAAACCGCCTCAAGTTGTTACCATGATGTCCTGAGGTTGTCTCAAAAGATTTTATAGGGATGTTCTGAGACGTTATTAGTATGTAGAGAATGGTAACAGGAGGACGTCTTGAGAATGTCCTCAGGCTCGCTCTCGACGTCCTGAGGACATGATTGTGAACGCCTCAGAAGGGCCTCAAAAGGAATTTGTGCTATCTGGGAACGAGTAGAGATAGGTATGTAGAGAGGATCTCCTCTTGCAGAGTTCGAATTTCTAACCTCAGAATTATATGGCGGAGCTTGATGTACAACCTTGTTGGCGTTACCATATGGTAACGCTAGCTGTTGAAGGGTTAATGATAATTTTGTCTCTATTGAAGCTCATAATATAAGCAACGCTTATAGACATACTCGACAAGCCTAGTCAGCATATCGTCGTTAACCTCAAGATATATCGGCCACCTGGCTACTACAACTCGTTTTTTTTTTTGGAGCGGCAATGCTTCGAAACTCTTTGCCAAAGGTAGTAGTCCCAAGAACTCCTCGGCTTATTCCAGACGCTCGAAGGAGCTTCTCGCCAGGGTCTTTGCTATCCCGGTGGCGCAATTCCGAACCCATGTGCAGGCTACAGAGCTCCGATGCTCTGGGATATGCACGTGGTTTCGTGGTTCAATACCGCGGATATTGGCACTCCGTACCACAGTTCATTGCAAACGCACAGGGGTTCGTAAAAGCGCACGCTATCTAATGCTTTCCAGGTTATAACATCTTGGGAATACTTCTATTGGCAGAGAATTTCAAAGCTTCACCGTTCTATATAGACGAACGGCTTTTGGTAGAGTGTTGTTCGGCATTTTTCAAGGTGAACGACGAAGGGATGTGCTGACTGGACCTGAAAATAATGACACGATTAGTACTGATCAGTATATTACGTCATAGAGAGCTAACGTTTCGGAGAGGTGATTATTTGCAATATTGAAAAATATATTTGTGGTGATTACAAAAAAGGAATATTTTCATCAAATACTATTATAATATGGAAATATACATTGTTAATAATTCGATTACCTAAAATCCGAAATGGACGAATGAGAAATGTTGTTATTTGAGTTCTGTGTAGATTTGATATCGTACAGAAATACCCATCAAACATTAATACATGAGCCATTACTTTCCGAGCAATGTCACCCCAGCGAACCATCATTGGTTTAATATTGACATTTTTCAATGGTATATCACAAAAGTTGCCAACTGGCAGACTTAACGCCAATATTGGCGAAGCAGTACTGCCATTCATTGCTTATTCATTGTTGCCCAGTGAAGACTGAATGACGTATTTTCAGTGCATTTCCAATAAAAATCAAGTGGTTTATTTTTCACACAGATTATTTCAAGGTATTTTAAAGAGAATATTATTTTACTGATGATGATAATGATAATGATGATAATAACTACTATAAAACTTCTCGTATTCCTATACAGGGTGTTTCATAATTGAATGTCAATATTCGAGGAGGCGATTCTTGGGCTCATTCTAAGAAGAAAGTTTCATATGAACGTATGACCTAAACGTCCCAACTTTGGAGATACAGGGTGGTAAAATTCTCGAAAATTAATATAGCCTACTACAATGAGAAGTTATAATTCGAAAATACCAAATACGAATACAAAGTTCATGAACTATGAATTGTATTTCTGAAATTTGATCTTAAAAATAAAAACTATTTCTCTGCATTGTGATATTATCATATTAACAATATTACTATAATCATGTAGTGAAAAGCTTTTTATTTTTAAGCGAAAACCGTGCATCAGATTGAAAAAATTGTAGTGATCAAATTTGCTTAGAAATGATCGGGAATTTCAGGAATGATTTCAATTTGGAGATTAATCAGTGGCGTACCATCAATGTCTGCCAAAATAGGTATGTGAAATTCCATACGAACGCCACTGGTGGCAACAACAAAAAATGTGGTACGCTAACTGATGCCTCTTGATACATAGTACATGTATGCCAAATTTCATCAGAATATCTGAAGTGGTATTACAGATATTAATAAAAAACTATTAATTTTTGAGAACTTCACCACCCTGTATCTCAAAAGTTAGGATGTTTAGGTCATACGTTCATATGAAACTTTCTTCTTAGAATGGGCCCAAGAATTGCGTCCCCAAATATTGACATTCAATTATGAAACACCCTGTATATATCCACATCTGATTTGGTCAATCAGCCAAGACTTCACAAATTTCGTTTCTCTTGATTGATATTATAAATTCTGGAATATCTGGAGAAGGGCCAAAACTCGAAACATCTCTTCTCTGGAATAAACTATTTGTGAATTTCAGGTAAAACCAATAAATCACAACTGATGCATATTTATCTAGCCTGCTGCAGCAATAGTCAGGTGGAAACAAACACTCAAGTCTGAAGTCTGTGGTAGCAGTAGATTGCTCTTAGGACTGAAATTTCATTATAGAAGTAGTACCATATCACAATGAATGTTGTCGAAGAAGAAAATCAGTTTATACAACTAAATTTGTTATTTCGATTTGATCAGATTGCATAATGATAGGTATACTTCATACAACTTTCTATCTATTCACTCGCTCACTTCACATCTCACAATAACAAATGATGCCAATGACGATTCATGCGCAGAAGGATAGACAAAACATAATGGAAGACCGATGGAAAACACATCAATTGTCCATTGTCGATTTAATGATATCAATAAAATGCAACATTGCAACTGATAGTCTGACGGTGTGACGGTCTATTGTTATTTCATTGATGATATAATGGCATTGAGGAACCTATGTGCTTTATTCATCGTTCAACCAGTACTGTTTCAGTGATCTTTGTAGGATGGATTATACACATTGATTACCCAATGCCGTAAAAGCAGTGTGTTCCTGATTCACATGAATCCATAGGAAATGTACTATTGTACCAGCATAATAATTCAAAATTCTTAATCACACAACATATGTTTCGCTAACACAGTAGCTTCATCAGGTGATATACTGGTACAATGAACTAAACTATAATCTTCATATATTATCCTACTTTCCCAACTTGAAGGATAAGTTACCTGTATTGTGCCTAATTTCCGAAAATGAAGGTTTATCGAACCTGACCACAGGTAACTAATCCTTCAAGTTGGGGAAGTAGGATATGTAAAAGTTTAGCAAGCCAAGATTGGTTACTACTGTGTCAGCGAAACATGTTGTGTGTTTAAGAATTTCGTGTAAATTTTATCGTTTGTGAAGTTTTTACATTTGCCATGGATTTCCATCAAGTAACGGCCGAGTCAATTTGAAAAATGTACTTCATGATGTAATGAAGTGTTTTTGACCAGCTTCATTACTAGACTGGTTTTGATCAAAATCCAAGTACCTGAGCCTGATTCTAGTTGAATTTCATCTGTTCGAAAGCTCGAAACCTGAAAACCTGAGAGAGCTGAGTAATGCATTGATTCCTGACTTCCCAAACCTTTTCCTGATAGTAAACTCTCATGAACATCATTACAACCCTAAAGACTTCCAGATTTTCCAACCCTTTGCTTATGATATAAAATTAGATGAATTATCTATCTGTTGAAATGCTGAATGTTTGACTGCTCATAACTTTGTTGTTATTGAATATTTTCCAGCCAAATTCATTCAGTAGCATAAGCAAAGGTAGTAGATCCTGTTCCTGTGCCCATTTAGGGTTGAATATTATTTTTTCTGCGTTTTGTGTTGGAGGTGCACATGTGCTTTCCAAGGACACATCTAGTGGCCATGGCCATGAGCCATGACAAGGTGGGAGTTTTGACCAATGAGATTCCAGATTTACTTGTCCTTGTGCCAAGGCCAAAGCAGTGTATAAATACTGAAGACAGCTAAGGATTCTGATCTCTCTACTCTCCTCCACAAGTCTGCACTACCTGCTCGACCTGCTCCTCAAGCTCTTGATTCTCTTGCTGATCTTCCAAGTGCTCTCATATTTCATTCAAAACCAGTGTAACGTATTATTGTATAGTGATTTCCTGTTATACATGTGAGTTTGTATATTTTTCACCATTGTTATTCATCCTGTTCATAGATTCATTTCATTCCTGTTGTTTTGCGTACCGATACTCACCCGACCTGTGTAAAGAATCCAGAACTTTGAATTTGCGAATAAACGGATTTTGTGATTGCATATTTCATATTTCTTTCTCTGTTGTCATTGTTTTCAGTTCCAAATAGTTCAATGATTTATTTAGTGATTTTCGATATTTTCATTTGTCAAATTGCTGCGATTATTATTATTGACTGACGGCTGACGGTGACGGCTGACACTGACAAGCTAGTGGTCAATTCTTCTTCTCCTTATTTTCCTTCTTTTCCTTGAGAAATCCAGTCCTGTGCACCGGTGTCTCTGTGTTTTGAGTCCCGGCAGGCGGTGTTCTGTGGTTCATGAAATTTTGACATGAATGGAAAAATATACTCAACCTCATTAAAATTCCGATATTATAAAATTAGAAAATCGAAGGAAAAGGAAAGATTAATAGTAATTGAATCTGTTTAATTCGTTTGGAATTCTGTTTCCGATTGTACAGGTAGATTTTATGAAATAGTTTGAATACATAATTTTCCAGGCCTAACCTCAAAATACAAAAGACCTGAGAGATATTTTGCTCTGATTCCTGTAATTATACCGACTAAAAATAGCAACCAGTATTCCAGGCTGAACCCAGGATTTGTAATTAAAGCCTACATTCCCTTGGCTCCTTATTGAATCCAGGTCCATTCAATAACATTGACCCCTGATTTATACTGTAGGTACCAAGGTAGGTATACCTTCTGTACCTTTCTCTACTGTTTCTACTTTGGGCCGCTGTACAAAAATATTTTGTGCAGAGCAGGTAGAGTAAACTACCTCAAAAACAATCTGGCGCTCGAGAATCCCCCCCCCCCTGTCAAATACCAGAGTAGTCTCCTGTCCTGAACAGAACGTCAAAGTAAGGGCCTCAGAATGAAGACCCTTACAATGATCACCGAAAAATAGTGCCAGCAATAAGTCATCGATTAAATCAATGGGCCAGATGTGTAATGTTTGCTGGGCACAAATTGTACCGATTGTTTTAATTATACAAATGGTAATTTCAATGTTCAGTGGCGAATGCAGAAAGAAATTCCTTATGCATGTACCGCATTCATGCGAAGATGGATGGCCTCAGCACTTGTTTATTTCTTCTCAGCTGTCAGATCGCACCCGTTCGTCATCAATTATTCGTAGGGAAAGTTAGTAGGTACGATCCAAGCAAATGATCGTGCAGTTTCCTACCAGAAAACCAATTAAGCCGGCAAATCGTCTGGCCCGGTGTATGTTTGGTGATGTTTGTGTGTGTGCGTCTGACCCACTTTTTCGATTTCCGATGGCCTAACGATGCATGCGAGAATCGCATAACTCAACGAACTTGTGATTATCTGTTATTAAATGAAAAACTGCCCGAAAATGCCGTTTCGTTTTTGTCGAGTTAGGTGGGTACTCATAGCAAAGTTGGTTATCAACCAGACAACCTACCATATGGAGACGATCACTATCATCGTTCCTTTTTTTCGATGAGTTCAGATGTGCCGTTTTTATTAACTACTATTGTACTTTTCTTGTACATTCCATACACACTTAGTTCGTCAATACAATTATCACTAATCTAGTACAAAAACAAGAGCCGGTTAGCATAATGGGATAGCCCAAGCTATCATTGCATACAAAATAATGATTTGTATAGAAGATATGTTATTATTGGAATCCTAAAGAAACCCACAATGATAAATAGTTATTTATTATACAAGGGAAAGAAGTGGTAGATTTTAGCTCCGGGTTGTGTTGTCTCCCGACGCGTAGCGGAGGGAGACGAAAAAAACACTTTAAAGTCGGGATTCAAAAAAAAAAGTATAGGTGGCCCTTCAGCGCCTTCGTACGGATCCAATATGGAGAACGAATTTTGTAATAATGATCCGATTCTATTCAAAAACTAAAATTGGTATCTGCTATAGAGTGTTAAATATTCTGATAGATAATTCAGAGTCAGACAGGTTTTATGTTTATTTATCATTTAGTCCGTTCACATCCCACTTACCATGACTACCATTCAGCACACTATAATCATATTCCATAGTATTCTATATGGTTGGAAAGAATTCTATTGCTAAAATTCATAAAAAAAATGCAGAATTTTGAAAACTGCTGATGTCATAAATTATACCGGGTATAGTTTCAGAAGAACCTCGGCAAGTTTACTTGCAAATTCTGGAGGAGACATTTTTGCTTGGAAGTCTGCGAATATCGCTGAAGGGTATGTGCAGCAATCTCTCACAAAATAGCAAAAAAATTCGAACCAAATTGTGGGTCACTGAAGATAATGAAATTGATTGTAATCTGCCAAGTGAGAATTCTGTATAATAATGTTATTTATGAAAATAGCACGAAAACTGCATTGGCTCCAGATCTTACTTCTATTGGTATTCAAATAACCACTGCTCAAAACTGCACTTTCAACATTACTTTATATAATTATTACTCTACCACAAATTGAAAACATGTAGGATGCAAGAGTGAAAATGACGTGCCTATAAGCTATACTGTATACCTACTTCTTTGTTACCTGCATCAAAAAATTATTTGAAAATGACTTTTCATTTAAGGGAAACGGAAAAATCATATGTATAACATGGCACCTATATTATTCCATTCTTTATTTTTCTGCACATTTTAAGTATCACCTTTCATCAGCCTACTTTTCGTCCTAGACGAAGTTTTATATATAGTGTGATATAAGTCACTCCATAAATTCTTCTCCGAGTTGGATTTACGAAAATATATTTGGCACACATGACATGAGTACAGTAGTAGTTTAGATACCCACATCGAGGTTTTCACCATTTCTCAATCACAAGGCTTAGCTCATTCAGCTCATAGATGAACTACTGCTCAGCTTGAAATCAGAATTCATTCAGTCAATTCAGTCAACCCTGGTATACAGTCTAAGAACAGTCTCTTTTGATGAAATATATTGAGCTTTTAGTACAATCCATATGTTCCCTACCTTTCAAAGATTATGCTGGAGTAGTAAACTCAAAAACTAAAGGATTGTTCATCTATTTCGAAACCATCAAAGTATATACTGAACTGAATAGAAGAATCAATGGTGTCAATTAAAATCCATCCACGTCAACGTATTCGTGTTTTCTTTCAGCTGCAGACACCAAACAATGTGATCTTCTTGTGTACTACTTCTCAATCTAGATACAATACCCAAAACGAAGAAAAGAGGAAAAAAAGAGCTGCGCGCCAAATTGGATATGGTTGAAAGAGATGGCAACGTGTAACGGTACCATAGAATGAGTTACTGATTCACAATGAAGAAATCCCAAGAAATATTATACCGACCTCAAACGCGAACTTTCTTTTTTTTTTCTTATGCCGAATCAGCTTTTTGGATAGATTAGGATGATGGAGATTGATCGCATCGTCAATGTATACAAGGCGATCTCAGGTAGAACTCTGTAGCTCAAAGTGGAATTACCTTTACTCAATCAAAGATTTTTGGGAATCTTTACTGCTCGTTTCTATAAAGATGAAATTATGAGTATTATCCCAAGATATGTGTGGTGAAAAGAAACCAAATAAAACTTGCCCTGAAATGTTACTTCGTTTGAAAATTTCACTATCCGAAAACCTACAATTGAGTTGAGACACCAATAATATTGATGGAATATTGAACTCGTCTGATTATAGCAAAAGAATTATTGCTGAATATGTCAAGTATCATATATATTTAAGATGGTTTACCAAGCAAACGTATAGAGTCAATCATGAGGTATGGTATCATATTCTATGGAAGAAGCAGGGCCGCAAACACGATCTTCATAATCCAGAAAAAAGTTCTCAGAATTATCTGGAACTTGAAACCTGTAAGATGTAACCTGTAGATTTATGCAAAGGTTTATTCAGAGAGAATAAACTACTCACCCTCATTCAAGAGTGTATATTATTCATTTTCAAAAAATCTGAATCAGTATATGACATAACAGTCTGATGAAGTACATTCTGTCATTGCACGTTCTGATATAATATGATTCTGATGGAATACGGTCTGTTGTATTACGAGTCTGTCGATGTACGGTTTTAGCATATTACGATTCTTTCAATTTACAGTTCTGATATTTTGTGATGCAAATGTGCTGTTCTGATTTTTCGCTATTCTGTATATGTACGGATCTGACATTTCACTATTCTGTCGATGAACGGTTTGTTGTATTTCGATTCTGACAAAGTACGGTCTGCTAATGTGCGGTCTGTCATTTTGCGATTCTGACGAATTACGGTATGTGTTTTTATGGTTATGACGAAATATCATTCCGATGTGATGTTGGTTTGTTAGTTTACGATTCTGTAGATTTGCGGATATGCGATATTGATTTTATAGAAAAATAAACATCTGCGCATTTGCAATCTGTTATGGTCTAGTATGCTTATGTACAGTATACATAATACGGTTTGAGGGATTATGGTTCTGTGCATCTATAGTAAAGATAAATACGATTCCTATATATTATGCTTCTGTTGAATTACTGGTTTGAAAATGTATATTCTGATGGATTACGGTTCTGCGATTTTACATTCTGTTGATTTGGGTGTCCCCATCATTTACAAATATGCAATTTCAGACAGAACATGATACCAGACACTCTAACTACACATATCCAGCACATAGGTTGCGATTAAGTGAGTCCAGTGCATTAAACGCTTGTATTGAATTTCATAACACATCAAATCGATAAAATCATTAGCAGAACTCAAGAAAACAATTTTCAAGAAGTTGGTAAATATCGAATCATATGATGTGACAGAATTCATGATTTTTCGAATGAAATAATCTCGTAAATATTTGTAAACCTTACAGCTATCATATTATTTTGTTGATTATTTTTATATATTGTAGTTTTCCTAGGAATAAAAATGGGTTTCATAGATGAAAACCCAGAGGCATATCCACAACATTTATTAGAATAATCAAAGATCAATCTCAAAGGAACATGTTCCGAGCTCATATATCATCATCAGCTGATAGAAAATATCATAGTTCTAGAAAAATCAGTGTTGACTTTGGGAATAGATGCAAGAATTACCAAGTACTTACATGGAAATGAAAAAAGTAGGCATAGTATAGTTAGTTTACTTGATATTTTGTGATTTTCTCTCCTCGTTTCTATAAAATAAAAATATGCGTATTATTTCAATATATTTGTAGTGGGACAAATTTTGACACATGAATGAGTGATGTTAGTCTACAGATGAGTTACAGGATGTTTTCATTAATTGATCTTGAATATAAAATTTCCATATCCAGTTTTCAGTAGTGAATACCATGTTCTATCTATATCAATTGCTATTGTCTCCGTTTAGAAGAATGCAAGCGGATTCCTTGATTTTTCTTTTTTGGTTGTTATCTTCCTTTCCTATGTTAAACGCATTGACATTTTGGGGTAAATCATCTGATTTGTCCTTACTACACGTATATTGAAATAATATTCATATTTTCATTTCATAGAAACGAAGAGAGAAAATCCCAAAGAATCTGGAAAAATGAATGTACCATACCTCCTCGATTAACCTACAAACAGTGTTCAACATTTAGATGGCTGTGAGCACAACAGGAATGTGATTGAAACAAAACGGGCATTTTTTTAAATTTCTATCGGTTCTTCAATTAAAATGGGTTATTCCGTAGAGGAAAAACATATCAAACATATTTGTGTACAGAAGAAAAATATATTTTTTCTGTGACGGGAAAACAGTTTGGCATTTCATCTCTGTTGGCAGGTTATAAAATGTCACTTTTCATAAATTACTTTTTTCCCGTGGGAAAAAAGTGAGTACTTCTTTCCCGGATATATATCACATATATATATACTCTGTTAATGGCTTTTGTTGTGCTATAGTTCCGAAAAATGAGTCAATAATACCGTCTCCGAGAAAGAACTGCAAGTCCTCTTTTATCTTCCATTCGACTTCGCGGTTTCGTATATTACCAAACAACTACTGAAGGAGGAAATCGAAGGGCAGATAGATCTATTGATATGGTTCAATATGTGATTACTACTTGGTGAGAGGACGACTCAACTACCTATATAGAAAAGTGAATTTACCTTCTGAAATGTATTTTCTCAGTTCTGATTTGAAAAGACGCAAATTCATGGTCCTCAGTGATACAGGAAGAGCATTATATATTTTTGTGATCGTGAAGGAGAAAGATCGTTCATAAAGGGCAGTATTATGCATCGGTGGAGTAAGAAGGAAACGCGATCTGGTGTTGATGGAGTGAACCATTTGCCTGAAAACAATTTTATCAAACAAATATGAGGGAGTTTTGCTGAGAATTACTCCATGATAAAAATAGCTGGTCTGCAGAAGCCATCTTTGATGCATGGATAGCCAATTACTGTCGGTGATTTTCTGTGAAATGGGACTGCGCCTCCTAACACCATAAATTAATCTTGCGCATGCATTTTGGACTTGCTGAATACGATTTTGATCTTTTTTTGTCAAACAGGGGTAATAAACAAGGCTTGCATAATTGAAATTACTTAATACTAGCGCGTCACATAGAGTTCTCTTAGTTCTCGTGTCTACAAACTTGGATACGTTATAAATTAATTTGAGATTACAGTATGCTCTTTTGATACAGTTAGAGACATGTTGACTGAATCTCAATTCGCTATCCATGATAAGGCCCAGATTCCTTGCTGAATCAACAATTTCTAAACGTTGAGAGTTTATTGATATTTCTAAGTGCTCCTTGCACTGATTTCTATACTTTTTGTTGCCGAATATCAAAAGTTGTGATTTAGTAGGGTTAATTGTCAAGCAATGGTCTTTAGAGACTTCATTCAGAGTATCTAGATCTGTATTGATAACCATGCTAGCAGTATGGAGATTCACGTGGTCGAAAGAATGATATATCTGGGTGTCATCCGCATAATAATGGGAGTGACAATTCCTCAAGAACGAAGGAAAATTGGAAGTGTACAAAGTGAACAGAAGTGGTCCCAGTATGGAACCTTGCGGTACACCACTGGTAATAATCAAGGTTTCTGAAAATATATCATCGATCTTAACTGCTTGTGATCGATTTGAAAGATAATTTTTCATCATCTCACAGGCACTATTAGTGAACCCTATATAATGTAAAATCGCTAATAGCAACCGGTGATTGATACGATCAAACGCTTTAGAATAGTCCAACAGTACAAGTATTGATAATTTGTTCTCATCAATGGCAGTGAATAGGTCATCAGTTACCTTCAGAAGTGCTGAAGAGCAACTATACTTTGGCCTAAACCCTGATTGATTTGCAGGTAGAATATTGAAGCTATTAAGATAGTCTCTAATTTGTACGTTCAAGACTTTTTTAAGTAACTTTGACATAACAGGCAATATACTAATAGGCCGCAGATCTTTCAGTTCCCTTGGACTTTTCACCTTAGGAAATGGTAGCACGTGTGCTACTTTCCACTTGTCGGGAAAATATGATTGCTCAATACATGCATTTATAATGTGGGTCAAATAAATAAATATATATGGGCAACAGAATAGTAACATTTTCAGATTTATATCATCAGCTCCTTTGGCATTAGACTTTATAATGAGAAATTGTTCTTTTACTGTTTCGATGCTTACTGTTTTGAAATAAAATGTGCCTGAGCCGGGCCTAATGTTGTTATCATAGAAATGGAATGCATTTTCACTGGGCAGATTATTCTGTTGAGAAGCACTCACAAAATATTCATTAATTTCATCTCTATCAGATAGCTCAGGAGGTAAGGTGAAATTATTTTTTTTCTGCTTAAAGTTTAGGTTATTCAAGGTTTTCCACATGGTTTTGGAATTATTATTAACGCGAACGGCATTTTGAAAATAAGCTTTTTTTTCGTTATTAATGGATGAGTTACAGAAGTTCCTCATCTGCTTAAATGCAGCCCAATTAGCTTCGCTTCTGTTCCTCTTGAATTTAGCCAACGCTCTATCTTTCAGACTGATAATTTCTTTTAGATTGGGTGAAAGCCAGGGAGCGTGTTTTTTTGTTATTCGTGCTGATATGATAGGTGCATGTCTATCAAAAAGATCTAATATCAAGCCACTGAAAATTGAAACCTTTTCGTTGATATCATTCTGATAAAAAATTTTATGAAAATCAGTATTCTCAAGATCTTCCTGGAATGAGTCTTTATCAATATTCTCAAAATTTCTATACGAGTGAAATAATGGTTCAGCCACCGAACATGGTTCAGCCCTGTATACCTTAAGATCTATGGAGCAACTAACAAAAGAATGGTCCGAAAGATTGAGTAGGTCGAACACCTTACATTCTTTTACATCTAGGTGCTCAGAGCAGATAAACAAATCCAAGAGCGAGGTACTGTTTAGCCCGACTCTTGTTGGTTCATTAACGACTTGGTTCAATCCGAAGCTGTTTAAGATTGTGCAAAAAGATTTGAAACTGTTTGTTGAGGGATTTAAAATATCAATATTAAAATCTCCCGCGCAAAAAATATTATCATACTTGAGAACTAATTCACTCAGAACAGCTTCTAATGAGTTGAGGAATTCTTGAACTTGCAGATGAGGAGGTCTGTATAAAATACTAATGCAATTGGTTGTATCATTCAATGTAAATGATAACCATAGCTCCTCAACACCATTACTTACATTATTATTATTATTCAGCAATACACAGTTGAAAGATGACTTGATATACAGTATCACACCACCTCCTCTACCTTGGGGTCTATCTTTTCTGAACGTCCTATATCCATCTTGATGGATCATGTCATTATCGACATTATCGATATATAATGTGATTTTCTCGAAATGTTTTCACCCATATTCTAGAGAAACATAATATTATCTGAAAAGTTATTTTTCGTGTCACTTCGATGAATAATTCCTGACAAATCACATTTTGTTGAAAAAATAATTTTTTTCAAATGGAACCTATGAGGGCCTTCTACATATCTCTCTGAAACATTTTTGTATTTTGATGCAGTAACAAGTTGTACACATTCAAAGGTGAACAACTATAGCTTCATGAATTTTCATGCAGTTCGAATAATTTTTCAAGTAAGTTTTGAAAAAGAACATTCATTTTCTGAATTTGTCATAAGATTGCACTTGTTTTGATCTGTCGAATTTCAATATGTGAAAATATACAGGGTGCTCCATTTTAAAACGAGAAGTTGCAGGCATTTACACAAAAACTGGTAGTCCGCCATATTGGACTGTAATGTCATCAAATCCGGAATGGTTGCTTATACATAACTGTACCAGATATCAGAAAAAATCGTTTACGGAAGTAGCAGTTACAGGAGTGGCCCGATAGCCTGTGTCACCTGGAATAGTAGATTTTGGTCAAAATATGAGAAGACATCCTTTCCATGTGAAAAGGTATACTTAGATTCGAATGTCACTTCATTTGAAGCTATGTTATTTTTTATGTATTATTTTCAACTGATGATGAACCAATATATAGGTTCGAAACATGACTTCCTTCTGAAATCGCTTATTCTTTAAATAATTATGAAGATGACTAGGAGTTTTTCTACTATACTCCATCCATTTACTATACTTCGAAGTACCTTGGACTTCTACTAATACCGATATCTATAACTTTTTGAAAAGCCTCATGTATAATATGGGTGGCGGAAATTTAATCAAAAGACAAATGATAGAAAAACATTTGATAGAAGTCTTCTGATCGAAAATCATAAAATAGAAAGAACTTTTCACCGAAAATACATTTGTTCGAATGTTTTATGATAAAAAATAGATCTGATAGAAACATAAATGATCGGAAATACATTTGATAGAAAATATGTATTTGATAGAAAATACACTTGATAGAAACAGCATTTGATAGAAAATTCAACGAGGCTACGCTCAAGTTAGGTCAGTTCGTTTGTGAAGATATGATCCTTCCTCAGCTAGAAGTTTGTGATATCAATAAATTCATAAGCTTCGATTGCCATCTAGCTCCTTCTTCCAAATATATGAAGAAGGATCATATCTTCATAAACGTTTTGACCTAACTTGAACGTAGCCCCGTTGAATTTTCTATCAAATGCTGTTTCTATATCAAGTGCATTTTCTATCAAATATTTATCCTATCAATTGTATTTTCTACCATTTATGTTTTTATCAAATTTATTTTCTATCGTAAAACATTCGATCAAATAGATTTCTATCAAAAACACTTTCGATCAAAAGACTTCTATCAAATGTTTTTCTATCATTTGTCTTTCGATCAAATTTCCGCCACCCGTATAATATGCAGAGAATAATTTTATAAAATATTTCCTTTTCAAATGAACCTATATATGATGGAAGAACTTCAGTCACTCTATTTTTATCTCTGACAACATAATGTAATATGTGAATTTATATGCACAAAATTCCATCATAGATAATTTAAAGATCATAAAAAACATACGTTTTTTTTTATTATTATTCAATTGGCTCTCTAATTAATAGTAGGATTGTGGGTATAAGAATAGGAGACTGCAAGTGTTTTGCTGCCATTTATTGAAATTCGAGAAAATTCATAATTCATTAATTTATTTCCCGACTAGATTATATGAATCTGTCTACGTGATATACAAGTTTTATACATTTCAATGAGAATGACAATAATACAATTTTCCTTATAAATAATTCATTATTTTCATCGCTGACATTCAATATTTTCATATCATATATACATAATTCTTCAGAAACAATTATTTGAGGACGGTCAATAATAACACATCAGATATAATATTTATACAAAAATAGAAGTATCTTCAGAGCAATGATAATAAATTATAAACCCATCAAGAACTAAAGTGACCCTTTTAATCCCGATACGAACGGTTTGTAGCCTGACCAAAGGAGGGAATTGACTGACTGACGGATTACAAGGAAACTTTTGTCCCGTGGTTTATATTATACTATTCCAGTAGTATAAGTTTCAAAATGTCAACTTTTCTGACTGATGGGTGGTTATTGCTGACAGCGAAAAGTGATGTACCTTGTAGGTTGAAAACTATAGCGTTTGAAAAAAATACAAGTTCTCAGTCTTAATCCCTGAGGGAATAAAAGTGCCACTTTAGTTCCCCAAATGGAGGATTAAGAGTACCATTTTTTCCTCTGAAGTGCATAATAGCATTAAGTATTCAGTGTAAATAATCAAGGATAATAGTTAACAGTTACCATACGGGAACAGGGAACAGGTCAAGATAACATTTTGAAATTTCAACTCATTTATAATATACTTGTGAGAGTTGAAGTGAATGTTCGAGATTATCCCAGGTAGAACACTAACTAATATTGGTTGAATATCGAACCAATAATGAGTGAATGTTCGGAGAATATTGATTTCAAATATTAGACCAATGAATCAATGTGAACGTTCTGGAATTTTGGTGCTATGTTAAATTTAAATTTTGTTTCGATATGCTCTATCCTCTTACCAATATCGAGTTCATATTCGTACACAAGATTGGACAAAAATATTATGCCAACTCATAAAAACCGGTTTCTTATAATTCTCATAATTATGTCAATTCGATATTGAATTCATATTTGCCTACTATATTGGCCAAAATTAGGATGTGATCATTTTGCAATATTATCTTCATGTTGAATCATAATATTCTATCAATATTGTATTTCGTTTTCGTTACAAAATTCAAATTCGAAACCATATTAGCCTCATGAAAAAAATTGTGATATTGGTACAATAATTGATTAGAATAATGTATCAGATCCATTTCCCTTCTCTGTTTCCCAGAATACCAAGTAAATCGAATGCTGCAGTATTTGATCCCTCTGAGTAGTCGTTTGTTGGAGACGTGCTAGTGGCTCCAGCTGTTGAAACGTCGCCCAAATAACGAAATAATTATTACTAATATCGATTTGATATCAAATAACCGATATCAGTGCAATATTGGTTCTGACATATTTCATTAGTTATATTTATCTGAAATGGGTATTATATTGATGAACTAATATTGGCTTCATAAAAAATACAAATATAAAAATAATATTCGTATAGCAAATATCATGCAATATTCAATAATCATCTCGAACATAATATAAGGGGAATATTATTTCAATTATATTGATTCGATATTAAAATCGATTCAAAAATTGTATAGATGTGATATCATTTTCATTATAACGAATTGAAAAATTGAAAGCCAATATCAGTGCAATATTGCTGGACAATGGAATGCAATATTCACTAACCATCATAAATCTGATATTGATGCAATATTTTTTTCCAAAATTGATTCGATATTGGAAATGATATTAGATACGCAATATTAGTGCAATATTGCTGGACAATGGAATGCAATATTCACTAACCATAATAAATTTGATATTGATGCAATAATGTTTTCCAAGATCGATTCGATATTGAAAATTCAATATCAGCCCATCATGAAAATTTACATATTTTATTCTTTAATATTTCGCCAATATCGAATAAATATTTAATTGATATCGGCTGGTCTGGCTACATAATTTTGATGTTATTACAACTTTGGTACTGGATTGATTATTGAATAGCAAAGAGCCAATATCAGTGCGATATTGCTAGACAATGAAATGCAATATTCACTATATAACCATCATAAATCGGATATTGATGCGATATTTTTTTCCAAGATTGATTTGATGTTGGATATACAATATCATCCCATCATAAACATTGACAAACTGTGATCGTTAATATTTCACCAATATCAAATGAATATTGGCAAATTGATATCGGCTGGTCACAAAATTTTAATGTTACCACAACATTGGCACTGGATTGATGATCGACTATTGAAATTAACAATTGGTTAGATATTGGAACAATCTAGTATTCCCATATTCTATATTATTCGAATATTGGGCTAATGTGAGACCAAGTTCTGGCCAATATGATGTTCTACCTGGGTAGCTCTATATTATTTTCCAGGATATCCTCCAGAAATTGACAGCGGTAGTGATCATGAAAATTGGCGATATTCAATTTATCGAATTATCCAACGGTTCAGGAAGCGGTTATCATTCAATGAACACCGTTTATTATTGGTCCTAAATCTTGATTCATTGAATGTTACGATTCATGTAAATACTTTCCAAATTCTTCTATTGCAGAATGATGGCAAAACACCTTGTCAGATCAGAGAACTAACCTTCCACCTGAGAACCTGAGTGCGAGTGTGCGAGAAGTCAATTTTTATTCTGATGGTATTGACATCAGTTTTGCTTTTTGTGGTTGTATTTTGGTTGTTTTACCGTAAATAGTGCGACTGTGACTTAATAACTTAAATATTTCAAAGAGCCAGGGTTATTGCTATAATACTGTATTTTTTTTCAACCTGTGAATTTCAAAGAGCGCCCAAGCTACAATCAATCAATCAAAAATATACTTTATTGTCGAAGATATCAACCTTATTGACAAAGCATGTTACAGTAAATAATATAATATAATATGACAAATGTAGATGGATATAAATAATGTAAGAGAACTGTAAAAAAATTAAAGAGTAAAAAAAAATGGTACCAAAATGAACTATAGATAAAACAAATGAAATCACATTATTCACATCTAACGTTAAAGTCATAAACAGATGAAAATATATAAAAATATACTTGATTATACAAAAGTGGAAATTACAATATGAGACAAAATATCTCATTGTCACAATCACATGAAATAAAATAAAATAGAATAATTATACCATACAATATACTTGTACGACAAAGTTCAATGATAAGAGTACAGGGTGGGCAAAATTGGGCGTTTTCACCGTCTATCTCAATAACTAGAGGAGTTATCGAAAAACCGATATACATGTTCCGGGTTCGATTTTGAAGAAACCCCGAATGACACAATCAAAATTTCGATATCTTCATTCGTTTTAGAGATACAGGGGGAAATTGAAAATTTGCCGATTTCGATTTTATTTTCTGAGTACTTTACGGTGAGAGGTATCAAAAAATTTCAAACGTATATTTATACAGTATGATGCGTGGAATCCATTGGCATCATCAGAAATTTTATACAGGGTGACGTTGAGAAGATACGGCAGCCAATTATGTTTTTTCTAATGGAACACCCCGTATATTTTGGCACAGTTGAATAGTCCCAGGCGTTCTCATTACAAATATATATATAACCCTACCTTTTCCTTCAACAATTTCAGATATATTCGCAAAAATATATTCAGTGTGTCGCATTTCTTATGGTTACACCCCCGTATCTTCTGTAAAAATAATTGAGGTAGGATTCAAAAATTCGCAACTGTCTGGCAGAATGCCTGAATATGATACTTTACCCATTATTTCTAGTATGCCTTAATATTTTTGCGTTCAAAGAGATAATAAATAAGATATATATTTGAAATTGAAACGGGAACTTTCCAGCACTGCCAAAATATACGGGGTGTTCCATGAAAAAAATTGTTCTGTATCTGGAATTTGGACATCTTCTATAAGGCTATATTTTTCAACGCAACCTACTGATTTTCTTATTGAGTAAATTATTGGTCTTATTTCTATATCTCAAATGTCTTGATAACAATGATATCAAATCGAATAATTTCCCATTTTATTTCTCACCAAATATCCATTTGTCTGGAAATAACATTCCCTATGATATTTATTTTCCACGTTTGGTGAATATATACAGAGTGTCATTTTCAACCTCGATTCTGCCTGTTGATAGCATTATCCAGAAATATCGATGATTCCATAGCTGCTGGCGAGCAGTGTTATCATTGGAGATGATCCCACTTGGTCCATGACTCCATGAGTGTATCATTAATTTGTATCTTTCTGACAGTTGCGAATTTTTGAATCCTACCTCAATTATTTTTACAGAAGATACAGGGGAGTAACCATAAGAAATGTGACACACTGCGAATATATTTTTGCGAATATATCTGAAATTGTGGGAGGAAAAGGTAGGGTTATATATATATATATATATATTTGTAATGAGAACGCCTGGGACTATTCAACTGTGCCAAAATATACGGGGTGTTCCATTAGAAAAAACATAATTGGCTGCCGTATCTTTTCAACGTCACCCTGTATAAAATTTCTGATGATGCCAATGGATTCCACGCATCATACTGTATAAATATACGTTTGAAATTTTTTGATACCTCTCACCGTAAAGTTGTCAGAAAATAAAATCGAAATCGGCAAATTTTCAATTACCCCCTGTATCTCTAAAACGAATGAAGATATCGAAATTTTGATTGTGCCATTCGTGGTTTCTCCAAAATCGAACCCGGAACATGTATATCGGTTCTTCGATAACTCCTCTAGTTATTGAGATAGACGGTGAAAACGCCCAATTTTGCCCACCCTGTACATCATTGTAGTACTCCTGCAGGTTATAATAAGCCCTCTGTAAAAGTATGTCTTTCACTCTTTTTTTGAACTTCCTTGGGCAAGGTAAATTTCTGTAAGCTATTGGAAGATGGTTATAAATTTTATTGATTTTGTACATGGCAGAGTTTCTAGATAGACTAGATTTATAGGTATGTAAAGGAATAGATACGACCTTTGTTTCTTGTCTCATATTTTCTGACTTCTGTTATAGATAATATTGAAGTGGAATTCTTCTTGTGCATTAGGCATACAGTTTTCAGTATGAATAAACAAGATAGAGTCAAAATCTTCTGATTAATGAATAATGGTTTGCACTGCGATCACCGAATAACCAGACTATATCTATTCTCTTGTATCTAGGTTTTAATGGACTATTTGATGAATTCTGAAACCCATCGATGATTTTCGTTAAAAACCCGTTGTTCGCTAATGGCTCCTCAACCACAACTCTATATGTATCGTTTGTTTTTTATTGAATGCACAATGCACAAAGTAAAGAAAACTTGCCATGCCTCAATCTACGCGATGATTCGAAATAATGATCTTCTGAAGACAGAATGCCGTTTGTCATTTCCTGTTCAAGTGTTTTTCTTTCCACTGGCGTGTTTGTTGGGCAGAATAAAGGCCAAAATCGGCATGATCCATTATTTTTCGATACTACTACACCTCGCCATTTATAGAAAGCGTCAATTGTATTTCAGAATAGTCACTTGTATTTCAGATTTCAGAAAGCAGCAATTGTATTGCAGAATAGTCATTTGCATTTTAGAAAATATCAATTATATTATAGGATAGTCAACTGAATTCTTTGAAGTGAAATTTGAATTTCAATTGATATTTTCTGGAATAGGTACGAATGACACATCCTGAAATTCAATTGACTATATTCTGAAATACAATTGACGCTTCCTGATATTTAATTGACTATTCTGAAATACAAATTGACGCTTTCTTAAATACGAAATGACTATTCTGAAAGTCAATTGACGTTTTCTGAAATTCAATTGATTATTTTGATATACAATTGATGATTTCTATAATACAAGAGACTATTTTGAAAATCTAAGATTTTTATCTCCATACAAAATATATTGCTAAGTTATTTTTTTTATATCTGATATACATCATAATATTATTTATCCGATTTAAAAGAGAATGTCAAATTCACAATTTTATATTTTCATTTTCATATCCTCCTCTTGTTGTTCATTAGATATAATTCAATATGTTCGACGTGGCAAATAACGAGGAGAGTATTTATTTTGTTTTCTGTTGAATTTGCAGAATGATATTACATGCATACATATTTATTTCATCTGAAAGAGAATGCAAATTCTCAACTCCAGAAGATTTTATTTTCAAATTCTTATCGTGTGTGTTCATTAGACTTAATACCTACAATTCAATGTTCATCATGGCATATAGCCAGAAAAGTAGTTGTTTTCTGATGAATAAGAATGAGAAAGAATTTATATTTGCATCACATATATAGAGAATGCGAATTCTCAATGTACCTATTTCATTATATGTATACATTTTTTTTTCGTGTTCATAATATGTCTGAGAATATTCCTTCTCACAATACTTTCATACCCAATCACGGGGGGGGGGGGGGGTTCAAACTTGAACGATGGAAACTTGTTATTTTTATAGAACTCTGATCGCAGATTTGTGATTCGATTTTCTCAATTCAGAATTTCTTTCCACGCCCTGAACGACTAATATCAATTTGACATAAGTACGTCCAAACAACAGTAGGTATACTTTATTTTAGTCCATATCTTGTAACGTTCTAGAGAAAATCGAATTTTAAAAACATAACTGTTTCACAGGTACTTAATATAAACTCTATTTATTCAATAACATCATGGTAGTTGCAGTCAATGTCAAATTATTTTGACAGTCTTAATACTTTGATAACACGATGGATGAGTTTAGTAATGATGAGTATGCACGCGAGTATGCATTATTGCATACCTATGCATAGAGTTGTAAAAACTTTCAACTTTCAAAGTCAATTACTCCTTAACGGAGCGCGATAGACTTTTTTTTGTATAAAGTTCTAACATTATCTTGGCTCACTATGTCAGCCATATCATTTACGACATGAGCTTCACACACACCCTGTATTTAGGATACAATTCAAGAAAATTAGTATTTGAAATAGTATATTGCATAACTAGTGTGGAAAGTGACATATTTCGCGCGACTGGACGTTTAGCACGAGCCGCAGAGCGGCGAGTGCGTAAACGAAACGAGCGCAGGAAATGCACTTTCCAACGAGTTTTGTACACTATTTTTCCTACGACCACAAATATTTATATTATATGTCATGAGTGTTTATAAGACCAGAGTAGGGATCATGTTTCTAATCATATTCGATCACATGAAGGTGATATCATTATCATTATTATTCAATTTTACATCATTAGTTTAACGTTAACTTAACATTAACTTAATATGAACTTAACATTAACTCATTATTAACTTAACATCAACTTAACATCCACTTAACATCAACATCAACATAAATTCAACATCAACTCAACATTAACTTAAAATTAACCTAACATTGATTTAACATCAACTTAACATCAACTCAATAATTATTCAACATTAACTCAACATCAAATCAACATTAACTCAAAATTAACTTGACATTACCTTAAAATCAAATTAACATCAACTCAATATCAAATTGACATTAACTTCACATCACTAAATTGCCAATACATTGACATCAATTCAACTTCCAATTGAAATTAACTTGATTTCAACATTTCATCAACTTAACATTACGTCAACATTAACGAAAATAACTCATGTTATATCGACACTAACTTTCTATTAGCTTGACCATAACTTTACTTACCATAATAATTCAGCATAATAATCATTCATTGGTACATCATAATCTATAGACCCTGTTACTGTGCGATTTTCGAATATTTCCACCCATGTGAGTTTTGCTTTCGAACTTTCTAACTGTTATATGTTGTCATAGTGAAACGAGTTACTTTCTCAATAACAAATCAATGTGTTTTGTGCTGTTTGCATAGGTGGTCGTAGGAAACATACAATAACTTTCCAAAGTTCATGATTTTGTCGCTCTAGAATAATAAGGTTCTATCTGCCTTTTTCACCAAAATTGAGATTTTGGTATATTCGGGTTATACCTGATGCATTCTTCATTTTGAGAGGTCTACTATCGCAATTTGTTGCAATTTGAATGAGTGAGTCGTAATGCAGAGCTCCGTCTACAGAATGTTTCTTTTCAATTTGGTGTAACAACATCCTTACTACGTAATTTGGTTTATTATGGTCCTATCTACACCCAGATAGAACTTTGTTTCATCAAACCAATACATATACACCCTTGTTATTCCAGTTCATCAACATTGATAATTGAACATTCACAGTCATAGTGAGAAGTACATGAATTGAAACTGTTTTTTTTTCACATTTATTATTCATCAAGAACTTGAAAGCAGTGTACTACATCTCTTGTTAGTAGCTGAAAGTTACCGATTTCGAAGATTTCGAAAGTCGTATCAAGAAACTCCATTACAAAAATATTCCTTTCTCCCAAGTTGTTGCATTGGAAGAATATGAACGCATTTAAAAAAATTAATGCTATATGAACGAGTCTGACAGAGACTATTTCGCTGCATTCCTAAAAGATCTAAGTTGAATCAGTCAATTTGTACTTCCCCATTTCTAATAATTCGAAATATACTTTTGAAAAAATCTACGCGCCGCAATTTTTTTCAACATATTACTATTATTACTACCCATACACATACACATACTTATATACATTGATTCAAAAGTGAATCTGATGGCACTAAGGACATTTCAAATTAGTTTTCTCGTATTAATTTATGAAACAAAGATGTATTTCATTGTATATTTGTCAGTTAGAACCTTGTTTATTTGCTACAATAAAAAATCCTTCTGGAACAAAGTTCTATCTACAATTTAGATGTTTGAATCAACATTTATTTGAGAATGAAGGAAGGAAAAAGAATCAAATGATAAAAACTTCAATCCATTCAAATATACTTAATCAGGAAAAAAAATCTGATCGATTGAAATGGAACGAAATAGATGTAGTCAAACGTTCGCATCACAATTCTGACTATTCTGAACAACTATACTTGGTCCAGATGATCCTTTTAAATTAGTTACTATGGTGACGAGTTGTTTCCGAATCAGAAATAGGGAATGTGGTTCTATTTATCATAGGTAATATCTATACCAATACCTATGTGCCTATACTGCTATAGACGCCACTGTGTGCCGCAAGGCGTTTTCTTTCGCAACCGTGTCATTTTTTCTTCAAATTGTTAAATAGGAACCGCGAAACCATTTCTTAGTGGCGTGCAGAGAACGAGCATAACCTGGAGTGACCTCAAGGTCTTTAAACTTCGATAAAAGGATGAACATTGAACAGGTTCTCCACTTCCAAAATATTTGCAGCTTCAGCTAACGCCCTTAAATAAAATGAAATAAATTGCATACTACGAAGCGAGTGATGCTCCGGCAATATTTCGTAGGTTTATAGATACAGGGTGGAAGTAGCAAGATATGATGGTAGCAATTTCAGAAAAAAATCGGGAAATAATGTATGCAGTATTTGTGGATGAACAATAATAATATTGATGCCAGAAAATACTTCATATGATCTACAAAGCACAGATCAGTTCAGTTTTAAAATAATTTTCCCACATGAAATATGGTGTTGATCAGCATGCAAAAATACGCTGATACATGCTCACGACGAGCTTACACTATCTCTATATCGAGAATCAGTCGGGAGAAATCCATGAAAATGTGCATTTTTTTATCGCTTGGAGCGCACGAAAGGAAATCCCTATAATGTACAGAGAACATCGTGCGTTCCTAGGGAGGATAGGGACAGGAGGTGGGTATTGGAATTTTTTTGAACTTCTGGAGATTATATAATGTTGGGAATACTTCCTCAGGCAATGCATTCCAGAGCCTAGCCGCTCTATGGATGAAGGAGTTTTGATAAAGTGCTGTTCGACATCTTTCGCAGTTGACAACGGAAGGATGTGCTGACTGGGCTTGTCTAGTTCGTCTGACTGGTATTGCTAGTGAAGGCATGATAGCAGAGATTTCCGAAGAACATTTCCCGTGGAAGTATCGATAGAAAAGTGAAAGGTCGCCGACCTTCCTACGGTGTTCCAATGATGTCAAAGAGTGAGTGAGTGTGGCGTCACCCACCAGGCGAATGGCTCTTCTCTGGATGGAATCTAAGAGCATCAGCGTATGATTTGGTGCTGAACCCCATATGTGGGAACAGTATTCTGGAACAGGCTGTTTCTGCGCTTTGTTGCTATTGAGGTGTAAAGTAGTTTTTCGCACGGAACAAGAATCTGAGTTTTTGTGAAGCAGCTTTTGCGATGGATCTGACATGATTATCCCATGAAAGAGTGTTGCTAATGAAAATACCGAGCATAGATATGGTGGGCTTGGTGGGGATGGTGGTGCCAGACATTACAATATCGGGCATACTGAGTTCCGCCTTAATAGAGAAAATACAGGCTTGAGTTTTGGTGGCGTTGAATTCAACTAGGTTGTTGGTTCCCCAGGCTGTGATTTCAGAAAGGTCTTCATTGACAGCATTGACCTGCCTTCGCCGTGAGTTCTTAGTTTCCTGGGAAGAAATGGGAATTCTGGAAGAGAACGCAGTATGGAGGGTACTATCATCTGCAAAGCTGTGGATGGGGCAAGTTGTTACTCCCAACAGATCATTGATATGAAATTGATCCTTGGAACGCCGGAATTGATGCCAATGGTATCTCGATTAGAGATGACATAGCTGAGGTGGTAAGCCGTATGATGGTAGTTTGTGGAGGAGTCCTTCGTGCCAAACACGGTCGAATGCTTTCGATATGTCCAACGCGACAGCTAGAGATTCCCCGTGTTTTTCTAATGAAGCTTGCCATAAATGGGTGACGTAGGCAAGTAGATCTCCAGTAGATCTTCGGTGGCGAAAGCCGTATTGTCTATCATTGATGATTCCTGAGCTCTCCAGATATTTGATATGCTCATACTTCAGAATACGTTCTCTTCTCTTGAAATATTCCCATATCAAAAAGTAGCAATTACTTTCTTATTACAAATGCATCTTATTGAATTTTTAGATTCTCCCAGGAGAGCTGATTTTATCGATACATCACACTTGGGGTCTGTCGGGAATGATATCGATATATAAAATCTATATTTTTCAACTTTAGGATTTGTTTGTGCCGAAACTATTCATTATCGGCAAAAACGGCTCATATGTCCCCATCTCAACTTCTGATTTACTATTTACTGTTATTCAATCGAAACAGATACAGGGTGATCAGAATTCTGAATCAAAGTTGAGATAGGGACATGTGAGCCGTTTTGACCAATAGTGAATAGTTTCAACACAAAAAAATCCTTAATCATATTCGATAGACCCCACGTGTCATTTGAAATATCAATGTTGCTACTACTTTCTAGTAGAAGCGGCAACACTGCACTGTCCAAAAAAGTTTTGAATGAAGAGAGCGTATTCTGAGATATAGGCATGCACATTTTCATGGAATTCTCCTGAATGATTCTCGATATAAACATAGTGTAAGCTCCGTGACATACCCTGTATATACCAAGCGTCCCATGAACCAAGTGTGGTCGGATAATCTCTCAGTCACTGTTTCTTCGGTTACATTCTTGATCGCTGTTTCGGTTATTTATACATGCATATGTAATTTTATTTGGTCTGTGACAATTTTAAAGACAAATATGGAGAAACATTTGGGCTGTTTGTACATACCCTTGTTTTCGTGAATACCATGAATCGTTGATCTAATTCCCTTTCAACATTATATTTACTATTTTTGTAACAAAGAAATGAAAACTTGAATGAAACAATCAAAATTATTATATTTGGAGTGATTCATAAATGAGACACACGGTCTATGAAAGAGAAATTCATATTACTCCATCGATTACTCGTTCATTTTTGATATTACTCATATCATGAGTCGAGCTCAAAAGTCCTTTCAAATGCCCGTTTCCACATCCGAAAATTCACTATATTGATTAACAGCCCAATTAATGTTATTTTAAATCAAAATCTGAAAATAAATGGTTGGTCACTGTGGTAGGTATCCAAAATTTTGAGATCTTGATAGCGAACGTGCTGCTACATAAATATTGAATTCAATGCAATAGTCCACCCTGTATAGTATCTGCAAAGCCGTACTAAACAAAATCTCTATATGCACTTCAGGCACCAAAAAGTAGATGCCTATATATGCGTAGTACCGTCCATCACACTGTAATTTCATGTTATCTAAAAAATATTTCTCTTGAGCCTTGCACGTGTGTAATTTCGACCATTCCGCTACGAGTTATTTAATGGTGGCTTGTATGTGCTTGATGATGGTGAAAATTTCGACGGAATATCTTTTGAGGTGATTGTGCAAAAATCGAACCATAGATTAGAGTTGATCTTCAGGCTTTCATTTCAAAACTTACCACGCTGCATATCTTCTGATCTGCGAAGATTACAATTCTTGGCAAAAACAGGTCGATTTAGATATCGAGGGGGAAGTGAAATAACAGTATCAATTGAATGCCATGTTCATCCCCTTCACCTCTAGACACCCCTACTTTGAAATCTCAAATGACACCCTCTGCTTTGAGATACATGAAATTGAAGGTCTATCATTTATCAAATCAACCAGGTGGAAAAATACCTATTTATTTTGTATACAGGGTGAGTCATTAGGTACTGTACATACCCCTACCAAGAACAGAGGCCCCTGAGGGGAATATTGAATGGTCATCTGGAGTTTTCCTCCTCTTCTGCAATAATAAATAGGGTGATTCATAGGATTGAGCGACAAAATATTCTTGTCACAAGTTTCCAACCGCTTCTTTGATTCATCTCATTTCTTCATGGAACATCAGGCACTCCAACACCAATAGACTAACGTATACGGAAACGAAAAAAATCCAGGACCGTACTTGTGAAATATTGCCAGCTTTCAAAGAGTTCACTCTGTATGTGGTTTCAGTGAACCATGACATCTTCTATGTCGATCAGAACGAAATGTGTGTGCTTCATCCAGCTGAGAATGGTCGAATTCTTCACGAACTTTTTGAAACGTTTCCCGATTGATTTTTCTGCAATCTGAAATGATTCTCCTTTTGAGTTCATCAATATCTTCTGGTGTAATTTTATAAACCATTGTTTTCAAGTGACCCCACAGATGATAGTCAAGAGGTGTCAAATCTGAGGATCTTGCTGGCCATTCTATGGCACCTCTTCTGCCAATCCACTGCCGAGAAAATCATTGATTCAACCATTCTCTCACCTCTAGAAAAACCTGTGATGGAGCTCCATCCTGCTGAAAGAACAGGTTATTTTCATCCAGCAACATATTTTCATGATCATCGATTGGCATCTCTAAAGATTGTGTAATGAGGGGATCAATTGTATTTTTCAATAAATCCAGGTACAATTGTACATTCAAACTGTCTTCAATGAAGAGTGGTCCAATTATCTCATTTCCTACAATACTAGCCCACATATTGATTTTCTCAGGAAACTGAGTATGGTCCTGTCGAAATATGTGTGGATTTTCATTGTCCCAGAATCTTCAATAATGTTTATTAACAAAGCCGTTCAAATAAAACGTTGATTCATCACTGTAACAGATGTGCTTAAGAAAACTGACATCTTGTTGAAACTTCCCAGACATCATCTGACAAAATTCGATTCTGCGGTCATGAATCATGATCGTCTTCTGTAAGTAAGACACGATTCGTCAAAATAGATTATTCTAGTTGGTTTTGAAAGGAACTAGTAGGATATACCATTTCCAGCTGGATGAAACACCAACACATTTTGTTCTGATAGAAAGAAAATATGTCATTGTTTACTGAAACCTCGACTGAAACCATATACAGAGTGAACTCTTTGATAGCTGGCAACATTTCACAAGTACGGTCCTGGATTCTCTTCAATTTTGTATACGTTAGTCTATTGGTGATGGAGTGACTAATGTTCCATGAAAAAATGAAATAAATCAAATAAGCTGTTGGAAAGTTGTGACAAAAATATTTTTTCGCTCAATCCTATGAATCACCCTGTATTACGTCGCTATTAACAAAGCAACTTCCAGCATGGTCTTCTCTGAATTGGAAGTGCCTCAAGGGTCGATATTGGGACCCATATTGTTTGTTTTGTACATAAATGATTTGAAATATTCAATTCCTGGAACATTCATAAAAAAGTATGCAGACGACACGTCAATTATAATATCTGACAGATCAGATTCAGTTTTGAAAGAAAAATATGCCAAAGTTTTCGAAAATATCAACTAATGTTTTTCTGCAAACAATTTGTTTTTGAACGCGAAAAAAACAGATTCAATGAGGTTCCATCATCGGCAACGGAGGTGTGATATCATAAGCTTTAGAGCTAATGATAATTCTGACACTATAACAACTGAGTGTGAGAGCTTAAAATTTTTAGGTCTTCACATTGATGAACATTTAAATTGGCAGAATCACTGTGATTTTCTGATAAAAAAATTAACTCTACTTCATATCAGTTCAGGAATATAAGGCAGGTTTTAAATGATGATCAGCTGCTGAAGCTGTACTATGCTCAGGTGGATTCCAGACTGAGATATGGAGTGTGCTACTGGGGTTTTTCCTCTAGCTGCTCTGATGTCCTCATAGCACAAAAAAAAGCTCATTCGAATCATTAGTGGCATAGGTCTCTTTGACTCATGCAGATCAGCTTTCAGAAATTTTAAAATTTTAACTGTCCCTAGTCTTTTAATTTTTGACTTGTGCTTCGAGAATAGAAATGAATTCTTTGTACTGGATAAATGTAAACATAATATTGATACAAGACAAAAAAACAATGTTTTTATACCATTTGGAAAAACCAAATTAGCTTTCGAATCTCCTGACCAGATGGCTCCACGTGTTTATAATTTGCTACCAGATTTTATAAAAGAATCCAATACTGTTTCAATGTTTAAACGAACACTCAAGATTCATCTTGTTGATAAGTGTTATTATAATTTTGAAGAATTTTTGTGTATAAGTAGGTAGTTTTCGTCCTCTTTTTTTCAGGATTTTTCAATCTCCGATCTCCTTCTCTCTTCTTGTTTCTTAACGATTCCTATACAAATTTTGTAACTTATGACTTGAAATTTGGTCACCCAGTATATGTGATGACGCTCACTCGAAATATGCTATTGAATAAATCGTAGGTATACAGGGTCACACCGAAGTGCACCTCAACTTTCTTATTCGAATAGGAACACCCAGTATATTATTCCATAGTCAAGTAGAGTTCATTATTACAAATTCAACAATGCCGGGTTTGATGGGATCTTTTCTACAGAAAAGCATCGAAAAGGAATGTTCTCAGATAAACTATGCACGTAAAAAAATGGATATATTATACATATATGAAGAAATACATTGAGACTTCGCATTCTCTATTTGATGAAAATATCAATTGTTACGCCTATGAAACTCTAATTGAAACATGTAAACAAATAGTACTTACGAATGGAAGGTGATATTTGGGTGTGAAAACTTTGTTTTTTCGCAAATCCAGCAGTGTAACACCATTATTAGTCTCTGTCTATCAACTTTTCACCAAAAAAATGAGAAAATTCACTCCAAAACAACGGAAACAATAAACTTCCTCAAACACATGAACATAAACAAACAACGCCGAACTCGCCGAAAGATGCCGAAAGCACGAAACGAGCCTGTTTTACAGCGGCGTTGTCGATTGTGTTTAAAATAATGTATAACGACAGTTTTATAATATTTGATTGTGACTATCTATGGACATATGATTTATTCCTTGAGATCTATGAATTGGATCATAATGAACATCTAATTGAATAGATGATTACAAAAGAGGTAAGTAAAAATACTTGAGAGGATTAGACTGATGTTAGGAATTATTAGCGACAGGACGTGACAACCTCCAATTCAACATCACCTGATATACTGTGACCGTATTCTCTGGCTTCACATTACGATGTAAATAAATGGGTCCTTCTTTGTTTATACGTCCATGGACGTATTCATCATGGTTACAAAATCTGACGATGAGTGTTCCATCATTCACCTATTGAAATGCATTGAACCACGAATTGAAAATCAGAAATTTACTATTGAAAGATCATGCGGGAAAATATAAAATACACATTTCGATTCAGATTCTTGTGCAGTTTTTTAATATGTTAGCGGATTTTTGATATTCGAAAATAGAGGGTGTTTTTTTTGGAGCCCAGATATATGACCAGTTTTCGTTAATCTGGACCTGCAGTGTTCTTGCGATTGATAGGCTTGGAAAACGGAAGGACTTGTTATGTCCCCACAAAAAATTGAGCAGAATTGATTGAACACCCAATATCTCGAATATATATAATCAGAACCATGGTGACCTCTATCCACCGATTAAGTTTTTCCGTTTCCCAATGGGACACTCTGTATATCTTTAAATAGAAATAAAATCAATGAAATGAATTGAAAAGCAAATTTTAAGTTTTCATTGATAGAGACTTTGTTTTCAAAGAAGAATAGAACAGAGTTATTTTTGAAACAAATTACCTATACTGAACTATCTGTACAAATGTTCATGTTTGAGTCTTCTTCTCGACTAGTTTCTTCTTTCTCATATCATACAGTGTAACAATTCTGGTGGAAAAAAAGTGAGAGAGCTACCGACTGACCAAATGAGATCATCATTCGTGACATACACTGCTCGCCAGTCATGAAGTCACCGATATTTCCTGAAAATGATATACTATGAGGTATGAATCAAGACAATATGACTACCGAATAAAACTCCTACTGAAACAACTCTTACTTCCGTAGGAACAAGGACGATGCCATCAATGCTGGCGAGCAGTGTTTATCACTGAAGATGACCCTACTTAATTTCCAGTATTCTACCTCTCCAATTACAAAAGAAAGAGGATTGACTCCATCAGAATTGAGACATACTGTACATAGTGTAGGTATATTATCTTCTATCGAGATATTTGTTATCAACAATTCTATAGAAGCTCTCATATCAGCATCTACAAATTAGAAAAAATATACGTACTTATTATTTACACTTGAACTCAACAGACTGCGAAGTCTGATAAAATTACATCAATATGGTATATAACTAGAATAGAATAATAATAGTCATTCTTAACTTTTGGGCAAGTCGTTGCAATCAAAACCTTTATTTTCGTGATTAGCGAACCTCAATTCCGGTTCCTCCTTGTTACTCTCTGCTGACGACAAGTTTTCCGTCGTGGTCATCCCAAGAAGGTCCTCTTCCCTATTTTCCCCATTTGTCGCACTAAAAAATATAATCACATTTCACATTGACAGTTTCAGGATTTCAATCTGATCAGATCTACCATATACGATGTTCATCTTAAATTGAAATCTTGACAAAAAAGTCCTCTGGGGAGTTTTCGGCAGGGCCTTTCCATATATTACCAAATTTTTTTTTCAGAAAAATCACTGGACAAGAAGTGGAATTGATTCTAGAGCCTTTTTTTCAAAGCTTTCGACTGTATTGATCATGATCTTTTATGTAGTAAACTGAAATAGTATGGCTTCGCCGATTCAGCTATTCGGTTTTTTAAATGCTACCTCTTCGATCGATATCAGATGGTTGAAATAAATGATGTTTTTTGTCGCTTCCAGTTCACATTATCTCCATTGTTCCTCAAGGGTCCACTTTTGGCCTCCTTCTAATTTTGATATATACAGCAGATATTTATGATAAAATAAAATTTTCGAATCGTCAAACTTATGGACACAACTTGTGCATCATTTTGAACCCTATGTTGCAATTGATACCTGTGAGAAAATAAATTGCGATATACAAGCCATCTGTCAATATTCTGTTCAGTATAATTTAACATTGAATTCCACCAAAAGTGTTGCTATTTTATTTTGTTCTGAAGGTTCAAGAGAACAGCTCAAAGGATGTGTTCAATTGCATAAAGGAGATACACCTTCAGAATACTCGATATCATCTAAGGATCTAGGACTCATCAATGATGCAAAATTAAGATTCGTTGAACATGTGCAGACAATAATATAGCCCTCATATGCACGATTGAGATTGCTCTCTGCAAACAGAAGCATCATGAGTTTAAATCTGAGAAAACAATCATGTGAGTGTCTCGTATTGTCGATTTTCCAGCATTTTAACATCGTTTATTTTTCCTGTTTAGAACAAAGAAACCTTAACAGAATCCAGTAAATTCAAAATACCTACATGTTGTCGACTTATTTTCAATATGAGAAAATATGATCATGTGACCCAAAAACATAGAGAACGCTAGTGGTTAGATATGAGCTATCCCTCAAAATATTATTTCTTTCATTTCATTCACAAGATGCTGAAGGATTCAACTCCACCTTATCTTAGAGAAAAACTAATTTTTAAACAAAATGACCATTATGTAAATGCCTCATCATACCACGTCTATATGTTTACAAGAAGCTTCACATACAACTAACTCTGTTATACTTTTTAATCAATTATACCAAGAGAATTCAAACAATCACCTTCGACGCAATTCCGTATAAAAAATTAAGAGCAATTAATTTGTTGAATCATACCTTACATGTGAGACAATAAGTGAAAATGTAGATGTCGAGCTTGATTTAGGTTCAGTGTTCAGTGCAAGAATAGCTTCCTAGCTAAACTTCGCCTGGTGCACATATACCATCTATGCACCATATTACTATGTAATATCAGGCTAAATCACCGATTTGACTTCGGCTTTGATCAGGAATCTCACAGGGCACTGCTACATGAACAAGCATGCCATCAGCACAATCTGGATTGTGGAGGATCCTGAATGCATATGGTGGTCACTACTCACATCCTCACTGAATGCGAGGCAGTAGTGACAGCAAGGGATATCCATTTGGTGGCAGTATCCTGAACCCAGAGACTGTTGGATATATTTGGCATAGGCATTTGGTATCTCTTGAAATTGAAAATTACGAAGTAAACCTTTTCCTGGATGAACTCATTTGTTTGCATGATAATTCACCTCGATGAACTTTATATTATGTGTTTCCGCATTCAATCGACCCTCTCTCCCTTTCCATTTCCGAGTTCAGTAAACATGATAATAGTTTCATACCCACCTTATCTGACCCCCTATATGACTTCCACCATTAGAATATTCTTTGCTGATATCGTCCAGGCTGTCATCTTCGCTGTTACTGATAGCTGCCAAATGAAGGTCCTCCGTGCTGGGACTTCTCTTGAGGGTGTTTTTGTAAATTGCAGCAGTTATTTTGGGTCGTGTTTCGCCTGCAGATTTTCTAGGATTCCCATGTACTGAAAATATATGAGATCATATTCGAAAGGAATGCTCGAAGTCTACTCCAAATATTTACTTCATTTCATGTGATGCTTCATGCATCACCGGAGTGTCTAAACTATATTATAATACACGAAAAAAAAAGGATCCCTTGCATCAACAAATTATTTGTGCTCGAATTATTTTTGTTGAACTGAGCAATTCTTTGCTGAATCAACCAGATACATGATTATTTCATGGAAGCAGCTTGTTCACATCAAGAATGTTGTATAATTGAATCATCAGTATAATATCAATTTCATTAAAAAAATATATGATTTTCTCAAAAACAAATTATGTCGATGTTGATTCAACTATAAACATTTTGTTGATCTGATCAAATAATAATCATTCTGATGAGAATATATCTTTGAAGCAACATACAAGTTTTCTTATTCCAATGTAGCAATGAACTCGTTTCGAACGGATCATTTGCTTGAATATAGCAACGAAATATGTAATATCAATGAAATATTCTGTTCATCCTACATCAAGTTAAATTTTCGCCTCTAGATAGCGATCATTTCGCCTGGTCTATGCCTGCCTTGAATTCATTATAAACGTGAATCCTGATTCTTCGTGTTTGAAATATCAGCTGGATAAATCTAACTTAGGATGATCAGAAATCCGAAATTGTTTTGCATCAGCTGATGAAGAGGAGTAAAGATTGGAGGTCTATGCTAGAAGTCGACTAGTTTCCTAGTTTAGTTCATTCTATTGATGTGAAATTTCAGAAAAATCCCGAATTAATACTGACTTTGGTTCAACAAAACAATTTGTCGAATGAAAATACAGTTTTACTTAAATCAACGAAATATTTCATTGAATCAACAAAGTATTTCATCGAATCAACCGAATATCTAATTGAATCAACCAAATAATTCATTAATTCAACCATATATTTCTTTGAATCAACCAAATATTTAATTGAATCAACTAAATATCTGATGGAATCAATATATTCTTACTTTAAATCAAACAAAATCATTGTTGGAGCCAATTCAATACCTCTTCATGAACAATTCATGGATGTGCTTTGTTGAATAAGATCTAGAGTTTGTGCAAGACATATTTACTTAATTCAAACTTCAAATTCGCTCTGAAACAAGATGTAGATTAACTCATTTCATATTTTACCGTGCATATATGACCCTTTTATTTGGTTCATTCAATTAAATTTTGCTTGATTCGACAATTCAGTTTTTTTTGTGTAATGTTGAATAATGCTCGCATATTTTTTAGAGCTCTCTAGATAGCCAATATCAGTTTGAACAATTTATTTCCATTATTCTACGAATCTTGCCAGTTGTGAGCTAATATTATTCTCACAATATTTTGCAAACACTTTTATAATAATAGTCAATATCGTTTCAATATACATGATCACAAATGTTTAAATGATAGTATGAGAATTTGCTGTAACATGTCAATTTACATCAAGAGGGACAACTGTTGAGGCATTACTTGTCGTATATTACTTTCAAGCCACTGTTCTATTGCTTTCTAAGCGCATAAGAACAACAGATATTCACGGACGTTTTGGAGGATCTCAGGTGTAATAGTTCTGCAGTCTTCTGAGATCCTAAGTTGCTTTTGTTTCATTGGTTAGGTTTCAAATCAGACGATTTCAAGTGACCCCATAGGAAAAATCTAGCGGTGTTAGATCTGGTGATCTGTATGATGATTATTTGACTACTTTCTTACGGGCGTACATACCAGAGCAAGATTTTCATTTGCACCTTTTTGATTTTTCATCTCATGAATTATAGAAGGCCCTTTTTTACATTTAAGATTACATAAATTCCACCAATTAGTATTCAATGTATGATGAAGCGATCAATGCTAGTCTTGAAAAGGAACTTTCTCAGATAAAATTATGAACATAAAAAAAATTATATATCTATAAAGAACTACATTGAGAATTCGCATTCTCTATGTGATGAAAATATAAATTCTTTCCATAAGGAACTCACATCATCAAACATCAAAATTAACCTGAGCTAGGTTAATTTCAATGCCTCATCAAACTTTCAAGTATGATTCTTCTAAGTTTTATCATCACCTTTCGGTAATTCAAGGGCACGGTCACCGACAAATTTATAACATAATAAATTTTATCATTCTACAAAGACAATCATGAAGCATATATTCCTGTTTGCCCTGTTATTAACTATACTATTTTTATATTTCATTTCCATAACTTTGAAACTTTCTATTGCCTGATGATGGGCTTATATAAGCCCGAAACCTGTTCCTTCACGATTGATCTTTGATAATTTCAATAAATGTTAGAGATAGGATTTTGGGTTCCCATCTATGAACAATGCGTATTTCAAAGTTTTCAAGATATTCCTTCTCAAACTTCCTGCACAATTACAAATCGTGTAATACTGACATAATATGACTCGAATATTCTGAAGAACTCAGAGTATTACTACTGATAATACAAGTTGTTTTTGGCTTGTGGTTGGTCAGATTAGAGTGGAATAGTCATCAACATACATCTATTTTGATCTGTGTAACCGTAGCTATAACCATAGCTACCCATGTCGTAGCACTGTTGGTTACTGTAACAGTAAGACGGGTGGCTGAGGCTGGCGTTAGATTGTGCCAGTCCTGTTTTTATCCTAGATAGCAAAGAGTCTGGAGTACCTCTGCTGGGAGAAACTGTGTCGATATAATACTCGCTATCGTCGTATTCTCCAAGAGTTTCCTCATCACTGTACCTGCAAAATAGTCAGTAGGAAATGTGGTTATCTAGGAAGGCGTTGAAGGGTCATCGCAATTATTTTTCATAATTCCGACTTCGTATCTTGGAATTATCTAATTCCGACTTATTATGTCGGAATTCTAACTTATATAGTATCTAAGAATTCTGATTTATCATCTCGGAATTATTTGATTTCGACTTATTCCCCAACAACACAAGTAAATCCTAGGGACTTCCCAGGGAAGTCCCTCATTTTATACTAGGACATCCCAGGGATATTCTGTGTCGGGACAAAGTACATACTAAGGACGTCCCACTTTCAGACAAAAAGGACATCCGAGGGATGTCCTTCTGGTGCGTCTCTGGGATGTACCAAGTACAAAGAAAGGATATCCCTAGGACGTCCCTAGGATATTCCAGGGCCATCCCTTCGAGGAAGAAAAAGATGTAGGTCGAGAAGGGATTGAACCAGGGATCTTTAGCTTATCAGGCACGCACCTTATTCCATTGGCTAATATGCCTTCTGAAGATTCATGTACTAAACAGATTTATAAACGATACAAAACTGAAACCTGAATAAATACAACTTTGTTTGGATTTCATGTATGATTATTATCATTATTGGGTGAAAATGAGGTGCACTATGTATATACGATTTCTGTTAGCGTGAAATGTTCATTTCTTAAGAAGTTCTGAGACTATATTCTTCATTTTCATTACAATTATTTTGCGGAAGAAAAACAAACATTTTCAAAAAAATTCATCTCAATATTTTGATGAAATTCAGTGACTCTGCTGTGAATAAATCTCAGATATTCCAGGGACACGAATAGGATAACCTAGGGATGTACCGAGCGGAATGTCCACTGGACAACCACTGCGTGACATCCCCTGGATGCCCCAATCATGTCCTTGTACCGCGGGACAAAAAAGGACGTACCTAGGACATTCCTGTGTTGTTAGGGTTATGTCACAATTCCGACCCAGTATCACGGAATCATTCAATCCCGATTTATTATGTCGGAATTCCAACTTAGTATCTCGGAATTCCGACTCAATAAGTCGGAATTTCCAAGATAATTATAATTCCGAGATACTGAGTCGGCATTTCGACATGAATCTCTCATTGGCGGAATGAAGTTGATTACTAATAAAGAAAAATTATGATATTTCGCGATAGTACGAAGGCGCTGAAGGGCCACCTATACTATTTTTTTTTGAATCCCGACTTTAAAGTCGGGGGTCCGAGATTAAAGTCGGGGGTCCGACTTTAAAGTCGGGGGTCCGAGATTAAAGTCGGGGGTCCGAGATTAAAGTCGGGGGTCCGAGATTAAAGTCGAGGGTCCGAGATTAAAGTCGGGGGTCCGAGATTAAAGTCGGGGGTCCGAGATTAAAGTCGGGGGTCCGACTTTAAAGTCGGGGGTCCGAGATCAAAGTCGGGGGTCCGACTTTAATCTCGAAAATTCCGAGAAAATGATCGAATGAGCAGAATACGTCATCACTCTTGTTTAATTCGAATATCCTCAATATCGACAAAATATCAATATAACAAATACAGGGTGATCCACGGTGGATGGCCTATTAGAAGTATCTGGAGAACGAAAAGACAGAACATTCTGAAAATTGGGATCCTTTGATAATTGAACATTCTCTATCCGTTTAAAATATGTTCATCGATACAGTGTTGCCATTTCTATTAGAAACAACCAGCAACTTTGTTATTTCTAATGAAATACCCTGTATTTTATTGCATTTTCAGATTCTTCCTGAAGAGCTGATTTCATCAATGTCGAAAATACAGGGTGCTTCAAGATTCAGCATTCTGTTCACCATGTATCTGTTCCAATTAAATGTCAGTAGACAGTGAATCGAAAGTTAAGATAGGGACATGTGAACCGTTTTGATCGATAATGAATAGTTTCGACACAAAAAAATCTTAACATTGAAGAATCCTGATTTTGAACACCCTATATCTCTGTAATCATTCCTGCTAGAACCCAAGTGTGATACATTGATGAAATCAGCTGTTCAGGAAGGAATCTGAAAATGTAATAAAATACAGGGTGTTCCATTTGAAATAACAAAGTTGCTAACTGTTTCTGAAAGAAGTGGCAACACTGTCTCGATGAAAGTATTTTAGACGAATAGAGAATGTTCATTTATCGGAGCATCCTAATTTTCAGAATGTTCTGTCTTTTAGTTCTCCAGATACTTCTAATATGCCATCCACCGTGAATCACCCTGTATAATTAGTTAATTCATAATGAAAACTGCGCATTGAAAACTTGATTCTCAACGTTTTCATAATGCTTTGAAATTTGGCTATTTATTGAAGAAGATTATGAAAATAGTCCGGAAGGGTTAACTCATACACAAATGTAATCATATATCATTGAACTCATCTTTCTGAGCTCTACCCAAGGACGGAATGACATTCAGGGTAGTTCATTTGTGAAAATATATGTTTTGTATTGTAATCTTTTTGCACCCTTTGAACAAACATATGAGATTCTCAGCTATCAAGTGGAATATAAACAATCACCCCATACGTACGATAATGATCGTACAGGTGTGATCCATTATTTGACAATCAGTGTACATCCAAAAAGGAGGATTTTGACTGATCCTTATGTGATGATTATCCAATGGATGTAAAATTATTGTTTGTACATAAATGTACAGGGTGTTTCTCGAGTACATGTAGAAAATTCAGGAGCATGTTGCTGACGTCAAACTGATGAGTAACAATGGAAATTATTTATTTCTGTCTATATATTTAACGAATATAATCTAGCTCCTAACTTCAGTTCCCAACTCCCGACTTTAATCTCGGACCCCCGACTTTAATCTCGGACCCCCGACTTTAAAGTCGGACCCCCGACTTTAATCTCGGACCCCCGACTTTAATCTCGGACCCCCGACTTTAATCTCGGACCCCCGACTTTAAAGTCGGACCCCCGACTTTAATCTCGGACCCCCGACTTTAATCTCGGACCCCCGACTTTAAAGTCGGACCCCCGACTTTAATCTCGGACCCCCGACTTTAATCTCGGACCCCCGACTTTAATCTCGGACCCCCGACTTTAATCTCGGACCCCCGACTTTAATCTCGGACCCCCGACTTTAAAGTCGGACCCCCGACTTTAATCTCGGACCCCCGACTTTAAAGTCGGGATTCAAAAAAAAAAGTATAGGTGGCCCTTCAGCGCCTTCGTACGATAGTATCTACGATTTTTCAGTCATTTTTTTGCTAATGAATTCATTCCTCAATAAAACGGATCTATTTTCTAGGAAAGTTGCAGCTGATATCTTGTAACAGCGCCTAATACTTCGAGTCCGTCCTTCAATTAGAAAATGAAAACGACATGGACTTTATCGGTCGCCATTCTTTACAGCGTGGACATAAAACTGGAGGGTTCCGAACTTGTTTTATGAAAATTCATCTGAAGGAACATTCCCCATTCTTCGCCGCAAACGTATTTATTCTGGATGTACAGTCAGATGCAATGAACATGTCGCACATGGGCGGTGATAGCACCTCTGGTCATTTTTGTAATAATAGCGATAGCACCATCCAACCGCGACATGTTCTTTCTATCTGCCTGTACATACCTATCAGGTGGATTGTGCACTAAAGCACATTGGTCACTGACTGACACGGAGCAGGGTTCTGTACACGAGGTGTGCCCCCCGGAACCTGGACTTCTTCTAACTCCCTGTTGGACTTCCACTACGAAGACTCCATCCCTTGCTCCAGGAGAATACTTCATCGTTGTTTCTCTGCTGTCTTCTTCTAAATCCTGCGAGAATAAAATCAGTATACTGTATACCGATTTAGAAGTAGGAATAATTAAGGAAGAGAATAATCATCATGATACAAGTCATGAGAACCTTAGCTGTCCTATAATTGAAAAAACCCGCTCATCTATCCTTGGGTGGTGACATTTTCTAGTGGGGTATCGCATGCCAATGGTGTCTATGTTGATACACACTATTCTGCGGTGAAGTTAATGAGTTCAAATTGTTGATTCATTTGTGACATAATTGAGGATTATACATATTTCATTAACTCAACAGAAAACACTGGATTCTGAATTTCTCATGTCATAGATGATATTGTACTCAGGTTACCTATTGAAAGAGCTCAATGATAATTTTGCTATTGGATGGAAACTATACAGGGTGACATAGAAAAAAGAACATTGCATAGTGCCACCCAATGAAGGACACTAAGATAAGAGAAAAGTTTTCATCAACACGAGTCAGCAAGGCCTTCGGTTATTATTAATATTATGAGATATATTTATGAACACAAAAAATGGATATATATATATATATATATATATATAAAGAAATACATTGAGAATTCACATTCTCCATGTGATGAAAATAATAATTCTTTCTCGGTTTATTCAACAGAAAACAACGACTTTCCTTGTTGTATGCCACGACGAATATTGAATTACATGTATTGAACCCACACGATAAGAATTCGAACACGAAATCTTCTGAAGTAGAGAATTTGCATTCTCCTTTATATAAAGATATGCATATAATACAGAAAACAAATATTTTCCTGGCTATTTGCCACGTAGAACATTGCATTATATCTGTTGAATATCCAAAAAGAAAGCATGCATGAAAAACATGGATGAAAAATCAAAATCCTCTTGAACTGAGGATTGACATTATCTCTCAAATCGAATCGAATAATATGATAAACTCGAGTAAAACTCATTTCGGATATCATATCCTCATCAGTAACCTGATGTCCATATATTCTTTTAGCCATTCTTCATGATATACACAATTTTCATCTCCCTATAATATTTTTTCATTGATTTTTCCCAATATCTCCAGCCATAGGCGCAAGGAATGTATAAAATGTGGTACACTAGGGTTTTTTGTGATTACTGATAGAGGGCGCTACAAACAGGGTTCCATCCCTATTGAATCGGTCCTTACTTTTCGCTATACACTGTAAACTGAACAAATTTGCTATCCCTTCTTCTATACTTAAGAAAGGTACACTTTGTCCAAGTCGCTAGAAGCAATGGTTCCAGTACAAATGCATCTGAATGCCGACAATTCACGCAAATTATTCAAAAAGCGCCAAAGAAACCTATGCAAAAACAAACATCCAAATAATGTGCCACATTAATGACACTCGTCAAAATAATGTAATAATAGTTGGAGGTATTAAAATGTAAGTGTTGAAGTATTGCGGACCCGAGTTCATGGGAACTTCTTTTCTTATTTAAGTGTCCTCTATCGTGTGCCACTATGCAATTTACTTTTTTCTATGTCACCCTGTATACCCTTATTATACAAAACTGACATGATGCTGAATGTAACATATCCATTTCAGACGACCTATAACTCGATAACTATAAGGCAGAAGTTTGCAGTCAACTGATGTATGGTCATGTGATGAAAAACTAGAATGTTTTTCATTTTTGAAATATGTGTACTTACGTTTCGCTCTTCTGTTTCAACAATCAGATGGTTATTTTTCATAGTCATAGTGATGATACTCCCGTTTGTGTTAGAATGATTAGCGCTTCTTATCTGACTATTTATTTCAATTCCATCGCATATTTCTACCTCTTCGGTGGTTAGAATCAGATGTGTTTCTGTCAAATCCTGCAAGAAAATATGTGAAGGTTATTGAGATAATTTGAGATTTGTGATGAACCTTTCATCAGATGATGTTATTCAGCAATATTTTTGAATTATTCGAAATATAGGCACTTATATATCTCGAAAAAAATGGCATGCAGCATATTCATCAAGGATACATAAACGCGAACCTGAATTTTCTGATCGATACCATCTTGTTGACAAGGCAACCTATCATAGAAGAAGACTTCCTTAAGAATTTCGGAATTTTGGTAGATGAGAAAATGATTGATGATGGTGAAACCAAATTAATGAGTGCCTGTAAATGTAATCAAACTAAATTTCTACTGTGAAAACATGAGTAGTGATGAAAATCATCAACTTCTGGCTCAGCTTCGGATTCGGAATTTGACTAGCACAATATTGAATTCAGAAATACAGTCACGCAGCCAAATGTGAATTCGAATATCTTCTCAAACAAGGAATAATCAGACAGTCCAAAAGTCCACTACATGTGGTACCAAAATCGAATGGATAATGGAGACTTCGTGGTCATTATAGATTATCAAACTCGATGACATGACCTGATGGATATATACCCACTGCCCAATATAATAGTCGATTGTTTTATTAGGTTCAAAAGTGACACTTTGTTTGACAACCGAATTTTGCATTTGCGAGGCGGAGCGTTTAGCGAAGCCGAGCGAAAGCAAAATTTGCGAGTCGAACAAAGTCACTTTTGATCCGAATGAAACATGCTATTTTTTCTACAACCGAAACAATTAACTCAAATAAACATGTGAAGTAACCACCAATGCCGTGCCATATGTATGCAATGCAACAAATATTGACAAATAATCCATGTGGTAAGAATATTCTACCTGCATTAACATCAGGTTAGGTTTTCTAGGATCTTCGAATTGTAGTTTCAATATAAATACAACCACAGAGTGACATATTTGTGTATGGACCAGGTGCTCTAATGGCAAATACCGCGCCAGTGCCAGCTATAGGAACAAGACGTGGAAAATGTTAGGTTAGTGAGCATATCAACAATGATAATAGTGATTATTTATTCCTCTCCATACTGGCATACTACACTGTGTTTGACTCGATAATTAAATGAAGCTAAACAATATCGTTGTTTGAGACAAAAAAACTATTGCTTGCCGTGATTATTCAAAAACAAGTTATCCATCCCGAAAATAACGAATGAAATACAGATCAAGCAAGTATCTGAATCTTGAAGGCTTCCCTGATCAAAACAAAAATACTCAACTGAGATGTTTATAATTCTAATACTAAACTATAATAAGGTGTATTTATATCTCCAGCATGGGTATGAAATGCCAAATCTGCTGAAATCGGAAACAAATCAGGTATGCGTCTCAACCCAAATAACCAACCGTCACAATGTTGTTTATTCTTGATGACGGACAGTAGATCGTTTTTAGTTCCTAGGAGCTAACGTTCAACTTCAGCTCCTAGGAACTAAAAGTCAATTTAAGAGCTAATTTTGGTATCAAAATGGACGACTTTTGTGTCGGTTGCAGAAAAACGACTTTATATACTTCCATTTCAGGGAAGAGTTATTTTTTTAAAAATCGATTAGGTATTATAAGCATTCCATCAATAACCAAACTTTGAAACTGATTTATACATTCTATATACAAGATGTAAGATCATACCACATGGGTTTTGGATACAGGGAAGTTAATTAGAACTGGAGCTCATTTTCATTAAAGAATTGAATATACGAAGATAAAAGGGACTTTTCATTTGAAAAAATTGGAGATTTTCAATGTTTCACATTCACTTGTTGGGCCCAATTTTCTGGGCTTTTGGTCAATATAGGGCGCCGCGGTCAAATTAACCTTTTTAGTAATCCCATACTGTTATTTTGATTTAACGGTATCCAGATGACAATTAAAAAGTTGATGTTAACAGCCTCCGACCGTTAAGAATGTTTAACGGCCAGCGACCGTTATTTGTTCCATAACAACACATGTCGGGATTTATATCTGTAGAATTACAATAAGATACGTGAGTTGTTCTTTCTTCAGAATCAAAATGTAATTCGGTTCGGTTGTTATAATCCTCGGTTGCGCCTCGGATCACAATTTTCAACCTCATCCGTTAATTGCTTTAAATATCGACCTTGTAACGTTAATAACTATACTATGACTATAGACGAATCGTTGCATAGATTTCTGGAGAATGTATAATTCATTGATCTTCGTGGCATGACATCGCTTTTGATGGACTCGATTATACAGTATGGTGGAAATGTATGGAATGAATTCATTATCTCTAACTAATATGAATTTGAAAAATAATTCTGAGACAGGTCGATTTTTATTTTCAAATTGACACCTCTTGTTATACATACGGAGTTTGTAACGTCATCCGCGTAGTTGTGGTGACGTCATCAATTATTTTTTAAATAGAAACATTCCCTTTTCATTTTTATTTTTTTCGGAAGGTATACTCATTGTCTATCCAACCATATACTGATATTAGCAAAATAAAGTAATACAGGGTGAGAAAAAATTATTAATTATTTTAAATTTACAACGGAAACAATTACAATAAATGAAAAATTCGAGCTGTATACATCAGAAACAATGTATATCGTGATTGATGAGGCTTGTATGATTGTATCATTGCACAAGGTCACCAATTCGAACATTTATTGAATTGGAATTTATGTCACTTGTAGTCGTGATTTCCTTTAATGAAGAAATAAACTGTTTATGTTGAGCAAATTCATATCAATAAATTTCATGAAACGAAGGAAGCAAGCCGATTGATTTGAGACAAGTGTATAATGCTTCATTAGAATGAGAAATTCTTGTACGAAGCAATTTGATTTCAAGAAAATGGATTTGTTTGAACGAAGAAACACTTCTTACCAGTGTTCAAAAATATCCTATACCTACCTCCTCTCCCGATCCTCCCTAGGTACGCACGATGTTCTCCGAACATCATAGGGATTACCTTTCGTGCGCTAAAAAAATGAGTCAATGAATTTGGGACTCTGCCAACATTATCTAACTTGATCAAATACGACCCTGGTTCTCAGTCGCAATTATTAATTCATGCAACGACATTACCAACATTACAAACAAATATCTATCAGTATTCAGGCTGGAAAGGATGAACGAAATTAGAAGCTATTTTTTTCCAGACATAACATAGCTGTAGCGGGTTCAACGAAACAATAATGGGTGGAAAAGTTTAGATGACAATAAAACCGAGGTCGAATGCGGAGTTCATTTAGAAAAACAACTAAGTTGACTATATACCGGGTGCCATCACGAAGGACATTTTGGCAACCCCCTGCTAGTTCATTGTAGTAAAAAATGACATCGAATTTTCCTCATATTCTCTATTTATTATATTATTCAGCGGCGAATTTACCAGCAGGCTGAGTAGGCTAGAGCCTAGGGCAGCAAATTTATCCCAAAAATGTTTGCTTTCGATAATTAAACACATGCAGGGATTAGGGAAACCGAGTCTTGAAAATTCAATAAAAATTGCAATATTTTAGTACTGCACAGTATACTGAACACTCTAACGTCTGTATAGCGACAAATTGTTCGGGAGCGGATGAAAAACTGTCTACGATCGCTTCAGCTTTTTTGTGCATATAGAGTCAGAATATTTCATATTGCAAATCTTGCAAAAACTTAAACTGTGAGATTTGCATAGCTTGATTAATTTTATTGTCATCATTAACCAGATTCAATAGAGATACTGTTAGTATTCATTATTCCAGATTTTTTGGTATATTCTCTCCTCGTTTCTATAAAATAAAAATATGAATACTATTTCAATATACGCGTGTAGTTAGGACAAATTAGATGATTTGTCCCAAAATGTCACTGCGTTTAAAGAATTTTCCTATCAGAGAGCCTAAATGAAAAATTCACTAGCTTGTCAGTGACAATTTGTATTGAAGAAGGTTTGAAGAAGAGAAATAAATAGGGTATATAGAAAAATATCTAATTTTTACTTATCTTTGGACGTTTTCGGAAACCAATCTGCTCCCGTTTTCAACATGTTCTATCTATATTAACTGAACAGGAAGCAATGCTATCGTCTCCGTTCAGAAGAATGCAAGCAGATCCCTTGATTTTTCTCTTCTAGTTGTTATCTTCTTTTCCAATGATTTTATAATATTACGACGAACAATCGTCGAAGAATTGTATTTACTATACCTTGTGTTTGTGGAAAGTTTTCTACAGGTGAAACCAAGAGACCTCTTCCAGTAAGGACGAAGTAACATAAATACAATATAAAGGGAAGACACATCGACAACTCGAAACTTGCTGAACATATCCTTACTGCAGATGACAACATATTACAGAGTGGAATAATATTACAATCATTGGAAAAGAAGATAACAACCAGAAGAGAAAATTTGAGGAATCTGCTTGCATTCTTCTGTACGGAGACAATAGCATTGCTTTCTGTTCAGTTGATATAGATAGAACATGGTATGACAACTGAAATCTGAAAATGAAAATGGTAAATTCAAGATTAATGAATGAAAATATCCTGTAAGTCATTTGATTGCCAACGTCACCAATTGTCACTGAGAACTGAAAAGTGTCAGGACAAATACGAATTTGCCATACAAAAAATCCATTTTTTATGCTGGAAACGGGAGCAGATTCGTTCCCGAAACGTCCAAATATAAGTAAACATTTTATATATTCTCTATATATACCGTTAATTCTCTTCTCCAAACCTTCATCAACACAAATTGTCAATAACAAGCTAGTGAATTTTCCTTTTAGGATCTCTGATAGAACGAGGAGAGAATAATCCCAAAAAATCTGTAACAAAATGTAAATTATTTTGTATTACTGTTAACTGTGTTCATATTGTTATATTTATATAATAGAAACATGATTGAAATATGTCCGAAAACTATTTCTCGCGTGCAATCTCCATCAAATTGTGGGTTGTTAAATTAATTTAGAAACTGACACACCGGATCCTAGTACAAAATCATGCTAGGTGATAACGAGATCAAATTGATATGATGAAGATGAAAGAGCACAAATCATGAAGTTGCAATGTTATTGACAAAATGAAAGTATTTAAAATGATTGCGACCTATATGTATCGAATTTCAGAGGTCAGAGGGGTGGCAAAAAATGAACAGCCTACTGGCGGCAAATTTATAAATCCGTCACTGATATTATTGCACTACCCAGCCATGAGTAAGTATTTATTGAACAAACAGATAAAAATATATTTGAAAATTAATTCGCCGAAACTTATATCAAATAATATGCATCTATTATTCAGGGGAAGCGTCATTTATCATATAGGAAGATAGTCTATCTATAATTATTTTCAGCATGCATTATAGTTTCATGAATAATTCGAATATCTGGTGAACAGGAGGATAATATTCATTTCTCCACATATTTCACGCTTTTTTGTCCTTGCAATATGAGGAGCCAAACCTTGTGTTGGTAAAGGAACCTTATGGATTTTTGTTCCAGATATCTGTTGTTTTAGAAGCTGTGTGACACCGTGTACAACAGATATATAACTGCCAATAGATTGATGAAAATTCACTTACAGTCATTGATAACAGATAACAAGATAATCCGAGTTTTGGAAAGTAATTCATGAACCGATAAAGAAATATCCCGATTTCTTCATATCATCCAGAGAAGAAAAATAAAATCTCAACCAGTATCTAACCAGGACAAGATATGAAAAGAGTCTAGAATATTTTTTTTTTTGAGAAATCACTAAAAATTATCACCAAGACCATAATTCTTCATTATTCCAGATTTTTGGGATTTTCTCTTTTTTTTTCTATATACAGGGTGTATTTTAAATGAACTTTGATTTCAAGTGATGATTCCTTGTCATATTTCATGACAAAAAGTTCATATAAACGTGTGTCCTAACTTGCTCCGTTTCCGAGTAACGGGGTGTCCAAAGTTTAATGAAATATCTTTTTTCCATGAATTTCTCAAAATACTGTTCGCCGATTTTGATTAAACTTCGTGTGTTTGTGATTTCTAATACGATGCTTCTTTTCATCTCTACGCAGTGTGACTTTGATTGCATAAAGTTTAGCTATTAATTTCCAATAATATCAAACTCAGCGACAACATTAGCGTACAATAGTTACTATCGTAAATATCAATCAGGTTACCCTCTGCCACACCACTGGAAACAAAAATCATCTACTTTCATGAAAAGAAGCTTCGTATTAGAAATCAAAAACATACGAAGTTTAATCAAAATCGGCGAACAGTATTTTGAGTAATAATTAATGCAAAACCGATATTTCATTAAACTTTGGACACCCCGTTACCTATATATACTCGGAAACGGAACAAGTTAGGACGCACGTTTATATGAACTTTTTGTCATGAAATATGACAAGGAATCACCACCTGAAATTAAATTCATCATTTTAGATATAATGAAGAAATGAGTATTATTTCGATATAAGTGTAGTAAGTACAAATCAGATGATTCGCCCCAAAATGTCACTCGGTTTGAAGAATTTTCCTATCAGAAACCCTAAAAGAAAAAAACAATAACTAGCAGTGATGATTTGTATTGAAAAAGGTTTGTAGAAGAGAAATAAAGGTATACCTATAGAAAAAATATCAAATTTTCACTTAGCATTGGAAGTTTCGGAAACGAATCTGCTTCCGTTTCCAACATAAAATATAGTTATTTATTATACAAGAGAAAAAAGTTGTAGATTTTAGCTCCAGGTTGTGTTGTCTCCCGACACGTAGCGGAGGGAGACAAAAACCGTGAGCTAAAATCTAATATTTTTCCCGTGTATGATACACTATTTTTTCTGTGACAGAATAAAGGATGAATCAATATTGAGAAGATATTACATTATTTTGGAACCTGAAAATTATCGACGTAAAATTTTAAGTTTTCAACAGTAGGGACACCTGCGTAGTAGGCATCATCTTTATCATTCTTTTGACGTAATCAAATATCTGATGTCACTGTCAGTCTAATTCTGTGATTTGATTTCAAAAAATTGCGAATTCAGTGGTTATTCAGTAATATACGTAAACGCGGAGTCAAATGGAAGATGAAAGGACTTGCAGTTCTTTCTCGGAGACGGTATTATTGACTCATTTTTCGGAACTATAGAACAACAAAAGCCATCAACAGTGTATATATATTTGTGATATATATCCGGGAGAAAAGTACTCACTTTTTTTCCACGGGAAAAAAGTAATTTATGAAGAGTGACATTTTATAACCTGCCAACAGAGATGAAATGCCAAACTTTTTTCCCGTCACAGAAAAAAATGGATATTTTTGTAGTAGATTCGTATTCGTCTTGACACTTCTCAGTTCTCAGTGAAAATTGGTGACGTTGGCAATCAAATGAGTTACTGGATATTTTCATTAATTAATCTTGAATTCACCATTTTCATTTCCAGTTTTCAGTAGTGAATATCATGTTCTATCTATATATCAACTGAACAGGAAGCTATGCTATTGTCTCCGTTCGCAAGCAGATTTTTCTCGTCTGGTTGTTACCTTCTCTTCCAATGATTTTAATATCATTCCACTCAGCCATATGTTGTCCATCTCAAGTTAGGATAATAATATGGTATTCACTACTGAAATCTGAAAATGTAGAGAGTTAATTCAAGATGAATTAATGAAAACATATCCTTCATCTCATTTGATTGCCAACGTCACCAATTAATCGTCACGGAGAACTGAGAAGTGTCAAGACGAATACTAATTGACTATACAAATATCCATTTTTTGTTTTTTATGTTGAAAATGGAAGCAGTTTCGTTCCCAAAACGTCCAAAGCTAGGTGAAAATTTTATATTCTTCCTATATACCTTCATTTCTTTTCTCCAAACCTTTTTCAATACAAATTGTCACTGACAAGCTATTGAATTTTTCTTTTAGGCTCTCTGATAAGAGCATTCTTGAAACGCAGTGACATTCTGGGGCAAATCATCTGATTTGTCCTAACTACATGTATATTGAAATGGTATTCATATTTTTATTTTATAGAAACGAGGAGAGAAAATCCCAAAAAATCTGGAATAATGAATGTACCACCTCCTCGATTAACCTACCAGAATTCTTGTCTCGATTTTGTTTTGACAGGGTGTATATATTGTATGTTATATCCTGACATTCCATTTGAACTCATGAAATAATTCACTGCTTGATATAATCATATGAGATCAATTTGCCCACGCGATTCTAGAGAAGTCGCGAGGTGCATTTTCAGCATTTTCTGAAGATCTTGAATGCATATTCACGACTGGTAATCAACAGACTAGAATGAGCTTTCGATTCGAACACATCAAAATTAAGTAACATCACTCAAAATCAAAATCTCGATCATACATTTCAGTTCAAAATAAAGTGTATTTTTCTACTCCTTACTCGGTAAGTACTTCATTTTGATACTGATTTGAGGGAGGAAAACACGTTCTACCTCCCTAGGGAGGTAAGTAAATATTTACCTCCCTAGGGAAGCAAGTTAAATAAACTTCATAATTTAACCTAAAAATTGAACTCTTTATTTTAAATTAACATTTATAGTACAATTTGAAAAATTACAGTTTGAAAAATGTGGGGAAACCTCTTGCAGCTGTTTGGACACTTCTACTGTTGTGCTTATGTTATCAGAAATTCTTGTTACAGCGCTGGTCAATGTGGTAGGCAGATGAATAGCAGATGAATTTGAATCGCTGTTATTCTTGTAATAAAGAATTTTAAAAGATATCTCAAAATAAGATCGTTGGTTGAAAGACCCCAACAACGCTTTTTTTTTGAGATACCAAGAAGGCAAATGCTTGAATCAGCCTGTGGGAAAAAACACTTTTTCAGCTATTCCCACAAAAATAGCAAAATTTCTCAGACTGCCTAACGCTGAACGTCTGCCACATTATTAGCTAACACTGGTTCAAGTGTTTTAGCTCTTAAAAGACATGGGGGCTGGAAGTCGGAGACGGTTGCTGAAGGTTATGTTGCTGATAGTCTTTGCAATAAGAACGAGGTGGCAAACAAAATTCTTTAAATGGCAGATTTTACTGTCTTTGTCTGCAGTGATGGTGAATCTTCTAGATGTACCATTTTTTGAATCAGGTATATTGATTATAATTAAATTTTCCATTTCCTGGACATTCTCTACACTCAGATCGCATAATTCTTGTGAGCGGCATGCTCCAGCAATCCCGACGACCATCACTACCTTCATTAATAAAAAACTTCTATCGTCGGCTTCTGTCAAAAACTTTTCTATTTCTTCTCGCGTGAAAACTTGAGACTTTTTTGGCTTATAGCCATCATTTTTTCTTTATTCCAAATTTTTTGGGATTTTCTCTCCTCGTTTCTATAAAATAAAAATATGAATATTATTTCAATATACGTGTAGTAAGGACAAATCAGATGATTTGCCCCAAAATGTCACTGCGTTTAAAGAATTTTCCTATCAGAGAGCCTAAAAGAAAAATTCACTAGCTTGTCAGTGACAATTTGTATTGAAAAAATTTTTGGAGAAGGGAAATAAAGGTATATAGAAAAAATATCAAATTTTCACTTATCTTTGGACGTTTCGGGACCGGTTCTGCTCCCGTTTTCAACATAAGAAGAGATTATTTCAATAGCGAAGTCGTATAATGTCTTGAAGCTTTTCAGTTTTCAATGACAATTGGTGACGTTGGCAATCAAATGAGTTACAGGATGTTTTCATTAATTGATCTTGAATTTACCATTCTCATGTTCAGATTTTAGTAGTGAATACCATGTTCTGTCTATGTCAACTGAACAAGAAGCAATGTTATTGTCTCCGTTCAGAAGAATGCAAGCAGATTCCTTGATTTTTCTCTTCTGGTTGTTATCTTCTTTTCCAATAATTTTAATATTATTCCACTCTGCCATATGTTGTCCGTCTTCAGTAAGGATATGTTTAGTTAGTTTCGATTTATCGATGTTTCTTTTCTTTATATTGTACTTATGTTCCTTCGTCCTTACTGAAAGAGGTCTCTTGGTTTCACCTGTATAAAACTTTCCACAAACACAAGGTATACTGTAAATACAATTTTTTGATGATTGTTCTTCATTTTTCGGCTTTGTTTGAGTTAGAATTGATCTCATTGTATTTTCAGTTTTGAACACAGTTTTCACTTGAAATTTATCACCAACACGTTTTATTTTTTCAGATATGCCGGGAATGTATGGTATTATATTTGTCGTTATTGATGGTTGATTTTGTTGTGGTTGACCCTGTTTGTTTTCAATTCGATGAATCGTCCTATCGACAAAATTCTTTGGATAAGAATTGAGTTGGAGAACATTTTTAATATGTTGGACTTCGTTATTGAAAATTTGTTGGTCAGATGATATTGATTTGGCTCTATCATGGAGTGATTTGATTATTCCTTTCTTAATACTTTTCTGATGATTTGATTGAAAGTTCAAGTATCTGTTAGTATGGGTCTTTTTACGATAAACACTCGTTACAAAGATGTTATTTGATTTTTCAATAAGAACATCTAGAAACGGTAATTGATTATTAGATTCAATTTCTAAAGTGAACTTTATTGTAGGTTCGGCATTGTTCACATAATCCAGAAAATTATCTAGCTCCATAACATTGTGAGGCCAAATTATGAAAATATCATCTACGTATCGCCACCATGTTTTAGGTTGTTTTTGGTAATTTTTGATGATGTTGTCTTCAAAATTCTCCATAAATATATTGCTCAAAATTGGAGATAATGGCGATCCCATGGCCATTCCAAAGTTTTGTTGATAAAACTCATCACCCAATTGAAAATATGTTGTTTTTAGACACAATTCCAAAAATTCCATTATTCCTTCGATACTTAAATTAGTTCTTTCAGTGAGACTTTCATCGTCTTCTAATTTATGTTTCAAGTAGATATATATTGAGAGAATCATTACCGGCATCACGGCATCAGGCAACCAATCACAGCGCTCGATATATATTGAGAGAATCATTACAGCTTCAATTGATATTTATTAATGTTAATTGATGACCGGGCAAAGGTCATCAGACTAATTTATATTGATTAACGAAATGCTCCATCAGATGAATTAATCAATGGATTCATCAGACTAATTATCTTCAATTGTGTGATAATTTTCAAATTGAACACTCCCTTCTAGTTTGGCTATAAATACTCTGGTGTAGTCTTGATTTCATTAGTGAACATGCAAGATAGAGACTTATTGGATATATTTATACAAAGTGGTGATTATCGTGTGGTCGAAACAAAACAGTGTTGTGTTTGCAAAAAAATTATCAATCGAACATATCTATCAAGTGGTTGTTGGTTGAGCAGACCAAAATTGACAATTGAATTGTGCAAACGTCTTTGCAAGCAAACGAGGCCAATAAAAGTCGTCAGATCTTACGCGAAGGATCCTTCATTAGTACTGCTGTCCCCCAACCATGAACATTTCTGAAAAAACGGAGAAAATTGAAGAGAACTGGGATAATGATGATTATTCCACTTATGTACCGAATGTCGAGGACAAAGACATTATCAGATGTCCACCACCTGGCAAGAGCAGAAGGGAAAAACGGAAATTCCGAATGGATGAGAGAATACGGCATAGTCAAATTAAAAATATGCTGACCCTAGAAGAACAGCAAGTCTGGGATGAAAAAGTATTTCAGAATCAGCATAGATTTTCTAATGTAACGGGAAAATGAGACTTTGATAAATGAAATGAATATCCTGTATCTTACCAGTTTCAATAAATATGACTTGAAAGTAGATGATGATTTCAGTTTATCAGAAGTTGTGACCATGATCACACCACAATGTTTAGTTTTACAAGTGATTCTTCAAGGCTTTCTCTATATCGCAAAACCTTATAATATAAGAGAAGTATTCATATGTTTCGATAGTGATGGTACACGAAATGAAAGTTGGCCTTCTAAATGGGCAAGAATGGAATCAACTACAATAAATAATGTTTCAACTCTCAAATCACTCATACCCAGCAATAGCACTATGTACAAGTTGCGATTGCGAAAGGGCAGTGGCTCCACCATTGATTCTGACTGGTGTGAACTAAATCCCTCCCCCCCACTACACCATGATACAACTATAATGAAGGATGATGCGGAATTCAGAATAGTCGATTGGGTTACGTACTACACAGCAGTGTGTGCATCATTGTTGCTGTTCAACCTCATTGTTACAACATGTCTAAAGATTGCCCTAACTGTTTATTGACCGAACTCGTGAATAAACACCGAAACCGAAATAAAAAATTGTACGATTTTACCGAAGAAGAGCTCCAGAATTTTCCACTACATTATCTTATTAAAAATGTAGGTCCGATGGAACTTCTCTATGCATGGGACAAACTGCCATCAAAATATACAGAGAATTTTGAACTTCGTATCCAGCTACCATGCTTTGTCCACTTCAATCGCCCTGAATGGAGAGATCATGTAGACGGCCTTCCTCAAGCACAATCAAGCTGTCATGTTTGTAGATGGGGCCTCGAGCGATGTGGATAATATTAATATTTTGTATTGAATAAATGTAATAAAACAAATTCACTCGATAATGATTTTTATTTCATATGTCACAAATACTACATATTATAATCCATAATTACAATATACAAATGAAAATCACATCAAAACTATTGGTCAGAGTCTTCCTCGTCAATCAAATCTTGAGCTATTTCCAAAAACTCATCTAAAGTTCCAGTGATAGCTCCTGGTGTTATAAGGAAATGACCCCAAGCCAAAGTTTTCACATCAGAAGGAATTTTATAACGCTTATCATCAGCAGATGACAAAGCGACTTTATTTCTTAATTCCGTATGAATGGTGTGGAGAGAAGAAGTGAACATATACATCTTACGTAATATTGTTCCACCATTTTCTACAATATTCACATAGTCTGAAAACTGAATTTGGTTTTTGACCACGTTTTTTGAGACACCTTTGGCTTTTTTCATCACATCACCTGCTTTTAAACAGTATGCTTTCGCACCAGTACCATAGAAAGATTCAATAGGTCTTGCGGCATATTCATCTTTCATGCGTCCTATAACAGATTTCGATTTGGGGATTTGGTGTATATTGTCTATGGGATAATTTGACGTATCGAAAAATTGGATATTTTCTTTCATATCATTATAGAAATTTTCTGTGAATATTTCTAGAATTAATGAATCCGTATCGGTGTAGCATAATGTTGCTTTATCACCATATTTTGCTTTGATATATCCATAGAAAAAATCGTAAATGACAGTTTTCGAAATATCCAATACCGAAAATCCAACATACATCGGTTTATCATAACATACACTAGTCTTTTCCAACTGAATTGCAACCAAGTTCTCACTGAATTCTGTACTGCATTTGAAATGTGGTTTGGCTATCAAAGCCCTTGCCCCCAGAGAATTTGTCTTATTTTCCCAGCGTGAGCAAAGTTGCAAGTCAATTCTTTTGTCGACATTTTCCATGGTTTTTCCAAATATTGAATTTATCAATAATTTGAAGAGTTCTCGTTCAAATTCGTTTACTGCGGAATTCCGGAGGTGCGTGTTCAGGTCAATATATGGCCTCAACCACGCCGATTGGGAGAATTCTAAGATTCTATGGATTTTCTCTAGTTTCAAACCATATATCAAACACTGCTTCAAATTTCGGTAATGTATAATGTATTTGCATTTGTTTCGTAAATTGGGGATCAGTTTGGCACTCTTACTCTTTGGCGGGATCATTTGTTCTGGGCAAAATGGTAAATCGTTGTGATCATGGTGTAGGTTGGCTGGATATTCCAAGTCCACTTCTAAAACGTATCCTTTTGATGAGTCGTCCTCGATCGCGTGACAGTCAAAGTTTTCGATATCCTCAGACTCGACCCACTTAAAATCACCTGTTGGAAGATGACTTGCCATACTTGCTCCATATAAATTTGTTGCATCCAAATACATGATGTATGATGTTGGTTTCTGAGAATCAAAGTTTGGTAGGAATTTGTTATTTGCCACAGCTCTTCTTTTGCTACATTGTGCCACCCCTCCTCGAATACCCTTCTTGAAAAAATGTATCATATCTATATCAGTCAAGAGCTGAAGTTCAATTTGTGTATAACGTAACATAGCATCCCAGCTCAGTGCAGGTGCTGTCAGATAGTGGGCAGGATCTAGCTTGTATTGTTGCATGCAGCATTTTCTGAAATTCTCAAAAACGTCCGCTAGCAGCAGACAATCGGATTTCAAATAAACATCGGCGTAATCTCCCAATGTTTTACATTCGAAGGTATTCCACACATCTATAGCTCTATTATAATCCATGTCTGAAAGTGATTCGCCGGTTAATTCATTATAGAACTTTTCTTTCGGCGGTAGTTGAGTTTCTTTCAATTTTTCCAAGCAGTCCACATAGTTGTAAGGAAAAACTCCTTTTTGTCTTATTAGATCAAATTGTTTGTTATCTTGGAAGTATTTCCGAACCTCGTTACACTGCTGCACCTCTAAATTTTTGCTGAGTTTGTCGAGAGATTTTGGTAAAAATCGAAAGGAGTCTACAAATCTCAACTGAATATATTCATCAAATACTCTTGACACTTCAGATTTATTAACCAATACTGACTTGGAGAACGAAATATACTTTTCTTTAGTTTGGGCTATCACTGATATTCTTTCTCCTTTCGTTGCTAATTTCTTGATGAAAAGATGAGAATCATAATTTGTGAGGTTGTGGAAGAATACTGGAATAGTCTTTGAGGTCTTGTAGTTCAAATTACAAACACTATGGGCAGCTGCACGAAATTTTCCAGTGTGGTGGCAGTGATCACGAACTTTGATATCTGTTGGCTTGAATGGCTTTCCACAAATATGGCACGTAGTACTATTTTGGAAACCTTGCTTCTCTATCTCAGTAAGTGGATGCATTTCACGAACATCCTTCATGTGATTCATGTATAAATCTTGAACGGTTTCATCCAACTTTCTCACAAAAACGTCAGCAGCATCTGCACCGCGATAAAGTACATACCTTGAGTAACGGTCATCAAAACTACATTTTACATAAAACGCGAACGAATATGGTTCATGTTCACATACTTTAACTGAAAATGATTTATCGTCACAGGGTTCATTGTGTTGTATTGGTTTGAGTAAACTTTCAAAGTCAGCATAAATCACAAACGGTGGTGACAGTTGTTTTTCAAAGTTAGTGAATTTGAGGATGTTTTCAGGCACTGATTCACCATATTTATTGATTTTCAAATTGGTGGTGGGTATCTTTGTGCTCGTATGATTACAGTCATTTTCCTCATGACTTCCCAACTGCGCCAGTGTTGCGAACGATTGTAGGCATCCATCGCAAATATATATTTTACCATTGTGATTCGATTTTTGTTTCCCAACTAATTTGCCTAGGTCTTTTATTAGGCAATAATGTGTGTTGCCAACCTTATCGGCCACAAGTAGCAAATTCACATGTGTTGCTTGACGACACGATGTAAAATGTAGAGGTCCAATTATTTCACTTATCATCTTTCCATCATTGAAAGACGATTCAAGACCGAACACATTAACTGAGATATTGTTGAGTCGCTCGAACTTTGGGATAGCCTTCAATTTCATGGGAAAGACAAGCCCTTGAAAATTCAACAGGGTATTGTAATGTGGATATGATGACGTTCTAATTGGATTACCGTCTGCAGGAAAGATCGCAGCAATGATGGACCATGCAAAGCAGGCTCTATCCTTGTTTTTAATATTCAGAACAGCTAGTCTCGATTCAATGGCTTTGGGCAGCTTGATGTATGAGGAGGCCGAAATCGATGAGAATTTATTAATGTTCACATCCAAAAACATTGCATGTTTTAATATCCACCCAGAATCACGTTCTTGAAATTCTGACGCCTTCACAATCATTTCTTCCTTGAAGTCATCATAATCGTGGTCAATGTTCGATGATTTTGTTAAAGTTTTATTTCTGGTGTTGAATGACTTTATATCAGATAGTTCTTTTTCTGGTATGACATACAACCCAAAAAGTTCGAGATTCATCTTCAAGCTGTGATGAGTCCCCAAATATTCAGTCAGGACTGCCAGAACTTTTGGTTCCACTTCTTGCAAGAATTCGAGAAGATCGGTGTGGGTTTTATCACTGGAAAATCGATAGGTGGCTATCCTGTTCATGAGAGCACAACGGAGTTTCACTATCCCATTCCCCAAATTATTTTCAACAGGTCGATCTACTCTCTTTCGTTTTTCAGCACCCTGAGTATTATGCTCATGTATAGGAAAATAGTTGAACAATGTGTTGGTCGAAGTAGATGCTTGCTGATTCTCCGCACTATTATACTTCATCTTTTTGACCGGTGGTCCATTCACATCTCTATTATTCCTGCAATTCTTGCGTACATGCCGAAATAAAGAGCTCGTTGAAGAAAATTCATTGCCACAATACCCGCACTTCATTATCACAATGTGTGTTGAAACGTGGTGAAAACAGAAATAACAGAGTCAATTGTATTGCTCTCAATTTATAAATAATGTTTGGTGGGATGCTCACATTCTTTTGCGCAATTACCTCGTTCATTAAAAACAAACATCTGTCGCGATTGCATCATGCCTGCATTTATAGTAATTGAACATCTGCCACCCAGATGTTTGCGAAAACAAACATCTGGTACCCGCATTTGTAAATGCGTCACGGCTGCATTGAAGACCAGATGTTCAGACAATTTATTATACAATTAATGTAACAAAACAAATTCATTTTGATATTATACTTTATTGCATAAAAAATTTTTCATACAAATAAAAAACATTTGTTAATGCACACATACAATTTGAATTCATATGATAAAAACATTTTGGTTCAGACTGTTGTAAAATAGGTTGCTCATCAAATTCCACTACTGGAACAGAAGTGAACCGTCGAATATATTCAGCTTTCTCCTTTCCTTTGATATGTATTAGATCGACTCCATCACTCAGACTTTTCAAGATATTTCCGAACTGATGCAATGGTGTAAATCCATCCTTCCATTCCAGGCAGTGAAAATTACGAACCAGCCAATTAGCCTGCTTTTGTAGATTCGGAGGTAGAAAATTGAGTGGAAATGGTGGTTTGAAAATATAATGGCAAATTTTCACCCCATCGAAGGCTGCAAACTCTTTGACAATAAATTTGTTGTTTTCTATCTTGAATCCTTGCATATCCATGATTATACTCATATTGTGATATTTGAGAAATTTTTGAAAACTGATTGCTTGGTAGAGTACAATTCTATCACCCTTTTTAGGATCTTAATGTTTTTTTGATGTTTTCTCAGGCGTAATTTATAGCTGGATAACATTATATCTACTGAATAAAAAATAATGGGTACCCCAATATATGACAAATTCTGATCATGCGCATCAAAGCTGCTTTACGATTTTCGTTAGAGGGTTATAGGAATATTCTTTTTCATGTAGAATGAGACAAAAAGCAGTGGTTTCTTTTTGAGTATTACTACCAGTTTCGAATTCAATCCGCATAACTATTGATCCTGTTTGGATGACTTCTTTCTGTCGTGAACAATCAATGTGAACAATTGGTGCTTTATCTTTGAACTCTTTCGGGGTCAATATTGGCTCGTTATTTTTCAGATGATAGTAGTTTTCTTGAAAGTTTGAGTACATCTCATACAGTGTAGCATACTTGTTGTTTTTGAAATCTAGATGTAAATCATTGTATGGATATCTTTCAGAATTAAGGAACACTCTGATATTGGTGAGGTCGATATGATCAAACTTACTCATATCACTCGTTATTTTCCCTTTTCTACTAGTCTGAAATGCTATAATTACATGTCTAGGCGTTTCGACCTTGGTAGTGGCCTTCACTGGCCACGTATGTCTATTTGATTCACTCAAAGATGGAAACTCAATCAACTCCCAGCTCCTGAACCTAATTGGAAGTTCTATACTTTTATTAGTAATTTTCGTGATTCGAAGTTGTTCTTGAATGCTTGGGGTTATGTGAGGAACTCTCCAAAATACTTTTGTAAGCTCCACTTTGGGTTTTTCTGAATCATCTATGCTAGTTACTGCATCTAAATCATTACTAGATCTTATTAAGACTAATTCTTGCCTCATATTAACTATTATTCTCCTAAAGTCTTCAAAAAACCCAGCAAACATTTTTAAAGGAACACACACGTTGAATTGACCGTTAGTACCAATTAGAATTTTTTCTTGGTTCGATATTTTTGGGAACCACCCAGCATTTTGCATAGAGACGCTTTCGTTTTCATTTAACGATAAATAATTTTTCAATGTTGATGTCAATCCCAAATTTCTCACTGAATCAATCACAATACCGTTCAATTCATATCGAAGTTCTCGGAAAAGGAATGCTATTGCATTATTAATGAATTTCAGTTTGGTTGGAACGGCATTTTTTTCATCTAGGAGAGTACCTTCTATGTATAAATAACTGTTACAAGGCAAAGTGAATGATTCAAGGTCAGCAATTGGCACTCTTATCTCGTCGTTATAATTGAGGTTTCCAGCGATGTAAGGCTGATATGTATGAAACTGATAGTCTTCAATTGTAGTGTCGCTGAAAGGTTGACCAGTGATATTCAATAATTCCATTATTTCAAAACTTCAAATCCAAGAGATATCAAAAACTGACGATTTTCTGATGTTAATATTCCGGAGGTCTTCTTCATACTAGCACGTTTCTTTTCATTGTCATGTCTTTTATAGTATTGTTCAGGGGAGTAAAACGGTGTTGGATGGATGAATCTCCACACCATGATCAAAGATCCTTCTTTCGAAGGTGAAGTCGAACGGTGATTTCTTCTTCACGGAAATCTATAATATTTCCTGATTGATCAATAATTTTCACAGTTATATTGTTGATAGTCTTCACGGAAACTGGATAATACAGGATCGTAACAGGTGATTCGATGATCTTGTATCCGGTGGGGACTTTGGCATTGAACTGATGAATTAAATGAACTGGTTCACCATTTAAATAGCTTCCGATGGCCAAGTTACAATCTACACAGATGGTATTGACGTTAAGAATCTTGACCTGGTGGTCCGAAACACTTTTTTCATCCGCATTCAACATTCGTTTTCTGAATCCTAGTAGTGATCCAATTGTGTTGTCCACTCCAAAATTGATTCGACGATTAGTTTTTATAGTCACCTTGGAAGTATTCAAATCAGGTGTAATTCGAAGAACTGCTTGGTTATCTTTATCATTCATAGCATTTTGAATAACGTTTGCTAGATCATCAATTTCATATGATCCAGTAGGAATTTCAAATCTATATCTATCGTTCTCACCCCAAACGAAGATATTATTGGTATTATCAATATTTGGTATTGAGTTGAAACTGTCAAAATTAGCTAACCCAATTTCATATTCGTTTTCATCATTCAAATATATTGGAGGATTGAAATCGTAAGTAAGAATCGATGAACAGCCACTTAAAGTAAAAGTCAAAGACATATTGTTTCACTGAAAGTTTAATTTCAAATGACGCTCCATTTTACAAATTCTGGTTATATAAAAAAAGTAAACAATGTTGCCCACATTGATATGAATTGAATGATTGTACTGAATCATAATTATACATAATATAATTGTTGCCACCGTCGCTTGAAAAATATTGAATCAGTTCTAAAGGTGGAGATAAATCTCCATAACTATTGAAATAAACTATTTCATTATCGCGCTTGATATAAGCAGTCCAATGTGTTCCTTCACCTACATTCGAATCTAGATTCAAGATTCCAGACTCGTTCTTTCTTATTTTTTCAGGAAGGGTATCTCTCATGAAAATTCCCCTAAAGTATGGTATTTTGAGAATTTTCACATATTTGCGCAAGTCAATATTAGTCAGTGGTCGGCGAGGTAGCTTTATCGGGAGTTTTTTGCGTATGGCTTCAAATACATGCCATAGCCCTTATATGGTCTCAAATATAGCCCTTTTCCAGTAGCTGCCTTCTCCATTTCTCGATTATGTCGCTGTTCTTCAGCTAGTCGTTCCCGATCAGCTTTCGCATCATTAACCGCTTTGGCGATACCCGCGGCACCTCCACCTACTGCTCCAAGTGCTCCTAGAAGTGGGAGTAAAAATGGTAGAAATCCTCCAATTTTAGGCGCTGGAATGATTCTTTGTTTTTTAGTTTTCTTCGTAGGTCGCTTGGCCAATAGATTCAAAGCACCACCTTTTTTCTTCCGTGATACCTTCTTTTTCCGTTTCAGCCCCATACCCATCTTGCTCTTTAATTTCATAGCTCCCGTAACCCCTAATGCTGCGATTTTCTCACCCACACCAGCATCAGATGCCTTGAAACGCTGTGCAGCTACTTCGGCCAGACGCCTATCAGCAATATTTCTAGTTTGTATGTCTTTGAAATTCGAATAAGCTATATCGTGTTGTTTGCAAGCCTCATCTAGTTCGTTAACACCTTTATCGCCTCTTAGTAGTCTTTTTTCAAGTTTAGTCCCAGGTCCACAATAATTATATCCTGGCACATGAAGTTCTATTGGAAGCTTATTAATTAGAGTATTGAGGAGTCCTCGACCTTTCCGTTTTACGCTTCGACAACGACTGACTGAGTTATTCCTTCGTTTCATTTTATAATGTTCAGAACACTGTCGGTTGAATAATAACTGATTTGCTATATGAATTCCTTTATATATAGAACTAAAACATGTTCGGTAGTGTCAGTTCCATGGATGTGCCTGTATAATGAAGATTCAAAAGCAGACATTCTCTCTACCAATCACAAATCATGATGAAATCGCTCACGAGAGTAAATTTAGGAAACACGGAATTTTGTTCGGTGGCCAGTCAAAAAGAGGTTTACTAGTAGGATCTAGCGGATCGGGGAAAACGAATGTAATGATATCCTTAATTGAACATCCAAATGGTCTCCGTTTCGAAAATATTTATTTGTATTCTAAATCACTCCATCAGCCAAAATATTCATATCTGAGGACATTATTGACACCGTTGAAAGAAATAGGCTACATGGAATATAGTGACAAAGATGATATAATTGCACCAGAGAATATTCGAGATAATTCCATTATAATATTTGACGATGTTCCTAGCTGTGACCAAGATTTGATGAAAAGTTACTTTTGCTTTGGACGACATAGAAACACAGATTGTTTCTATTTGTGTCAAACTTATTCTGCCGTTTGCAAACAATTTATCCGAGATAATTCGAACTTGATTATTGTCTTTCAACAAGACATGACCAATTTGAAACACATTTATGATGACCATGTGAATATTGATATGTCCTTTCAACAATTTAAAGAGCTTTGCGCACTCTGCTGGGGCGAAAAATTCGGATTTCTTGTTATCGATAAAGATTCTCCATTGAGCTCAGGTAGATACCGCAAAGGGTTCGATGAGTTCATTCATATATAAATGGAATCATTTTCAAATCATGTTTATTCATGATGAATAACCGCACGGTAGCGGAGCTATTGAAAACACGGAAGGCTTTGAAAAAAAAATATAGAACCTTGAAAGGCGATATTGTGAAATCTCAATCTGATTTAGAGAAAACCTATCAGCCTATTACGCAACCTCTCAAAGAATTACTCGCAACCATTGGCAAATCTGATCAAGGAACGTTTGTAAAACATGAGCCGAAACGTGAATTTAAAGAAGAGTATTACCATACGACACCAACTATGGATTTGGAAGATGAAGAAACATTTCTACACGACCCCTCATTAGTAAGACCAGAATATGGGGAAAGTTTCTTTGAGGAAACAATACCACCTGGATTGGATTCAATGGCGCAACATGAGAGATATTTAGAACAATTCAATTCTCCACTACCTAGGGCATATATTGACGATAAAATACTGGATACTGAAAATGCTTTTGATGATACTTTTGGTGTTTATTTCGATCCGTTCACAAAGAAATATGCTATTGGTGATTCTACAATAGATTTTGACGGTCCTGATTTCATTATAAATGGTACTTTGAAATATAAGGGTACTCCTGGATTATATGAGCTCATGTTTAAAAAATATCCTACTGGTATGAAAAACAGTGATATAGATCAGTATATTGATATAGTTCGAAGAACTAACACACATTATTTAGGCTATAATCCTGTGAAAGGGCTATCTACATCAAATTCGCAAAAATTCATTGACATTATCAAACCAAGAATCACTACGCTACATTCCATGAATTTGGAGAAAACTGTAAAAAACAAGACCCCTAAGCCCACATCAATACCTTCAGTTGTTCGAGGGCAACCAACGAGACCAAGAAGTGGTTCCACTCCTTCAATCATAACGACAAGAAGCCGAACAAAACAGGGAGGAAAATTGACCTTGATGCAACTGAACAAAAAACCTGCGGAATATAAATATTTTAACGACTTTAATGAATTAGTAGATAGACTAAGGCTTCTAATTGCTTCTGAATCGGCTGGTGATACTGGTCACAATAATGAGATTATTTCTATTATTGAAGAGCTGAGGGAAGGCAAGATCATAAAATAGATTGAAAGTTATTATTTTGAGTCATTCTGATTATAGCACTGTAACGATGCCGATCGATAAGTTTGGAAGACATCTTTTCAACAAAAACCGAAATCCTAGCACATCTCCAGAAGAACCATTATTGGCATCAACGCAGCCTATACAGTTACAATCACCTTTCTATATCTGTCAACCAATATCTTACCATAGTAAATGTATAATTACTATTCGTGGATCGGGTTCAGGTCAACAAGTTCCAGGAATGGTGAAAAAAAACTGGGTCTTCTTACAAGAAAACAACAGTGGATCATATGTCTTTCCGGTATCTGGAAAGATTGAGAAAATTGATGTTTTACCAAAGGATACAACAATTATGTTGGGGGATAATAACATACAGGTGAAAGAATTGATAGAAAAAGAGATAAATAAAGGTGACACGATCTCATTTGCCTCTATCAAAAGAGATCGATTGGGTTTATTGTATGCTCAAATAGTGCTCCAGTGCCCATTAACTAAAAATGAGTAGTGTCAAAGAATCAGTCGTAAACGAATTACATAAGCCTGCTAGGAAAACATTTAGAAGACGTCGAGTGATAGTGAAAGGTTTGAATGACTTGTATCAGGCTGATCTAGTTGAAATGATACCCTACGCAAAAATTAATAAAGGATACCGCTACATATTGGTTGTAATCAATGTTTTTAGTAAATTGGTATGGTTAAGACCGGTAAAACGTAAAAACGCAAAAGATGTCACAGAAGCAATGAGAGATATCCTTGATAATGTTGAAATTAAACCTAAAAATATTCAAACAGATATGGGGAAAGAATTCTACAACAAAGATTTCAGATCGTTGATGGAATCTCTCAACATAAATCACTATAGTACATTTTCAAATTTGAAAGCTAGTGTGGTTGAGCGGGTGAATCGCACTTTGAAGAATTCAATGTGGAAGAAATTTAGTTTGCAGGGTACTTATAAGTGGTTGAATATCCTGAAGGAAATAGAAGATGTATATAATAACACAAAACACAGCACAATTGGAATGAAACCTAAAGATGTGAATTCTGGGAATGAAAATACATTACTGAAAACTGTATATAGTCATTTGAAAACAATTGATCCTAGAAAGAATAAATTCAAAGTAGGTGACTTTGTGAGAATAAGCAAGTTCAGAGAAGCATTTTCAAAATCGTATCAGCCTTCTTGGTCAAATGAAGTCTTCAGAATTCGACAAGTCAAATTGTCAAACCCAACTACTTACTTGCTAGAAGATCAGAATCAAGAAGAAATTCGGGGAGGTTTCTACAGCGAAGAGCTTCAGAAAGTGAAATATCCCAACATCTACTTGGTTGAAAAAGTTTTACAGCGACGTGGAAACAAAATTCGTGTCAAGTGGCTAGGCTTAGATGATTCTCATGATTCATGGATTGATAAAAAGGAACTTTTGTGAAATACATTTATATTTTTTGGAATAAAACAATTATTCAGATGATTTTAATTTTTTTATTACGTAATTCCTAGTGGGTACAACTATTCGTATGATAATTTCTATTGTACATTATTCAGGTCTTCAGAAAAAACGTCAGGGTATATGTGGATGAATTCTAATACTAAACTGATATTTTCACTACTTGGGTTCTCCTGTGGCCTGACAAGATTAAGTGCATTGTTCACTACATCTCCATCTTGATTTTGAAGAGCTCTCTGCAAAACTGTGAGGTAATTCGTAAACTGCAGTCTCCCCATCATTTCCATTTGATATTTGATGAGTGGCAATAGAGTCCACAACTTGCAAAGGGATTCATAACCCAAGAAAATATAAAAGTTATTTTTCTGAATCTTAACAACACTCGTTTCCGAAATTTTCATGAAGTATATCTGGAAGGATTCACCATCTAACGATTTTGGATGGTCACTAGGATAGAAATAATTTGTAATGATTTCTTGATATTTGAGAAAATCCATCCACTCACGATCATTGAAAGTGATTGCATCATTCTTGAGTCCTGATATCTGGATGCAAGGCCTAAAGCCAAATTCATAGCATAATCCTATGGAAACGTACTTGCTTCTTGATTTATTCAAAGGCAATCTCTTCTCTCCCAACAATATTGATTTATGTTTATTCTCATGATGTTCTTTCAGATTATATCTAACTCCCGAGTCACTGGTAAGAACACTTGATGTATAGTAGCCCTGCCCACTTGAATTCACAGTTGATTTCGACAAGTCCATTTCAGAATAATATGTGTTTCACAACTAGAATTCGAAAACTGAGTGAAGGATCTCATTGTGATAAGTTATATACCTTTGAATTTGAGAAGTGGGGGTATGATTAACGAATCATCACATTGATCATTATGAATCATGTTGCACACATGTTCCCAATTGCTCAATCATCGAAATTAATGAGTTCGTTGATTAATATAAATTAGTCTGATGAATCATGTTCCACATGTTCATAATTGCTCAGTCATCAAAATCAATGAGTTCGTTGATTAATATCAATTGATCTGATGAATCATTATGGACCAATGTACTTGATTGTTTTGATGAATGAGTTGATTTATTGATTATTCTACACTTTCCCATGTTGATTGACCAAATGATGAATTAATTGATGCATTGTTTTGTTAATCTACAATTCGTATGTCCACTTTTTGTTTCAATGGATACAATTATAATCATATTCCCGTGGGGGTATTCCCTATATATATAAATTCATTCTCAGTTTATATTCCATATATGTGTTCGAAATGAATGTGGACGATGCATTGAATGTTGACGATGAATTCTCGGAATCAGATGAGATCGAGTTGGATGGAGAACAAGTGATCCGAATCCAATATAGTGTCGACAGTTTGCAGTTTCTCAACGGGTGGTCACAAGACTATGTCTGCCTTATTCAACATTATTATCGAATAACCATGTTGGAAGAAGAAAAATTTTGTACGAGCTGTTACTTCGACACAGTGGCAGAATACCCAGAAACCAATATTGACAGTAAACAAGAGTCTTTACATATAACAAATTTTCCAGTACACCTGGTAGCATATAGGGATACTTGCTACATTTGTAGTGTTCCGATATATATATATTGTTTAACTAGATTTTGTCTATTGTGCAATAGCTGAAAGATTGATTTCCAATAAGATATATTTTCATTTGATACCATTTTTATGTTCCATCTGTGTCTAAGAGAGAATAATACAATTGAATTGTTATTTTTAATACTCGAAATTCCAATAAAATTTATTCTCAGCCATATTTTTCCATTCATTATAGTCTCCAACATACAGTATATTTTGTATGGTGTAAATATCACAATTATCGTTTGTCTTACTGAATAATCAATATACAGGGTGTACCTAAATAACACCGGAAAAATTCGAGATAGGTTTCCTTGTGACATTCTAGCAAATAAAGTTTATATAAACATGTGTCCCAACTTTCTACGTTTTTGAGATATAGGATGTTGAAGTTGGAAGTATTAATTGTTTTTATTTATAACCCCCCTGTACAAGCTTTCATGGTGCCAAAATTCAGTATAGATGGGGACAGAAAAAGTCCCAAAATTTCAAAATGATTCTAAATGGGATTATTGAGTAATCTCAATGGAAGTCTCGAAAACACCTACATTTAAATTTGGAGTGACAACGAATTCTTATTGTTTCCTCAAAAACCAAGCTAGATACAAAAATCACACAGAGAATGAAAAAGTTGTTATTTCGATAGTTCAATCTGATAAAAATATGAAACTCACAAAAACCGGTGGCGTACAATGACATTCACCATGAATATCGATAAATTTAACCTGTGTCACGCCACTGGCAAAATTATTTCGAATCCAATTGCATTAGAAGAAGCTCCATATTACTATTAACAAAACCACAACTTTTTATTGAAATTGATGATAAGACAATTGAGAAATGAATAGAAAAAAGATTTTTCATGAAAATATCAATACCCTGTATCTAGAAAACGAAGCCACTTAAGACACATGTTTATATGAACTTTATTTCCTGAAATATCACGAGGAATCACCCCTTGAATTTTTCCGGTGTTATTTAGGTACACCCTGTATAGTAGCTGGTGTCACCTCTTTTGAAAATAACCAAGCCTACAAAATTGTACAACTCACTCCCTCTGTTATAGAAACACTCGAATTGAACCAAACAAAAAGCCGCTCCCAACTTTGTTACAGAGATCATGAATAATTAACTATTAATTGGAGACATCTGGCCATGCATCTCTGGGTCAGTTAATTCAGTCAGTTTTCCGGTCGGCGATCGTAACATGAAATCATGTTTTTTTCGTATTGTTTCCATGAAAGAATTATTTCAGTATATCGAAATGTGAGAGAAAAGTGATGTTTTGTATTTCTTATGTGAATGAAAAAAAGTGTAATAGTTCTTTGTATCAAGATGGATTTGAAAGGATGTACCTATCGAAAGTGATAGAAAAGTGAGTATTTGAATATGTTCATACATCACACAGTTTATTTCTTCGAAACGTTCATTTACCAAATTCTACTAGTTAAGTAATGATTTTCAATCTCAAACACTTTGATTCAAAATAATTCCAGTAATGCAAAGTCATTTGTATTATAATTTTATTTGGTGAAAATACGAGTCATTCTAGTACCGTTCAGAGATCGCATACCAAGAAAACTAAAGTTTCAACAAATTCAGAAAGTATCAATCATAAAACATTTGAAAAATACAAATTACATGTTTTAGTTAAAATTTCCCTTATAATATCAACAAACTAATTACATTACTTTTCTGAGTTTTGTAGAAACAATTACAACTTCATCTAAATCTTTTATAACTTCACAAATCTTTCTAAGTTTTTTTTGATATTTCTTCTTCTTCTTCTCAAGCTTTTTCCTTATTTCTAGTTTTCTTTTCACTAATTCATCCATATCCCTCTGATTTTCTTTTCGTATATCAGCAAGGAAATCCGCGGTAGTATTGAGATCCCCATCTTGTATAGTATATTCTGAATCTTCGTTATCTGTTTCATTTTCCGCTTCAGACTTTTCTTCATCTCGTTCTTCAATTATTGAATTTCCACTTTCTGCTTTTTTCGTTTCACGGTCATCACCTTCCTTTTTAATGAAATTTGCATCCGTTTCTTCATCTCCTCCGTCATCTTGAACTTCTTCGTCATCCGACGAAACATCTGAGATGTCTTCAAATTCTGGCTGCACTAACACTTTTCCACGTCGAGGGGTTGATTCTGCTAATGGCCGAAACGGCATTGCTTTGTGATCACTAAATGAGCCGCTTACGAATTCGACACTCTGGTTTAATTGTGGTGAAATATTTCGAAACGTATCTGAGTTTTTGTCACGTTTGAGATACTGTAAAATATCAATTTTTTTCCTCTGAATTGGTACGGTCAAAACTTTTGTCTTCATTTTTTCAGTATCTGAGTTTTTTTAAAATTTGTTGAAACTTTAGTTTTCTTGGTATGCGATCTCTGAACGGTACTAGAATGACTTTGACTGCTTGTGCGAGTACTATTTATTTGTTCAGGGCTAATCCCCCATCAAGATCAAAACATTTACCAAACAACTCGCATCTTGCAAATTTACTGCACCATATGGGTACAATTACATATTCATTGTTTCAATTTTCCTATCAGTACGATTAATTTTTCGCTTCAAAAATTAAATCAACTGTAATGAGATAAAAAGGAATACATGACCTATCTTAACTGAAACTAAATGGGTCTAATTAACCATGAATAAAACATTCATTACTACCAATTCACCAAACTCGCATCTTGCAAATTTATTTCACCCCATTTTGATATCAGCGCGATTAATTTTTTTCGCCTACATATGTTGAACATCAGTTAAGACATGACCTATCCTAACTGAAACTGAATTGGACTAATTAACCATCTGCTGGTATATTAAAGATGATTATTCCACATGGCACAATTGTCTCATATTTGCGAAACTCGTTTCAATTTACCTATTCGTTATACTCTCGCTAATAAGAATCACCATCACTTGCTGAATAATTTGCGAATTAAATCCTATTTGAAAATATTAACCCACTTTAAGCCATCTGTTGAAAAATAATTATTTCAATGAACGTCATGAACGTCTCATGAAAAGCCTTCGCGTTAGTTATTTGTGAAAAGAATAAATATTTCTGCTTTCTTATGAAAAGTTGAATAGGTAGATGCAATATTGAAGATTTTTTTCTTGGGGCGTACAAAAGTAATCCCTATAATATTCGAAGAACATCGTGCTAGGGAAAGGAGGTAGGTATTGTGATTTTTTAGCTTTTGGAAGTTCTTGGCAAATTATTGCCTAGAGTAGAGTGTTGTTCGACATATTTGAATGAAAGGATGCGCTGACTGGGTTTGTCGGTCCTGGCTGTTATTGATAGTGATGAAATGATATAGCACAGATATCCCGCGGAATATTGAAGAGTGATTAGTCTTAAATGAATTATATAACTCATTCTCGTATTTTCACGTACTTAATGATTAATTGAATGAAATGCTGTGATTGGCTGCCTGATGCCGTGATGCCGGTAATGATTCTCTCAATATATATCAAGCGCTGTGATTGGTTGCCTGATGCCGTGATGCCGGTAATGATTCTCTCAATATATATCTACTGTTTCACTATTTGTAAAGTTTCATCTATTGGAACATTTGTGAATAAACTTACTACATCAAAACTAACAAGAGTATCATTTGTATCAAGAGTGATGTCATTAAGTTTTTCTAAGAAATGAGGAGTATTTCTGATGTAACTCTCACTTTTTCCTGAAATAGGATTGATGATATTCAAGAGAAATCTTGCTAAATTTTGACATGGAGATCCAATTGAACTCACGATTGGTCTCAATGGAACATTTGGTTTGTGTATTTTTGGAAGTCCGTAAAAATGAGGAGGTTTGCTGTGATATGTGGAGATATTCTTTCTTTCCGCGAGTGTCAATTGATTTTCGTGTTTCTTAATAGTGTTACGTATCTTTCTTTCGATATTTGCTGTAGGATCTTTATTCAATTTCGTGTAATTACCATCATTTATAAGTTGTTCAATTTTAGTATTATATTCAATTTTGTCCATGATGACTGTAGCATTTCCTTTATCAGCTGGAAGTATTTTGATTGTGTTATCGTGTTTTAGGTTATTAATTGACTGTTTTTCTATTCTAGTTATGTTTTGTGTGATTTTGTGTTCTTTTTCAATTATAATTTTATTTCTAATTCTATACTCATTAGAAAATTCATCAGGAAGTCTTTGCGCAGTTTGTTCGATTGCTGTAATAAATTCTAATCTTGGAAAATTATTTGGAGTTATTGAAAAATTCATTCCTTTTGATAATATTAATTTCTCAGTATCTGTTAATACTCTCGATGATAGATTCACAACAGTTTTGTTCAAGAAATTCTGTTGACGACTTCTGAATTGCAATTCTTTTCGTTGTTTTTCATTAATGAGATTATTGAATTTTCGTATGTGAATCTGTTTGTTCTTAGCATTCTCCTTTGTATAAGAATTATGAACACAAATGAAAATATGTGTTGAGTCATCCTCGTGTAAGAGAGAGAATAAGTTTCCACAAATACAATAAGGTAAGAATAAAGAACATCATATCACAATTAGAACATAATTTATATAATGATTTACACGAGGATGACTCAACACATATTTTCATTTGTGTTCATAATTCTTATACAAAGGAGAATGCTAAGAACAAACAGATTCACATACGAAAATTCAATAATCTCATTAATGAAAAACAACGAAAAGAATTGCAATTCAGAAGTCGTCAACAGAATTTCTTGAACAAAACTGTTGTGAATCTATCATCGAGAGTATTAACAGATACTGAGAAATTAATATTATCAAAAGGAATGAATTTTTCAATAACTCCAAATAATTTTCCAAGATTAGAATTTATTACAGCAATCGAACAAACTGCGCAAAGACTTCCTGATGAATTTTCTAATGAGTATAGAATTAGAAATAAAATTATAATTGAAAAAGAACACAAAATCACACAAAACATAACTAGAATAGAAAAACAGTCAATTAATAACCTAAAACACGATAACACAATCAAAATACTTCCAGCTGATAAAGGAAATGCTACAGTCATCATGGACAAAATTGAATATAATACTAAAATTGAACAACTTATAAATGATGGTAATTACACGAAATTGAATAAAGATCCTACAGCAAATATCGAAAGAAAGATACGTAACACTATTAAGAAACACGAAAATCAATTGACACTCGCGGAAAGAAAGAATATCTCCACATATCACAGCAAACCTCCTCATTTTTACGGACTTCCAAAAATACACAAACCAAATGTTCCATTGAGACCAATCGTGAGTTCAATTGGATCTCCATGTCAAAATTTAGCAAGATTTCTCTTGAATATCATCAATCCTATTTCAGGAAAAAGTGAGAGTTACATCAGAAATACTCCTCATTTCTTAGAAAAACTTAATGACATCACTCTTGATACAAATGATACTCTTGTTAGTTTTGATGTAGTAAGTTTATTCACAAATGTTCCAATAGATAAAACTTTACAAATAGTGAAACATAAATTAGAAGACGATGAAAGTCTCACTGAAAGAACTAATTTAAGTATCGAAGGAATAATGGAAATTTTGGAATTGTGTCTAAAAACAACATATTTTCAATTGGGTGATGAGTTTTATCAACAAAACTTTGGAATGGCCATGGGATCGCCATTATCTCCAATTTTGAGCAATATATTTATGGAGAATTTTGAAGACAACATCATCAAAAATTACCAAAAACAACCTAAAACATGGTGGCGATACGTAGATGATATTTTCATAATTTGGCCTCACAATGTTATGGAGCTAGATAATTTTCTGGATTATGTGAACAATGCCGAACCTACAATAAAGTTCACTTTGGAAATTGAATCTAATAATCAATTACCGTTTCTAGATGTTCTTATTGAAAAATCAAATAACATCTTTGTAACGAGTGTTTATCGTAAAAAGACCCATACTAACAGATACTTGAACTTTCAATCAAATCATCAGAAAAGTATTAAGAAAGGAATAATCAAATCACTCCATGATAGAGCCAAATCAATATCATCTGACCAACAAATTTTCAATAACGAAGTCCAACATATTAAAAATGTTCTCCAACTCAATTCTTATCCAAAGAATTTTGTCGATAGGACGATTCATCGAATTGAAAACAAACAGGGTCAACCACAACAAAATCAACCATCAATAACGACAAATATAATACCATACATTCCCGGCATATCTGAAAAAATAAAACGTGTTGGTGATAAATTTCAAGTGAAAACTGTGTTCAAAACTGAAAATACAATGAGATCAATTCTAACTCAAACAAAGCCGAAAAATGAAGAACAATCATCAAAAAATTGTATTTACAGTATACCTTGTGTTTGTGGAAAGTTTTATACAGGTGAAACCAAGAGACCTCTTTCAGTAAGGACGAAGGAACATAAGTACAATATAAAGAAAAGAAACATCGATAAATCGAAACTAGCTGAACATATCCTTACTGAAGACGGACAACATATGGCAGAGTGGAATAATATTAAAATTATTGGAAAAGAAGATAACAACCAGAAGAGAAAAATCAAGGAATCTGCTTGCATTCTTCTGAACGGAGACAATAACATTGCTTCTTGTTCAGTTGACATAGACAGAACATGGTATTCACTACTAAAATCTGAACATGAAAATGGTAAATTCAAGATCAATTAATGAAAACATCCTGTAACTCATTTGATTGCCAACGTCACCAATTGTCATTGAAAACTGAAAAGCTTCAAGACATTATACGACTTCGCTATTGAAATAATCTCTTCTTATGTTGAAAACGGGAGCAGAACCGGTCCCGAAACGTCCAAAGATAAGTGAAAATTTGATATTTTTTCTATATACCTTTATTTCCCTTCTCCAAAAATTTTTTCAATACAAATTGTCACTGACAAGCTAGTGAATTTTTCTTTTAGGCTCTCTGATAGGAAAATTCTTTAAACGCAGTGACATTTTGGGGCAAATCATCTGATTTGTCCTTACTACACGTATATTGAAATAATATTCATATTTTTATTTTATAGAAACGAGGAGAGAAAATCCCAAAAAATTTGGAATAATGAATATACCACCTCCTCGATTAACCTACAGACAGTATTTATCATTTTTTCTCTTCAAAAACGCCTTCAGTTTAAGGAATTTGGAAATGTCTACATTGTCTTGAATGGATAACGTCGATTTTAGCATCGAATACTCACTCCATAAACTTGCAGGGGACTTTAGGGTCTGTGACTTCTCTACAAAGTACGCCAGCAAAGAGTTCTCGGTAATGCTTTCACCACTTGCAATATTACTGCACCAAGCCTTGAAGTCCTTGTAACACCGATTGTACCGTTCCTTCGATTTCTGAGGTAATAGAGCAGCACAAGCTGCATTCGCAACTGCATCGATATCCATTATTTCGATTTTTTTAATAAAATGACACTGACAGAACATTTGTTTGATTATAAACAATATGAATTCCATAGCGATCAACGTGTAACACTAGGAAACCTGTCATACATACAGGGTTTTTCAGTTAGATTAGTCAAATTATATAAGTAATTGAAAAACATTTTATTTAATCTAAGGGAACTGGAGTAGAAAAAATATAATACAAAACTCGGGAGGCAGTGTTCTTGACCAGTCTCGGACTATTTTGCAAGCCCTCGCTGTCGCTCGGGCGCAAACAATGTCCTCGACTGGTAAGTATCACTTGCCTCCCTTGTAGTGTAAATAACTATTTTTAAAAACCAACGAGTAGGTATCTCCCAAGTTATAAAATATATTTTTTTGCATTCATATAATATTCTTCCAATTCACGTATTACGAAATTCGAAAGCCACAATATTCGAAACAGGGTGACTGACCATCCCAAAATCCACCAAATGTTCCAAATTGATCTTTAAATGGCGATTATCACGCACAGCTATATAATTTGCAAACTCTACCACATTTTTTTAATGGCCTATGCACGTCTCTTATAGGGCAAATTCCTTCCAAATTGATTTTATTAAAATAAAATTTCTCTCATCACTTTATATCATATATCTGGCTGATGAAAGGCTTGTTTCGAATAAATTTGACATAATGGAGTCTGTAATTTGATGAAAGTGATGGACAGAATAGGCAAAATTTCAAAAGGATGCGATCCAATAATCAGACAGCATCTGCATTCTGGCAGTGACTGCAGAAATTTATATTCAATGATCAATTTTGGTTCAATTAAATGATGGGTATAATAATAATAATAATAATTTTATTCATAATACATAATACATAAAATAAAATTTCAACATTGTTAAAAATGACATAATTTATGATTATAAATAAATATGACCGTGATTCCGTTTAAGCTCATGAGCTTGTCTACGAATAGTCATATACCACATATACTAGGTATCTGGGACAGATATACCTTTATAATCATGAATTCGCGCTGTTTGTGTTCTTCACCTGGATGTAATCAAACTGAATGTTATTATGAAAAAATATAACTACTTGAATACTATACACAGCATTTAGTAGTAGAACTCAGAAGGTAATTACAAAAATATTAATTTATAAAAAGGGGACAACACAATATCAATATGCACACAAAGGTTTATCACAACAAACTCAGTCTAGTCTAGTAATGAGCTGATATAATTTCTGTTTTCAATTATCCATATAAATATAATTTTTTCTGTGACGGGAAAAAAGTTTGGCATTTCATTCCTGTTGGCGGGTTATAAAATGTCACTTTTCATAAATTACTTTTTTCCCGGATATACAGGGTGTTTCATTGGGAAAGGTAAATAATTCAACTGTGGATAGGGGTCACTGAGGTGATTTCAAGAAACCCATGGTTGATGGGTCTCCGACTTCTTATAACCCAGATACAGGATGTTTCATCAATTTTGTCCATATCTTCATTGTCTCATAACTTTCCAACCAACCTGTATATATTTTTAAAAATTGGTACACTTGTTCAATCTACCCTGTGGAATTGATTGAGGCAACAACAGATAAAATCCAGGTCCGGCTTCACTTAAAATCCACAAATTCTTTCTGCCAGGAAACAATAACACCCTATACATTCGAATGTCTCATTTTTTTGCCATATCTAAAACGGACATCGAAATTCCTATTCAACGATGTGCTTTCTATTCGTGCACAGACGATTTTAACTATTCATATTATGTGCTCAAAATATTATTTTTGCTCATTTTGGGGTACAAAATTGGAATCAGACGAGATTTATTAATTTTATCACTTATTATTCAGTATACGGAGTATTACATTTTGAAGGAGTATTTCATATCGTTCTCTGTTCCAGACTTAGTTGCAGGTCCGTCACCAAAACTATACAGGGCTTTTCACGATAAGCGTTAATTAGATGTTTCTGGCAAACGGATAAATCTGAAAATTCGAAGGTATGTATAAATTAACATGATCTACACGTCTGAAATATTTGAAACAATCCGGCGTTGCCGCTTCTACTCGAAAGTAGCAGTAACTTTGATTTTTCAAATGGGACACCCTGGGTGCTTTCTGAAGAGCTGATTTAATCGATTCACATAGTTCGGGGTCTAGTGGGACTAATAACTGAGATATTTAGAGTGAGAAAAATCGAGATGTTTCAACTTCAGAATTATTTTGCGAAAATATTTATTATTGATCAAAACGACTTTTATGTTCCTATCTTAAGTTTGTATCTATTGACATTTAATCGAAACAAATACAGGATGCGGTTCATAATTCAGATTTCTGCACCACCCTGTATCTGTTTCAATTGAATATCGAATGGAAAGTTGAGATAGGGACATTGAAGCCATTTTGACCATGCAATGATAAATAGTTTCAACACAAAACATTTCTAAAGTTGAAACATCTCGATTTTCCACATCCTATATCTCAGTTATCAGTCCCGCTAGACCGTGAATGTTTTGAATCGATGAATTCTGCTGTTCAGCAAGAATCCAAGAATGTAATGAAATACAGGGTGGTCCCATTTGAAAAATCGAAGTTGCTGCTACTTTCTAGTAGAAGCAGCAAGACCGGATCGTTTCAAATATTTCAGTAGTGTAGATTATGTTAATTTATACATATCATCGGAATTTCAGATTTATCCGTTGCCTGGTTTGCCGAAAACGTCAAATTAACGCTCATCGTGAAACGCCCTGTATAGTTTTGATGACGGACCTGCAACTAAGTCTGGAACAGAGAACGATATGAAATACTCCTTCTAAATGTAATACTCACGTATACTGAATAATAAGTAATAAAATTAAAAAATCTCGTCTGATTCCAATTTTGTACCCCAAAATGAGCAAAAGTAATATTTTGAGCACATAATATGAATAGTTAAAATCGTCTGTGCACGAATAAAAAGCACATCGTTGAATAGAAATTTTGATGTTCTTTCCAGATATGGCAAAAAAAATTAGAAATTCGAATGTATAGGGTGTTGTTTTCTAGCAGAAAGAATTTTTGAATTTTAAGTGAAGCCGGACCGGGATTTTATCTCTTGTTGCCTCAATCAATTCCACAGGGTAGATTCAGCAAGTGTACCAATTTTTAAAAATATATCCAGGTTGGTTGAAAAGTTATGAGACAATGAAGATATGAACAAAATTGATGAAACATCCTGTATCTCGGTTATAAGAAGTCGAAGACCCATCAACCATGGGTTTTTTGAGATCACCTCAGTGACCCCTATCCACAGTTGAATTATTTACCTTTTCCAATGAAACACCCTGTATATCACATATATATATACACTGTTGATGGCTCATTTTGTTGTGCTATAGTTCCGAAAAATGAGTCAATAATACCGTCTCCGAGAAAGAACTGCAAGTTCTTTTATCTTCCATTCGACTTCGCCGTTACGAATATTACTAAACAATCACAAAATTCGCAATTTTTTGAAATCAAATTACAGAATTAGACTGACAGAAGTGACATCAGATATTTGATTACTTCAAATGAATGATAAAGATGCCTACAACGCGGTGACCCTACTGTTAAGAACTTAAATTTCACGTCGATAATTTTCAGATTTCAAAATAATGTAATATCTTCTCAATATTGATTCGTCCTTTCTTCTGTCACAGAAAAAAATAGTGTATTATACACGGGAAAAATATTAGATTTTAGCTCACGGTTTGTTGTCTCCCTCCGCTACGCGTCGGGAAACAACACAACCTCTGGAGCTAAAATCTACTACTTTTTTCCCTTGTATAATAAATAACTATATTTTCTTCGTAGTTTTTTCTATTTGTATATCTCATCTCAGGAAACAATCGATATGAATATATAACCAAATATTTAATTTCTGTGACTCCTTCAATATCTTTGTCATCTACAGGCATAGATGAGAAGTTCGGTAAGTCGCTTTTGTATGACACAAAGGGGAGGAACTTCGTTTTTCCTAGATTCAGCGTAAGAAGGTTCGAGTCAAACCATGTTTTAATTTCTTTCAGAAGTATTTTTGCCTCTTCCTGAACTTCCATCCATGTACTGCCCTCAAAAAATATTGCCGTATCATCTGCATAGGAGATTATGTTGGTTGGAGTTAAAGTCAGTAGGTCATTGATATATATCGTGGAGAGTTGTACTTAAGACAGTATCTCGGGGAACATCATATGTCACAGGTATACAGGGTGATATCGAATTAAATACATATCATACTGAACACAGCAATATACTCTATATTATTTACTCCTTTTGAAGGGGTGAAGTGTATTTTTACTACCAAGGTAGATTTTGTCATTTTCGCTCTATCAATTGGCGTGAGAATATCTACAGGGTTCCATTTGAAATTCCCAACCTAGGAAAATTTCCGCTCAAACCGAGAGTGATATTCAATTGTTTTTTCGTGGAAAATATGGTTTATGAGGAACTGTATATCCTCGATTCGGATGTAAAAAATCTAACATAACAATCATACTGGATGACGCCCTGTCCCATGATTTCGATGTTATCCGATATTGGATTGATAGCGAGTTATTATGTCGTTCGTTATCCGTTTTTCCTCGTATAATAATTATTTGAGACATGTTCAGAGCTCTGAGCCCAGAGTAGAAAACGACTTGCAATAGCGACAGTGAACTAGTTAATATTATACAATAAAAGAATAAAATAATAGTGATTATTACTACCGCAAGGCACCAAGATTATATCCCTATACAGGGTGTCCCATAAGTAATGGTTCAAAAGAAGTGGGGTGGTAGTGGGGATCATTTGTAATCAAACTAACGGTAAATGTTGTTATCAAATTGTTGATGGTTCAAAAGTTATTCAATTTTTCTGAAGAATGCGACCCATTCGAAAAAAATTATTTAATAACCCCATATGTTATACCATTTCGGAATCTGTACTTCTTCATACGATTGGTAATCTTTGTGGGATAGTTTTTAAAAGGGAAACATCATTTTTCTCTGGTAATCGATAAGAAGTAATACATGTCATAAAATTGTTTCAGGTGAAAGGTGCATCCATGTGGATGGAATTTGTAACAAAACAATCACAAATGTGACACAACTATATTGTAATTAATTCTTTTCATAGAAATGAAGAAACATTAATAACTTTTGACGGTTAGTTTGATTTGGAATGACCCCCCCTACCACCCCACTTCTTTTGATCCTCGACTTATGGGACACCCTGTATATAGGCTTCAGCCGAGGGTTATAAGGTCCCGTGGTAATATTACTCTTCACTACCAAGGTGTATATTGAATTCCTTTCATCACTTGCAGTATATATTTCAATATACCGGGTGTAACAGGATCATGGTACACCCCCCGTATCTCCGTTAGTTTCAGAGGTAATTGATTGGAATTTGGGATATCCCATATACATAATGAGAGGCACTTTTTGAACTACAAATGATTCTTTCACCACTTCCGGTTTCGCCGGAAGTGATACCAACTTTCGATTTTTAAATGGAACACCCAGTATATTATTACATTTCTGAAATCTGCATAATTTTCTAAATCAATGATACCACATAAGTGACATTTCAAACATAAAAATTTTTAATATTTTTATTTTTAGTTTTCCATTTAAGTGTGCCATGATGGTTCCGATTCATTCCAATTGACCCGTCTAATGCTAGAAAAATCGAAATCCTCTCAAAAATACTAAATTGCGTTTTTTATGAGCAAATAAAGTTCATCGTAATCGATTTTGGAGTAAAACTCAATTTTTTCAAATGGAACCATATTGGTACCGTGGTACCATTTATTAGTACTATTAATAAGCAATTTATCCATACCTGCTAATAATATGTGCGATAAATACAATCAAATTCACAGCTAAAAGAAAATAAGAAAATACAATTATTTTGTTCTAATTTAATGCTAAGAAATTACTAAGGTGGCTTTGAAAACAATGGAATTATTCCTTCAGATTGTCAAATAAATGTTGGTTTATCGGTGGTTTATCGGTGATGTCATTGTGTATTGGAAAAGTCTTTACATTTGTTGTTATTCACGTTCAAAATACCGCACATTCATACAAGGGATGAAAAAGTGAACATGTTGATTATTTATTGGGAATGTAGAAAAAATGCCGTTGCGGCTAGGAACCTTTATGCCGACCGATATCCTGATAGACAATGTCCAGGAGAAATTATTATAATCGTCTTGAAAATCAATTCCGAAGAGAGCCTAACCATGATCCCGAAGAAAACTTTATCATTGACATAGGAACGGAAATTAATGTTTTAGCTAGAATAGAAGTTGATAAGACCGTTTCTTTAAGGCAAATTGGGTTTGAATTGGAAATTAGTCACCAAACGGTAAGCCGAATCTTGCACAAACATAATTATAAATCTTTCAAATATCAATTGCACCAGCACCTGTACGAAAATGATCATGAACGTAGGATGGAATATTGCAATTGGATCTTGCAGAATAATGTGCAGACAAACAATGATTTTTTGGGAAGGATTTTATTTTCGGACGAGTCTAGCTTTACAAATATGGGATTATTTAACCGACAAAATACAAGGTATTGGTCACAAGATAATCAAAATTTATTGCAGGAGGGTAACTTTCAAGTGCGGTTCGGTTTCAATTTTTGGTTTGGAATACTCGGTCGTAGAATCATTGGTCCAATAATATTTGAAAGACCTTTGACTGGAGCTAGATACTTAGAATTCTTGCAAAATGACATTGAGGACAGGTTAATCGAATTGCCTGTCCATTTACGACTGAGAATGTATTTCCAACAAGATGGAGCTCCTCCCCATAATTCAAGAATAGTAATTGATTACCTTCAACAGGCATTCGGAGAAAACGTTATTTCGACGGATGGTCCTGTGCGATGGCCTCCAAGGTCACCTGGTTTGACACCTCTTGATTTCTTTGTTTGGGGCCATTTGAAAAATATTGTCTATGCAACCGCCGTTACAACTTGCGAAGACCTGGAGTTGCGAGTAAGACGCGCAATTAATAGTATAACGGCCCAGCAATTAGTGAACGTTCTTCAAGAAACAGCTATGCGAGTTCAGAAGTGCATTGACGTTAATGGACAGCATTTCGAACAATTGTTGTAATATTTTGAATTTTTTTTTGTAATTCAAAGCCACCCCAATAACTTCTTAGCATTAAATTAGACCAAAATAATTGTATCTTCTTATTTTCTTTTAGCTGTGATTTTGATTATATTTATCGCACATTTTATTAGCAGGTATGGATAAATTGCTTATTAATAGTACCAATAAATGGTACCACGGTACCAATATGGTTCCATTTGAAAAAATTGAGTTTTACTCCAAAATCGATTACGATGAACTTTATTTGCTCATAAAAAACGCAATTTAGTATTTTTTCTAGCATTAGACGGGTCAATTGGAATAAATCGGAACCATCATTGCACACTTTAATGGAGAACTAAAAATTAAAATATTGAACATTTTTACGTTTGAAATGTCACTAATGCGGTATCATTGGATTCAGAAAATTATGCAGATTTCAGGAATGTAATAATATACTGGGTGTTCCATTCGAAAATCGAAAGTTGGTATCACTTCCGGCGAAACCGGAATTGAAAAGAAAATCATTTGTAGGTCCTAAAGTGCCTCTTATTATGTATATGGAATATCCCAAATTTCAATCAATTACCTCTGAAACTGACGGAGATACGGGGGGTGTACCATGATCCTGTTACACCCGGTATATTCTTGAAATCAATTCAATCGAATATATCAAGAAAAAATTTAAAGTATACTTACTGGAGCTAGACATTGACATTGTAGCTAGTATCAAAGAAATGTAGGAACGTACATAATATATAATTATGGCTCAGGGCATATGCTAGTAGACTCTTTTTTTCCATACATCCCATGACAACCTGCTGAGGTTTCATGGGTTTGGTTGTTTATTTAATACAATATAGATCAAAATGATCGAAATTACTACTTATACTACTCATATACTTTGTCATTTGTTGTCTTTTTCATCTTACTTTTATATTAGGAATTTTTGTATTAATAAACATATATTATCACTATATATAGTGCTGTGATACTCGAATATGGACCTATCGTCACTATGAAATCACTTATCTCCAATTATGATCAAAATCTAGTTGCCATGACCATGACAGCATCTCAAACAGCACAAAATATTCTACGAACAATTCTGCCAACGTTCAAATATACTTATTTTAGAATATTCTCATAGAATGTTCTCCGGAAAATCATAGAATATTCTCATCCTGCGGCGAATATTCTATGAACATTTGATTTGACATATTCTTTTCGAATGTTCTGAGAATATTCTTTTTGAATATTCTGAGGATATTTCAAATCGTATCAAAATACATGATATTGATGTTCCTATTCTTGTATCAATTTATTATACTCTGAGATAACCTATTATTCTCTAGCCTCAATGCTGATTATTTCACTAATCCAGTGTTGTCATCTTGCTATTCATTTTATTTTTCAATAAGGTTCGTGGCCGAGTTGTTAAGGTTTCAGGTTCGTAAAAATTCAATAACAATATAGTAGGTTCGCATCTCCACCGGAGCAAGCTTTTTCAATTTCCCTCCTCCTCCTTCAATATACTAGGAATATTCTCAGAATATTCAAAACAGACCATTCCGAATGTTCATAAAAGAACCCTAGAATATTTGTATCATATTGTGACAATATTCTGAGAATATTCAAATATTCTCGAAAAATATTCTATGAATGTTCTATGAATGACATTGTGCTGCTGTCTGGGATATTACAAGTCGTTATTGATGATTATCTTGTAGATTAAAGTACCATTCCTGCGAGTCTCGCATAGGAACAGTGAATTTGGGTTAATTTATATATCAGAGGTGGATACGTCTTTATTTACTAGTGGTTAATGAAAAGAAGAAAACTACCTTGGTAGAAAAAACAGACTTTACGCCTTGAAGAGGAGTAAATAATTTATTTTTTATTTTTATGTACTTCTTACAAACACCCCAAAGGGGTAATTACATGCAAGGTAAAAAAAGACAACACTATCCTAGACCTACTACACTAAGCTAAAGCTAAAATAAGTATATATGAATGCACATAAGATCACATCATGATCACAACATACACAAACTTCATGACATATTAAAATTGACATATTAAAATTTCTATATTTATCAATGAATAAAATGAATAAAGATGACTACTGTAAGTAAATCGACTTGATTTTTATTATCGTGGTGTTGAACAAATCAATATCTTCATTATGTTCTAGAAATCTATTACTTTCACATAGCATAGAGTTCAGGGAAGAGCAGCTAGATATTTCTGTGTGAAACTTGGTCTTATCATGCATTCTCAAGTTAATTTTTGGAACTATTTGACTAATATTTTTATTTTATTTTTTTATTTTTTATTTTATTGTTTATACATCCAACAGGCCTAAAGCCCAATTACAGGAGTATATTATACTATATTATCCAAACCTAGGTATATATGAATGACTATATGTTAGTTCAGAAGTAAATTGGATATTTTTCTCTTGAATTGTGTTAAAGTCAAGAAAAATATGTCAGCATCCGTCTGTAGATTATTGTTACTTCGACACATGGAACTAACTGGACAGTTAAAGTGGTGGAGAGTATGTGGAATTGAAATACGAAAAGTTATATTCGATCTTGACGCCAACCGAGGTATATTGAAATTTAAGGAAGAAACTAGGGTTGAGCAATCAATACTGTTGTTTACAATTTTATGAATGAATATTAAGTCACTTTTCTCCCGACATTTACGTAGGGAAGGCAGATTGAATTCGTCCAGTAGTGCATTGTAATCAAATCCTCTCTGAGGATACTGTTTATGTTTTTTAAAATAAAGAAACTTCACGAATTTTCTCTGTACAGACTCTATGAGATTGACATGATTTTGTTGACAAGGGTTCCAGACCGTGCTGCAATATTCAAGTTTACTTCTGACTAGTGAGAAATATATAGTTTTGATAGCATCAAGAGACTCGAATTCCTTACAATTTCGAATCAAGAAACCCATCATTTTCATGGCTTTGGTAACAATTTTTTCAACATGATTAGAAAATGTAAGTTTAACATGACACCAAGATCTTTAGTATTCAACACACGGGATAAAATGGTATTATCTAAAGTATAATTATATTCAATTGATTCGACCTTTCGGGAGAAAGTCATTACCTTGCATTTGTTGATATTTAGATAAAGCCTGTTACGAATACACCAGTCATTTAGAGAATCCAAGTCATTTTGCAATGACACACAGTCTGATACATTCTTAACCTCTCTATATATCTTCATATCATCAGCATACAGTAATTTCTGAGAAGAAATGGAATCACAAATATCATTTATAAATAGTAGGAAAAGTAAAGGTCCCAGATTAGACCCTTGGGGAACACCAGACGTGGAAACAAACATGAAAGATTTGACACCTTCATATTCAACAAACAGTTGCCTATCCGATAGAAATGATTTCAGAACGCTCTGGATTGCTTTTGAAATGCCAAAACCGGATAATTTTTTCGAAAGGTTTGCATGTGACACTCGGTCAAAGGCTTTACTGAAGTCAGTATGAATTACGTCTACTTGTTTTCTGGAGTCGAGGGAGTTCGATACAAATTCAGTAAAAGTACAAAGATTCGTGGTTGTATTACGTCCTTTAACAAAGCCATGTTGAAATTCAGATAGTGAGGCCCGTACATGGTTATTCATTATATCAGATAAGATAATTTCGAACAGCTTGGAAAATGCAGAAATTAAAACAATTGGACGGTAGTTTTCAATCATAGATTTTTTACCTGATTTAAAGACAGGACATACACGTGATAATTTCCAAGTTTTCGGAAATTGCCCAGTCTTTATAATAAGGTTGAAAATAAAATACAGTGGTTCAGATAACAATTGAATATGTTTTTTTATTAGAATTACGGGGATATTATCTGGCCCACAAGTAAATTTGTTCTTCAATTTCCTAGCTGCTGCAATTATTTCACTACGAGTTATTTCGTTGATAATTAGATACTGACAGGGATTATTCAATAATTCAGTATTGATGTTGTTTATCAGGAGACAATTTCTATATTTCTATATTTCGTATTATTTGCAATATGATATATTGGTAGGTTCTAGAGCTCGTGCTGGAAAACAAGCTAATTTTCTAGATTTCAAGTGAATTTTCCTGTACATAATGTATGTCTTAATCACGGTAAATCTCTATTTCTCCAGTTCTATGAGGATGGCATTTCAGTGGCCGCAGGTAGACATCTTGATTATATTTTTGTAGGTATTCCATCATTGAATCAAAACTGACTATTTCATCATTATGGGGGATTTTTGAATGAATCAACGAAACGAAGATATTCAAATGCATTCCACTTATAACCGGTACATTGACATACGATAGCAAAAAACGGAAAAATGCATCGACCTCTAAAGTAAACTGTTAACGATTGATACGACCATTACCGAAAAAATAAATAGTAGGTAACCTAAAAATTGCAGACGATTCCAAAGTGCATAAGCAAATAAACTCTGCTTCGAGAAGTCAAATATTTGCCACCCGAAAAAACTATAAAAACAATTATCAAATTCCCATTTATTAGTAATGCAAAGATCGTTGGCAAAGTGCATTGGCCTCGTTGCGAAACCGCCTAAAAAACAGAACGTCATCTTTATATCCGACCAACAAATAAAAAACCATAGGCGGGTTCACCATAATTTTGTATGTATCAAAGCGCGTAATAGAATAAGCGTTTATGGACAGCTCGGTATATTAACACGCCTAGTCGTCTTCATGTTCTTATGGCTGCACAACATTTATTTTTCTACGGCTATAACACAAGATTGCTCTTGTTTTACTGTGTTCGATACATCGATGAGGTTTTGTATGTCATCAATTTTATTTCCGTATGATATCACAATGACTCCATTGTGTTATTAAAAAAAATAAACTCATCGCCCTGGAATGCCAAATTTCAAGCTCTGTCTAATAGATGAGCATTACTTGACAGGATATCAGATGGCTACAAGACGAAGAAATCGAAAATGCCGCTGTTATCTATTATAGCCGTAGAAAAATCATAGTGTACGGAATGCTAATTTCCTTCTCGAATGATTGCAGCATTCGCCTATGGCTCAAACTGCAAACTTCATTCTCGTAGGAAATCACTATCATTCCCTGCTCGTCAAAGAATATTCATCTTATCTAAATGGACCTCATTAGCCCCATGACTTATTTCTACAAAACGATTAAACATACAATGAAATCAATACTTTTTCAAACGTGAATAAATACTGCAATCACCTAACGTTCGAACTGTAAATCCACAAGTGCGTAATTGCTTTACAAGTCGAGAATTGTACTATACTTTTTCTACGACTACACTATATTTCCTTCCGGATAGTGCAGAGGCACAAATAACGAAATTAACATTCATTCTGTGATCATTATTAAAAATAATAAAAGAAAGTTCTCCAACTGCGCTCTGAACCACCGCCCTTTGGGTTCAGAGCAAGCGCTTCCAAAAACTGAGCTATCACCATTTCTACGTATTAGTAGATATTTTATCAATATAATTTCGAAGATTGATCTTTTTTAATTATTCCTGTTATTATTTAAAGAAAAAGGAATTCATCAATTCAATGTTGAGTATGTATATTATTTGAAAAATTACCTTCACAAGAGCATTCTGCAGAAAATAATTGATCTGTTCAGCATTGAGTATTTTTGATTTTTTACTTCGGAATCCATCCTTCTCTTTTGAGGAAATGGGATATGTTGCTATATTAATATTGTGATTGATATTTAGTGTTGATCGTAACATGGAATAATTGGAATATATCGACCAGAGTGATGATGATTTCACCGAATTTGATAATTCTTGAAATTATACTGAGAGGAAATTTTCCGAAATTGACACGGTATTATTTATAATTCTCAAGTCCAGGAATTTGCTAATTCGTATCATTCACGAGACTTAGCGGGTAGTAACTCATTTTTCACCATTCTAGCTATTTCCAACATTTCGTCATCGCTTGACATCATTTTTTTTACTGAAATTGGGAATTATCAATAGAAAATAATCATATTCTCTAAAAATATAACCTACCTGATGCTTTCGGTTTCGGTGGATAGCTGGATTGATTGATAAAAAGATAAGTACCTACCCACCTAGCTATTGACATTAATTAAAGTGTTAATTGTTATTGACACATCACCTAAACAACAACACAAAGTCATCTAACAACGTGCGATCGCTCTCTTTACGCACACGTGTGTAAGGAGAAGCTTACTGCCATTGTTTTGTGTACAATATCCATCACTTACAGTAGTAGTCGTAGGAAAAAAAAATGAGACACTAAATTATAAATTCAGGTGGCAATGCAGCAAGAACAATGATCACTTCTGGTAAGGTTTCGACGCGAGGGGTCGTATACGTCCAGCCAGGGGTGTTTTTAGTAACTTAATACACGTTTTTGTTTTTGGGTGTATGATAAATTGATATTCATCATACTGGGCGTGGAAAGAAATTCTGAATTGAGACTCTATCACGAATATGTGATTAGAGGTCTATAAAAATGACAAGTTTCCATCGTTCAAGTTTGAACCCCCTGATTGGGTATGAAAGTGTTGAAAAGGAATATTCTCAGATAAATTATGAACATAAAGAAATGGATACATATTCATATACCTACCTATAAAGCAATACATTGGGAAGATTTTATATTTTATTTTCAAACTCTTATTGTGTGTGTTCAATAGATATAATTCAATGTTCGTCGTGGCATATAGCCAGGAAAGTTGTTGTTTTCTATTGAATAAACTGAAAAAGAGTTGATATTCTCATCACATAGAGAATGCGAATTCTCAATTTATTGCATTATATATATATATCAATTTTTTTATGTTTATAATTATTTATCTGAGAATATTCCTTTTTAATACACGTGTTCGAAAAGGTCACAGCTGCATCGAGCAAAGCAACCACGAAATTTTGAATGTTGGCCTTATTTGCCTCAGGTGCCAGTTCACGGTGAAAAATCGTCGAATTTTGAACTGGAGGTGGTCAGTAGAAGTAATTTGTTTCCCTATAGGCAGAGGACCACAAGATTTACTGCCGCGACTGGCATTTCATATAGCCAAGGCATAGCCGAGGCTAGGCATCCTGCATTGAATCTTCTTTTCTGCCATGTTAAACATTATTTTTTCTCCAAATTCTTTTCAAATTCACGCAAAGTCCAAATAATCCATCATTGTGTGTTCACCCAAAGTCATTGTCAATTTTCATTTACAAATTTGATTCAAATTATCAGTTGGAACGTTGCAGAGCAAGAAACTGATTTTGCCTAGGCAATACTGTTTCTGTTTCATGTCTGTTTGATCTCATTGAGAAGTCACTGTTTATGTAATTTGAAGTAATGTTTCCCATAGGGATGCAATCTGAATTGGACGCATACAAATCTATACAAAATCAAGCGACAACAATATTTTCAGAAGATAACTTGATTGAAACCGAAAGTTTTTGCTTGGGTAAGTGATGACCAAAATGTCACATTTCAAGCGTTAAAACTTCGATAACAATTGAATTTGGTAGTTGGATAAAACTGTTGAAGAAGATTATACGTGTTCCATTCAACAAAACTATTCGGGATGACGCTAATCCGCCATTTTGAAACTTTGAGCTGTTGTTTTTCTATAAACGAGTTGATTTTCTTCTCCAATTTGAGTTCTCCAGATTTTGTTGCGGTATACCAGGCGATTCTGAAATTGGTAGGGGGGAACGAACTTTAGACGGGCACTGTATATTGAATATATTATTTTATCAACGAACAGATCAATTACAAAAATATTGTATGCCATGTGGTCAGATCCATGATGGTCACTTACGACTATCTAGTGTAGTGGACCAGAAGCAAGAAAAAAATAGCACAACTCAAGTTGCAATAATTCCAGACACTCGCGTGTCGTGGGCTCACAGGGGCTGTGACTACGTACGTTACTGCAGCAGTGAAAGCCATGCTTGATCTACTACCCTTCCATATTTGAATCAAGAGGTCAGCAGCTCTCAGTGCATGAAGACTTAACTCCACTGAATATTGGCCGTACCAGGTGATATCACTGGTCACATGGCCATTCTACAAAAAATACAAATGGAATCAGAAACAAAGCCATCAGACTGAGGCTCAGTTTTGATTGTGCCTTCGAAGTGGTTATAAAAAGCCACCATGGGTTCTCTTCCGCTGAGCCTCAGCTAGACAAAAGGTCCCTTGTTTGGTACACCAAAGGTTCGGAAATGGAGGAAGGGGTAGGCGCTTCCAAGCTGAAATGCATGCCATCAACCTATGCGCCCAATGGTGCCTCAAATGTCTGAGAGGTGCAACATTTATATCTGCCCAGACAGCCAAGCTGCACTAGAACCACTGAAATCATACTACCTCAAAGATTACGTGGGACTGCTTTGAAACACTCTTGCAACTGGGAATTGGCAACAAAAGTCACACTCATGTGGGTTCCAGGGCATGAAGGCATCAAAAGAAATGTAGCAGCTTGGAAAAGGTGCAGAGTCTGTATTCTTTGGTCCCTGAGCATTTCTGTGAGACAGGCAAATGTAACTTCATGGCAGGGGAAAGAATTGAAAGTTCTTCAACTAGATAGGAACTCCAGGTCGGAAAGATTCATCGACCATTCGCAAATCCGAGTCAAAGAGCTACTCAGCCTCAGCAAATCAGAGCTGAAGCTTATTATCACAGGCTTTCTCGCAGGACAATGGTATCTGAGGTATCACCTCAAAAGATGGGTCTAGCGGAGACTTACACATACCATTTCTGGAACAATACGACCGAAACTGTGGAATACATACTTTGCTTATGTAATGTATTAGTCACTGGGCCAGAACCGATAATCGGTATAGCATATAGCACTGCCAAGAATGTTATAACATCCTGGGCCGACAACAAAAGACTCGAGTATTGGCGTAGTCCACCGGGCCTAGCCCATTCCAAAGCATTCATTGCTTGCACAAGGAACAAACATGACTCTGACAAACTACTAGAACTCAGTAGAGCACATCTCAGAGTTATAGTCGGTTTTTCACTGGCCACTGCAAATTCGAACACCACATGAACAAAATCGGACTTGCACAAGATGCAGAGTGCTGTCTATGCATGGAGGAGGATGAAACGGCTGAACACATTTTATGTACATGCCCTGCAGCGACCAGAACTAGATTTTCAACATTTGGCAATACAACCGTACGGACAGGAAACCTGATGAATTGAGAATTGTTCTCCCAACGTACTACTCAATTTTGCCAAGAGATTAGATATACTGGGAGAAATATAACCATAGGGTGAGCCACAATAGGCCATTTGCCGCAGTGGAGTGCCTGACATGGGCCATGGGCCCACTCACTTTCAAACCTAAACCTAACCTAACCTATTGTATTAGTCAGTTAAAGGCTGAATCATCTAGACCAGGTCTATCTCTCGCCTGCTGAGGTGGACAATTCAACCGTCAGAAAAATGTTGGGCTTCAATAGAAGTTCTAGAGTTAGACAACTAAAACTATCATAAATTGATTAAGTCGTATTTTGTGTACTTCTTTGCATTTGGAAGTATCGATCAATACTTGGAATAATGAGGAAATGTATATTATATCATTGGAATTGACAAAGAAAATTGTTATCTGTTTTATAATAAGTAGTAATGAAGATACTGATTACTTGGCACGTTACTAATGGGCAAGAAAGCAAATGATGAAGCCAATATATTTTACCTCCCACGGAAAGTAATTTTTTTCCTCCCATGAAAGTCAATTGACAATTTTGTTTCCCCGAGCGAGTAAACGAAAAATATTATGTAGGTCTCAAAGTTATTCCCATTTTCATGTTTACCCTTTTGGCACTCCACTGTCCGACTTCCCAAACTAAAATATTAGGAACCGAGTTCATACATTTTTCTATACGTCGTTCCTTGTCTAAACCAGTGCTATTTGACTTTGCGAAAAGCGAATGTCAAATGCATATCGAGCGCGACCTACGTCCCCCTATCTCCTGTCACTCTCGCTCGCTCAAAAGACAAAGAGGGAAGAGTGGAGTGCGACCAGCGGGCCATATGCATTTTCGGCGGTTATTCAACTCGTGTTTTGCACATTATAAGGCTATCTATGCAATAATAGTGACTAGACGAAAACAGTCGCTTTTATTTTTAGCGATGCAAGGACAGGACAGGGTTCAGGATGTTTATTTGTGATGCGGTTTTTTTTTTCGTTTTGAGGTTTTCGATTTCGTTTCGTGTTAGAATGGAGGTTGAGTTCTATCAGACTGGAGATCTTGGCGTTGATATGTGTTTGTGACGGGATATACTTAGGCATTATTATACTGATGATGAATAATTTATACGATGTGATTTCAGAATAAGAACGAATAGATTTGATAAGATCATTTTGAAGGCAGGTGAAGCAGTGGCGTTCAGAGAGATTGGTTTTGTGTGGGAGGGACTAGGAAATTCATGTCTGAATGTTCTTGGTCCATTGCCCATAGGATTAGGGATATATTCAAAATCAATGCGAAAAAAATTAGTAGGTATTTCACACAGAGAAAACATTTGAAAAATATGTGTATGAATAAACCACTCAATTTTCATTGGGAATGCACTGGAAATACGCCAGTCAGTCATCACTGGGCTAACAATGAATGAGCAATAAAAAAAGTACTGTTCCGCCAATATTGGCGTTGCGTCGGCCAGAGGGCAAATTTTGTGATTTACCATTGAAATGATAGTTCACTTGTGTGACATTGGTCTGAAAGTAATGGCCCATGTAATAATCTCGGTATTAATGCTTGGTTGGAAATTATTATTCTGTATGTTACAGTGATGTGACAGGTATATCAAGATACCTTTAGAAATCAAGCGATGCACTACTCGGTTGCAGTGGCAATTGTACAGGGCTAGTTTTATTAATGTAACCCCCCTTCATCTTCTTCGTTTTCTATCCATCCAAGAAGATTCAAAACTGATTTTTGTACAATATTCCATATTGGTTTCAATCATATTGAGAAAGTGTTACAATATCTCTTAAAATATCCAGGGTATACAGAAATATATTGATTTTTTTATATGGAATGCGCTGTATATTTTGATAGATGAAGATTCTTCTTTATATATGGTTGAAATCAGAATGATTTGGGGAGATATACAGGGTGTTCCATTTGAAAAATCTATTCATTTCTGTATACCCTGTATATTTGAATAGATATTGCATCATTGTCAAAATGTGCGCAAAATTGTATGGAATCAGTTTTGGAATTTCTTGAATGGGTGGAAAACGAAAAAGATAGAGGGGGTTAACATTAATAAAACTAGCCCTGTACCTAATTATCTCACAGATTTGTCAGATTTCGCTCCTATAGTTAGGTAAATAGATAACTGTAAAAATATGTTCTGAGATTAGTGAGATTCTACTATAGAATAATAATTTTTCACCTAATTGGTACTTAGTCGAATACCTATATACAGGATGAATCTGAGAGTGTTTTTTTTTGACAGGATGTATTATACAATGTGAGTCATAACTATTGGAACATAGGCTATAAGGGCGGATTGTTTGGATCAAAATATGACGATAGGAACAAATATGACTTAATGAAATATTGCTGTAGAAGAAGATACAGGGTGTTTCAATCGAAAAAGTATTGAATATGAACTAGCACAAAAATTTAATCACTGACAAGAAATGTCATTTACCAGCAACTATTCGACAATCCAAAGCACACTCTATGAAGATATTGTGTTCTCACAAGATTGCCAATATTACGTAAAAATTATGTTTATGTCATATGTTCTAATAAAAAGTCATTCACGTGGCGCCCCTTGTAAAAAATTGTTGAACAGTACATACAATAATATTCCCTGTTTGCCTCTGTGCCGATTTTGATATAACAATCGATAAACATACAGTGAAATTATTAGCAAAAGTTGGAAAAAAATCAACTTCAACGCCCTGTATCTCCCTCCATAGTAATATTTTATTGAGGCATATTTGGTCCTATCGCCACATTTTCGTGCAAACAATCCGCCCTTGGCCCATGTGCCGATAGTTATGACTCATCGTATCTCACCAAAACAAGTTCGGCACAAAATTGCTCATATAAAATATTTAAGATGACAGTACAGGTTTTTAAAGGTTTGAAGAAGGCTCCAACTAGGTATAAAACATTTTGTTCACATTTTCTTCAGAAAAAACGCGAAAAAACGTTATTAGTCGTGTAGTAATATGACCCTGTATCTTCAAGGGATGATAGATGATCGCCAGTCACTAAGTCAGTCTGAAGCAGTCGTACAAAACAGACGTCAGTCGACTCGCGATACATCCACGTACAAGCAGAATACGATTCAGACAAGCCTCGTTACATTGATTGATTGATTGATTGATTGATTAATAGCAGAATGATCAGTCAGGGTTTGAAGCCCAAAACACTGCAGCCTTTGGGCCTATTGTATTCCTGATCATGCTGTTGACTTAGGTGAACAGGTTCGCTACCTTGATGAGGTTTAGCAGCCTCTTCACCAGATCATTCTTTGAAAATGCCTCTTGAGAGTTTACTGCTCCCAGAAGGTTGTATCTCCAACGCGCTAGTGCTTCGCACTCCAGTATTACATGGGTGGCAGTTTCCTCCTCCTCATTGCATAGTCTGCATATGGGTTCGTCTGTATAGATGCCCATTTGATGCATATGTTTCCTCAAGGGGCAGTGACCGGTTATTAGTCCCGTCACTTGTTTGATCTGACTTCTGTTTAGGCTCAGAATGTCGTTAGTCACTGTTTTGGACAGTGTTCCAACCATCAGTTTACTGTGTCTTTGTCCTGGGACATTGTTCCAGTATGTCTGATGTCTTTCTTGCATCCACCTTGCCAGCCAGCCGCGTATTGAGGTTTTGGGGATACCGAACACAGGTTCCGGCCCCATAAACAACGTCGCAGACCCTTGCCGGGCAAAAGCGTCAGCTGCTTCATTGCCTTCAATTCCCTTATGCCCTGGCACCCATTGAAGAGTTACCTTGTTGTGGTTAGCCAGGGTTAGCAGGCTTTGAAGGCAATCCCAGACCAATTTTGATCTGATTTTATTGCATGTTAAAGATTGAATGGCCGCCTGACTATCTGAGCATATGAGGATTTGTTTACCTCTGTATCCTCTTACGATATTCTCTCTCAGGCATGCCTCAATAGCATGCACCTCTGCCTGGAATACTGAAGCATACCTCCCCAAGGAAGCACACATCCTGGTTCTGGGTCTATCTCCATATATTCCGGCTCCCGTGCCCTCATCAGTCTTAGAACCGTCAGTGTACCATACTAACGTGCCTTCCTGACAGTTAGTCAAGACCCTTTCATCCCAGTAGAGCTGAGTGTTGAAGGGTCTGTAATAGTTATTTCTAGGCAGCATTTTGTCCCTTCCCATATCCATCAGTGGGCTTGAAACTTGGCTGATTATTTTTGTATGTCCCAGGGAGTCACCCCGAGCATACCAGTTGCCGGTACACTCCAGTCTGTATGCCCCCATCCTCGCTTCCGCCCTGATGAAGATTTCAAGAGGTGGAATATTGAGTATGGTTTCCATAGCAGCGGTAGGAGTGCTGCGCATAGCACCTGTGATGCAGAGACAAGCTAATCTCTGGAGTTTTGAAAGCTCCATTATAGCTGATCTCTGTTCAGTCTTAGGCCACCAGACAAGCGATCCATATACAATCATTGGTCTCACCACAGCAGTATACAGCCAATGTACCATGCGTGGTTTCAGTCCCCATGTGTTACCAATCGCTCTCCGAGAAGCCATTAGTGCCATTTTGCCTTTGCTGACAGTCTTTCGCAGTTGAGTATTCCAGGTTAGCCTAGCATCTAGGGTTACTCCCAGATACTTAACCTCCTGTGTCATACTTAGCTGTGTGTCAAAAAGTCTGGGAACTTTTAGTTTGTCCAGTTTCTTCTTTTTCGTGAAGGCCACAAGTGCAGTTTTACCAGGATTGACCCTGAGGTCTGCCTTTCTGCACCAGCCCTCTACTATCTTCAGGGCTCTCTGCATCAAGTCTGAAATAATTTCAGGATGCTGCCCCTCTACCAGAATGACAACATCATCTGCATACCCCTGTGAGTGAATTCCTACATTGTTTAGTTTTTTCAGGAGTTCGTCAATAACCAGATCCCACAGCAGGGGAGAAAGAACTCCTCCCTGTGGGCAACCCCTAGAAATCGTCACCTCCATGGTTTCACCAAGCAATGTGGATTCCGCTGTTCTGTTGTGTAGCATGTTTTTTATCCACCTACATGTGGTGTCTTCCACGCCTCGTTACATACATACATCCATTTCGAGTACATTCATACCTCAACATTTATTGTAATTAGTGTTTATTGTTTTCACTAAAGTGCTCTCCATTTGGACCCATCTCCTGACAGTAAACGTCATCATTCCATCATACCACAAGTCTAGCATCAGATACCATACAGTTGCATTATTTAATCAGAAAAATCAATCAAAAACCTCTTTTCACATTTTCATCCTATTAATTTCCATTTTAGAGTGATTTTTTCATCATATTTCCTCTAATGAATCTCATATCAATGAAATTAGATTGTTTATGTACAAAACCTTTAAATGTATGTATACCTCCGTTACATTTTCTACAGAAACAATTTTTAGCCAAACAACTTATTTTGGCTATATCTCGCCAGCTATACCCTGTTAAATGAAAAACATCACTTTCAGATTCACCCTGTATACAATATTATGTTTTCTAAACGAAGTTAAGTGGAAAGAGAAATCCATCATGGATTCATTGTTATCATCAATGATGGGTACCTACTCTCAGGACACAATAAGTTGGACGTCCATGAGACATCTTTGGGTGAAACATGGGCGTTCATTGGATATCCAAAATACGCTCTATGGATATACATCGGATATCCATGTGTTGGATAGGATGATTGCAGTTTAAATTTCCGGATCAGTATATTTTTGAAAGCTGAACATCAATAATCCAAGATCTTTCTTTAGTGGAAGTTTTGTTATATACAGTCTGTCCAAGATAAGGTTGAACAGCATGGGGATCTCGGAAACGGTAGGAGATACGAAGTCGCTTGAATGGGGAAAAAGTTGCGCATTCGGAGGCTCATATCAAGAGCCTTCGAAAATTTTGAAAATTATTTTTAGTTTTTGAGTTATATCGAAAAAAGTGAATTTTTGGAATTTCTATTTTATTTTTTTTCTCCGTTATTATCAGAGATACAGAAAAACTGAAAATATTTTTTCATTGCAACTTTTGATGAAGTTTAACGTGGTGATACCAATTTTGTTATGCGACGTTTCGTATTCGTGGAACCATCATCAACTTTGGTTTTTTATATACGGTCCTGATAATTTTTTTACAGATTCTGAAAGGTTTTTTTATTCTGAATCCAACGATGTACTATACAAGGTGATTCGAATGTGTTTCGACCTATTTTTATCCACCATCAATGTTTTTTCAAACTTCCAAAAGAAAAAAAGCCATCAGTTCCACTTATTTCTTATCATTCAGTGTAAAACTTGATGGATTAGTTATTCAATACTGGAAAGTGAATAAAAAATATTTCACTACATCATTCGATCAATGCAGCGTTTAAAATTGTTGATGAATTCTTACACGAATTACTTTAACAACTTAACTTTGACAATACCTACAGAGACATTCATAACAAATGTTCAAAATGATAACCATTATTTTCTGAACAGAGATATCCCTCTTCTCACAGTTGTTTCTAAGACATTGCTAAGCATTTCTGGGGTTATTCTATTGAATGCTTCGAAGACACTGTCCCTTAGTTCTTCTTCATCCTCAAAGTTATTTGCGTGTACAAAGTTCGATATATCCCCTAAGAAAAAATCCAGCTGTGTCAAATCAGGCGACCGCGCCGGCCAAGGGATAAAAACGCACGGACTTCTCTGGAATTATGTACCGGAGCGCCATCTTGTTGAAACCAACAGAGTTCTGAACTTTCGCAATCGGTAAATCATCCAGAGCTTCCTCAAGATGATTCTCAAGCGAATTTCTATAACGTTCTGAAGTCTGTGTTTCATGGTAAATAGATGGAACAATAATTCGTGTACCAAATATTGCAACCCACATATTAAAGCCGAAACGGTGTTGGTGTCTCGCTGTAATGTATAAATGTTCATTTTCTCGTGAACAATAATGTGTATTTTTTCTATCGAAGCTACCATGATTAGTGACCATGCTTTCATCAGTCCAGATGATTGTTCGAAAGAAATCTGCAAAATTTTAACATTTCCTGGTATACCACTCACAGAATGTCTTGCGCCTTTCGTCATCGCCTGGTTTTAGCGCTTGACATATTCTGAATTTTTATGGATGGAATTTTTGTTTCTGCAAAAAGAAATGGGTTGTTGATTGAAACCAGTTGATGAGGTATTAGTGTGCTGACTAATTTTCCTCAAAATGAGTGGAACTGATGGCATTTTTCCTTTGGAGTTTCGAAAAAACATTGATGATGGCCAAAAACAGGTCGAAACACAAATGAACCACCTTGTATAATACATGGTTGAATTCAGAATAAAAAAACCTTTTAGAATCTGTGAAAAAATTATCAGGACCGTATTTAAAAAACAAAAGTTGATGATGGTTCCACGAATACGAAACGTCGCATGAAAAAATCGGTATCACCACGTTGACCGTCATCAAAAGTTGCTATGAAAAAATATTCTCAGTTCTGCTGTATCTCTAATAATGACGGAGAAAAAAAAATAAAATAGAAATTCTAAAAATTCACATTTTTCGATATAACTCAAAAACTAAAAATAATTTTCAAAATTTTCGAAGGCTCTTGATATGAGCCTCCGAATGCGCAACTTTTTCCCCATTCAACCGATTTCGAATCTCTTACCGTTTTCGAGATCCCCAAGCTGTTCAACCTTATCTTGGACAGACTGTATTTGAACGTTGAATACATAAACGGAATATTCACATTTATAAAGAGGGTGTCAATGAATCAATGCTTAAGAATTCAGGGGATGATTCCTTGTCATAATTTACGAAAAAGAGTTCGAATAACGATTTGTCGTTATCGAAATACAGGGTATCAGGTAAGAGCCCCAGCGATTTTTCCATTTTCCTCATTCTCCATTGTTTGTCATGATCATGAGAATTAAAATTTCATACGAATAAACTAAAATAAGGGTGTATCTAAATAACACCGAAAAAATTGAAGGGGTGTTTTGTTGTGACATTCCAGCAAATAAAGGTAATATAATCATGTGTCCTAACTTGCTCCGTTTTTGAGACACAGGATGTTGAAGTTGGAAGTATCAATTGTTTTTATTTACAACCCCCTTGTATAAGCTTTCATGCGGTGCCAAAATTCAATATGGATAGAGACTGAGAAAGTCCCAAAATTTCAAAATCATTCTAACTGGGGTTATTGAGTAATCTCAATGGAAGTCTTGAAAGCACCTACATTGAAATTTGGAGTCAAATCGAGATTTTATTGTTTTCTCAAGAGCTGAGCTAGATACAAGAATCACACAGGGGTTGGAGAAGTTGTAATTCCAATAATTGGATCTAATGAAAATATGACACTCAGTAAAACCGGTGGTATACAATGACATTCAACATGAATATCGATAAATTTACCCACTGTGACGCCACTGGAATTATTATTTCGAATCTTATTGCACTAGAAGAAGCTCCATATCACCATTAACAGAACCACACCGTTCTATTCATATTGATAAAAAGACAATCTGAATAGAAAAACGATATTCCATGAAAATATTGATACCATGTATCTCGAAAACGAAGCAAGTTAGATAACCTTGATTTCCTAATATCACAAGGAATCACTCTTCGAATTTTTTCGGTGTTATTCAGATACACCCTGTATATATATCGCCATAAAAATATAAATGATAATAGATTTTGGAGGAATCTTGGAATCATTATATCTACTTCCCAGCAAACATTTTGATATGGGGCATTGATGGCCCAATATATTTTCCCTATACCTGACATCAGTGGCCCAGTAAATGGTCCCATATGCGGGACCCTGTATATCAGTACACTGCGGCCGGCAGCTGGTCCCAGTGCTGGGTACCCAGCACTCATATTCAGTTCCACGGCAAAAGGCCATTACAACACACATTGAGTTTTCCATAGCAGGCCCAGCATATACATAAATGATGGGACTGTAAAGGCCAATTATCAATATTGGTTACATACTATAGGGGTATTAGGGGTCCAATGAATATGAAAATTCTAGTAACTCTATCTTTTGTAATGTAACCCTCTTATGATATTATACATATCAAATCGACAAATACCAGATTTCAAGGAAACAATTTTATGACTGACACAATGATACCTATCTTCTCTTCCATGATGAAACTTCTGAGTAATTTGGGTAGCATTCTTTCAAAATGGATTCTTCGTTATTGCGAAGTACTTCTGAAATATGAATTTCTTCATCAACTATCAGTGGCTTTTCTTGATATCAGAATTCTACCTCCATAGGAGTATGAGAAACGAGATATACTGTTGCACGAGTTTATATAACACGATCAATATAGTCTGATAACGTGATAACTTATATGGAGCTTTTCAATTCGCATTATTTTCTTGACACAGGCATTTCTGTAGTTGGAACCTCATTGTTATTTAGTTTTGTAATAGAGACAGCTTTTCATAAAAGTACTTTTGATAGCAACGAACGAGTTAAATATGATTATAGTTATTCTTCTGAATTTCATAATGAATTCGAAACGCTAGATAGGTAGATTGATACTTACTCAATATTATCATAATTGAAGGATCCATCTTCCATATTATCAATTGAGAATACTCATGTCGATATAAATAACGACCAGGGAAAGTGAGTAGCACAATAATTTGACAACAAACCAGAAAAAAACAAAATTTATGCTATTACTAGAGGATCACATATAATAATAATAATCTAAATGATCGTTGATGTAGACGTTCCCAGAACATCCACCAGGGGGTCGAATAGTGAACAGGAATCTGGCCAATGAGCCACAACTCGTTTTAACTAATGGTTACTTAGCATAGAAAAATAATCGTCCCTTTACCAATACACCTGCATCGTCACTTACCCAGACTTTCCTGCACTAGGTCAAACTTCTCTGCTCCCGGTAGTACCAGGTTTGTTGGGTTATCACTCGTTTGCAGGTACAGGTTGGGTCAGAGTAAGACCGTGAAACCTTGTATTTCAATTTCTTACTTCATTTTAGGGTGAAAAGTGATATCGCAACAACACTACGTTAATGTCAAACTTGAATCAGCCTATTCAGCGCATTCGCCATAATTGTAAATACATCATTCTTTGATTTGGTGAAAGGGCAATAATATTCCCCAAAGAAGCCAATTTACCAAAATTCAATTGATTTGAAGTTGACGAAAGGAATTCCGTTCTAAGAATTGGAGTTCTTAACTTCTTAAACAGGGTATTTCAGGAAAAGTTGGCCCTGTTGCTAGGATAGGTAAAAATCAATTGGATTTATGCTCAGTAAAAAAATCCGTATCCAAGAAACAATAAAGAAGGGCTTGTTGAAAAAACAATTGTATTTTTTGAAAGATTATGTCGAACCTAAAAGATTGAGATGAAATTTTGTATAAAATATGTATTGGAAGCTGACACAAAAGAAACTCCATTGACATCAAAAATGTACCCGATCATCAACAAGTGGAAAATCTGATTAATGAACCTCCACAAGGGTGATTTTCTAGGAGGGTGTTGTAATACATAATACATATTCTGATCAGATTGAATCTTTATTAGCACCAAATATTGAGAGAGGAATTCATACTTCCATCAGAAGAATGGACTAATGAGATGAACATCAATATATTCAACAATGATTCTCATTTTTCACTAATGTTTCCGAATCACTGTACTTCTTGTTTCACTTCATTTTCTAAGCCATTTTTTTCGTGCAGTTTCAATAGCTCCTAATGTATTTTGTCCATATCCGTTTCCTTCACATTCAATATCATTCATCTCATGTGAAGAAACATTCATGTAGATATATTGTTCAATTTCAAATTCAATTAACACTTACAATTGATGATTTGGTGCATAACTTCTTTAGTTGAAGAAGTATCAAAATGAATCGAATGGAGTTCCATAGTGGACCATTTTTTACATTTCCACGATTCATATAGCTACAAGATGAAACTCTCTATGAATTATGATTAAAAAACTATACCCAGTTGATATACATTTACCCTCATGAGGGCAAATAATGAACAAAAAAAAATAAATGAAATATTTAATCAGAGATTCCTTGGTAGATATGGTTTTGAAGAATGCAGATGATAATAACCATAGGAGCGAAATATCGGCTGACAGCTATTTGACATGAAATTAGTTGAAATTTGGATTTTTGAAAGTTTGGTTGCGATTATCGCTATAAACTATTGAAAGCAGCTGCGATAGTGAGTTTGGAAATGTCCATACAGAATTTCCAATGTAACAGTTAGTAGGTATAGTTATTCTGTTTAAATTTCAGTATTTGATACAAATTTGAATTAATAAGGACGAAACTGTATTCTACGAAGAAATATAATATGGAAATGTGCCTCATTCATTTGTTATTCTACATGGTTGCCGGAATAATAAACAGTTTTTTTGGACTTGCAGACTTCCAGGACTCGCCTACGACTCGGTCTAGAATTTTGTCTACTCGTTCAAAAATTCCGCACTTGTTCCGTAAATTCCTATTCTGGACGTTTTGCGTACACTATTGTTGATGAACTGATGAGCACCTTCTTAATTTTTATTCTACCACTGAACAGAATAGTTGTTCATCATTCAGAAACAAAATTTAATGAGAACTCCTCCCTGCAGTATATCTAAGTTTATTAGTTTCCAAGCAATGACCATCAATTGTCAAACAATCATAAAACCACTACTTTCTTCTTAACAGGAAATGGTTGGTCGGTCATGATATAAAAATGTTTTGTTAGAATGTTTTAGTGGGTCTCAAGAGTTGTTAGATCCATATCATATGGCGAATAACACTTTAAAACAAATAAAATTTTATTATTGTCATTCTGGTGCACAACTACAAGAAAATCGTAAAGTAAAGTATGTGAGGAGTGCTGCTTGATATGAAAATGCATAGCTATAAACTTGATTGTTTACATGGAACCTAAAATGTTGAACTGCATATTCTGAAAATGGGGAGTTACCACGACTACATCAATCGGGCAATTTGGGGATATATTCCATTGTACCCAATGCCTTCAGTAATCTGAAATTTAACCGACTGAAACATAATTCATCTAGAGGCTAGGAGTTTCCATATTACTCCCAAGAAATATGATACACACAGAGTGTTTTCTGAGTCCCTCATTTTAACAGAGCCTGAGGAATTCGTGAAGAGGAGTCAATTCACTAAGAATCGTTCACATGAATGTTGCCAAATGAAGCAATAAGAAAATATTATGAACAAATAAAATAGAAAGCTCTTGCCTACTGCCTGGTATACGGAATTGGGCATACATTTTTTTACTACCAATACTGGGTAGAAGCTGCCGAGATAAATGACAGAACATTGACTCTTTGAGAATAATGGGTGATCCAGGAGCTATAATAGGTAACCCTTGTAACTTTAGTGGTTCATGGAAAACATTAACCATATTATTATTCACGTGACATGATGTTCAAACAAGTTCAAGAGTATGAAATTTCAGGAAAATCAGTAATACGTACTCATTATACAGTGGCCAAGCAAGCTATCACATGTTAGTGTATAAGTGCTAGAAACTTCAGGGGCTGATTCCTTGTGGTAATTTAGGAAATGAAGTTCATATAAACATGTGTCCTAACTTGCTTCGTTTTCAAGATACAGGGTATTAATATTCCCGTGAAAATTCGTTTTTTTTAATCATTATACTCAGATGTATTTTTACCAATTTTGATGAAACTTGTTGGTTTTGTTGAATGTAACATGGAGCTCCTTTTGATGTGATTGAATTCGAAAAAATATTTTCAGTGGCTTCATAGTTGGTTAATTTATCGATATTTATGGTTATATAATATCATTGTGCGCCCTTGGCTTTTCTGACTTCCATATTTTAATTAGATTGAATAATTGTAATATCAACTCTCTTACATATTTCTTGTTCAAATGCTCACATTATACAACTTTCAAATAAAACTCAGGTAGTGGGTGCATAAGAGAAACAATAACTTTATTGTTAACTAGTGAGGGAGTTGTTTCAGTTCGCGTGTGGATGGAGTAAGTGGTGCCCCAAGAGGAGTACTACTCAAGAAGAGTTACTAATCACTTGCATATGTTCTTTGCTCACAAATCTTAGGGGGTTTAGCAGCCAACTTACCTTGAGGTATCGATACCAGAAGTGAACGAATTGCAAGCTATAGAATACCCATACTAAATTTAGGTAAGATAGAGGAAGCAAGTATGCAATGTTCAGAATAAGAGGAACTACAAAATAGAAAGCGATACAGCTCACTTGGTCTAATCTCCACTCTGCAGAGATGGCTGTTGACAGAACTCTCTAGGTAGGGGTCCCAGGTCTCCAACTTGGGTGATCCCCCTCTCGTTAATTTACTATGTTGCGGGTGAGTCTCAAGGAGCATTAGACATATAGCAAGCAGTAAAAGCGTTACACAGGCAAGCCAAGCATACCAGCCAGCAGTAAAAGTAGTGTGCCAGTAAATAGTCTGAAGCGATGGCAACAGTGGTTGCAAGTGGTGGAAAGCAACTAATAAGGTACTACAGGTACAAATAAAAAGGCCCTGCAAATAATGATAATACCTTGTAGAGAATTGTAGGATTTACAGAAATATGGAGAGATTGGCAGGAATATAGTTTGATATATAAGACATACCTTGATATCTGGTGGCCTGAGGTAGCAACTACGGTTAGTTGGAAAATATGATATACATATAATCAAATTTTACCATAAATAATATCCATCTATATGTAGTAGCCAGTGGACCATCCTTTGACTACTATAATTTCGGTTAATTTATTAAAATGAAAATCCGCTAAAATGCGAGGACACGTTTTCTATACCTTCCTAGGTTACAAAAAAGTCCCTTATCCCTCTCATATTCTCGCGGTATTTTGGCGAAATACCAAGGTTATCTCATTTTTAGGTTATTCTTTAAGAGTACCTAAATAGAGAAGAATACAGAAGAAGACTATATGTCGAGCCAATAGTTCTGTAACCCCAATCCTGAATTCAATGTTATTGTCCTCTTGTTCAAGTTCGTACAAGGTAATTATTTATTCACTTTATGAATTCCTAACTAATCCAGTTTATTTTACAGCTGGTAACGACCCATATCAAGTGGAGTTGGAAACTCAAGGGAATCTGTTATTTGCTGGGTGAGTAATTGTGTAATCATATTATAAAATACCATTATTAATCCATAACTCATTTTAAGGTATCAGGAGAATCGTATAGCAGCCCTGCAACTGGTACATGAAAACCAAGCATACTTTATGGAATGATTATTGTCCGATTTGCTGAATAAATGAATTTTCATCGATTATTCTATTAACAGTCACTTTCAGGGAATACTTATGATTCAAAAAAATTGAAACCGTAACAACTTTCATATCCTCTGTGTTTCTTTTGTTTTTCTCTTGAGGAAGCAATAAAAATTCGATTTGTCTCCGAATGTTAATGTAGGTGCTCTCGAAACATTCATTGAGATTAATCAATAACCTCAATAGGCATCATTTTGAAATTTTGAATAATAAACGTTTCTGGCTACTACCAGAGGCGTTCGAGAGGGGCAAGTGACTATGGTTGATCCTTTCCTAATTCTACGCCACTGGAGGAATGGCCATTTTATTAAGATTTTTGGATTTTCCTGGAACTTCTACATGAATATGGAACTTCTTCCTCATTTTGAATCAAATATAATGATTGTTCAAGCCAATTGAATATCTCTTCATAAACAATTCTTGGATGTGCTTGATTGAATAAGATCCAGAGTACATGCAAGACGTATTTACTTAATTCAAACCGAGATTCAAACTTCAAATTCGCTCTGAAACAAGATAATTAACTCCATTACGCAAGATTACATTTTGTCGTGCGTATATGACACTTTCATTTGCTTCATTCAATTAAATTTTTGCTTGATTCAACAATTCCTTTTTATTTTTCGTGTATGTTTTCCTAATTCTACCTCAAATTTTTTGTTCATAACATGTCCTTTCGTCACATTATTAACTGAACAAATCACTAGTTGGTACTGCTTACCAATTTCTTTGCATTAAGATTCCCACGCCAATGATGTAACAAGAGGACGTTATTACCTATCGCATCGTTCAGAATCAACTAATAAGTATTTAATTACGTTATTTGAAACAAGTTGCTATTTTCGGAGGGCATCGACTCCTACGTGAACGCTAGGGGTCGTTAAGTTTTGGACAACTTTTCAGCAAAACGACTAACAAGCCTCTCTCTATCTCCTTCTATTTCGTTACACAGTTTCAAGGCTTGTTCCACTTTGTTTACTTTTGATATAAGCTCAGAAAGTCCCGCTTGAGCATCGATTACATGTGACTATGTTAGTTCTTTCGAAACCGTCTAAAGCTAATTATACGGGGTGATTGAACAATGCATGGAGATTAATTTGAATCTACCTTTGGTAATGATGACATTTTCATTATCTGATAATATTTTATTCTTGATCCTGTTAGAAATAAGGTGAGTACGTCTCTGAATAATGGATTATTATTCTATAAATGAGATTCCTGAAATCCATTCTTGTTTCGCTACAACTCTCAGAATAATTTTGTAGTAGTAAATTCCTCAAATTTCCGGATGGTTTTGAGGAAAGATTTGATTTTCCAAATCTATTCATTTAAAATACTGTCGGTATTTCAATTGAGGAGGTTTACATTAATTTCACTTGATTATTTGGGATTTTCTCTCCTCGTTTCTACAAAATAAAAATATGAGTATTATACAGTGTGACCCACTTCTAATGGAACCACCCCTGTATCTTACGTAATCGTTGGGTAAGGATCCTGAAATTTGCTGGAGCGAGAGATATGTGGGCCAGGTAGCCGTGCGGACAGAGTGTCTATATTCTAATTCGCATTCGCTTGCCGGTCGTGGGTTCGATCCCGTCGACTGCAGAAATTTTTTCTGATGGCCCAAGAAAGTGTTTGAGATCACACGTTAAAAGGTAAGGCCCCCGTCATTCCTTGCTCGCACAAGACTTTCGAAGACTTTTGAGGGTTGCTCGTAAGGGGGCAACCGAATGACGGATAGAACAAATTTTAGAACAAATTTTAGAACAAATATACCAAAAATGCACTCTATGACCAAGTGGGGTCATCTTCAGTGATATACACTGCTCGCCAACAGCCACGAAACTACCCCAATTTCCGGAAAATGATATTAGGAGTCAAAATAGGTCGAATATCACTTCAGATTTGGAATCAGGACGCCCAATTTACTAACTATTCAAATTTTTCCTGGAAAATATTCAGTTCGCTTTAAAATGTTACTATAGATACGCTCAAAATAATAGATACATGGAATTTCATATATCTTTCCAAGAGATTCTTCTTCATCAAACATTTTTCAAACAAGTTGACTAGATATCGATTGACTTTTCCTCGGAAGTTCCTATAGTAGTCAATGATGTTTTAGGACAAATCATCTGATTCGTTCTCACAACTCACAATACTATATTTTTGTTTATCGAAAATCTAGAGAAAAAATAGGTATACCACCTATTCGATACAACTATTATACAGAAGTACTTGACAGATTCATAATCAATCAGGTATAAAGTGCATAAAGTAGGCGTTTATGGACCTCACTGACCAAAAATGTGCATGAATTTTATGCACAACCGCTCGAGACAGTAGTTAGTTATATATTGATAACAAACAAATAGAAGTAGTGAGTAAATTCACATATCTTGGAGTAGATTTCTCCTGCTCTGCGCTATTTTCAGAAATGGCGTTATCTACAGTCGTAAAAGCTATAAACGTGCACTTGGTGCTGTCATGGAAATTATGTCTCGCTCCAAAATGTCTAGTTGGGAATCAAGAATTGAGTTATATAACTCAATCATTATTTCCTCTTTGTCATATTGCGTAGGGGTTTGGGGAATTAGATATCCAGATGTGCTAGAAAGAATCCAAGTAGCTTTCTTCAAAAGACTGCTGGGATTATCAGAGACCACCCCAGATTTCACTTTCACGAACTAAATTTGCACAGAATGAAATCAGTAATTCTAGACTCATATAAAACTTTTCTATTGCGGAATGACAAAAGCAGACTATCTCATTCAGAATACCCCGAGCTCTACAATTGTTTACCAAGTGAAAGTGGTTTACTCTATCTGAAATTACCGTTGCCGATACACATCATCAGACTAATTTGTCAAATACGAACTTGCAATAAATATTTCATTAATTTTACAATAAACGGTTTGTCGTACATAATTAAAACAAATGAAATCTGCACTATTTGTAATTTTAATTCAAACGAAACTATCGAGCATATTTTCTTTGAATGTCCTACGAAAACTGACTTGTTTCATAACAGGCTTTCTGAAGATACGCTCATTCATTCTGAACGAATAGCTATAGTTATACAAGCCATTATAATTTCATAGAAATCGAATTGAAGTTTGCATGATATGTATACGGATGTCATGTACGTATTTCATTTTATTTTATTTCTGTAGATCGATAATCACATCAATTAGTATTCTTCTTGCCATTTAAGTATATATGTATAAATAGGCCTAATACTGCTACGATTAGTTCAACTTTCTGAACCAGCCAGGCCTTCCCAAACTCTTTGTTATAAGAATTGAGTATTCTTTTGAACAATAATTATATCTATCTATCTATCCATCAGTAGTTATAGGTACATTATACGGAATTAATCAATGTCAGTAATTTATATCTATTTCACTATCTGTACAGTAATAGCATTTTTATTTCTTGGGCAGTATGGACGTGTACCACTTCATATCTCAGAATTCATGAGGAAAATAAGTGGAGTTGTTATACAGAATGATCAAACTTCAATTACTAATACTCGAGGAAATATGTATATATCTCGATGAAATACTGATTCTCATCTAGTCTCAAATATGCTTATTTCAATATTGTTGATAGATTTAAATCTAACACTTCGTAGGTAGGTAGTAGGTATACACTATTATATTTTATACCCTCGGCTTCGCTTGCATGAATACATATCAAAGATCATTACATTACATTACAGAACTGAATCAATGTTATTCATTATTTAAAAATTACGACATACAATGAAGTTTCAGAAACAGAAAACATGCTGCATTGATATAATTTACTACAACAAAAGGTAAAATGTATTTCAGTGCAACAACGTTTCCGCATGGATTATTTGTTGCGCACTGTCATGTCAGCTAGAATATTTTTTACGCGCAGTAAACAAATGTTTTTGCTGATAAAAAGTATATTTTATGTCCTTTCTAATACATCTAAGAATATGTATTCAAAGTTTCATGATATTCGGTTAGCTAGTTATGGCGTGTATGCCCGACAAACAAACATACATTCACATTTTTTCAATATTAGTAGGGATAAGGATAGGGATTATCGAGTTCTATTGATTCTTCTAGTCACTAAAAGATGTTCACCTTTTATACGGAGAGCAAGCAAAAACTATACATCATATCACATCGTTTTAAATAAACCTTCATTTTATTCAACAGGTTATTTCTAGAAAAATAACAATCATAGTAGATATTCGTGAAAAAAAATATCATAGTGAATAACGAATTACCTTGCAGAAACAATGATTTTTTTAATTGCATTTTTAATTGAGGTCGACGATATCAATTCACGGAAAAATGTTATAGTTATTTCCCAATATGAATTTGTAAATTTATTCAAATGAGGTGCACTTCCAGATAAAAATTATTGTTAATAACAAAGCAAACAAGACCATATAGCAGCACACTGATAAATCGACGAAAATGGCTATGCTGCCAAATAATATAACCTTGATTCTTGATGCATTTGCTGACCCCAATTCGAAACATTGCATTTCTAGAGCTTCGATTTGTATACGACTATCGGCTATCTGCACGTCGGCAGTCTTCTGTTTCACAACATTGTGTAGGGTGATCTGAAAGTTCTTCTATCTCTATCAGCGGTCACAATCTTCACCAGTGTCTACTAAAGCTCAAGAAGAATTCTAACACCTACCTCCTCGGCCGCTCTCCCAATCCTCCCTATAGGAACGCACGATATGTTCTTCTAACATTATAGAGATTCCCTTACGTGCGCACCAAGCGATAAAAAAAAATACAGGATGGAATGAGGGTCGGTACACACATAAAAAGGAGATTACCTACTTCATCTAATAGAATTTAGAATCGACTCGGCCGTTACTTGATGGAAATCCATGGAAAATGTGAAAACTTCACAAACGATAAGATTTCCACAAAATTCTCAAACACACGACATGTTTCGCTAACACAGTAGCTTCGTCAGGTGATATACTGGTACCAGTATACCAGTATATCACTGATTTGTTGGGAGTAACCACTTGCCCAGTCCAACGCTTTGCAGGTGACAGTATAATGCGTTCTTTTCCAGAATTCTCATTTCTTCCATTTCAACGCAACTGGAGCTCAAGCCTGTTTCTTCAGAAAGGCTGAACTCATAATGCTTGATATAACAATGTCTGGTACCCCCAGTTCCACAAATTACACTGTATCTACGAGTACACCATATCTAGAAGTACGCACCATATCTACACGGAAAAAAGGAATTGTTGAACCAAGCAAAATTTAATTGAATGAAGCAAATATAAGTGTCATATATGCACGACAAAATATAATCTTGAGATGAGTGAATCTATATCTTGTTTCAGAGCGAATATTGAGTTTTAATCGAGTGAATATGTATCGCATAAACTCTGGATCTTATTCAATCAAACACATACATGAATTGTTTATGTAGATATATTGAATTGGTTCAAACAATCATGTTGTTTGATTCAAAATAAAAAGATATTGATTCAATCAAATTAGTAGTTGATTCAATGAAATATTAGGTTGATTCAATGAATTAATTGGTGATTCAATGAAATATATTTCGTTGATTCAATAAAATATTCTGTTGAATAGAGAAAATGTATTTTCATTCGACAAATTGTTTTGTTCAACCTAATTCATTATTGACTCGGGAATTTTCTGACATTTTACATCAATAGAATAAACTAAACTAGGAAACTAGTCGATTTTTAGCATATATCTCCAGTCTTCACTTCTCTTCAGCAGATGCAAGGCTATTTCGGCTTGCTAAGCATCCTAAGTTCGATTTATTCAGCTGATATCTCAAACACGAAGAATTAGGCTTCACGTATACTTATAATGAATTCGAGGCAGGTAGAGACGAAGCGACAAGATCGCCATCTAGTGGCGAACATTTAACTTTATGTTGAAGCCACGAGATATTTTATTGATATTACATATTTCGTCGCTATTCAAGCAAATGATCCGTTCGAAACGAATTCATTGCTACATCGGAATAAGAAAACTTTGATGTTGTTTCAAAGATATATTCTTATCAAAATGATCATTATTTCATCAAATCAATGAAACGTTTATAGTTGAATTAACATCGACTCTATTTTGGATCGACATATTTGGTTTTTGAGATAACCATATATTTTGTTGATGGAATTGATATTATACTGTTCATTCAATCAAACTACATTCTTGATTTGAACAAGATGCTTCCATGGAGTAAACATGTTGCTGTTTCATTCAACAATAAATGGCATAGTCCAACAAAAATAATTCAAGCATAAATAATTTATTGATGCAACAAATCCTTTTTTTTTTTCGTGTGAAAGTACGGTATTTCCTTTGATTAATTATTACGCACTCTCATGAGAAACGAGGTACTACACCCAAATATACGATGATGCACTTAGATTCAATTCAGAGACTAGCCATTCGCATGGCTGATGATGTCGCACTCACTAATTCCTTGGCATTATTGGAACCTCTAGGAAAGTTGTCTACCACTGTTTTCCATATATTTCCACGGGTAATACTCTTTGGAAATCATTCACTCACTAGCAATAGCAGTCAGACGAACTCAACAAGTTCAATCAGCAATAACTTTTGGTCGCCGACCTCGAGATATGTCGAACATTTCTTTATCAGGACTCGTTTGCTCATGGGGCGGCGAAGCTTTGGAGCTATGTCTATTCAAATGATAAATGAGATGTAAAAGACCCTGTTCATCCTCACAAACCTATCTCTGAACAAGGAGAGTAAACGTTCTACTCTTCAGTCCCAATTCCCTCTGAATGCTCAACGAAGGATGTATAATAGAGCATGAAATAGAGACATTAGTCTGAAAAAATAATGGTAGGCCCTGTATAACGAGTTTTCAGAAGACACATCAGGTATATCTGTAACAAGAATTGAAGTAGGATAATTTTGAACCGTTCTTGAACTGATTCATTAATTTAAAATGATTTAAATATCATTTATGATTTTGATAGTTGAATGCATGGGTTACGTGCTCAGGTATTTGAGGTCATCATTTGCGAATCCAGTTTTTATTTGGAACATTGTATAATAATTTATTAATTTATTTCTGTATACTAATGATCCAACAACGACAATATAGGTACACGTAGAATCAACAAGTGAATGTTTTATTTTCATTGTCAATAATTAATGTCAATATTATTTGAATTTACAAAACCACTAGTTGCGTGTTGAATTTGGATTTGAAAATGTAGGAATATAGAAACATTCAATGAACTCCAAACCTGATGTAGGGGCTAAAGTGTCACTTTGAATCGACAATAATTATTACTTCTGATTTTTCAAATTGTTACCCCAATACTGACCTCCATTACCAATTATTTTAGGCGATAGTATTGTTCTTAGATGAATTCTCAAATTAATTGATTAAAAAGGCAAAAAGACCCTACCTAGCAATTACATACCGATAGCACTGCTATGTATTATTTCAAAGATCATGGAAAAAGCCTCGGAAAAAGCTATCAACATCGAGCTCATGAAATACCTGGTAACATTCTGGTAATATCAATGATAGGCAATATGGCTTCCGACATCAGAGATCAACTGGTGACCTGTTCGCTTACGTCTCATATATATGGCAACCAATCTATTGAAAAATATGGTGAAAACTTAGCAGTGGAACTTGGTATCTCCAAGGCATTCTATCGAGTCTGGCACCACAGATTTCTCGCCAAGCTTCCATCATATGGCTTGCCTCCCCAGCTATGTTCTCAGCTAGCTAGTTTTCTCTGAAACAGGTCTCTCCATGTAGTGGTCGACGGAATTTCATCTGACTCTCTCATCGTAAATGCTGGTGTTCCGCAAGGATCAATTCTAGCACCAATACTATTTCTACTCCATATCAACGATTTGTTGGAAGCAACTCTATGTCCAGTACACATCTTCGCGGAATATAGTACCCTCCATACCACCTTCTCTTCCAGGGCTCCAATTCCAGACAGGCAGATCAGAAACGAACGAGGGAGAAATGTTGACAACATAAATATGGACTTGGCAACAATTCTCGAATAGGAATCCAATAACTTGGTTGATTTCAATGCAAACAAAACACAAGCATGCCTTTTCTCTAGAAAAGACGATCTCACTGTGCCCACCATGAGCTTGTCAGGAGTAACCATACTTTTGAAGACATTAATTTCGATGCTTGATGGGATTACTATCAGCAATAACCTTTCTTGGGAAAATCACGTGAGATCAATTGCTTAAAGTGCATCCCAAAAACTTGGTTTTCTGTTTCTGGCCAAGAGCTATTTCACTTCCAGTCAGCTTCTTATGATCTATAAGGCACAGATCTGACCTGTCCTTGAATACTGTTTCCATATATGGAGTGCAGCACCCAAACATACCCTGAAACTGTTGGATTCTGTCCAAAAAAGGGCAATTCGTCTCGTGGGTGATGCTTCGCTCACAAACTCACTCACTTCTCTGGAACAGCGTAGAGAAGTTGGCGATCTGGCTCTATTTCATAGATATTTTCATGGACGATGCTCTTCTGAAATATCAACAATTGTTCCTCCTTTGGCAGTCCCCGCGAGATTTACCCGTCGAGTTCAGGCTTCGCACCTCTTCGTGATCACTTTGGAGACCTGCCCACCTTTCCATAGACTCGTTCATCCAACGAATAGCGAGGCTCTGGAACTCATTGCCAAGGGAGGTGTTCTCCGAGGCATATAACCTCCAGAAATTTAAGAAGAAAACCAATTCCTACCTTATTTCCCTTGGTTCTAACGATGTTGTCTGAACATTACAGGATATCCCTTTTCGTGGGAACCAGAACATAAAAAAAAATTTCAGATAATTTTTCATTCTCAATTCGACTTCACAGTGTCGTGCAATTTGAAATATCGTATAGTTGCTAGTCGATTTTCTGACATGAGGGTGATTTGATTTCATTATTATGAAGAGCGTTTGTTTCCATACAATGTTTTGAATTATTTTCGTATGTTAGATAACTCTGCGACACCATCAGCTATAACTTTCAACAATGGGATTCCCGAAATTACGAAACAGCAATAAATCTCCAGATATTTCTGGCAGAATACTCAAAATTGTGTATCACTTGTGGGATTTTTATGAAATACAAAACCTTTAGGATCCAACACCACACCGTCTATGGTGTTCTCATTACACCTCCATGCGGGCGAATCTACTGCATCTCTGTCGACAAAGTATTGAAAAGAAATTCTTCGAAAGTTTCTAGATGAAAAGAGAAGGCGATGACCGTCACGATACCGCATTATTTTGTTATTCGCTTTGGTCCTTTTCTTTTCCACTCCCCGAATTGCAATCGCCATAGTGCAGAACTACAATTTTGGGGTACTTGACCCTAACACCATGCATTGGCGTGTTCTGGACAGTCGTTAGGAAACGCTTCCTAATTTATATTGGTATATACAGTGTGGTCATTTAAGTGTGCAACATATGGGAATCTTTTTATTGAATTGCACAAACAGAATACAGATAGTGCCAAAAGTTGACGCATGTTCGGTAATCATTTTAGGTGCACTCAGAATGGTTGAAAGTCACACAGCATACAGGGTAGGTCAGAAAATATAAAAATTTTTCAAGAGTAAAGTACCCTTATTTCAGAAAATTCAGCAAAATGTTATTGAGAGAAGTTGTTAACAATTGGAAGTTATGCATAAATACCATAAGATGGCCTCCTAAGCAATTTTTTCGTTTTTCAATTTTGTTCGTTAATAATTTCCCGTTTTGTGATATTTTAAATACAAAATGTTCTCATTGAATGGAAGTTTTTGAATATGCATATTATGATTAATGATGTTTTACCTTGTTAAAAATATGATTTGCGAAATTTTGAAGATAAGCTGAATATCCTGAATACCCTGTATTTTATTCCATTTTTCAATTCTCCCTAAATAGCTGCGGTTTCAACGATATATCACACTTAGGGTCTATCGGAAATGATGATTACAGTGATATAGGGTGTTCATAATCGGGATTATTCAACTTTCGGATTCGTTTGTGTCGAAACTATTCATTATCGGCCAAAACGGTTCACATGTCCCTATCTCAACTTTTGATTTACTATTTACTTATATGTAATCGGAACAGATACAGGTTGATCAGAGTTTTGAATCTTGAACCACCCAGTATTTGTCCCGATTTAATATGAATAAATAGTGAATCAGAAGTTGACATAGGAACATGTGAGCCGTTTCGACCGATAATGAATAGTTTCGACACAAAAAAATCCTAAAGTTGAAAAACTCGATTTTGAACACCCTATATCTCTGTGATCTTTTTCGATAGACTCCAAGTGTGATACATCGATAAAATCAACTCTTCAGGGAGAATCTAAAAATGCGATGAAGTACAGGGTGTTCCATTTTAAATAACAAAGTTGTTGCTTCTTTTTGATAGAAGGGGCAACACTGCATTGCTGAAAATATTTCAAATGAAGAGAGTGTAATCTAATATATAAGCATGCATATTCTCAGAGATTTATAATAATAATAATAATAATAATAATAATAATAATAATAATAACTCGTCTTTATTCATCCATATAATTATATATAAAAATACTATAGTCATAAAATTCATTGGGTAGTTGATTATATGATTTACAGGCATTGTACGTAAAGGAACGTTGAAAGGTAGACGTCTTATGTTTATAGATTGTCAGCAATCGTGAATTCCTAGTGCAGTATTCGCTGGTATCACCTATTCTTACAAGTTTTTTTAGTAAATACGGAGGTTTTTCAATCTATAATATTTTATGAGTAAGAGTGAGCAAATGTGATTTTCTAACATCCAATAATCTGAGCTTACCCGCTTCTAGAAATTTATGGCTAATGTGGTCATACTTTCGTATTCCATGGGAAAATCTGAAGCAGGAGTTCTGAATTTTCTGCAGGCGGTCACTGTCGGTTTTCAAGAGAGTTGGTCCATATACACAATCACAATAAGCAATTTTTTAAAGAATAAGAGACTCACAAACTTGAAGTTTCAAACTAGAATTCATGGCATGTCGATTCGGGTAAAGCTGTTTTAAAATATTGTAAGAACCACGACAAAGTTGATTAACATGTTTTGTAAATCTCAATTCTGTGTCTACCCATAATCCCAAGTTTTTTACCTCGTTCCTAATGGGAATTGTGTTACCGCCCATGACGATATTTGAGGAAGTAGTGGCAAGCTCACGTTTATACTTTGGTCCAAAAAACAAAACACTTGACTTCTTTGCGTTCAACGTAAGGTTATGCGCTGCAGAGATATTCACCAAGGATTCTAAATCTGAGTTCACAATATTAGTACTATCAGGTTGTTCTACATCAAATGATAGATATAGGTGTGTGTCGTCTGCGTAATGGTGTATGTTACAATGCGAAACATATGAGTGGAAGTCCGAAATATAAATGAAAAATAACAGGGGTCCTAAGATGGACCCTTGCGGTACACCAGATTTCAGTGTTAGAGGTTCTGAAGTCTTCAGGTCATAAACGACTTGCTGACTCCTTCCTTTCAAGTAACGCTCCATCAGCCGAACAGAATCTTCATCAAAGCCCAAATACCCCAGTTTGTCGAGGAAAACGTCGTGATCTATAGTGTCAAATGCCTTGCTGTAGTCCAGTAAAACTAAGCACGTGACTTTTCTCTCATCCACTGCCCGGAAAATATCATCGACTATCATTGTGAGTGCTGTTGTGGTACTGTAACCGTCTCTAAAACCGGATTGTATTGGTGGTATAATATTGTGGCTCATAAGGAATTCATTCATCTGTTTGTATAGAATTTTTTCAAAAACCTTTGATAGTACTGATAGAAGACTGATGGGTCTGAGATCATTGAAATTTTCGGGGTTTCGTATTTTTGCAAGAGGGATTACAAGAGACATTTTCCAAGCTATAGGAAGCGTAGAATGTGTGATGCAGTAATTCAATAAATAAGTGATATGATCAATTAGCAAGTTAGAGATCAGGTTCAACATTTTCAAGGATATAGAGTCGAATCCTATTGCGTTACTTTTGATTGAGTGAAGACATATTAGTACCAATTCTTTGTCCACAGTATGGAAACTGAACTTGTCATTCACATTGTATCTGTCATGCTTATCCCGACCGATTCTCGATATAGAGATAGTGTAAGCTCGTCGTGACATACCCTGTATGAATAGGATTTCCGAAGATCTTCGGGTTGCTGGGATATGACAAATAGCGGTCTGTTAGTAGTTATGTCAGAGGGATGGACGGTCCAGCGTATATTTCGTTTCCGCAATGAGATTGACGAGTCGTCCATGTCTAACCCGCTCCCCCCTTCATACGATCGGCGATCGCAATTTGGGCATCAACAGGCTGCTGCAGAAAGTCTTTTCAATGTGCGATCATTCCGCAAGGCAAGGTCTTTGGCCGGCCGTTCACTCCTCCCAAAAAATCCTGAGTGCATCACCCGGCACACAGCGATACAATAATTATATGTAATGCTCATTTTCCGGGCGTAATGCATCATCTATAGTGCAAGCCATAGGTCATCAAGCTGTCACACATGCAATGGGCCTGTTTCAGAGAAAAATTGTATTTTTTCTGCAACCGACAAAAATGTCCTCCATTTTAGTACCAAAATTAGCTCTTGAATTGACGTTTCTATCACTGACACAAACATATAGGTACGTTGCTAGGCAACAAAGTTAAACTTCAACTCTTAGGAACTGAAAAGGATGGACTAGAGGACACCAAGAATAATAGTACATTGGTTTATTAGGATCAAATATGATTTTGTTCGACTCGCAAATTTTGCTTTCGCTCCGCCTCGCAAAAGCAAAATTCGCTTGTCAAACAAAGTCACTTTTGATCCGAATGAAACATGCTATTTTTTCTTCAACCGGAACAATTAAGTCAAATGAATATGAGGAGTAATCACCAATGCCGTGCCATATGTATGCAATGCAACAAATATTGACAAATAATCCGTGCAGTGAGAATATTCTACCTGCATTAACAGCAGGTTCATTCAATTTTCTAGGATGTTCGAATTGTATTTTCAATATAAATACAACCACAGAGTGACATATTTGTGTATGGACCAGGTGCTTTAAGGGCAAATACCGTGCCAGTGTCAGCTATAGGAACAAGACGTGGAAAATGTTAGGTTAGTGAGCATATCAACAATAAAAATAATGATAATAATAATAATAATAATAAATCGACTTTATTTATAAAAGTATGATGAAAACAAATACAATTGTTATGATCATTAAGGGGCGAAATTTAGCTAGGCTACTCTTACATCTAACCCCATAATGATCTGCATAATATAAGATAGCATGTAAGAAAATATTATGTGATAATGACATGGTTACATTACATGAATTTACTAAATTATTACAGACTTACATCTTTGAATCATACCATTCACATCAGAATAATTGATTAGATCGGTAGGTCCGATAAGAGATTCTGCTTGAAACGATGCTTGAAAGCAGACTTACTAAGGTTCATCATATTGTCAGGTAATGAATTGATCAATTTTATAGCATTGTAAGTGAATCCTTTCTGAAAGAGAGTTGTCGAATGATGTGGAATGGTTATGGTTGTCTTTTTTCTTATATTCACGGAATGAACTTGAGACCGTGGAACTAGATTACTTTTTATGTCCACCGGACCTGTTTGCATGACTTTCTGTAAGTAAGTTGCCAAGTGTAACTTTCTACGACTTTCCATATTTAGCCAATTGAGCTCTTTTAATTTTTGACTAACATGATCATATTTTCTGAGACCAAAAATGAATCGGATACAATAGTTTTGTACTTTCTGTATCTTGTTTCTGAACGCTGCATCCAGAAAAGGTCCATAAAGAAAGTCACAGTACGTAAACTGGGATAAAACTAGACTCTCACATAATTGTTTACGTAACTTTGGGTTCAGTATATATCTGTTGGAATATAAAACTTTCAACGATGTAAAACTCCTTTTAAGTAAATTATTTATATGGCATTTGAAACTAAGATCATCGTCCAACACCAATCCTAAGTTTCTCACAGAGTGTTCAACGTTTATCTGAGTTCCATTGATGCTAACTAAAAGATTAGATTTAATATATTCGTACTGATTGCGAGGTGAAAAAATTAGTAACTTCGATTTTGTAGAGTTCAGTTTCAGATTATGTGATGAACTTTTAGAGGAGATAACGTTGAGATCGTAATTGAGATCAAATAGCGATTATTAATTCCTCTCCATACTACACTGTGTTTGACTTAATAATCAAATGTAGGTAAGCAATATCGTTGTTTGAGACAAAAAAACTATTGCTTGCAGTGATTATTCAAAAACAAGTTATCCATCTCGAGAATAACGAATGAAATACAGATCAAGCAAGTATTTGAATCTTGAAGGCTTCCCTGATCAAAACAAAAATACTTATCTGAGATGTTTATAATTCCAATAGTTAACTATAATAAAGTGTATTCATATGTCCAGCATTGGAATGAAATGACAAATCTGCCTTTTGTGTCGGTTGCAGAAAAACAACATTGTTACGGTTGGTTATTTGGGTTGGGTCGCATACTCGATTTGTTCCCTATTTCGGCAGATTTGGCATTTCATACCCATGCTGGAGATATGAATACACCATATTATAGTTGAGTATTTCTGTTTTGATCAGGAAAGCCATCAAGATTCACATACTTGCTTGATATGTATTTCATTCGTTATTATCGGGATGGATCTAACTTGTTTTTGAAAAATCAGGGCCAGCAATAGTTTTTTGTCTCAAACAACGATATTGTTCACCTTCATTCGATTATCGAGTGGCAGAAAGAGCAAGCCTAAGAGCCATTACCATAATCCGCACTCCCTCAAAATCCCCATCACCATCCATCAGACGAACTTCTATATCGGCTGACCAGGGTGCAACCAATTTCTGAGAGACTGAAAAAGCAGAACTTGTAATGTTTCACAAACGAATCCAATTTCCAAATTATCCAATTCCATAGTGTTTACAGAAAGATCCAACAGCGAACCCAAGACGGAAGTTCCGCAATACACACTATTGGAATGCTTAATCAAGACTGAAATTCCTTCAACATTTTTGCCTGACAATAGACTTTTCTTCTTTTTTTTTTCTTTTTTCACACTAGTAAATTCAATAATTCCATATATCTTGTACATACAGTATGATGCAAATGTATGGAATAAATTCATTTCAAAACAAGACGACTTCCGAAAAAAATCCAAAAACTAGAGTTCTGAACATTTTTTATTGTGTATTTTTTCAACTAGACGACCCTTTCATGTTCAATTCTCAGTAGCAGACCACTGCAAGATTCAGTTAACCAAATGATGATCCATTTTGATTGCAATATTCTTATGCAAAATTTTGACTGTTGGATAGACGATCAGTAGACCTTTCAAACGAGGTGTCACATGACCCCTGCTTGTATTTGAAAAAATCGTCCATTACGTCATTACTTCTACACCAGTGACGTAACATCTCTCATATGAATGTCATGAGATGAGGCTTCAAAAATTAAAACTCACGTGTTTTTGGAATTTCTTCAAATGTCGCCCATTTCTGAAATAATGAATTTATTCCATACATTTGCATCATACTGTACATATATAATAATAATGAATTTAAACTCAATGTATAATCACTGAGTAACACAGGATGAAGGACCTCGGCCGGTGGCATTTTGGGTATCCAATAAACATATTTAATTATTATTATTATTGATTATTATAGTTGATATGCTCACTAACCTAATATTTTCCACGTCTTGTTCCTTTACCTGGCACTGGCGCGGTATTTGCCATTAGAGCACCTGGTCCATATACAAATATGTCACTCTGTGATTGTTGTTGTATCGAAACTACAATACTTCGAATATCCTTGAAAATTGAATAAACCTGCTGTTAATGTAGGTAGAATATTCTCACCATACGGATTATTTGTTGCATTGTATTATTATGGCACGGCATTGGTGGTCACTTCTTATATTCATTTGAGTTCATTGTTTCGGTTGCAGAAAAAATAGCATGTTTCATTCGGATCAAAAGTGACTCTGTTTTACTCGCAAATTTTTCTTTCGCTCGGCTTCGCTGTTGCGAACATATTCAACTCCAGTTCCTGGTTCATGTACCAGTATATCACTTGACGAAGCTACTGTGTTAGCGAAACATGTCGTGTGTTTGAGAATTTTGTGGAAATCTTATCGTTTGTGAAGTTTCTACTTCTATCTCAGAGTATTTGGCAACTCTGGAACACTTTCTCATCTTTATAATAATGTTCCTATATGATGGACCCTACTCAGGGAATCTCGAAAAATGCATATAAATGACACAATCCAATTTTCGGTGAGAATAATGATTGCTAACATTGAAGAACAACTGATAAGGGGTCGATAAGTTAATCAATAGTATTAAATAAGTTCATAATAGAGAAATCATGAGGCTAATTCCTTAGGAGGGCCATCATAGGCACATTATTAATTCATGTGGCGTAGATTCCACTAAGTGAACATCTTCATTTAGGACAATGATGAGAAGAAGATTATATTCATCACATACACAGTGTGTGCTAAAGCAAAACTTCCAACAGGAATCATCATGTTTCGATCCGGAATTTTCAAACGGAGCATTATTTTTTCCAAACATTTCGTTATAAAAATAGAAGTCATTATACCACCCTGTGAGTTGTTAATCATGTACATTTAACAGAGGTCGTATTTGGCCAATCATCATATAGTCAGGATTCTATCATGGCTCCATATACGATGCATTCTGTATAAGTTGTCTATTTCCTCAGACCTCAGACTAAATATACAGTGCGTTCATAAAGTGTGGAAACGCTCCATTATCTTACGATATAATTATTTTCAGAGGTAAAGCTCGGACAGGTCGATTTTGTATTTCAGTCTTCCATCTATTTCTACAAAAAAATATTTTTTTCCCCCACCACCTTACAAGATATGACGTCATCGATATTTTTTTAAAAATGAAAGGGTATATTATTATATCAAAAATTGAAAGGCCATATTTTTCTGAGTTCAACCATACCACATACGTCATATCTTTCACTTCAAGTTACAGTATACTGAGTATAAAAAAAAACCAGTGTTCATATCTCTCAACATTCATTTAATTATTTATTTGCAATGAAAATATCATAAGAAGTAGTGAAAATAAACAAATAACAAATCTACTTCATTTTCACTACTTCTTATGATATTTTCATTGCAAATAAATAATTAAATGAATGTTGAGAGATATGAACACTGGTTTCTTTTATACTCAGTATACTGTAATTTGAAGTGTAAGATATGACGTATGTGGTATGGTTGAACTCAGAAAAATATGGGCTTTCAATTTTTGATATGGAAATATACCCTTTCAATTTGAAAAAAATATCGATGACGTCATATCTTGTAAGGTGGTGGGGGAAAAAAATATTTTTTTGTAAAAAAAGATGGAAGACTGAAATATAAAAATCGACCTGTCCGAGCTTTACCTCTGAAAATGATTATATCGTAAGATAATGGAGCGTTTCCACACTTTATGAACGCACTGTATATCAAACCGTATGAAAGATATTAGATCGTAAACAAGAAGTTCACTATTCGAAGTGGTTCGCTTGAGTTACACTCAAGTATCTAGGCTGAGAGTTATGCATACACTTCACAAGATTGATAGCGATCTGTTCCACAATCTTGATTATAACGATCCATCAACATGGAATCTAATATGTGAGAGGCTGGCTGAATAAGGGAACCTCGGAATACAGTAGGTAAGTATAGTTGATTCTCGAGTTGAGTCCTGTTTTGGATTTCCAACAAATGAAACAGTTGAATAATTATATAAATGAATTCCATGTACAGTTGTGGAAGATGTTATTTAAAAATGTTATTTAAAATTCCTCCATGCCTTTGGTAATAGTATACCGAGGTGGGAAGTGATTCATTCCTGTCGTGAGATTAGTTAGTTAACCGAGACGCAAAGCGTCGAGGTAAGCTATAATTTGGAGACAGGAATGAAACTTCTCCATCATATTTCGATCAAAAATAATAAATCTATCTTTTGGTCTGAACATACCTGAATTATTACATGAGTGAGGGCGGGAAGTAAAGGTGTGTAATGTGACACTTCCCAACCTTCAATGACGTTAGTAATGACAAATATGCTACAATCTTTCAGGCGGAGGTATTCGCAATTGAATTGTGTGCTAGAGAGTTGTCGAATAAACCTCTAGTGAACAAAAATATCAGTATTGTATCAGACAGTCAGGCTGCTCTTGAAGCACTGAGCTCCAGCAAGATTAATTCCAAGCTTGTTTGGAGCTGTATTGAATCCCTAGAATACCTGGGTGCTAGCAACAGAGTCGTTTGCTGTGGGTGCCTGGATACCAGGGGGTGGAGGGTAACGAGAAAGCCGACATCCTCGCCAAACAGGGAACCGAATCTGTGTTCATAGGATCAGAACCATATTTTGGGGTCACCGCAAGTGGGCGAAAACAACTATCTCGGGCTGGGCGGAGGAAAAAACACTCACGTACTGGTCTGAATTACCAGGATTAACCAATTCGAAGGCGTTCCTACCTAAACCATCGGAAAAAATAACCAGGCAGATCCTAGAATGGAGCAGGGGTAACCTGCGAATTCCGACTGGACTGCTTACGGGACACTGTCGTCTAAGATACCACCTGGGAAGGATGGGTCTGAACCAACAAACGGACTGTCAGTTCTGTTGTGTGGAAGACGAAACGGCTGAACACATATTATGTTCATGCTCTAGCTTAGAAGGACTAAGGTTCGACACATTTTACTATACCAATTTAGAAACTATCGATTTCAGACAAATCTCACCCAATTCAACCATGAACTTTGTAAAAAGATGTGGATTGTACGGTGAACTGTAACCTCTAGGGGAGGGGTGAGCCACAATTGACCCTTCTGGGGTCGTAGTGGAGGGGAGGTATTCGCCCCACTCACATGGAACCTAACCTAACCCAGTAATGACAACACTGTCACTTCGTTAATATCATAATTCAAAATAATGAAAATGTTAAAAGTCAAAGGCAAACTTCTTCAAGAACGAATAACGCAAAAAACGAGACATCGACATTCCACATTTCTCAGTTTTGGCGGATGCACAAGAATGTAAGTATTGTCCTGAGTTTCTTGCCAAAATTGGGATTATTCATCACATTTATATACTTCGAATTATAGTCGATTCTTCCAACTCACAAGTAACATAGTCATTGTTGTAATGTAAATTGTCATCAAAGTTGGAACATCATTTTGATGAAATTGGTGGTATCACCATAATATGGTACAACAGATTCAGCGCATTCGCCATTTCATAGAGAACTGTTTTGTCGAAAAGAATTTATGAGGTTTTTTTGAAATAAACACATATTCAGCACATCGATATTATGCAGTCTAACGAATATTCCCATGAAATCAGTTTATTCCCTAATTTCTCTAATTAGCAAGAAATTTCAATACGAAAAATACGACGTAATGCGTGAAACGAAAACGGACTATTCTCTCTCTTACGGCGGCGGAAAATAAAGGCAATTCTGCAATAACGACAGATCGCAAATTGAATGACTACCTGAAAATCTATAAATTAGTCATTCTGTGCTAAAAAGTCTAAGATAAAGAATAACTTTATGTCTTAATGACTGGGTGAAAAACAAAAACATTTGTGATCGTGAAGGCTGATCTGACTGATGAATGTTTTTTTCTTAGATACCTATTTCTTGAATAAGAAAAATAATGTTTTGGATAAAAATTTGTATTTTGTTCATTTGTTTAGAATATACGTGTTACTTTTTATTTTATTTTTATAACTTCCGAATATATAATGCTATGTTTTTTTTTCTTGTTTAGAGGTATGATGTAAGTATGTTTGTACCTATTAGGTACTTACTTTTCAATAAATAATGTTATTTTTGTTGTAATTTTCTCTTTCTACTTCTACATTATACCTAAAAAGTAGGTAGAGGTAAATATCCCGTACTAGACTGGAACAAGATTATGCATGACGAAATTGCGATACATTTGCGAGACTCTCGTACGATACGCAAGACAAAACGAGACTCCAGGCTGCGAGACGAGACTCGAGACAAGACTTTATATTTCATCGGCGAGATGAGACGAGACTTTATGAAAGTCTCGTCTCGTTGGTCTCGTGTGAATCACTAGAATTCGGGTTAAATATAACAGAGATGGCTATGTCTTTATTGACTTCGAGGTTCATAAAATGACGAACACTACTTTGGTAGTAATAACACAATTCACACCTTCAAAAGGAGTAAATGATGATAGGTTCTATAGCTAGTGGTAGAAAAAAATATTGTTCATCTTTCATATTGAAAATAAGAACAGATTCGTTCCCGAAACGTCCAAAGATGAAAGATGAGTGGAAACGTACCTAATATTTTCTCAATATACTTATCTATATATTTCTCCTTCAAACATATTTTAGATCAAAGTGTTACTGATAAACGATTTAATTTTTTTCCTACGACTACTACTGTAAGTGATGAATATTGTACACAAAACAGTGGCAGTAAGCTTCTCCTTACACACGTGTGCGTAAAGAGAGCGATCGCACGGTTTTCATAGGTATGTTGATAGATGACTTTGTTTTGTTGCTTAGGCGATATGTCAATAACAATTAACAATTTCATCAATGTCAGTAGCTAGGTGGGTAGGTACTTATCTTTTTATCAATCAATCCATAGCTATCCACCGAAACCGAAAGCAGGTAAGTAATATTTTTTGAAAATATGATTATTTTCTATTGATAATCCTCAATTTCAGTTTAAAAAAATTATGGCGAGCAATGACGATGAGCAGATAATTTCTACACCACCAGAAATGTTAGAAAAAGCTAGAATGGCTAAAAATTAGTTGCTACCCGCTAAGTCTCGTGAATGATACGAAATAGCACATCAAAAATTCCTGGACTGGAGAATTAGAAATAATACCGTGTCGTTTTCGGAACATATCCTTCTATTATATTTTCAAGAATTATCAAATTCGATGAAATCATCGTCACTCTGGTCGATTCATTCCATGTTACGATCAACACTAAATATCAATCACAATATTAATATAGCAACATATCCCATTTTCTCAAAAGGGAAGAATGGATTCCGAAGTAAAAAATCAAAAATACTTAATGCTGAACGGATCAATTATTTTCTGCAGAATGTAATTTTTTGAATAACATTCATACTCAACATTGAATTGATAAATTCCTTTTTCTTTAAATAACAGGAATAATTAAAAAAGATCAATCTTCGAAATTATATTTATAAAATATCGACTAATACGGAGAAATGGTGGTAGCTCATTTGTTGGAAGCGCTGGCTCCGAACCCGAAAGTCGGTGGTTCAGAGCGCAGTTGGAGAACTTTTTTTTAATTATTTTTAATAACGATTACAGAATCTCTCGTGCACTGTTACAAATATATAACCATTATGAATATTAATTTTATATTTTTATACAATGTGTTTTTTGCTACCTATTAATAAAGCTGTTTGGATATGAAAAACGGCTCCATTTCAGTTCGAATTGAGGAAAATGTCTCGGTATGCAATGTATCAATAAACAAACACAGGAATTGTGATTTCTAACTTTTCATGCAGCTGGCTTAGTGACGGGAGACGTTTCATATTGGTATTCGTTATGTGTGCCTTAATACAATATCTGCACTATCCGGAAGAAAATATAGTGTAGTCGTAGAAAAAGTATAGTACAATTCTCGAGTTGTAAAGCAATTACGCACTTGTGGAGTTACACACTCGCCGCTATGCGGCATCGTGTGTAACTCTCTCCACTTCGTGCGTAATATGCGTTTTACAACTCTTGTTATGTAATATACTATTCTAGACTCTCTATCTGATAGCACAATTTCTGAGCACAGTGACATTTTGGTGCAAATCTTCTGATTTGTCCTTCCTACCGTATATTCATTTTATAGAAACGAGGAGAGAGAATTCCAAATAACCTAGGAAAATAAATATAGGTAGATAAATATTCTTTTAGTACCAATGCCAAATCAGTTAAATACGACTTCGTTGTTTCCATAACTCAACTGTCTGGGAACAGCACTAAAAACCCATTACCCAAACTGATTTACTATTTCCACTGAACCAATTTTTTCATGTCTTTCCACTGAACTGGTGTTTAAAATCTGTCGCCTTCTCGCAATCAATATATAACTTCTATATCAGTTATACTTATATCCAATATAACTTTTTCCTACTCCCGTATGTGAAATACTAACTTCACACATCGATAAAAATGTGTAAAGCTTCATTTCACGAATCGGTGTGTGAAGTGCCATGCTTTTCTTATCGGATTTATTTCACGCACCGGTGCCATAAGAGTCAATACAAATTCACACATCGGTCGCTGGTCTAGGTAGCGGTGGCGAAAGACATTGACAAATATGACAGTTCCCGCAGAGTGAAGTTCAGAGTTACATCAGTCAATAGACCGTAAAAAGTTATTAATTACCCTCTGAATTAATAAATAGTACGACGAAATTTTGATTTAAACCGATTAGCCGTGTATTTCACGCATATTCCTGATGGACAACATTGAAGTACTCCCATCAACTCCTCCAAATATAACGTTAGCAGCCAGTGAAGCAAGTTCATCGTTATTGCCACAAAAATCGTTGGGAATTTACGAAAACACTTTGGAAAAGTTTATGCAATGGCGCAATACAAACAATGTCCAATCATTCTCCGAAAGGGTAATATTAGCCTACCTATCTGAATTATCAACAAAGGTTGAATCTTCTACCTTATGGAATCACTACTCAATGTTGAAAAGCACCCTTAGTGTTAAGTACAACGTACAAATTGGTGATTATCCGAAAGTTCGCGCTTTCTTGAAACGGAAAAACGAGGGATACATTCCTAAAAAATCACGCGTTTTGGAAAAGGAACACGTATTAAAATTTCTCAAAGAGGCACCCGATGAAAAATATTTATTAACCAAAGTAAGTCCATTTGTATAAATATCGATAAATACTAATCTTTAAATTTTTAGCTCATTTTGTTGTTTGGGGTAGCTGGAGCCCTACGCAGAGATGAGCTCTATAAATTGAAAATGGATGACATCCAAAATTTGGGAACAGTTCTTATTGTGTCAGTTAATGATACGAAGACTAAGGTTTCTAGAAAATTTACTGTTACTAAGGTACATGTAAAGCGACAAATTTCGCGTTTCTGATCTGTCAGATGTCGCTAGTGCTCCAGGTGTTACTTGATGTATGCAACCATAATTGCCCTACTTTTGTGTTTCATAGGGTAAAAATTTTGCAGAACCCTTCCGAAATATGCAGATTCCTTCGTTGTCTCTGTAAAATACATACTATTGTTGCCATAGCTGGTAATAGGTCTTAGACTTGCGATATTTTTTTGCAAATTGCATGGTATATACTGATATTGCGCGACATTATAATTATCTGATCTTTATTGTCTCCGGTGGGTGAAGGAGTAGAATTGAATTTTATATTAGCATCTATGAGAATATACATGTATATTTCGTGAGGATTCGATGCAAATAAAAAAGGCGACACATAAACACACAATGAATATAATAACAATTTCTATACATAGTGGGACGATGTGTTGTCGGAGCGCGAACGCATAGATGAAAAGATCGGCAATCGCCTTCAAGGTCATTTTCTCGGGCGCAAGGCGGCTAGGCGGAAGCTTTGACTTTGAGGTTCGAAGCGATGCGCTAATGAGCGTCGGCGTCGGCCGCCTCTTCTGTTTCGGGTATTGGGTATTTAGGAGATTTTACGAGGGTTAATTATTATTATGAATCGTTCATATTTCAGTGATAACGTTCGCTACAGGGGTGAATGGAGAAACACTAGTGTGGCTCATATACTTATTTGTTTGTATATGAATGGAATATATGGAATTGGTATGGAATGATATTTATAATATACACGGTGGTCCAAAATTGCCTTCCGATGTATTTCTGGGGGAATACATTCTTGATGACATTATTGTAATTTTTCAAGTGAAAACTTTAGGCGCGTTCAGCACTTTGTTGGATGAGGAAAAACCAAAAAACATTGAATTTCCGTCCCGATCCGTCCGTCCGAACCCGTTCCGACCTGTCGCCGAAGTCACGACTGAACGATAATGAACATCAAAAAATCCGAAGAGTATCTTATTCCATCCTTGATTATACACTAGTGTATTTTGTAATAATTATGATCAGATTCTATTCAAAACTGGTATAGGTATCTAGGGGTTTTCGGGGATCGACGGAGATTATGATTTTTCTGTCAGAATTTGAGAATACAAGATGGCGGAGCCAATATGGCAGACGAGTTTTGTAATTATGGTCCGACTGTATTCATAATTGGTATCTGGGGGTTTTCGAGGTCGGAGATTATGATTGTGTCATCAAAATTTGGAAATTCAAGATGGTGGAACCAATATGGCTGACGAGTTTTGTAATTAAGATCCAATTCAAAAATATTGTATATCTGAGGTTTCCTGGATCAGAAATCATGATTTTACCATCAAAATTCGGAAATTTATGATGGCGGATCCAATGTGACACACGAGTTTTGTAATTATGATCCGATTCTATTCAAACCTTATATCAGGGGATTTTCATCGGAAATTATGTTTCCTTAGTCAAAATAAAGAAATTCAAGATGGCGGATTCAATATGGCAGATGAATTTTGTACAAAATATGATGTCGAAATTGAAACAGTTTTACTTGAATCATTACGCAGTAGAGCTAGTCGATAGTTTATAGACATGAAAGGAATACTTAGGTATGCCAATTCCATACAACTCCATCCCAAGAAATGTAAAGAAGCACACATAAGTAATTTTCTAAGAACTCATATGTCTTTGAATCAAAATCCTATCCTTTTACCATACTATGTATGTTTATGTTCAGTGGTAACGGGCATAAAAATAATCATAATGAGGCTTCAGAAGATGAGTCATTCACTTCATGATGTTCGACTTACTTTCGCGAAAAGTCATAAATCAGCCCTGAAAATTACATAGGTATATAGCTGAATTCCTGATTATTACATTACTCAGCCAACGAGGTGTAACAAGATGATTCTATACAGCCTGTCCCACTTCAAACGGTGTTTTTTACCAAATTTGGACCGGTATGAATAACTATACTGAATAACCATCAATATGATCAATTTTTCTAAGACAATCATCATTTTGGACAGTGCCGTGAATTTTTATTGAAATGAAAATGGTTTCAAACCTTCATATGAATATTTTCATATAATTTCTATAAGAGGTTTCAAAGGAACAGGCAGATCTAAACATATACAGACTGTTTTTGGTTTTTGAACGCGTGAATAATTATTTACTCGGAAACAGAGAGTACAAATATGAAAGTATATCCTGTTTTTTTGTCTCAAATCATCATTGAACGTTTCAGAATTTGCAGTTGATTCAAACTCAGTATTTTTCGAGGCAGAAAACATATGAGGAGCAATACTATGAAGTTAGTTTACCTGCAAAAAATCCTAATATAATTTCATAAAATATCAACCTCTTTTCATTTCCATTGAAAGGTTCAAATGTCCAAAAGGATGTTCATCTCTGAAAAACTGATCATATTGATGATTATTGATACCGATCAGAATTTGGTGAAAATCGCAAGACTATAATAGTTGAGTTATATACCTATAGAATAGAGGAGGGGTCTGGTTTAATAAAGATCCTGTTCTTGATGAGAATCGCCTTATTTCGGAAATATTTATATCGTCACTATTATATATCATTGGTTCAGATGAACATAAATGTCTCTTATATGAGGGAGCTACAGCCCCCTGGAAGGGGGGTCCTAAATATGATATTTCTTGAATATTTCCGAAACGCCATGTGATATAATAATGCAATTCGGTACAAGAACTAAACTTTCCATCGACCTTTCCATGCCCAATGCAGTGAAAATAAACCATTCCAAGATTTGCTCTTGTTCCGAATCAATCAGAGATGTATCATTTTCGAGGAAAATCGATCAGAAAATATTGTTCCTTCTCAATACATATTCGTTTTATTGTTAATTTTCAGTGTTTTATATAATTTTATGAAAATTGTATATCGCTACTTCGATGGGAATCAACACCCCAGAAGTCGAAACTTGTGCGGGGTTATGGTGAGCGAGACCTACGTGGAATTCAAACCACTTCTAGGAAATCGAGGTGCTGCTAGGCTTAAAACCAGAAATTACATATTTTTGAGAAAAATGCTCAACCAAATGCTCATTGTGAATAATCACATCAAGGGAGCATACATATGTCCATCATCAGCCTAATAAGAAATTACATAGTCCTATATACAATGAGAAAAATTAATTAAGTTACAAGAGGAATCCTTACCATAGAGATAGCTTACATGAAGATGGAAAAATTTTTATAATAACCGTAGAGAATTGAAAAACATGAAAGTTAAATGGCTAGTTGTTTTCTAGAGGAATCACCATGAAAACCTCCATAGATGGGCATTATGGTGGATAATAAAAATCTGAAGAGGCCCCTAACATTTGGGGCACTTCCATGAGCAAGTTGATGACACATTGAAGATGAAGATTATTATTTCGGATGAAATTTTCACTTCCCGGTACATGAAGTGCATGATGCATGTCCGAAAAACCAAACTTCTAATTCGAAAGGCGTTTTCTTTATTAATGAAAAATTTCATCTGCGAAGCATTCATTGTTCATCACAATAATCAACTGAATTGACTTAATCTTCATATGAATATGAAATAGTTCAACACGACCCATCCCCCCCTTTATTAGGCCCGCGAATGTATTCAATATTCACAAGTCAAAAAGGGAAAATGCCAAAGACGATTTTCTGAAGGATTTACTAGAAACAATCAGCATTTATCGGTTGTCTTTGTCTAGGCGTATTGGCAACGCTGTACGACAAATATTATGATGGTCAGACATTTTATGCGATACTCGTGGACAGTAGCGAAACTACTTTAGATTATGACTATTACCAGCAGAGGCAGCACCTGCTGGAGCGATTAATCTATTTGAGAGGAATTTGGTAAGGGGTTTTGAAAACCCTATTTTAAAATCGAATAAATCATTGTTTATGACTGAAATAGGATTCAAGTGATCCGTATCCGTTACATCTTACATGAATAATCAAAATATATCATATTTTTAGAATAATATAGATTTTACAGCAACTTTTAATGATTAATTCACTATTGTAGGAAAACTGTAAGTTCAAAAATTTTCAAAAAAATCAGGCATATTTTAATTCTTTGTTAAAAACTGCTGTGAGATTTTGACAAAAATTCATCGAACAGTTTTTGTGAAAACTAAAAAAAACCTATAAAAAAAGGAGTTTTAATTTTTTTTCTCAAAATTCGTTCGATAGATTTTCATCAAAATCTCACAGAAGTTTTCAATTAAAAACCTTAATATACCAGATTTTTTTCAAAATTTTTGAACTTGCCGTTTTTTTTCACGTGGGTTTACATGAACCTTAAGTATCAACGAGGGAAATGTACTCGGCAAGTGATTGGTATAAATAAGATAGGAAAAGTCCCTTCAGAAGTTGCCACATTTTTTAAACTCCCCAATCCCAACGAATTTACCGGGCACAGCCTACGGCGTTCATCTTCGTCTTTATTAGTCGAAGGTGGAGGAGATCTCCTAACGGTAAAAAAACACGGCGGCTGGAAATCATCCTCAGTGGCAGAAGCCTACGTGGAAGAATCCCTAACTAAAAAGATAGATGTCTGCAATAAAATCTTAACAACTGAGAATAATCGTAGTTGTCAATACCAACAGTACAAGCAGCACTAATTTTGTAGAGAAAGCCAAAGTAAATGTACATTTTGACAATTTACAAAATTGCAATATAACTGTTCATAATAAATATTATTATAATAAAGAAAATTAGTCGAATATTCCTTTAATTCAATCTCTAAGTAAAAGGTCGTAGAAAAAGTATAGTGTGCACCACGTCCGTGAAGACTTTTTTTACACTCGTGTAAAAAAGTATACTTCACGCACTAGATACACAATATACTATTATATATGTACATATACGAAATATCGTTGACCGACAAAAATCTTACCTTATCTCCTTCGAAGAGATGAGAATGTAAAGGCCTTGAAATAGATTCTGAAGTTCCTTCCCTGTGAAGTATTCCATCGTACTTGGTGTTCTCTTTGGTTCTCTGGTAATTTCTCCATAGCATCCTTGAAAAACAGGAATAGAATTTTTTGAATGAAATCCTCCTATTGGATTTGTTCGTGTTTCAGTGTCTAACATCAACTTTCTTCAAATTGTGACCATTTTTGACAAACACTTTCCAAAAAATGGATTTTTTGACGGAGCTAACGACACTAATTCATTTGCGTTCAGATTGAAAGTATGAATATATAAATTCAATATTACTTAGTAAAACATTGTATAGTAATAATGTGGCATGGATGACTATGATGTATGATATTTTACAGTTAGCCCCATCAATTCTTCTTTGAAAATCCAAAAACACTTCAGTTATGACACAAAATGACACTGACATAAGCTTTATGAGTTAATAGTAGAAATTCCTAACATTAGCAAACTATAAATATTTTTGAACCGGAGAAATGAATATTTAACAACAGTTGAAAATATACAGGATCTTCTATTTAAAAAAACCGATTTGGATTTTTTTTTATTTCGTGGTTCGCCTTTGTTTGTTTGAGGAGTGCCGAAAGATAGTACAGATGAAACCCCACAACTTTCATACTTGAAGTTCTTTTCTACCTTAGCAGCTGTAGGTCAGCTGTCATAGAGAAAATTCACAGTTAAGTGATTGGTATGCATCGAACTCGGGTTCAATTTTTTGTAGGTTCGACTCTTTTCATTTTGTTCAATCGAGTGATTACCCGAAAATCATACTTTCTTGGAATGAAGATAATTTAGGCCGAGTTAGGTTAGATGGTTTGAAAAAAGTCGTTTCCTTTCTTATGCAGGAAGAATTTTTTTTTCATATATTACGTCTTCAAGATTCAGATTTGGCAACAGTGCGCATTCTTCTGGCATATTTGGAAACCCTCCCTAATTGATCTAGATAAACTTTACGATAGTAAAAAAATCGTTTGAAAAATCTTCAACTCTTCAGCATGGGTGAAGAGCCAATGGAGGAAGGAACACTCTGAATGTGTTATCTTTCAAAGATATTAACTGTATTCCACCAGTGAACAACGTAGGTTTACAGTATACTGATTACATGGTATAAGTGTAGAAGTAAATAAAAACAGATTTCCATCGTTCGAACCCCTTGATTGGGTATGAAAGTATTGGAAAGAATATTCTCAGACATATTATGAACATGAACACAAAAATTAATGGATAGGTGCATTTTCTCATCTCTTTGAGCGCACGAAAGGAAATTCGTATGATGTTCGAAGAACATCGTGCGTACCTAGAGTGAGTAGGGAGAGGAGGTAGGTTTTGGATTTTTTTAACTTTTTAACTGGGAGGTTATAAGTTCTTGGGAATACTTCCATAGGTAAGAATTCCAAAGTTCCGCCGTTCTATAGACGAACGAGTTTTATTATAGTGTTGTTCGACCTACTTCAAGATTGACAACGAAAGGGTGTGCTGACTGGGCCTGTCGAGTTTGTATGACTGGTATTGCTAGTAATGGAATGATAGCAGAGATCCCTGAGGATTTTTTACCGTGGAAGTACCTTATATAGTGAAGTCAAAGAAATACAATGTGAATTTGTATTCGATAAAAATATGAATTATTTCTTGGTAAATTCTACGACGAACAATTGATTATATCGATTGAACACACTCTATGAGAATTTGAAATAAAATCTTATGAAGTTGAGAATTTGCAAAAATATGTAGGTATAGGTAAACCATCATTCGGAGTATTCAACAGAAAATAACTAGGTAGGTACTTTCCTGGCTATTTGCCTCGTCGAACATTGAATTACATTCTAGTAGAGTGCCAAACGAACCGTAAGTCGCTTAGATCAAAAGTTGGTGGGAAATCGGAGGTAAAAAGCTGTGACATGGCTAGAATTGCTACCTACCATCTCCAGATCATGGATCCACTTGTCGTCAAAAAATCGTCCTGTGCGTTTGGGGGGTAGGGGGTAATTTATAAAAAAATATGGATTTTTTTTTTATTCGTGGAAAATATTGATGGGTTCCAGAACTTCCACCCTGTCGAATCTTGATTTCGTGTGACAAGTAGAACAAATTATAGAAAATTTTGAAATTCACCAATTACATTACGATATATGAGAAAATCATATTTCAAACGGCTATAACTCGAAACTTGTAAATTTTCGTTAAATTGCTTTTCATATACCTCGCATTATCTCAGTAACTATAACGTTTATCAAAAAAATACTCGAAATAATGTCGATGCGCCTATGTTTCAAGATGCGAATGGTTTTTCGATTTTGAAAATCGAAGCATAAATAAGGAAGATATTGGGAAAATCATAATCCAATGCAGGTAGTACGAAGGACGGCTACTCGCCGCTTTCATACCCCGATTCTCCCCGCAACGCCCGCAGCCGTCATAGTACGATCACCGTAAATATGAAATACTGAGTGTTACAATAGTACGATCTTGGAATTCACGGGAGAAATGGAATTGATCGCTATTTTCCAAGTTAATAGAAATTTATTTTAACTTGCTGTTTGATCGGAAGTGCCCTCCATATATTTTATGAATGATTCTATCTCGAAAGTACATTTATTATCCATCAGAGTAAAATGTCAACCATCTCATTTATTAACAAATTGACAAATATTGAAATAAAACATGATGCATATTATATTGAAATAAAAATGAGATATCCTTGTGGAAACTTGGAAAAAACATTATTTGATACCTATCGAATTGCGAAGTTGTAAATACACGTAAATACGATACAGTGTCCACAAGAACACAAAGCTACGATAATTTTTTTCCATCATGTCTCTTGATGAATCATTATTCCCAAACCAACGTGTTTCGGTGTGAGTTTTTTGAATTTCGAATTAGCGAGTACCTATTATACCTTGACATCAGATACTGAACACCTTTGAATCAACTGAATCAACTTTATCGTGTATAAGGCAACTAATTTAAAAAAAATTTTTTTGGTATCATATCCTTGTAAGCCTTGACATCCATATTTTTGAGTTGTTAATAATCTGGAATATCTCTCATATCTTGATAAATATCTCAAAAAAATTTCAATTTGTGTATCTGGGTCATATGTGATGCATATACAAAGTCAGGGGAGTTATCTTCTGTAATTTCACTTTGTTCTTTATATGTGTATGAATCAGATGAGTTTTTGTCACTTTTGGAATCACAAATTACGACTCATTAAAACGTTTTGATTCATTTGATAATTTCAATTTCCTTGTCGTAGTGCTTTCTGATTTCTTCGATAAATTCATTTTACTTGATTTTTCTAGGTTTTCTCTCCTCGTTCCTCTGGACGTTTCGGGAACGAATCTGCTCCCGTTCCCAACATAAAAATGCAAAACATTTTTCTTCGGAAGTTGCATTTTCATGTTGATAACGGGAGCAGATTCGTTGCCGAACCGTCCAAAGAAACGAGGAGAGAAAATCCCAAAAAATCAAGTAAAATGAATGTTTCACCTTCTCGATTAACCTACAGACAGTAATCTTCGATTGAGATTTTCCTACCAGTTTTGCCACCAAGTTCGGCATATTTTTGATATAAACAGTTGAAAGTATACCCTTCTTCATTAGAAAATCTGCACCATCTATTAATTTCATCAAATTCTTTGTCATGTGTGGTATGAACCCTTTATTCTCACTCAGTGATCCTCTATAATGTTTCCAATTCGATACAAAGCATTGGTTATGATACTTGACTTCCATGGCAATTAACAATGTTGGTAGTCAATACTAGGTCAAAACTTGACTCTTATTTGAACGTTTTTGGTAGAAGATTCTTTCAGACACATCAAAAATACCTTCACATCAATTTCACTATAGAAAGCGTTTTATTCCTGACATTATTGTATCCAGTTTTCAATATTCCTGTGCCAGAAGATCAATCGACCTTTATTTTCATTGAAAATATCAACAATTCTCTGGAGTTCCATATCGATTTGCCTCGCATAGTTTTTTCCGAGGTTTTCTCTTATATTCATACAACTTTCAAATGTTTTCATCGATAATTCTGTACAACGAAGGAGTTGACCATCTTTTCCACAAATGAAACATTTTCTCGATGATTCTGTACTCTGCTGGAAAGGAATCTTCAACTTCAAGACATATTCAAGATCAGTGTCAGAATTGCTATAGTACTTTACATCTTTTATCTAGGGAAACATATATCTTATGGTAAATTTACAATAATAGATTTCGTTAACTAATCAATACTTATTTAATTATTGAAACAGAGCACACAGTACCAAATATCGAATAATTAATTCACAATAAGTCACCATTAAATGCAATGGTCAACGCCTCAATGTTGATGTGTATAACGAAAGCGTATGGAACCATGATAGCCGCGGGTATTGCGGGGAGAATAGGGGTACGATTGCGGCGAAACGCGATCGTCCGTGGTACCTGCATTGCATTATGATTTTCTCAATATCTTTCCTATTTATGCTTCGATTTTCAAAATCGAAGAACCATTCGCATCTTGAAACATAGGCGCATCGACATTATTCGAAGTATTTTTTCGATAAACGTTGTAGTTACTGAGATAATGCGAGGTATATGAAAAACAATTTAACGAGAATTTACAAGTTTTGAGTTATAGGCGTTTGAAATATGATTCTCTCATATATCGTAATGTAATTAGTAAATTTCAAAATTTTCTATAAATTGTTCTACTTGTCACACAAAATCAATATTCAACAGGGTGGAAGTTCTGAAACCCATAAATATTTTCCACGAATAAAAAAAAATCTATATTTTTTTATAAATTACCCCCTACCCCCCAAACGCACAGGACGATTTTTTGACGACAAGTGGATCCATGATCTGGAGATGGTAGGTAACAATTCTAACCATGTCACAGCTTTTTACCTCCGATTTCCCACGGGGTGAACGATAGGATTCGATTGGCACTCTACTATTCAATTTGACACACAATATGAGGATATATAAACAAATAATTCCTCTGAAATTGATAATTGACATTCTCTTTCCAATCGGACATGTTAATTGATAAATAATATGAAAATATAATTCACCAATATATTCAGTATCGAAATGAAAATTATTATTATTATTATTATATTATTTATTATTATAAAATGTATGTACAGGAGGAGTATACTTGTAATGAATCTGATCTTCATGAGCTTAATGTTTTCAAAAACCATTCGTAATGACACATATCTCACAAACTTATGTCAAATTCGTATTGTATGTGTTCCATAGATATAATGCAATGTTCGTCGTGGAATATAGTCCAGGAAAGGAGTTGTTTTTTGTTGAATATATCGAGAATGAATTCATATTTTCATCAGATAGAAAATGCGAATTCTCAATGTATTTCTCAGTATGCACTCATCTATTCATTTTCACTTTTTCATGTTCATGATATATCTAAGAATATTGCTGTTCAATGATTCAAAACTATAGCAACTATAGCTTAGTCGCTCAGAAAGTGTTTGTGGCCATGCATCCTGTATCTTTTGAAATGATTTATGAGTCGATGGTAATCGATAGAATATCTGATTAGATTCTCAACTATGAGAAAGAAAAAGTACGTATATACTGACCTGATTCCGAGAGCAGCAAAAACAATCACCGCCAAGAAGATCAGAGTTGCAAAACATGCCAAGAATAGTGTTTGTATATCGTTCAGTCCTGCAACATTTCAGACATATCATAAATATAGCATGACTTTTTTGATAACGTGATATATCCAATAAACAAGTTCCTGCCGATTTCATTGGGACAGTTATTGTTATTTCGAAGACGATAAGGGATAGAAAGTTGATCAAATCGATTGAAAGTTTCGTGAATTATATCTCTTAGTAGGGAAGCCGACTGCAGATTTTCACCGTCATCTGATAACGAAATGATTTATCAAAGGGGAAATACAAAAAACCCAAATTCGGTCGATCACAACCAAATTTATTACATAAGACTGAAAAATTGCAAGAGTACAACCAGCTTCTGTGAAACCTTAGCCGTGGCACTTGATATCTCCAAGGCATTCGCCAAGCTAACATCTTATGCCTGCTAGCTAGTTTTCTCTCAAACATTTCTCTTCATGTAGTAGGCGAAGGGGTTTCATCAGATTCTCTCATGCTGGTGTTCCGCAAGGATCAATTTTAGCACCAACACTATTTCTACTCCATATCAACGATTTGTTAGAAGCAACTTCATGTCCAGTACACAGCTTCGCGGATGATAGTACCCTCCATACCGCCTTCTCTTCCAGGGCTCCAATACCAGCCAGGCAGATCAGAAACGAACGAGGGAATAATGTTGACAACATAAATATGGACTTGGCAACAAAGCCGATCCCACTGTGCCCAACATGACTTGTCAGGAGTAACCATACCTTTGAAGACATCCATTTCGATGCTTGGTATTACTATCAACAATTACCTTTCTTGGGAAAATCACGTGATATTAATTGCTTAAAGTGCATTTCAATAACTTGATTTTCTGTTTCGGGCCAGGAGCTATTTCACTTTCAGTCAGCTGCTTATGATCTATAAACACAGATCCGACCTGTCCTGGAATACCGTTCCCATATTTTGAGTGCAGCACCCAAACATACCCGGAAACTGTTGGATTCTGTCCAAAAAAGTGCAATTCGTCTCGTGGGTGATGCCTCGCTCACAAACTCGCTCAGTTCTCTGGAACGCCGTAGAAAAGTTGGCAATCTGGCTCTATCTTATAGATATTTTCATGGACGATGCTCTTCTGAAATATAAACAATTGTTCCTCCCTTGGCAGTCTCCGCGAGATTAACCCGTCGAGTTGAGGCTTCGCACCCCTTCGTGGCCACGTTGGAGACCTGCAGAACATCTCTTTTCAAAGACTCGTTCAGCCAACGAACAGCAAGGCTCTGGAACACATTGCCAAGGGAGGTGTTCCCCGAGGCTTATAACCTCCAGAAATTTAATAAGAACAGCAATTTTTTTTTCGTTTTTTATCGCTTGGAGCATAAAATAAAATCAGTTTCGGCATTCGGCCGTCATCAGACATATAATATACACATTTTTTCGTACATTGAAATTCCCTTAACATATGTTTTTGTCAGTCAGACAGTCCCTGTTGCAGACTTCAACATGATTGTTCCTCCTTTTTTTTTTCAATTCAATGACTGTGCACAATTTCTTCTTCTTCTTTAATTCGTTTCCCTCTTCACAAACCCTGGCCACCTATCTCTCTGTCATTAATTCTATTCACATTGGGCTTATAACTAGCTCACCACCGCAAACCGTTTCTTGCTGTGAGCTCCCTACGTTTTATAAAGAATTATTGAAATCCCTGATTTTTCGGACCTCTGAAAACGAGGCGATGATGTGACGTCAGAACCCTTATACTGAAACAAGACTATTCCAGACAGAGATAAATGATACATGATTTCTGACAGAGTGAATTAGCTCGAGATCACAGTTGAAAGAATTAATATATCAGTTGCCTCAGTCTCCGTCGGGCGTTTGGTATTTTCTTCTAACTATGGCGAGATGAGGTTTCTACGTCATAAGAGGGTCCGTTTTCTAAAGTTACTATTATTTATGTCCAAAAATAAAACATATTCCAGTAAGTTTTTTGATCGAATTATGTCGTCAATCATTATTTATGTATAAAAGGATCATTATAAACATGGTTTGAGTTGAAAGTTCTACTAAGGTGTACACGCCCATTTACAATTTGGACTATTTGTTATTGTGTATTATTTCCTCTTGTGAGTTAAACCTTAACAGTTGCCTGTTTGATTCAGAATGTCTATGTATGTCTGATGGCAATTTCAAAAATTTCAATCTGTCAATTATTTGTCATGTATTAACTATGGTGCTTGCTTTTGATTTGTCTTATGGCCGCCAGCCTACATACGATGATCTCGATGTGTGAGAAGAAGAAGAGAAGAATATTTATTTGAAATAGGTGACCCTAATACACAAAAAACTAAATAGACATATCAATAACACTATAGATATTATAAAAATTCAAAAAATGTATTGACATTTAAATTTCAAGTTTGAAAACTCATCACACACATAATATATAAGTTATTAAAAGATTTACATTGTAATACGAGAACATATGAAAAATAGGTACAGCTCTAATACAATCTTGAGTAAATAAAAACAACATACAAATACTCTATTTAGAAAATTATCTCAACAAAATATAGTCTATCTAATATTTTTGAATGGATTCCAATAATTGTTTTTTGAAAATACTCAATGATGGGCTAGATTTGATTAGGTAATTTATTGTATGTATCAAAACCTTCAAAAAACAATGAATTCATGGCACTTTTCCTATTTGTTCTGCATTCATGAAAATTTGTATTGTTTCTTGTGGCATATTTGTGTACATCTAAATTCAAATTAATAAATTCGCGAAAATATGAAGGTGATAAGTTATTGAGTATTTTATATATAAATATCATGGTTAAGTAATACAATCGTAGCGATACTGATAGCCACTGCAAAGTTTTTAACATGACTCCTATTTCCGTGAATCTATTTGCTTTCAGAACAATGCGCATACCGAGATTTTGAAGTTTCTGTAACTGTGATGTTTGATTTAGATTAAAAAGGAAGATAATAGAAGCGCAATAATCAATTATTGCTGCACATGGTAAGATTCCTCTTATCTGTAGCTTTTGTATTTTTTTATCGTTGTTCCTTTTAGGTGCTTTATATTATGTGTCTGATGATGTCCAAGTGCCGTAACTAGTTACACACGTCTTATGTAATGAATTTGGTTGTGGTCGACCGACTTTGGGTTTTTTGTATTTTTCCTTTGTAAAATTCTGGACCACTTTGAGAAAATGGATGGTTTCCACGACTTGAAATTATATAAACTACTTACCAGATGAAGTGGGACAACCAAAATATTGACTAATTTTGATAACCTATAACTCGTACATTTCTTGGCCGATGTTATATTTTCAACCAAAGGTAGAAAGCGTCATCCTTGGGCAATGCGTCATTGGCGTCGGGTTCTCATTTTTGCTATTCGTTCTCTTTGTACAGAGTGTGAATTAAGAGCCGGAAAAATTTCAAATTTTTGACCAATAATTTGGGAAATGAGACGGACCTTAGAATTCTTTTCTAGATGGGTGTATGGCAACTTTTTTACTGTAACGGTCAATGAATCTGTTGTTTTTATTTCAATAAAAACGTTTTATTATTCTCTAAATATCATAAGCCCCTTTTCTGCATGCCTCTGAATTTGTCAATAACATGCTAATTGAGGGTATGACACCTCTTCAACTGTAAGGATCAATAAAACTGTTGAATTTTTTCAATAAAAACGAATTTTTCGGTTCTAAATATCATAAACCCCTTTTTGCGCGCCACTGGTGTTAATTATCTTCAGTAGAAATATCCCTTATTTCAGTTCAGATGTTAGCTGTTATTGTTTAAAATAAAAATGGAATTTCATGAAACGACGATTTTTTCATTGCAACGCAATTTATCAAAAAAATTTCAAAGATGTCCCGAGGTATCGGACCAACCATTCACGCAACATCTGAAAAAGAATTCTAGGGTCCCTCACATTTCCCAAATTATTGGCCAAAAATTTGAAATTTTTTCAGCTCTCAATTCACACTCTGTACAAAGAGAACGAATAGCAAAAATAAAAAGCCGACGCCGATGACGCATAGCCCAAAGATGACGCTTCCTTCCTTCGGTAGGAAATCCAACATCGGCCAAGAAATATTCGAGTTATAGAGCTTATCAAAATCAGTCAATTTTTTCGCTGTCCCACTTCATCTGGTAAGTAGTTTATAAAAGTGAAAACGTTGTAGTTATTTTTGTTATGCGCATATCCAATCGTGCCACATGTTGAGTTTTTGAATGATCCATCGGATATTATCTTTAGAGGGGGCGAAATATTCTCGAAAGTATTGACGTTATGCCACTAACTTAGATCAATTCGAATCGCGGCTTGTTTTGATTATTCCTTTTTATCTGCTTTTTGTTTTAACTCGTTATCACATGACGGAAGTATGTCCGGAATAATAGCAGCAAATAAATCACCGTGCCGTCGATTTGGGTCAGACTGAGGGATGGCATAGGTAGGTTTTTGAAATCTACCATTCAAGTGGTATTGGATGGCATAATTTTTATCTCGTTATCAAATCACGAAACCACGTGAAAATTTAGGTCACCAAAACCATATTATGAAAAAAATCTGAAACACGTAAACTAAATTTCCGAGGGTGACATCGTTCTCAATTATATTCAGCTCTGCGATGTTGCCGCTTCTAACGAAAAATAGCAACAACTTTGTTATTTAAAACGGAACACCGTGTATTTCATTGTATGTTCGGATTCTCCCCAAAGAGCTGATTTCATCAACCGTGGTATCAGCAGATAAATTCATGAGTCACAAATTCTTAGGAGCTCTCCAACTCCTTGGCTGGTTTTCATCTCTATTTTTCGTTTGAAAACATTTTTTTTCTCGCAAAATTCGCACAATCCTCAAAATTGTTTTGGAATTCGGAAAGTGTCGAGTTCTGCATAACGAATAACTTCTAATTCCTGAAATTCGCAGTTATATAATATTCACTGAGCAAAAATAACAGACGAGGACATGAACAATAACAATGGCAATGTCATACACGGCAGAATTAAGAACAAAATTGGTCATGGCCTCCTGAGATATTCTTACCGATGAATTCATCTGTTGATACCATGTGACTACAAGAACTCAAATATCTTGAAAACAGTTCAGTTTTTTGTACTTTGATGGAAATACCTTTCTTTTATAATTTTCTTCGCTTTATAAAATGATTTTTTCGCCAAAACGAATACAAGGGTTGTGCTAAAACAATCATGACCCACCTTCTGAAAACACCCATTATAACGAATTCTTGAATGTAGAAGAGTCTCAGAAGAATGTGTTTTAGCAACATACATTTATTCATATAATATCAATATGGTTGCTTTCACCGTTTAGGAAATATGCGAAAAAATTATTTGGAAGGGTCACCGCAATTATTTTTTATACTTCCGATTTAGTATCTTGGGATTATCTGATTCCGACTTATTATCTCAGAATCATTTGATTTCGACTTGAGTCGGAATTGAATAGCTCCGAGTCAATTAGTCGGAATTCCGACATAATAAGTTGGATTTATGAAAAATAATTGAGGTGGTCCTTCAACGCCTTCGTAGGATATTTATCTCCCTGAATATGCATTTTGCGGCAGTTTATCTAGCAAAGTATACTCATTTCTTAACGCACTATCACCTTCAGAAAGTTCGGTACACATTTTCGACTCATATTTTTTTTATATGGGTATATTCCTATTATCAGGGCCAATAGCACATTTGAAAATCCAGGGCAGTTCAATTATTTTAAACAGTGATAACTAGCAAATAGTGTTTTTCACTGTTTTCATGCGATGCTTCTTGTGCGATAATGTCACTTTGTTGTACATATACCTCTGAAGAGAATTTCTATGCCCACTCAATGGTATCAAAAACAAAAGTATCATAGTAAATCTCTGAAACTATTACCTCTATTAATTTCTACGTGTTTGTCATTATTAAATCCCTCGTTTTCGGTATATTTAAGAGACTCATTTCCACAACTTTTGTTTAATTTGATCGACTTTCTGTCAAGGAAACAGCAATACATATATGAAATCGGCGGAAGCTTGTATTTTCCAGATCCTATTTTCAGAACGTCAGCAGAGACAAAGCATTTGGTGAATAAGTATTTTTTCTCCTATTGGCAGCAAATATCAATTTTGCTGACACATATCAATCAGCAAAGTATTACTTTTTCTGCCTAGGCAGCAAAGTGGTTACTTTGCTGATTGATATGTATCAGCAAAATTGATAATCCCCAAATCGTTTATAATTTCCTTCATATTTCATCCGAGACCTCTCCGGCAACAAATTCAACTCTATATTTTTTGCCACCTCGCTCATTTCTGGAGGTGTAAGTACTTCCAGGTCGCTATCACTGTCCGTTATATAATAATTAAAATATACCGATATTTTTTCGCACAACTGTCAGAAATTTCATGAATTGCCAAACTATAATTATTATGGACATTTCCATAGCAACCAACCATTCCAACAACTACGATTTCTATCGAATTTTATTTTAATTGAACACTACAGAAAAAATGAAGAGATATATATCATTATGAACAATCGCAGAAAAAATTATATGTTCAACTCGGCAGCAAAGTATATTGACTGCCTTAGCTGGATTACTAGCCTCGCTACACTCGGCTATGAATTCAGCCTCGGCAGTCAATCTACTACTTTGCTGCCTATAGTTAAACAAAAAACTATATCCAGAGGGTCATAAAATACGATCACTCTCGTTAAGAGGCATGTGATACGTCTCTAATGTAATCACACGCCCACCTCTAGCCATTTCGAGAAGACTAGGAGACCATCAGCTTAAATCTCAATTCAGTGGTTATATAGTTACGAGAGAAAACTGATATTTTTCACTGGATGGTTTCTGACCGACAACAGAGATCTCAGCGGAACATTCGAAATATTTCTGTTACGCTAAATAGTTGATTTTCTAACGTATCGTCATGGCCGCCATTTGGCGATACGTCGAATAAATAACGTCAGTTTTTATGCTCTCATTGCCATTCATGAAGCAAGGTTGTCAAGTCACCAATAATTAGCAAGTTATCAAAAAGATGTTAGAGTCCTGTTGTTCAATAAAACATAATAGGAGGAATCCATGATATTATAGTTCTTTCTTGACTTTGTTGAGCGACCAGCATGTCGAAATATTTCTTATAGTCCATAGCAATAGCTATTTGTGTATTTAGAGCGCAAAGTGATAGATTGCCGATCGACAAAGAAAGTTACCGCGCGATGCGGAGCGGAGCGCGGTGATCTTGATTGATGCAATAACATAAAGATACACTGTCTTTCTGATGACAACAAAGAGTTTAAATATAAAGTATAATTCATCGTTTTCAACAGATATGCTTCATCGGACGCTTCTTGTAGAAATTTGTTGGTATACAGGGTGTTTCCTAACTACGGTTCCTAACTGCAGGTGGTGATTCGTTAGGTCATTTCAGGAAGAAAAGTTTCGATGAACATATGTCCGGAGTTGCTTCGTTTTTGAGATACAGGGCGTTGAAATTGAAGAAAAATCATCGGTAATTATAAAATATCATGAATATCCTAGAACCGATTTGGTTGAAATTTGGTACTTTCATTTGAACTAATAAGGCGCTTATTTAGCCCTATTTAGATTGAAATTATTGGGGCTAGTGGCGTCTCAGTGGGCACCACAGCCAACAATATTGTGAAAAAGAAGTACGCCACTGACTTTTTTGGTGAATTTTTATTTTGTTTAGATTGAGCAACTCAAAATACAACTTTTTGGTCTCATGCGTTTCCTTCATATCCAGCTTCGTTTTCGAGAAAAAAAATCAAAGCCATAGTATCGCATATCATGAACACCTGCATTAGAGAAATGAGTTTTTCATTATCTCCGCCAAAAATTTAATTGACACTTGATATACTGAAATTTAAGAAAATTTGACAAATAAAAGTACCAAATTTCAACCATATCGGTTCCAGGATATTCATGATATTTTATAATTACCGTTTTTTTTTCTTTCATTTCAACGCCCTGTATCTCAGAAACGAAGCAACTCCGGACATGTTTATAGGAACTTTTATTCTCAAAATGACCTGACACATCACCCCCTGCAGTTAGGAACCGTAGTTAGGAAACACCCTGTATATCATCAGCGGTGAATGTTTTGGATTTTTCTCGCTTTATATCCAATAGATTGTTTCTTGAGAAATGCGATAAGTTTCAGATACTTATTGATTGCGATATTATCTTCAACATTCAAGCATGTATACGTACCATCGAATATATAGACCAATGACTTGATGACCTCAAAGTCTTTGATTTTTTACCAAAATAAGCCAGTAAAACGTTCTCTGAACACATATTCACCATCTCGGAGTGGCACCAATTTATGAATGTATCATATTTCTTCCTTGATTTCTCCGGTAAGAGATTCAAACTGTTGCGCTTTCTGCTATATCAGGAGGTGTGTTTGATGATTCACTGTCACTATTTTCCATCATGAAAGAATTGGGGGTTTTCAAGAATAGATAAGTATAGGTTTAAGAGATGTGCGAGCGTTTTTTCAATATTTCCGCTCACGAGCGCAAATGATGTCAAAGAATGACATTCCTGGAAAAACGTCAACTTTGTGCTAGAATTTGAAAGCGTCAAAGGATACTTTGCTAAGCGTTTGTAGAAAAAGTATCATGTGAATGTTGGTAACTTGGCAATATTGTGCCAAATGCTGAGAACTGACAAGACCACGCCCACAATTCGTGCGCATTGTTGTCACGTTTACCGGTTGAAATGTCCTTTAGTGTGAATTAACATAATTATTATTTACACTTTATTATAAGCTATAAGCCACAACACATGAGGAAACATTTTGAGGCAATTCATTTTTCATTGCTAATTAGGAATTTAGTAAAGCATTTGACCGTGTTTCACATCATCAACTGCTGAAAAAACTATCTCGTTTCGGAATATAATACAATATTCAATAACTTCTACATTCATTCTGATCTAATAGAAGGTTATTATTTGTGGAATATAATGGTGTCAAATCATTTACTTTCACTGCAACCTCTGGAGTTCCTCAAGGGTCCAATTTGGGACCTCTACTTTTTCTCTTATTTATCAATGATATTTGTGATTGTATACAGAGTAATAATATATGCCGACGACATGAAAATCTACAGAGAAATCAAATCGATCAAAGATTGCCAACTATTACAACATGATCTTACTTTGCTTAATGATTGGTGCATTGGAAATAAACTCCCTCTGAACCTTGACAAATGTGAAGTTATGACTTTCACACGAAAAACTGTACCAATTTCGTTTGACTATTATCTCAATACTACACATCTATCACGAGTTAACCAATTCAAGGATCTAGGAGTAACGTTTGATCAAAAGTTGACTTTTTCCAATTACATCGAAATTATATATTATAAATAAAGCTATGAAGTCTTTAGGATTCTTGACCCGTTCCTGTGAGGCATTCAAATCATTTGATGCTCTACGCTCTGTCTACGTTTCCTTGGTGAGGAGTATAAATTGGATTACTGCAGTGTAGTGTGAAATCCCTGTCATTACAAATATAAAGAGAGAATAGAAGCTGTGCAAAGTGAGGTTTTGAGATTCGCGTTTTTTAAAAAACATGGAACATATCCTGTGAGACATCATAGCTATGACTCAGTACTAAACGAATTCAATTTAATTTCTCTAACATCGTGAGATTGTTGATTTAACGTTTATATACAATATTATTCATAACCATATCGATTCATCCTCTTTACTTTCAATGATTGATTTTAATGTACCTCGTTCGGTGTCGAGATCTAATATAACATTTCACATAGTTGTACCTAACTCTCAACATCAATTTCATTGTCCTCTTACAACAATGAGCGATGTTACAATAACTTGCAATGTATTGACATATTTTCTCTCTCATTATTTCAATTCAAGCGCCAACTATTCAGTGTTTCATTAAACTAATCATGTTTCTTTTATAATCGATGTTAGTATTACCAATTCTTGTTTGATATTAGCGACTCCTAATTTATCAATAATTTGTATTTGTATACGTACATCTGTAAATGGGCGTAAGCCTGCTGGATGTATTATTGAATAAATAAATAAATAAATAAATAAATAAATAAATATCACCAATACATAATTGAGAATTCGAGAATTTCTGAAGTTCCCAATCGTTTATCAACATATGGCAACTGCTTACGAAATCGTGACGTCAGTTTTTACTCGCGGTAAATATCTAGTCGTTTGAAAATTACCGTTGCATTATTGATGATTTTGGCACCTTGATGTCGACCAAAGAATTCTGAATAAATGTGAAATTGAAAGGTGTTCGCTTATTCAACCGATCCTCTTTCGCTCGTAGTTACCGATATCCCAATGGTGAAAACCGAATTAGGCACACACTGTATGTTCCTGTTATTTTGAAATAATATAGAAGGATATTAATTCGGAAAATCTCTACAATTCATCATCTTCATGTTTTCCCACATACCATCGTCCCACAAGAACAACACCTATTATATTATTTGGCAATACCGCATACGCAATATATCTTACCTGTCTCTCCCTCATCCTCGAGGTAATACCCTGTTCCATTATAGAGTATCTCTCTAATTGGCTTCTGCGTCTGGTATTCATGCAGTGGAGAGATTGTGTTCGGCTCCGACGTTTCGTATCCATATCCTGATGATGTTTGTGATGTAGTCGGAATACCTGGAATTGCAGGCCTGTTACAATTTGGACAATGAGAAGTCTGAACAAAAGTTTGTATCCTATCTGTTATCTGGAGTAATTGAGACTACCTATACATATCAATTCTTTTAGATTTGTCTTGTTTCAATGATCAGAAATATGAGTACCTTTATAGTCTTTCCATATATTGTAGGCAAGCAAAAATCATGCCACTCTCTTTAGAAATGTTACTATTAGAAAACCTTCAGAAAAGATGAGCTTCAATCTGTGACACCATCATGTTTTGAGAAATATTTGAGGAAGAGGTACCTATAATATAGGTATTTGAGTATATCAAACAAATTTTTACTTGATAGTTTTCGACGTTGATAGAACATTTCTGTGAGTTGTGTTTCTTCAGGTTTCAAGAGCGAATGAAATGTTTTACCTACGGCCACTATTGGAAGTAGGCAAGAATACACGAGATACAGCCTCAGTAAGTAGCTCTTTACGTACAACAGTAAGCACATCGCACAGTTCTCGTATATTCCGCCAGTATAAGTATGTCATGATCGCGTAATCGCCGTCAACATCGGATGACATAACTGTCAAGAATAATTATAATTCAGACTGTTTGTCCAAACTTTATTGATGCACTATATGGCAGTAGGTAAAGTATAGTACATAATACGTGTTATAAAGCAATTACGTACTCGCCGCTACGCGACTGCGAGCGTAACTTTTTCATTCGTGCGTAATGTGCTTCTTACAACACATATTACGTAATACACTATTATCAATATCAACTGAACAGAAAGCACTCTACCATAATACGCCAGTCATTTTCAATGAGGATATGTGCAGCTTATTTGATTTGTCTATATATTTTTGAATTGTTCTTCTTTCGTCCTAACTAATGAGAGAGTTACTTATGTCCGTTTTTCCTGTATAATACGTTTCAACATTGAAAAGGAATCTTCTCAGATATATAATGATTATGATATATCGCACGTTGAGAAAAATAGTATGATAATTCAAAATTCTTCGTTTTGAGAAAATCGACTTTGATTCACTTCTTGATGATGATGAATTCGTCTCTGGTGAACCTCATTCACCGCGAAAAGTATATCTAGTTCAAATTATATCATTATGTCATGAGCTTACCTGAGGAATTTCTAGTTATAATATTTTCGAATTTTTTTTTTCAATTTCTCAATAAATAGTTTCGACATGTCACAGTTTTGATCCATCATATTCGACAATTTTAAGTGATGTCACGCCTGAAGAGCACCAATTTTCTGAGATGTTACATTTCCAAAAATTGCCGTATAACATGTATTATAGGTATTTTCATTCATTTGTAGACCCTATTATATTCATGACTGGATTTATTGAAGATGTGCTCTGAGTTCCTACCATTTTAGCAAAATCCAAATCGTGCCCTTCGGTTGCTGAACATTCCTCTTTTGGCAGTTTTTCTATGTTCTTTAGTTTCTGAATAGAAACAAACGGGTATTTGCAGAAGAAAAATGTTGAGGTGAATAGCATTAAGATTCATTGAAAATTCGCATGAAGTTGAAATGCCATAGTTTGGGAAGAGAAGTGACTGGCACAACTGAGGTGTAGTTAAATTTTCTGAAAGAAGGAAATACCAACAATGAATGAATTTCAAATTTGAAGCTATTCTTGGGAATTCTTTCAAAATCCCTTTTATCCAAATGTTCAATCCGAAGGGATTATAATATATTTTTTATTTTTTTAAATTGGAATTTGAACATGAGGTGGAGCTTGATATTCCATGCAAAGAGAAATATTTAAATTATACGTAGATTCGGAAGTTTCATTTTAGTTTTGTATTTCTCCTTTTTATTTTTAAGGGCTATCACCTTGTTGCTTTTCTCAACAACATATAATCTCCAGAAACTCAAAAAAAATTCCAATACCTACTTCCTATCCCTATCCTCCCTAGGAACGCACGATGCTCTTTGAACATTGTAGGGATTCCTTTTCGTGCGCTCCAAGCGATAAAAAAAAATCTCTCTGCAAAAACTCGTTTTATCTTCTCCATTCCATTAAGTGAAACGCATGCAATAATGTGATAAATCGAAATATTCCATATTGTCATCGTTATACAATTCAAAAATTCGTTGCATTAAATTCGTTATTTCATTTAATGATGAAAATGTAATAACGTGAAAACTCACCTAGAGACCTAGAGATGTCACGATAATCTAGAAGTGTAGAGCTCGAAATTTACTATTCGATGGTGGTTCTAACTCAAAAATCAACTTTTTTGAGTTGTCACACTATTGTTCTCAACGTGCGATATATGAAGATGAAGAATTACATTGAGAATTCGCATTCTGTTTGTGATGAATATAACAACTCTTTATCGGTATATTCAACAGAAAACAACGACTTTTCTAGCTATATGCCACGAGGAACATATATAATATAATTATATCTATTGATTTTTTGCATATTGATATAGCAGCAGAGTTGATGAAAGGTATTATTGAGAAAAATCAGGACCGGACTTGGTTTCTGGAAAGAATTTCAAATTTATAATTTTCGAAAGAGATTTATCTGTGTAATGTCCTCCTCCTCAATTTCTATACATTTTCTGCATATTATTATCTTCGGAAGATCTCTTATAGGTTTTCGAATAATTTGCCTATTATTTCTGATCATAACTGAATCTGTGCTGACTTCAGTCTGATATACCAATATTTTCATAATATGTCTCCATAGACAATGGGCGTGTACACCTTAGTAGAACTTTTAACTCAAATCATGTTTATAATGATCATTTTATGCATAAATGATGATTGACGACATAATTCGATCGAAAAATTAATTGTAATGTTTCATTTTTGGACATAAATGATAGTACCTTCTGAAAACGGACCCTCTTATGACGTAGAAACCTCATCTCGCCATAGTTGAAAGAAAATACCAAACGCCCGACGGGGACTGAGGCAACTGATATATCAATTCTTTCAACTGTGACCTCGCCCTGATTCACTCTGTCAGAAATCATGTATCATTCATCTCTGTCTGGAATAGTCTTGTTTCAGTATTAGGGTTTTGACGTCACATCATCGCCTCGTTTTCAGAGGTCCGAAAAATCGGGGATTTCAATAATTTTTTAAAAAACGTAGGGAGCTCACAGCAAGAAACGGTTTGCGGTGGTGAGCTAGTTTGGGTGAGTTCTATCGAATTATGAAATGAAATTTATTTGTGATAAAAGCCCATTGTCTAATACTGTGAGATTAGGGAACCTAGGGGGGCAAGCATGAGGGCCGTCACGACCTATCCAGCGATTAGAGAATCGTTTGTCTAGGTATTCTCTCACTTGTATAGAGTAATGTGGGGGTGCCCCATCCTGTTTAGAGAAAATACATATTTCAATCTATTTTCATTCATCACAGCCGTCTTTGGAAGTGTTTTTTTTTATAATGGAAACACCAAACTCACAACTTGATTCGCTGATTGAGAGAGTTCACATATGCTATGAGATCATATTCAATATTAAATCAAAACTGTCTCTATGTAGTACGAGCTGTCACGTATCTGATTCGAAAAAAATATTTCACCTGAGCAGCAATTTTTTATAATTTTTCATCTCATGGAGCGTCCGAGAGGAAATTCCTTTAATGATCGAAGAACATCGTGCGTACTTAGAGAGGATAGGGAGAGCAGGTAGGTGTTTGTTTTATTTTATTAGCTACTTATTTCATTGCTTTGAAAGGTTTCGTCAAGAAAAGTGAATCCGGTCCTGGACTTTTTCATTGAATAGAGTCTCTTTTCAACTCCTATAATACTCCGATATGCAAAAAATGGATTGGAATGAATGTGTTGAACGATGTGACTACAATAGCCAGTACGAAGTCAGAGAATCGTTCATCAGTATTTTGTTCGATATTTTTTTACCAATTCGGTCGAAGTGTGCCGTACAAATTGTAAAACTACACTCGTAGTGTTTTCCCTGATCTTTCTCATTCTGATGGAAGTTTTAGAAATACGATTCAGAAAGTCAAAATTTAGGACACATGTATGTTCATATATCAATTATGTTTCGATAATATTAGGACAATGGTGCCACGAAATACGTTCGTCTGACCATGTCTCCGACGACACTTAGGCCTAAGGTGGCCCATTGTATCTTATCTAATGTTCTTTATTGTGCCCACTCCATTACCTCTGTACCTTGAACAAGTCTGTACAAATCCTTCACTGGATGTGAGTTGAATATTTCTGGTTCGCCAACTGGTTGCCCAAAGATCTTCTGTCCTCTGCGGTCCAATGCCTCACATCGGCACAGAATATGTGCTACTGGTTCTGGTTCCTTGCCACATAGTCTGCAGCTTGGGTCGCCATTGTACAGTCCCATTCTGGCGAGATGCTCCTTTACTGGCGCATGGCCAGTCATGAGTCCCATAACAGTTTTTATCTGTGCTCTGTTCAAGTTGAGCAGGTCTACAGTTCGTTTATGACTTGGTTCCTCAATGTATTGTTTCCCATGTCTGTTTCTTGGGATGTTTTTCCAGTAGCTCTTATGTTTTGCCTGAATCCAGTCTTTAACTGACACTCGTGCTATACGTTTTGGTACTCCAAGAGTCTGTCCTGGATCTGGCTCGTTGTCCGACCCTCTTCTTACAAGTTCAGCAGCCTTCTCATTGCCAGCGATCCCCTGATGACCTGGCACCCAGATTAGCTTGATGCAGTTCCGGTCTGCCAAAGTTCTCAGTTCCCTCTTGCAATCCCATACCAGTCGAGATGTCACTTCCTGGCTTTCTATTTCCTTAAGTGCCGCTTGACTGTCTGACATAATACGGATCTGCTCGTTTGCCACAGCTCTCCTGTTATTTTCTTCCGCACATTGGAGAATTGCTTACACCTCTGCATGGAAAACTAAAGCATACTTCCCGAATGAGTAGCTGAGGCTAGTTTCCGGATGTTTGGAGTATACTCCTGCTCCTGACCCATTCGCAGTCTTGGACCCGTCTGTATACCAGATCTTTCCCTCCAGTATGGTGCTGAGTTCTCCGTCATTCCATTCAGATCTGTCTGGTATGGACACTCTGAATGAATTGTCAAATATATATCGTTTTGAAATGTGATCTGTTCTCATATTAAGTATGTCCCTGTTCACTATTCTGACGATGCTCATATGTCCTGTTCCTATGTTAACATTGCCCAGTGTATTTTGCAGTCTTAGGGCACCAAGTCTCGCCTCTCCTGTACCATCAAGTGGAGGGGAGGCAGATCCAGTAGTGTTTCCATGGCTGCGGTTGGCGTTGACTTCATAGCCCCCGTGATTCCTAGACATGCAAGTCTTTGTATTTTGCTCAGTCTTGTTATACGACGCTATACATAGTGGAGTATACTACGGCCGTGCCAAAAATGCTATCTCGGAAACTAAGCGAGATAGAGGTATAGTTGCTTTGGAGAAAATGATCCCCATCGAATTTTGAGCAACTTTGGTTTTTGTGTGTGGTCTGTCTGTCTGTCTGTCTGTACTCTGTGTTAATCATAAATCGATATATCTCCGGAACCCTTTGACATATCGACTTGAAATTTTGCCATCTTATTGTACTCAAAACAATATTATGTCATTAAAATATGAAGGAAATCGGAAAACTCTAAGGTGGTTTTTCCGGGTTTTTTCGATTTTTCACCAGAAGTTCCTTGTAATCACTCTACAAATCGCAAAAGTGGTCCGATCGATTTCATTTTTTGTGAAAAAAACCTCTATCAGGAAGAGACGAAGCCTATTGAAATTGAGCAGGGTCGGAAAATTCCAAGTGGGTTTTTCAAGGAGATTTTCCGAAAAACACGGTTCGCTTTAAAACGACATATCTCGTGAACAAATAGACTAAATCCAAATTTGAGAAATGCACCGTATGCCTCTTTGATGACGCAACAAATTATCATTCAATCATTTTTTCGTGCATCCATCGGAAACTGGAAAAACAAATGAAAACCCAAACATCAAAATTTGAAATCCTTTTAATTCAATATATATCGAAAACAAATGAAAAAATCGAAAATTATCAAGAGTGCAATGTTATCCACTGGAACATTCCCTACAAATCATTTCCCATAATTTTTTCTGTAAACCCAATAGTACAGGAAATAAAGTGAAAAATATGAAAAAAAAAATTTTAACGACCCATAGGGTACTATGAAGATATATTGAAAAACATAGATTATCGATAGATGAAGCTCATCTACCTCCACTGAGGCATGGAATATTTTTTCATTTTGTTGATTGGAAGATGGAACAAAAGTGTTGAAAATTTTATTCTCAGATAATTCCAAATATCTCGAAAACAACTGAAAATATCTGAAAATGTTATAGAACCAAAATTATTCCTTTTGATAAAATCCACAAAAAATCCTCATAACATTTTTTTCTGAATTTAATAGTTCGGGAGATACGATGAAAAAACTAAAAAATTTACAAGTTCCTAGATAATCACTTGCCAATAGAAAACGAAACAAGAAACAAAGAAAGTAAAAAAAAGGACACTCGACTGTCTTGATTTTTTTCCCATTAACTACTTACCTAGCTCACTCGACTGTCTTTATTTTCGCCAATAAACTAGGTACCTAGCTCACTCGACTGTTAATTTTTTGCCCATAAACTACGTACCTAGCTCACTCGACTGTCTTGATTTCCCACAAAGAAGAAATATGGCATTGTTTCAACTTTTTTTTTGTTTTTGTTTTTTTAGTCCCTATTGGCAGTCGAGTGAGCTAGGTACGTAGTTTGTGTGGAAAAACCAAGATAGTCGAGTGGGATAAGTACGTAGTTTATGGGAAAAATCTCCAGTTCTCTGAACTTTCATAGCGTCGTATACACATCTTTGGTGTCCAATGATAGTTTCAATATAAAAATATGCTCATGATATGGTGCCATGGCCTCTACTTCCATCTTACATGAGCAATGATAAAATATCATCTGCTTTTATCGCGTCGTATAAATTATCTGACCCCTATACTAAGCTAATACCTAATGAAAACTACATCTATACTAATCTGATACCTTTCAAAAACTACGTACCCCACTTGTTATACGACGCTATACATAGTGGAGTATACTACGGCCGTGCCAAAAATGCTATCTCGGAAACTAAGCGAGATAGAGGTATAGTTGCTTTGGAGAAAATGATCCCCATCGAATTTTGAGCAACTTTGGTTTTTGTGTGTGGTCTGTCTGTCTGTCTGTACTCTGTGTTAATCATAAATCGATATATCTCCGGAACCCTTTGACATATCGACTTGGAATTTTGCCATCTTATTGTACTCAAAACAATATTATGTCATTGAAATATGAAGGAAATCGGAAAACTGTAAGGTGGTTTTTCCGGGTTTTTTCGATTTTTCACCGGAAGTTCCTTGTAATCACTCTACAAATCGCAAAAGTGGTCCGATCGATTTCATTTTTTGTGAAAAAAACCTCTATCAGGAAGAGACGAAGCCTATTGAAATTGAGCAGGGTCGGAAAATTCCAAGTGGGTTTTTCAAGGAGATTTTCCGAAAAACACGGTTCGCTTTAAAACGACATATCTCGTGAACAAATAGACTAAATCCAAATTTGAGAAATGCACCGTATGCCTCTTTGATGACGCAACAAATTATCATTCAATCATTTTTTCGTGCATCCATCGGAAACTGGAAAAACAAATGAAAACCCAAACATCAAAATTTGAAATCCTTTTAATTCAATATATATCGAAAACAAATGAAAAAATCGAAAATTATCAAGAGTGCAATGTTATCCACTGGAACATTCCCTACAAATCATTTCCCATAATTTTTTCTGTAAACCCAATAGTACAGGAAATAAAGTGAAAAATATGAAAAAAAAAATTTTAACGACCCATAGGGTACTATGAAGATATATTGAAAAACATAGATTATCGATAGATGAAGCTCATCTACCTCCACTGAGGCATGGAATATTTTTTCATTTTGTTGATTGGAAGATGGAACAAAAGTGTTGACAATTTTATTCTCAGATAATTCCAAATATCTCGAAAACAACTGAAAATATCTGAAAATGTTATGGAACCAAAATTATTCCTTTTGATGAAATCCACAAAAAATCCTTATAACATTTTTTTCTGAATTTAAAAGTTCGGGAGATACGATGAAAAAACTAAAAAATTTACAAGTTCCTAGATAATCACTTGCCAATAGAAAACGAAACAAAAAATAAAAGAAAGTAAAAAAAGCACACTCGACTGTCTTGATTTCTTTTTCCATAAACTACGTACCTAGCTCACTCTACTGTCTTTATTTTTGCCAATAAACTAGGTACGGGCTAAGTACGTAGTTTGTACGAAAAATCTCCAGTTCTCTGAACTTTCATAGCGTCGTATACACATCATTGGTGCCCAATGATAGTTTCAATATAAAAATATGCTCATGATATGGTGCCATGGCCTCTACTTCCATCTTACATGAGCAATGATAAAATATCATCTGCTTTCTGATACCTTTCAAAAACTACGTACCTCACTTGTTATACGACGCTATACATAGTGGAGTATACTACGGCCGTGCCAAAAATGCTATCTCGGAAACTAAGCGAGATAGAGGTATAGTTGCTTTGGAGAAAATGATCCCCATCGAATTTTGAGCAACTTTGGTTTTTGTGTGTGGTCTGTCTGTCTGTCTGTCTGTACTCTGTGTTAATCATAAATCGATATATCTCCGGAACCCTTTGACATATCGACTTGAAATTTTGCCATCTTATTGTACTCAAAACAATATTATGTCATTAAAATATGAAGGAAATCGGAAAACTCTAAGGTGGTTTTTCCGGGTTTTTTCGATTTTTCACCGGAAGTTCCTTGTAATCACTCTACAAATCGCAAAAGTGGTCCGATCGATTTCATTTTTTGTGAAAAAAACCTCTATCAGGAAGAGACGAAGCCTATTGAAATTGAGCAGGGTCGGAAAATTCCAAGTGGGTTTTTCAAGGAGATTTTCCGAAAAACACGGTTCGCTTTAAAACGACATATCTCGTGAACAAATAGACTAAATCCAAATTTGAGAAATGCACCGTATGCCTCTTTGATGACGCAACAAATTATCATTCGATCATTTTTTCGTGCATCCATCGGAAACTGGAAAAACAAATGAAAACCCAAACATCAAAATTTGAAATCCTTTTAATTCAATATATATCGAAAACAAATGGAAAAGTCGAAAATTATCAGGAGTGCAAAGTTATCCACTGGGACATTTCCTACAAATTATTTCCCATAATTTTTTCTGTAAACCCAATAGTACGGGAAATAAAGTGAAATTATGAAAAAAAAAATTTCAACGACCCATAAGGTACTATGAAGATATATTGGAAAACATAGATTATCGATAGATGAAGCTCATCGACTTCCACTGAACCATGAAATATTTTTTCATTTTGTTGATCGGAAGATGGAACAAAAGTGTTGAAAATTTTATTCTCAGATAATTCCAAATATCTCGAAAACAACTGAAAATATCTGAAAATGTTATGAAACCAAAATTATTCCTTTTGATAGAATCTACAAAAAATCCCTATAACATTTTTCTCTGAATTCAATAGTTCGGGAGATACGACGGAAAACCTAAAAAATTTACAAGTTCCTAGATAATCACTTGCCAATAGAAAACGAAACAAGAAACAAAGAAAGTAAAAAAAGCACACTCGACTGTCTTGATTTTTTCCCATAAACTACGTACCTAGCTCACTTTACTGTCTTTATTTTTGCCAATAAACTAGGTACCTAGCTCACTCGACTGTCTTAATTTTTTTCCCATAAACTACGTACCTAGGTCACTCGACTGCCTCGATTTTTTGCCAATAAACTACGTACATAGCTCACTCGACTGTCTTGATTTCTCACAAAGAAAAAATGTGTTGGCATTGTTTTAACTTTCTTTTGTTTTTGTTTTTTAGTCCCTATTGGCAGTCGAGTGCGCTAGGTACGTATAGTTTGTGTGGAAAAACCAAGACAGTCGAGTGGGCTAAGTACGTAGTTTGTGGGAAAAATCTCCAGTTCTCTGAACTTTCATAGCGTCGTATACACATTGTTGGTGCCCAATGATAGTTTCAATATAAAAATATGCTCATGATATGGTGCCATGGCCTCTACTTCCATCTTACATGAGCATGATAAAATATCATCTGCTTTTATAGCGTCGTATAAATTATCTGACTCCTATACTAATCTAATACCTAATGAAAACTACATCTGTACTAATCTGATACCTTTCAAAAACTACGTACCCCACTTGTTATACGAAATACGTTTTGGACACATGTATTCTATATCAGGTGACCGAGACATTCCAAACCTGTGTCATTAACCGTACATAGCATATAAACCTGATACTTCCCATGTTTCATGAATTATATAAAGTTTATGTGACCACTACATATCTGTTAACTGGGCTACCTCCCTAGGTACGCACGATGTTCTTCATATATTATAGGGAAATCCTTTCGTGCGCTCCAAGCGATAAAAAAATCCCTTGATGAAATTATGAAGATATTGGAAATCGACTATTTGTCATGTTCTTGGGAACTAACCTTCAGATGCTACTTGAACAGCTTTGGAGATTCCTGCTGAAAATACTCCTGCAGTGCCGATTCCTGCTATCGTTGCAACAGGTGGAGTTCCTCTCCACAGGTTGGTTGAGCTGTAATGTTCTGAAGTCAAGGGTGGTTGCGGAGTAGTAGCCATTATAGCAGTCGATGACCCAAACGATCTATTTGTTCATTTGTTTTGTGTTTCTTCATTAATGTGATGAGTGGAAGATGACCTGAAAAAATAATGCATTTTCTGTCAAATGGAGTAATATATGCCAATTTCCATGGTTATCACGATTCAGAAGTTGAACAAAATTGTTCTGTTGCGTTCTCAAAAATCCTTTCAAGTAAATTACCCTGTATGTGCATCCTGAAGGATAATGATTGCAATGAGTGGTGTCTTTTGAACCACATTATAGTCCCGAGATTGATGAAATAAACCTTTGGTGTACGCACTCGCACTTCATACCTTTTCTGTTTCACAATTCCTTGATTTTCGCCTACTTCGATGAACATAACATGGCGTGGGTGGATCTCGCTAAGTTTAGTCTGGTGCCGTACCAAAATTACAGCCATCAATGTGACAATTGTGACCGAATTGTGACCAATGCAGATAGGGAATACTTTTTGCGATTTAGACGCATCAAGGTTGGTATAGTTCTGATGTATCATAAGTTCTAGGAATAACGTCATCTTACATTCAATCTATGTGAACTCCACGTCATCGTCTGAAATTCAATTGTCCAAGTCTAGAAAAAGTCTGACGAATCAAATGAAGAGTGAGCGCACCAGAGGTTTATTTCATCAATGTCCCAAGCGTGCCTTTCTTAATGTCACTGTCAAAAATAATAAATGAATAATCGGTTATACATGACAACACATCAACATTGAAGGGAACAAGAGTCATGAAAAATCTGAGGATATATTCTTTAAAATGCATTGAATTCCGTAGTTCTTTCAGGACATTTATATAATTCTTTCTTGTCTATTGTCGTGAATAGTGTGCAGCCAGCAGTTTTTTGAAGTAGACTTTCAACTAGACTTGCCAAGCGGTTTCGAAGAAAATGTGAATATTTCTTTAGAAGGTTCGTCCTTCAGGGGATTCGTTGATAGGTTAGGTTATTGGCAAGCACAAGAAGGTCTAGAATTCAACACTTTCAATCAGTTTTCTGACAACTTAACGAATAAAACTCAAATATAAGACATTTTTCATCGATTGCCTATTATTTCATCTTATAATATTTCTGCAACCACCAGTCAAAGACACTCCAAACATCATATCAATGTAAGTTGAAAAAACAGCTATCCTGAATCATATTTACATACAGGGATGATACAACACCTGGAGTGCCTGGCGTGTCTCCTCCCTATGAGTCAATCTTGTACACAGATGACTCAAAATTTTGTGGCAGTTCAGGTGTATACTATGAAGAAACTGGAAAGAGAATCTCAGTTCCTTTGGGCGAATAAGCTTCAATGTTTCATGCTGAAGTACTTGTAATACTTACCTGTGCCCAAGAAAACCGGATTATGAGAGGTCGGAGACCAATCACTATTTGCTCGGACATCAAAGCTGCACAACTGGCTTTGCAATCCAATAGGATCACAACCAATTTGGTGCCCGAGTGCGAAAAAGCCTTGAAAATCCTGTCAAAATCAAGAAAAGTCAGCCTCATATGGGTCCCGAGATATTCGGGGATACCCGGAAACGAGGAAGCAGACAGACTGGCCAAGATAGGTTCAGGACAGACCCCGGTCGGACCAGAACCAATTTTGGGGATACCAAACAGTCTAGCAATGTCTTCCATAGAGAGACAGCCTCGGAGACAGCTGCAAAAACAATTCCTCAAAATATGGCAGGACACCAGGAATGAGACAATCGAAGCTCCACATGAAGGAAACTTCGAAGTGGCTCACAAAAGAGGTCTTATCTCTCAACAGGCGAGACCTCGAAAAGGTAGTGGTAACAGAATTTTGAGGCCAGAGGACGTGAATGAGATTCAGTCGATTCAGCTGAGAAAGTTGCTGAACTTCTCCAAGGAAGTCGGCATACCCAGCTGAATGTTGGCACATGTGGGCGTACAATGGACCGGAATAAGGAGCCCTACGTGCAGGGGAGTTCACCCGCCCACCACTGCTCAAAAGAAGAAGGAGAAGACAGGGAGATCCATTTAAAAAACTGTAGACCGCGACATACATACACAATATGATAGCTACCAAAAATCAGCATTGGCCATCACTCAGTGGAACGAAAAATAGTAGATTGTTTAATTAGGATCAAAAGTGACACTATGTTTGACAAGCAAAATTTGCGAGTCGAACAAAGTCACTTTAAAAACACGTGGAAAATGTTAGGTTAGTGAGCATATCAACAATAATAATTGTGATTATTTTTATTCCTGTCCATACTTCACTGTGTTCGACTTGATAATCGAATGAAGCTGAACCATATCGTTGTTTGAGACAAAAAAACTATTGCTTGTCGTGATTATTCAAAAACAAGTTATCCATCCCGAGAATAACGGATGAAATACAGATCAAGCAAGTCTTTGAATCTTGGAGGCTTCCTTGATCAAAACAAAAATACTTAACTGAGATGTTTATAATTCCAATACTAAACTATAATAAGGTGCTGAAATCGGAAACAAATCAGGTATGCGTCTCAACCCGAATAACCAACCGTCACAATGTTGTTTATTCTTGATGACGTCCAGTACATCCTTTTCAGTTCCTAGGAGCTAAAGTTCAACTTCAGCTCCTAGGAACTAAAATTCAACTCTAGTTCCTAGGAACTAAATATGTTGCCTAGCAACATACCAATTTTTGTGTCAGTAATAGAAACGTCAATTAAAGAGTTAATTTTGGTATCAAAATGGACGACTTTTGTGTCGGTTGCAGAAAAATATACTTAGAAGTCTTGGAAGAAATATACTTTCGGTTCACTCAAAAATTAGGTGTTTTCACGCATATAATATGTCCAACCCTTACCCTTTATATTATTGCTTAACTATTCAAGACGTTAGGCTTCATTGAAAAATCTGGTAAAAACTTCAGTTTGGATGCTCTCAACGCTCAATGTGTTTCTATCCATGCATAAACTCTTTCAAAAAACATTTCTCATGTTGATAGGCATGAATTTCAACTCTCAGGAGGAGTGAAAGAACTTACAGTCAACTATGTAGAATTCTTGAATCTTTAACCTTATACCGGATGTGACAGAATTGTAGTACACCCTATTATTCTCCTTATTCAATTCTAGAGATAGTTCTCAACTATGCTGATGATTCCTTTTCATATTTATATAATTAATGGCTATTGGGGCTACCATTTGAACAGATATGAATAAATAAATAAAGAGTTATCCTGCGATTATACTTATTTAGCATTCTTCAAATATGATATGATACTGATATTCAATGGTCAGATCGAAATATGATGAACGAGGCCAGCGACCACATTACTACGTTCAAAACAAAAACATAATCAAATATTACTCATTTGAAAGCTATTTACGAAATAAATACATATATACAATATAATATACTATACTAGTAGAATCCGATACTATCGGGTAGAAAACTCAGAATAACTAGTTCAAAAGAGATTGTGAAATACACACACAAAAAGGCACGTTAGCAAATGTACGTATTTTTGGCAAAATATCAATGACAAATTCAGAAAATAAATTCTTGACAACTAACTCCAAAAATATCAAAATTATATCATCTATCTCCATGCACTAAGTGTATAAATCCATGGACTTCACATTCTCCACCCCGTGAAGATATGTGATCTTCACAACTAACTTGCCGACGTTGGGAGAATACATAGTTTCGTGACTGGCCTCGTATAAATTCCTTTTTTTGTTTTTATTTGTGCCACTCTTGGTGTACCATCCTTTCCAGGATAAGTTTCTTGAACTCGGCCTAATAACCATTCATTTCTTGGGAGCTTTTCATCCATAATAATAGTTATATCTCCAATTTTTATTGGATCAATTTTTTTGTGCCATTTTTGTCGTTGTATTAGCTGTGGTCTATATTCTTTTATCCAGCGTTTCCAGTATGAATTTTCTAATGATTCAACGAGACGCCATCGTTTCCTCGTGAGGTGAGTTTCATTTTCTATATCACCATAAGATTTAACTTGGCCTGATCTCAATAAAATGTAATGATTAGGTGTAATAGCATCAGGTTCTGAGGGATCTATGGATATGCGTGCGTAAGAGGTCTAGAGTTAATCATATATTCTACCTCCAGCATCAACGTCATTAGCACTTCTTCTTTCGGATTCATTGATTTGAGAGTAATCTTCAGAGCGGTTTTCACAGATCGGATCATTCTCTCCCATATGCCTCCCATATGAGCTGCGCCTGATGGGTTGAATTTCCAAATGATGCCGTCTATACTCAAGTTGTCAGCAATTCCCTGATTGTCCAGACTCTGTATTAATTCTCGTATCTCCCTTTCAGCGCCTACAAAATTCGTCCCATTATCAGTGAAAATTTCTTTCGGCTGTCCTCTTCTACACATGAATCTTCTTATGGCCATGATTGTAGAACTTGTGTCCAATGAAGATGCCAATTCAATATGTACGGCTCTGATCGTTAGGCATGTGAAGATCACACCGTATCTTTTTTCTACTCTTCGGCCGATTGAAACATTCATTGGGCCAAAAAAGTCAATTCCAACAAATGTAAACGGAAAAACAAATGACTCAACTCGTTCCCTTGCTAAAAATCTCATTTCAAGAGCAATTGGCTTGCACTTTCTTATTCTACAGCTTTGGCATGCTCGAAAACTCTTCTTAACAGCTGCTCGTATATGCAAAATCCAATATTTCATACGAAGGTTGTTGACGACTGTTTCTATACCGACATGCCCAGCTTTTACGTGATGATGATCAATCAAAAGTTTGGTGTATCTGTTATCAGGGGATAAAATTATTGGAAATTTTGAATCATAATCAATGTCGATATCAGGCAGTCTTCCTCCAATACGTAAAATGCCATCACTGTCCAAAAATACTGATAATTTAAGGAGTCGACTGGCTCTTGAAATATCTTTTTTCTCGTGCAAATCTTGAATTTCCAGTTTGAATGATTCCCACTGTGATTTGATAATCCATAATTTGGATGCTTTCTCGATTTCTTCTACTCCCAGTGTGAGAGTATGGGATCTCTCTAATTTTGGCAAGCAAAACTGTTTCACCGCGAAAATTATCCATGCAGTTGACCTAACCAATCTCGTCCATTTGGAAAACCTTGAAATTTCAGGTAAAAAAGTCATGAACTCGATGTCGTTGTGAAGTAACACTGTCTCCTTTTCTATACCAATTTGTTTATTTTGTGGTTCCATGGGCCAAAAATGTCTTCCTTGCGTCAAGAACTCGGGTCCGTTGAACCAGCTGCTATCGGACGATGAATTCAAAATTTTCGTTTCTTTGGTTGCTTGATCAGCAACATTCAGCTCTGAAGGTACCCAGTGCCATTGTGAGCAATCCGTCTCTTCAAGAATCTCACCAATGCGACAGAAAACAAAGATTGGAAATCACCTGGACTGAGACCTTATCTGATGCAAGACAACCATTGAATCTGTCCAGTAGTGCACTTGTCGAATACAATACTCTATTTCGCTTTTTATTGTTTTAGCCGACGACCTCATAGTAACGAGTACTTTATTATTTTGAGCACATTATAATTGAGGGCGAGACAATGATTGTTCTAGCCAGGAATAACTAAGGATATTGGGAGGGAAGTTTCAAATTGTGAAGTTTGTGACAAATTCCAGAGAAATAATCAGAAAGAGACACTAATTTTCTATGAAATACCTAATAAAGCATGGAAAAAGGTAGCTAGTGACATTTTTGAGTTCAACGGCATGAACTACCTCATAGTCATCGATTATTTTTCGAACTGGCTGGACATCAATGAGTTGAAACGCAAAACTAGATTATGTGTAATTACACAGCTCAAGGAAATTTTTGCACGAAATGGGGTTCCGGAAGAATTGGTATCTGATAACATGCCATATGATAATTATGAGTTCCGTCAGTTTGCTAAGGAATGAGACATTGAAATAACTACGAGTAGTCCCAGCTATCCACAGTCCAATGGTTTTGCTGAACGTGCAGTTCAAATTGCCAAGGTTATATTCAAAAAGGCTTATGAACAAAAAAATGATATTCATACTATGTTGATGGAATATAGAAATACTCCACTGAAATATTTAGAAAAGTCACCAGCTCAAATTTTGTTTAACCGTATGCTCAGAACTAAATTACCCAATTTTTAAGTAATTTGGAACCAGATTTGGTTGAAGGGATAAAAGAGGAGCGAGAACAAGAACAGAAAATACAACAGAAATATTACAATAGAAGTCCTAAAGATATGCAGTCTTTTAGTGAAGGAGATGATGTTTATCTTAGGAATGGAAAGACTTGGCAAAGAGGAAGAATAAACGAGAAACAGTCTGCACCTCGATCATATATTGTAGATACAAGGGATGGAGAACTAAGGAGGAATAGAAAATTCCTGAGGTCAGTTTCTGATGATGAGCCTCTAGTAAATTGCAATGATAACTCTTCTGCTTGTTCAACTGATCTTGAGAATAACTATCCTAATTTGCCCAAACCCGAACAATCATTGTCAGGTGTTCCTAAATTGCCATATAGATTCAAAGATTACTGTGAGGAGGAATGTTATATATTATAGTTTGATATTCATTTAAAATAATGATGATTGTTCGTATGTATAGTTTTGTAATGTGTAGTATCCATGGTTATGGATGAGTGATTGTCATAATTTTCAGAATTAATCAATAAAAGTTTTATTTATATTGGATATTTTTTATATCAATATAAGAAGATTATACATCAGAGCGGAGCGCGTGTTTAATAAGCGAGCGTCTATATGAGTTTATCAACTTGTTACATACTATACTTTTTCTACGAACTCATAATTCATCTCTTCAATAAGATCAAATATTTCCGAAAATTTGATCAAACTACCTGCTAACAGAAGTACGAAATAATTCGAAGGGAATGGAAATCGAGAACAAAATACATAAAAGCAAGCAACTGCATTCAACCAACGAGACACGTATAGGTGATATTGTTTGTAGATATATGTCTAGTTCCAATACCTACCTCCTCTCCCTATCTTCCCTAGGAACGCACGATGTTCTTTGAATATTATAGGGATTTCTTTCAGTGCGCTTCAAGCGATAAAAAAAATGATAATAAATAAATTGAAAGTAAAAAAAAAACTTTTTAATAAAAAGGTTTTATTCAAACGCTCTAAAAAGAAGAAAATAAAATTTTTCTCAATAATTTTAACTATCAACTTATAACCTCATTATACACAATTTATATGATCATAAAAGTTTGTCGCGCGATTCACTTGTGTGAATGAACTAGTACTTATTTAATCATGTAAAATCTACTGAGATAAAATTTCAAAAATTACAATTTAATTAAATATTGATCATCGCGACAAGCTTTTCTTATCATATAAATTGTGTATAATGAGGTTATATTAAGTTGATAATTAAAATTATTAGGAAAAATTTCATATTCTTCTTTTAAGAGCGTTCAAGTAGAAGCTTTTTATTGAAAAGTTTTTTCTACTTTTAATTTAATTTTTAATTTTTAGCTATCGCTAGCTGGATATTTCGATTTACTTTCAACGAGCCTTTTCATTTGATACCCATATTGTAGAAGTAATTGAAAATGACCATTTCGTCATCTTGGATGGTCCGCCATAATGTATTTATAATGACGTCACATCATTTTTCGAGTTACTCTCAACAAGCCTTTTCATTTGATACCCATATTGTAGAAGTATATTAAAAATAGCTATTCCGCCATCTTGGATGGTTCGCCATATAGGATTTAGCATTACGTCACATCATTTTTCGAATTACTCTCAACGAGCCCTTTCATTTGATACCCATATTGCAGAAGTAGATTTAAAATTACCATTCCGCCATCATGGATGGTCCGCCATATTCGATTTAGAATGACGTCACATTATTTTTCGAGTTACTCTCAACGAGCCTCTTCATTTGATACCCATATTGTAGAAGTAGATTAAAAATGACCATTCCGTCATCTTGGATGGTCTGCCATATTCGATTTGGAATGACGTCACATCGTTTTTCGAGTTACTCTCAACGAGCCTTTTCATTTGATACCCATATTGTAAAAGTATATCAAAAATAGCTATTTCGCCATCTTGGATAGTCCGCCATATTGGATTTAGAATAACGTGACACATCTTATCGTGCATTGTCATCCAAACTGAACGTGTATACAAAATTTCAGCTCAATTGTTGGAAGATTTCTACTTCAAAATTGAGTTCAAAGGTTCCACCCGAACATACATACATACGTCCATACAAATACAATGCAAGTTAAATAAAACTCAAAAAAAAGAAGTTCTCATCTGACGTGAGAAGATGAAAACTCTGCGATTCGCTGATGTTTAAAGTTTTCGATATCTCAGGTTTGTATCCATATTCTTATTGCATTACAGAGCTTCATTATTTCACAGAATCCTTGGAAATATGCAATTACCTACCTATATATAACATTCTCTTTGAGTTCACTTTCGTCAACATTTCGCATACATTTTTAATGAAGCATTCTGATACAAACAGAAATTGTTTGAATAACTGATTGTCATCGAAATCTACAAAAATTCGAAAATGACAGTTGACAGTTCCTACAATTGACAGGCCGGATAGGACTCAAACAACTGGAGGTGTGTTTAAAAACTGTGTTGTCATGGTATGTGTTCAATAAATCGTGTTGCCATGATAACGTGCTCAATTTTTTGAATAAATCACAGATTATTAATCAGTCATTAATCGATCATTCAGCGTGTTACATATCCGTACGCTAAATGCCATTTCAGGTATGTGAGTATAAACAATTTTTGAAATATTTTATGCATTTTGTACACGGAAGCGTAAAGCTCACTCACATGATATCCACATACAACTGTCGACTCAAACAATTGTAGCTATCTATCAAAACACTTGTAATTATTGAAAAGGAATATTCTCATGAACATGAGAGAATGAATATATACAAAAAAAAAACATTGAGAATTCGCGATCTTGATATAGATTCTTTCTCGAAATTTTCAACAGAAAACAACTATTATTAATTGACTCGACCGTTACTTGATAGAAATCTATGACAAATGTAAAAACTTCTCAAACGATAAGATTTCGACAAAATTCTGGAACACACAACATGTTCCACTAATACAGTAGCTTCGTCAGGTGAAATATTGGTACAATGAACTAAAAAAAAATTTTATTGTACCAGTATATCACCTGAAGAAGCAACTGTGATAGCGAAACATGTTGTGTGTTTGAGAATTTTGTGGAAATCTTATCGTTTGTGGAGTTTTTACAGAAAACAACTTTTTTCCTGGCTATATGAATAACAATTCGTCCTACATCCAAAAACATGTGATTGTCAAACACTAACAATGTCTATTAAGACCGCGTTGTAACTGGCTATTCAAAAACTCGTAACTGTATTTCCACACACTTGTAACTGTCGATTTAGAATATTTCGCCCCTGTCAAAAAATAATATCTGATGGACCAGTAATGAACTCATGTGGTGCCCACACTACAAATATTCATATCCACATGTTGAGTTTAACACTGGTCCATCGAATATTATCTTTGTAGAGGGGCGAAATATTCTCGGAATTAATCACGCTCTGCCATACTAACTTAGATTAGTTTGAATCACGGCACGTTTAGATTTTCGCAACGGGGACATAATCTCCTTTCATTTACTTCTTTTTCAACTCGTTATCACATGACGAAAGTATGTCCGGAATAATAGCAGCAGAATACCTCGCTGTGCAGTGGATTTGACTCAGATTGAAGGGTAGTACAGGATGGTCTCCAAGATCAACGATTCAATTGATATCGTATAGCATAATTCTCATCTCGTTATCAAATGCAATTTTTCAATCAGTTTGCTCAGACTAGTTAATGCACATGTGCCGATCAATAAAATACAATAGTTTCACATGCATTTGGGAGAAATATCTTTTCGTTATCAGATGATGACGAAATTTGCAGTCGGCTCTTGGACTATAATTACAGACTAGAGGTTCGTTATTACCTCAATTAAATTATCTTCTTAATGCATTCCATGTAAATGACAGATGACCGACAACCACACTACTGCCACTACGCGGGAGCAATATCGGAAATCCCTGCCATTTGGCCAATCCCGTCAATTATCTCAGCATACCAAAGTCACAGATAACCATATACGTGTGACAAGAATAATATTCCTATAGAGGAACCGTACGAGTCCATTTTGAGATCAGACCACGCCCGATAGATGAGATTATCGTTTGACACACGTGCCATACTCGAGTAGGTGGGGCAACGACACCTATGAAGCGTTTATTTATAGGAAACTTATTCCTGCCAGACGTGTATATCTCTATCGCAAATTATCTGTTTCCACCGATAATTCATTGTGATGATGTATGCATACTGTGTATCAGGTATCAAATGGGTATCAAGATCATCAGTATTAAATTTGTGAATATGCTACCAAGTTTGGCACAAAGGAAGGATATCGATGCATGCTCCGTAGGACTCATCTCCCATTTCATCACTCTATATAGTTTGCGGTTAACGAAACTTTGAAATTCAAGAGACGAAGCACGGATGTAGCAGAGTATAACGAATGACAGAGAGATTTGTATGCTATATGTATTCCTCAGAATATGGCTGAAGATATGGATAAGGTCGTTCGATCGCTCAGACTAATTTTGTTAGAATTTTTATGTGTGGGACAAAATGGAGATTCGGTTCGGTTGGGAGGATGTATACAGTGTGTGTCCCGCTTTTCACGAATACTCCCTAATATGTCATGACATTAAGATGATGTATCTGAAGCAGTAATTTTTGATTTAACATTAACATCTTGTTAACACTTCAGTATGAATGTTATATACTCATGTATCGAACATAACATGGTCCTGTTGACATAACAGAGGTTCTGTAAAGTGATGCAAACGAATTGTTGGCTCGACTGCAACATTCTATTATCTGGACAATCTATCTAGGAAAGCCGATCCCACTGTGCCCAATATAAGCCTATCAGGAGTAACCATACCTTTGAAGACCTCCATTTCGATGATTGGTATCACTATCAGCAATAACCTTTCTTGAGAAAATCACGTGAGATTAATTGCTTGAAGTGCATCCCAAAAACTTGGTTTTCTGTTTCGGTCCAGGAGCTATTTAACTTCCAGTCAGCTGCTTATGATCTATAAGGCACAGATCCGACCTGTCCTGGAATACTGTTCCCATATTTGGAGTGCAGCACCCAAACATACCCTGAAACTGTTGGATTCTGTCCAAAAAAGGGCAATTCGTCTCGTGGGTGATGCGTCGCTCACGAACTCACTCACTTCTCTGGTATACCGTAGAAAAGTTGGCGATCTGGCCCGATTTTGTAGATATTTTCATGGACGATGCTCTTCTGAAATATCAACAATCGTTCCTCCATTGGCAGTCCCCGCTCTGGAACACATTGCCAAGGGAAGTGTTTCCTGAGGTATACAGGGTGTCCGGAGATAAAACCGACAAAACTCATGGGGTTATAGGGACTGTCAATATGATTGCAAAATGCCATAAACGAATGTCCAAAACGGCTTCGTTACTGAGATACAGAGTGATTTGTGGATTTTGACAAAAAATTCAATCCGCCATATAAAATACAGGGATTAGCCGATTGGATTCAAATTTGGTACACGAATTACACTGAAAAGCGTCAACAAGTAGCCCTTTGATCGAAACCAATATCTAGACCGGAATAATATTTTTCCCCTATGTTGAGTTATTGTTAAGATAACTCACCCTGTATCATAATAATCAGAAATTCCAACTCAGATTCGCAATCTACGGTGAAAATTGTACAGGAATTTGTTGAAAAATCTCCTGGCACCATCTTAGTTATTCCGTAATTAATTATTATTTTGATTTTTTCATTGAAAAATCAATCATTGTCGGATAAAGTACGTATATTTACGAAACCATGACATGAATGTCGTTATTTTCTTCGATCAGTTCATGAATCGGAGTAAAATGAAATATTCTCATACCCCGAAAAAACTGAAGAATAAATTCGTATCAGGACCGGAATGAGTGTTTTGTTTGGTCATGTTAGCTGACCTAGTACATCAATAGTTGTCAATAATCTGATCGTAGATTCGGAATCTAAAAAAATCGTACAAGAACCTGTGAAAGAAGGATTGAAGTGAAGTTTTCGTAAATCATATTCGCTCACTAATGAATTTGAATTTATGAGAATACTACACAACGAACAATAACTGTTTGTAATGAACATAACAAAAGCAACGAATTCGTGAAAAACTTTCACTACCCAGTATTACAGAACATTTTCGAAGTAGAGCCCTCCAACATCAATACATTTTTGAGAGCGTGCTATTAGATGATTCACTGACTTGCGAATTATTTGAGGGTTATTTCTAACACTAACACATGCAGCAGTAATTCCCCATAAAAAAATTCTTCATTATGAACTTCTTACTTCAAATGACCTCATAAAAAATAATCTAGCTGAGTAAGATCAGGGGATAGCGGTGGGCAATTTACTGAACCTCCACGGCCAATCCATCTATTAGGGTAATTGGCATCGAGATGGTTTCTAACTGGAACTGAAAAGTGAGGTCTAGCACCATCATGCTGAAACCATATACCTCAGGTATTTACATCACCTTGCAATAGATCCGGTCAAGAATTGACCAGGAAATTTAGGTAAACATCACCAGTTAAAGCCCAAACACAAATAGAATATCTGCGTATTCCTCATAAGTGAAATTAAACGGCATCATAAGCACACTCTCAGAACTATAGTTTGATCCTAAAAACACTGGAATAATGAATGAACACCAATGAAACAAACGCTGATGACAGCTGAACAATGGTTTTCCATAATGAAATTCTGAATTTGACACAAGCCTAGTATTCTTTATACACAAACATTATAAGGTACTGATACGAATTTATTATTTGAAAGTTCAATCCGATAATTTTTTCAAAAGTGCATTCCGAATCTGCGATCAGATCATTGTTATGCTAGATCATCTATTCTTACAGGAATATGATCATAGAAAACCGCATTCCAGTCCTGATACGAATTTATTTTTCAGTTTTTTCGGGTGATGAGAGTATTTTATTTCACTACGATCTACGGACTGATTGAAGAAAATAACGATAGTCATGTCATGGTTTCGTTAATATTTATTATATTACCAATTTTGATAGTACTTTATCCGACAATAATTGAATTTTGAAAGAAAAAAATTAAAATAATAATTAATTACGGAATAACTAAGATAGTGCCAAGAGATTTTTCAACAAATTCCTATACAATTTTTACCGTAGATATCGAATCTGAGTTGAAATTTTTGGTTATTATTATACAGGGTGAGTAATTCTCACAATAACTCAACATTGGGGAAAAATATCATTCCGGTCCTGATATTGGTTTCGATCGAAGGGCTACCTGTTGATGCTTTTTAGTGTAATTCGTGTACCAAATTTGAATCTAATCGGTTAATCTCTGTATTTGATATGGCGGATTGAATTTTTTGTCAAAATCCACAAATCACTCTGTATGTCAATGACGAAGCGGTTTTGGACATTGGTTTGTGGCATTCTGCAATCATATTGACAGTCCCTATAACCCCACAAGTCTTGTCGGTTTTATCTCCGGACACCCTGTATAATCCCCAGAAATTTAAGAAGCTCACCAATTCCTACCTTATTTTTCATGGTTCTCACGATGTTCTCTGAACATTACAGGATATCCCTTTTCGTGGGAACCAGAACATAAAAAAAATACATCTAGAGCAGTGACTCTCAATTCAACTATAACTTTTTCTTGACTTCAGTATGAATGTTATACGTGACAGTTTATCCCTTTACGACACCAATAATATTCACAATAATTTCATTTTGAGAACAATCTGTCATTGTAACATTCATAAATGAATACTATTGGAATATCAGCGGTCTTCCTGTTAATAGGACAAGAAAATTATTGTATCAATGAGATACCTACTTTCAATTAACAGTATGTAAATTGTTGAATTTACAATATTCAAGGTTGACCAAATACAGATCTCACGATTGTTATCTGAAATTTTCTGGGTGCAGTTATCGATGATGCGATTTTCTTGAGATTTTCGTGTTGATTCTATGTTAGAGAACATTTCTATTCACCATTGGCGTGCGATGTCGAGGGGTGTAAAAAATGCCTTTATTTGGAAAAAGGGTATTAGGGCTTATTTCAGATAACTTTTTCATCATATTCAAAATCAGCATCCCCGAAAACCCTTCAATTCATATTTTCAAAATCAGAAATAATGAAAATAATAGCTATCGTTACTTTATCGTTGCATAAAATGCTATTTTAATGGTGACGAAGACACTGTTCACTTGGATTACTCTGAACTTATAGGTATATCGACGCCAAGGAACGAATGTATTCTACCTCCCAAGAGAAATAACCGGAAATAACATTATTCTCCTTTCGTGGGAGTTGGTTGACAGCTTTTTTTCCTTGAATGAGGAAGCAAACACTAACATTCGATTGGGGAGATCACATTCAACACATCGAACCTCTCTCTACCGAAAAAGTCAGGACCTAAATTATTTAATAAGTTAGACGAAGCAATTGAACTCTCACCTAAAATGCATATTTTCAAATCTGCTGTGAAAAAAATACTTGTCAAGAAAAATTGCGACACCTGGGGCTCTATTCTCGAACCGTTCGAATTCAATTCGTATACGAATAAAGAAAGATGCACTTATGTATGTGACGTATATCGAAGTGAAATAGAAGATCGAACTCGTATACGAATATCGCTCGAGAATAGACCCCCTGTTACGATCTTGTCTGTCATAGACGGTATTTTTCCTACTCGATTTATAATGCTCAATAAAACACTAGTTGAATAATACACTACATCTATTAATCAACTCCAACTAATGTAATATATATAAAGAACAACCCAAATTCGTGTACTTATGCCTATACGACAGGTTCCTAAAAACCGCTAAAAACAGTTCTGTCTAACTCGAGCCAGTCTGTCTAACTCGAATTGGTGCCAGAGCCCAGAAGGGACGCTTGCACTTAGCCAAAAGATAAGACAGATGTGATTCATGCCCACATTTGGTTTTCTAGACATACTTGAAATATTTGGCGAGACACTTTCAGGCCGATCATATTTGAAAATCAACAGCATGCCCTTATATGGCAAAAAGTCTAAGCGAGAAAGAACCCTAAGCTTACTAGCTTACATCAAAAACCGTTAAGTTTGAACAACACCATCGACGAATTTTTAAGCTGAATTGCATTATTACAATTATTACAATATTACAATAGTTGATTATATGTATAACGTTTTTCATACAACTGTACATTTCACGTTTTAATCCTTCCCATTAACAAAAAAAACATGTTATCTGTCTCTCCAACTTCTAACTCCCCGTGACTTTTTCCTAGTCATTGTACACTGAAACTGCTTTGGCTTCTGCATTGTACTTCTTGAATATTGAAATAAATATTATTATCATTATTCTTATTATTATTATCTTTATTATTATTCAAAATTAAATTTCAAGTGAGACCAAGCTGTCAGATTCACAGCGAATGAATTTGGGACTAAGGCAGCCTGAGGTGCGTATTATGCGCTTGTCAGGTCTCACTTGAGATATGGTTTGCCATTTTGGGGAACAAGTCAAAGCAGTGTTCATTATCCAAGCAGAAGCATTGAGATATTTATGTAATGCAAAATTCAATGATTCCTGCAAATCAATGTTAGTGGAACAGAGAATTTTTTTTATCGCTTGGAACGCACGAAAGGGAATCCCTATAATGTTCAAAGAACATCGTGCGTTCCTAGGGAGGATAGGGACAGGAGGTAGGTATTGGAATTATTTTTGAACTTCTGGAGATTATATGTTGTTGGGAATACTTCCTCAGGCAATGAATTCCAGAGCCTAGCCGTTCTATGGATGAAGGAGTCTTGATAAAGTGCTGTTCGACATCTTTCGAGGTTGACAACGAGAGGATGTGCTGACTGGGCTTGTCTAGTTCGTCTGATTGGTATTGCTAGTGAAGGGATGATAGCAGAGATTTCCGAAGAACATTTCCCGTGGAAGTATCGATAGAAAAGTGAAAGGTCGCCGACCTTTCTACGGTGTTCCAATGATGTCAAAGAGTGAGTGAGTGTGACGTCACCCACTAGGCGAATGGCTCTTCTCTGGATGGAATCTAAGAGCATCAGCGTATGTTTTGGTGCTGAACCCCATATGTGGGAACAGTATTCTAGAACAGGCCGTATCTGCGCTTTGTAGATCACGAGAAGCTGTTGAGGTGTAAAGTAGCTTCTCTCGCACGGAACAAGAATCCGAGTATTTGTGAAGCAGCTTTCGCGATGAATCTGACATGATTATCCCATGAAAGAGTGTGGCTGATGGAAATACCGAGCATAGATATGCAGTGGGACTCTGTAACTTGTGTCGCATAGCGAAAGCATAGCGAAAGCGAAACGAAGCGAAGTATACGACTTCGCTTTCCGGTACTCTATATGTAGTTCGTTATGCTTTCGCTATCGTCATACGATTTCATACGAAATAGAACGAAGTTGGTGGAGTTAAATTTGGCAACAGTGTTGCGGATCCCATTTATTCAAAGAAAACATCCCATTGGATCAAAAAAGCGGCATTTACGAATTATTGTATTGTTAATTTTTGGTTTCAATCAGAAATAAAGGACTTGGAGAAGTTTCCGAGAGGAGAGAAATTCAATGAAACATCAAAAACACATATGAAGATGATTTATTTCTATGAATTGAAATGAATGTATTGACTACAAACAGATATTGACATCAAGGCCAACAAAAATAGTAATCAGCCAAACAAGAACTTATTCTGCACAGAGCAGGGCATTGGAAAATATGTACCTATACTTTGTTTATATAGAAAATTGGTATTTATATTCTCACTAGGTATATCTCAGGTATAGCTTTCTATTTATATGCAACTAGTAAAGGCAAATGATCTGAGAATAACAATAATATTGTAAGATATGTAACTGCTTATATTTATGATGGACATATCATTCTATAATCTAACACTCAGTATATTATGATTTACATACTATAATGCAATACCTATCAGAACTTGCTTCTCTACGTCGCAAATTAAACAAGATGGTAAGCACATATAATTCCTTGAATCGCCTTCTGCATACAGATGCACTTTTTCTTACAGTTCACTTAAGAATCTTGGATGGAATTATTAATGTAGTGAAAGTAGAATCCATTCTTGTTCTTGTTCAACATAGTAAATAATGTTCAGTTAATCCTGTTTCATGGAATTTACTCTTGATTCTCCCTTATTGGTACACAGTAATATTACTTCTTGGGTGTCTCCAAGGTTTTTGCTATCCAAATTATTTTCCCTTCCAATGCACTTATTATGCAAACTTTTCAAATTTGAACGTTCCAGGCTTTCTGTTATGTTTCACTGATGTAGGTTTGGGCATATTATATTAGTAGGATTCTTTAATTACCTATTATTGTCTTCTTCAATGGACTCACACCAAAGACATATTTTTCTTAACAAGGATTCAGTGAGACAACATTCAGTAATGGCACATTTCATTTTTTGGAGAAGCTACTTATATCTGCCTGTTTTGATGTATCAGGAATCTAAAAGAGAAGGATAATTCGAATGAATATGAATTATTCCAGACCCTATTCAACAGCACTAATGACAGTTTTCAGTTTATTTTTCAACTACCAAATGAGCTGTATGTTTTCATCACACTGTCTCACGTTCTTTCATCCCTTACCTTAATCCTACCAAAGGGAACTTCCATCTCTCTGGAATATCTTTAGGATTTTGTTCGTAAAACTGAGGAATCTGTCCCACTGACTGAGTTGTGTTTTTGCTCGCTTTGTTATCCATGTTTGGATTCATTCCTCATTTATTAATCCAAATCAACACAAAGTTCGAATGTGGTTCGAACTAGGAACAACAACAAAAACCAATACAATCGTTGAGAATCGCAGAAAGCGGCAACCAAAATCCTTCGCTTCTGCTTCGCTTACGAACTCACGTTCGGCGTCTCCGACCTCATCCGAATATTGATACAGAGTACCGAAACGGCAAAAGCAGTCGATTACGCATGCTTTCGCTTTCGCTTTGAGTTACAGAGTCCCAAGGATGGTGGGCTTGGTGGGGATGGTGGAGCCAGACATTACAATATCGGGCATACCGAGTTCCGCCTTTTTAGAGAAAATGCAGGCTTGAGTTTTGGTGGCGTTGAATTCAACTAGGTTGTTTGTTCCCCAGGCTGTGATTTCAACAAGATCTTCATTGACAGCATTGACCTGCCTGCGCCGTGAGTTCTTAGTTTCCTGGGAAGAAATGGGAATTCTGGAAGAGAACGCAGTATGGAGGGTACTATCATCTGCAAAGCTGTGGATGGGGCAAGTTGTTACTCCCAACAGATCATTGATATGACTTTACCTATTCTCTTTATTTTGGAAACTGTCTAATCCACAAAAACGGCAGAAACTGGTCAATAAGAATGTTGACCAATATTATACAACACATATTAATAATATCAGACTACCAATACCAAATTCACCCTCGTTAAAAACTCCTTCGTTTATAATGGGCCCAAGTTATTCAATCACCTTCCTGATATAATCAAGGGCATTTCACTATATTGTAGATTCAAAGAAACCGTAAAAAATTAGTGATCAAAAAGGCATATTATGCCGTTGAAGCATTCCTAGCAGATATACTCTCTAATTTGCTTTTTGTTTCTATCTGAAATTTCGAAATTTGATTTTATGCGACCCCCAAACGTATTGCAAACTGAGATATATAATCAGTACGCTGAATTCCTCTTTCAACCAGCTTTCCAATGAGGGGTTGCAAGCCATAGGGTTGCACTTGAAGAAAAACATGCTTGGGTTGATTCTTGCTACCCCTGAAGGGTTATATTCTCCATATTACTCGCCAAATGAAGGTAAATACATTTAAACGTTGATGTGTCTCGCGAATTTTCAAAAAAATCAGTCAGTACCCCAGTAGCGAATTTATTCAATATATTCCAGTTAAAGTCCCCACCCTGTATGAGCGTGTTGAAAAATGACGATAGCGTCAAACCAATATAGCGAGATAAACACCGATTCGCCTGCACTCACCTCTTCCAGAGGGGGGAAAATATAGGCGACCCTATATAATATGTTTGCATATTCTATATGCTGTGTGCAGGGTGATTCACCATAAATGTCCATACATCTGTCCCACTTGTTTTTGGACCGATTTCAAAACTTGAAAAATCATCTGAAATGATTATTCAGATATTTTATTTCCACTATATCAGCAAATACAGGGTGCTCGAAACAAACGATTTTAGCCAGGCCACGCTAGACACCTACAGACCTGTTTCGAGCTCTTTGACTCTCATGAGTGCAGGGCAGTCTCCAGCCAGCAGTCCTAAGACTGCCGACTAAGTGAAGCCTATAGCCGAACAAAAATCAAGTTGGCATTATATTCTCCCAGATGCGTCTTTCATAGAAAATATGAAAGCAACGTCATTTGAGTCTAAACGAAGGAAAAAAACACTCCAAAACTGGAATTCCCACACAGGAGTGGCTGGTTGCCCGACTGGCGTAATTTCAGCTACGAAATATAGCCACAATGCTCAAAGTGGAATGAATATTAAATATTAAATAAATACAAAAAGGATGTAATTCAATGTTCTGCGTGGCATTACCGCACTGAACTCATCGATTACTAAAACTCTAACAAATTTAATGATGCACTGAACTTCGAATTGAAATTTATCTGTCAGTGAAGTGGAAAGAAATTTTTAATAATATTAAAAGTGGTGCTGTTGGTATCGATAGAATATCTCGGACTATGATATTATACTGTTTGCCAGCAGTTTTATTACCAATCACACATATTGTTGACCTCTGTTTGGATCAAGGTTATTTTCCATCATCTTGGAAGATACCACTAATTCGGCCTATTCCTAAAAACAGCGAGCCCAATAGTTTTCCAGATCTTCGTCCTATTAGCATCCTTCCAATTTTATCAAAACTCTTAGAGAAAATTGTGTGCAAGCAACTCTGCGATTACTGTAATTTAAACTTCATCATTCTCCTTCAGCAGTCAGGTTTCAGGTATGGATACAGCACTGCCATGGCAATGCTAAATATATGTGATGATATTACCAGAGAATGGGATAATCATAAAGTTACAGCCTTGGCAAAGTTAGATTCAACAAAAGCTTTCGATACTCTAAACCACCAACTTTTGCTTTCTAAGCTGAAATATTATGGGTTGAGCTTGACACACAAAATTTCTTTCAAAATTACTTGAGTGGAAGAAGGCAAATAGTTAATAATAACAATAGTGAATCTCAATCCCTCAAATTGCATAATGGTGTTCCTCAGGGATCGATTCTGGGACCACTTTTATGCCTTATATATACTGCTGAATTATCTAATCGTCTGTCAGACTGTAAAAGCCCCTTCTATGCTGATGATAGCCATTCATATCATAGTTTTTATCCCGAAGATGCCTATTTAGCTAATTATTTCGTCAACAAAGATTCAAATAAAATAATCAACCTCTCAAAGCCACTTAATCTTCATATTAATCCCACAAAATCCTCTTACCTATCATTTGACAATGAATGTCGAATTAATCGGGTGAAGAATTATATCAACATAGTCATAAGGCGTTTTCGGGAACTTACTCTGGGTCGCTAACTCCAACCAGAGAGGTCACGTGACGGATTACTGCAATCTGACTCGGATAATATAGTTCACGAACGTATTAGGTTACGGACCTGATTGGGATCTGAGTTGCAAGGACTTAACTTAGACATAACCTAAATCTTTTGAAATAAAAACACAGTACTGAGAACACCACTTGAAATTTGAAAATCAAAGAAATGCAGAACGAGGAAATCCTAGGTAGATGGGAAATATGTGGATTCTCAAGAATGTCTCGAATAGTGCTTCTATCTAAGCGAAAATGACACTGGAAATCTGTAAAATCATTTTTTTATGATGAATTCGTGACACAATTATGTAAACTGTTCATTTCACTTGTAGTGGGGTAGTGTAAAATCACATCTTCATAATTCTTAATACAAACACGTCTTCGTTTAGGAGAGTATTTATTTATTACACCAGAAGACAACATCAAATGTGATATTGCCTCCTCAATCTCATCATCATCACCATCAAAACAATTCTCGAAGGTTAATGCTGTTAGATTTTGGAAGATTGCACTTTTTCTTTTATCCATGATATTTTTTTTTCAGCTCGAACAATACACAAATAAAATCACAGTTTGATGTTGATGGTTTTATCAAATAAGGTAAACAAAACAACATAACCAAATTTTCTTATTTGGTAATGCGCATGCGGTGTCATTGTAGACTCTAATGAACCCTGCTTTCCAGTAGGGTTACTGTAGACAAACCCGAGTTAATGATCGAGTAGCCAACACTGAGGTTTGCGAACACGGGTAGGCAACTCGGGTTAGGTTAACGAACGTGCAGGTTGAGGATCGAGTCAACCAATATCAACCCGAGTAGGTTTCCGAAAAGGCCTTATAGGAGATGTTACATTAACACTAGTATCAGCAACCAAACATTTAGGTTTTATTATTGACTCTACTTTGAAATTCACGGAACACGTCAGCAAATCTATTCAGCGAGCTTACGGGTGTCTTAAATTGCTGTACTCAAGTCGACGATTACTATCTCTCGATTTAAAAGAAAAACTGTGTGATCAACTAGTTTTATCTAATTTCAAAAAACGTCGTCTTCTACATGCCACTACTGCTTTCCATAAGTTTATCAATGAGAAACGTCTCTACTACCTTTTTGAAAAAATAAAATTTCGTCATCAATTGCATAACCTAAATATAAGAAATCTTGATACTGTGAACATCTCACACTACTCCACCAGTGAATTTAAAGCATCTTTCTCCTACCAACTACCACTAACTTATAATGCTTTATGATAACGTTGAAAATCGAAGTATCGAGTCATTCAGAATGAAGGTAAGAAAGAAAATTCTTAATGAACAAAGTACACAATCTACCTAAATGCACAGATTACCTCTACGTCATTTAATATTTCCACAACTTAAAAAATAGAAAAGTGAAGAGTTATATCAAGAATATACAGGGTGTTTCAAAACAACCTGAACCCCTTACTAGGGTAGGTAGAACACTGCAAAATAAGTTGGGTTTACTCAGTAAACAAATTTCATAACGACATCCGTTATCAAGATACAAGGTGTTGAAAAAATTATTCTTTCACACATTTTTCAAGATTATGTCGAAACTACTGGCATCATTGTGATGAAATTTTGTATGGATGTTTCTTGGAATCTGACACATCGCATGCATTTGTTTTTATATCTGACTCTCATAGAGGGCGCTAGTTACACGGCTCATACCGAGTAGTTTTGAACATAACTTTTTAGAGGTTAGATTTCTCAATCCAAATTCGATGTGAACTTGAACATCATTTGATTTCACACCAAAAAGGTACTCTATGAAGCTATGTATTGAATCGAGTATTATGAAAAATTATCACCTATTTATTGAAAACTGAAAACAACAATACATTTCTGATGCTAAACTTATATATTCAACAATGAATCACAAGAATAACATCGAAACAGATTTGACTAGGAACATGTATTACACAGTTTTGTTGTATCTTGAGCAGAAAGTTTATGCTACATAGGTAAATTCACGTCAAGAGATGTAAGACATAATTGAACATCACTAAAATGACCTAATACATAGCTGATTCTCAACTGTTTGAAAGTATAATACATTCTCAAGAAAAGAATATAGAATCGTGTATTCGTCGAAACGTATAGAACATTTTTAACACTTACTCTAACTGATTCAATATTTCATGTTACTAGTCAAATATCTCTTAATTTTCTACTTATGATTCTTTGTTCCATCAATAACTTCAGTACACGAATGATTTTATTGTTTTAGAATCTGGAAAAATAGGTAATTGAACTCAATAAAATTCATTTTATACCAGCATCCGCTATTACTCCATTATTTTCAAATCGAAATATTCCGAAAACGGAACATTGTATCGAGTTTCACTAAGAGTACCTTTTTGGTGTAAAATTGAATGAGGTTCAAGTCTATATTATATTTGGATTGAAAAATCTAACCTCAAAAAAGTTGTGTTCCAAACTACTCGGTACGAACCGTGTAACTAGCGCCCTCTATGAGAGTCAGATATAAAAACAAATTCATGCGATGTGTCAGATTTCAAGAAACATCCGTACAAAATTTCATCACAATGTTGTCAGTAGTTTCGACATAATCGTGAAAAATGTGTGAAAAAATCATTTTATATGCACTTAGGTTAAAGTGTAAGATTAGCTCTTTGTAGCTGAACTTTCGCCTAATAAAATCCTATTATTATTATTATTATTATTATTAGCCGGGAAAGTAGTTGTTTTTCTCCCGAAATCTATCATTGTTGTTTTTTTTTATGAACATAGTGTGGATATGACTTTGTATTTATTAAACATTTCATTCCACTTTGAGCATTGTGGCTATTTCGTCGTTGTAATGAAAGGGTGTTAATAATTAAAGAAACGAGATAACCACCGATCCGCCTGCACTCACCGTTTCCGGCAATCCTCGTTACGTCAGGCCGCGTCATCAACTGGACCTTCGAGCGTCCTAGCGACCCTCTCAGACGCCCAAGGTCGTCCTCGCCACCCTCTCAGACGCCTCGGCGAGGGATGCAGAAGGTGCTTGTCGGGGGTAGTTCGTCGGAGGTCCGCCTCGCACGCCCGCTGTGATCGCCGGTACTGAGAGGGATGCTGCGACGGAGGGCGCGTGCGACGCCGCAAGACCCCATTGATTCCGCGGCGGCGGGACAGGGGCGGATTCGGGGGGAGCGCAGGGTTGGAATCGAATAGAAAAGAACTTTTCTATTTTGCGTCATTAGTGAAGTCATTATGACACCCAAATGCGTATCGAAACAGCTTTCCACTACTACTGCTATGAAAAGTAGCGCATTTCTCATAGGTTACTTAGTTTCAAAACCATGTATTGCTCATACTGTGAGAAATATTTTTTTTCACGGAACTTTGCCAACACCACATACATTTCCATGGAGAATCAACAAAAATTGACCAAAACTTAATTGGCTGCTGTTCAGCTTTGAATAGTTGTCACAACTGTAAGAAGAAGTTTTTTAAATTCTTCAGGGTAGTTCTCATCAGTGCTTTTGATAGAAATCGCAGTTTCCATCAAATATTATTCCAACAATTCATTATTATAAATGATATGAAGTATATACTATATACCGAGATGTGACGATTTTGATAAATACACCGCCAGAGACAGAGATAATGGAAAAATCTGCGAGAGTTGGATTTGTTTCCGGAAATTTCAAGAAAAAAGTATGAATTGGCATATACGAAAAATTCATGGAATTTAAACAAAATACAGAAATAAAATCTTTTTGGGAAAGTGTACTTTTTTGAAATACTTCGAGGAACTAGGAAAGGCGTCTACTCTTTGGTCATAATATTCAATGTGGCATAATGTCACATTATAAAATGAATACCAATAAGTTACATTACTTGGATTCTTTGATGGATAAGTGCAGTTGTAGAAAAAGTATAGTGTGCAACATGTGGGGAAAAGTCTTTTTCTCACTCGTGAGAAAAGCTGAACTTTCCCCACTTGTTGCACAATATACTATTATTGAACTCAATGTAAACACCTGGAAGGGATCCTCTGTGAATGACGAGTGAGACAAGAAGATTGTTCAGGCAACCCGCAGTGGTTACGGATACCTATCTCTTTCCATTTTATGTTGGCTAATGGAAAACGCTCGCATTATTTGAAATATTGTCTCGTTTTTTGATTTTATTTGAGAGTAAATATAATTGGATATAAATATTCATTTAGGAAAAAAATTATGATGCAATCAATTATTATTCGAAAATAATTATAATTTTTTATTGAATCATAATTGGAATTCCATTTTTATTCTTACAGGATTAGGAAATCGAATGAATACAAAATTGGGATTATATACTCCCATTCAATATACATCCATAATACTCACTCTAATACATAGCTTTATACAGTTATCACTTCATCATTTTCAAATCGAAATATTCCGAAAACGGAACACAGTATCGAGTTTTACCAGGAGTACCATTTGGTGTGAAATTGAATGATGTTCAGGTTCACATCAAATTTGGATTGAAAAATCTAACCCCAAAAAAGTTATGTTCAAAACTACTCGGTACGAACCGTGTAACTAGCGCCCTCTATGAGAGTCAGGTATAAAAACAAATGCATGCGATGTGTCAGATTCCAAGAAACATCCATACAAAATTTCATCACAATGTTGCCAGTAGTTTTGACATTTTTTCAACACCTTGTATCTTGATAACGGATGACTCTACGAAATTTTTTTTACTGAGTAAACCTAACTTATTTTGCAGTGTTCTACCTAACCCTAGTAAGGGAGTCAGGTTTTTTTGAAACACCCTGTATTGTTTTATCATTTTATTATCTCCAGTATCTTTCGTATATTTTTGTTGTTGTTTTACGTATATTGAAAACTTCAAGTCAATCAGTCAAGCCGTTTAGTAGTTGACGTATACCAAGAACCAGCGCCACCTACCGCATCCATTTTTCAATCCACCATGGAACCATCGAAATACCCATATAAAATATCAACCCTAGAATTTATGTGAAAAAGATAAGTGCGTTAATTCTCACCACCCGTTGTCCTATTACCCCTTTTCCCGTAGGAATGAAGCATATATTCTGGCGGCCATGGACCTTTATAGTGACCAAATCAACGCCCCTATTCGCTAAATGAGACACACTACAACGCCGAAAACAATGTCCATAGCCGTTTGGTCAAATTCCTTCAGTTCAGGCAAGTATCCCTAACAACACCAGTATGTCCTAGGGACTTTCCATGGACGTCCCTGAATTTATACTAGGACATCCCAGGGATGTCATTTGCCGTACATACTAGGGATGTCCCAGGGACATCCGCTGGCCGCTAAAAAAGGCATCCAAGGGATGTCCTTCTGATTCGTCCCTGGGATGTACCAAGTACGATGAAAGGATATCCCTAGGACGTCCCAAAGATATCCCAGGGACATCCTTTCGACAAAAGAAAGAAGTTGCAGGTCGAGTAGGGATTGAACCCGGGACCTTTGGCTTATCATGCACGCACCTTGCTCCATTGGCTATCATGCCTCCTGAAGATTTATGTACAGGGTATCCCAATTTGGGCACTTTTGCGGGGTATCTCCCTTATCAGTAGAGATAGAGCATTGCGGTTTTCGCGACAGTGTGCTACTTTTTTATGAAATTAATAATGGCGCAAGCAGAATTGTGATAGCTCTTCCGGTTGTCGAGATACAGGGTGGAATTGAAAAATATCACTTTTCAGGCACCCTCCGTGTCTCAGTTATCTTTGAACTTATCGAAGAAGTTAAAACTTGTTTTTATAGAGTTTTTCTCGTAGAATCCAGTGGCGTAGTTATTTTTTTGCTAGCACCTTTTGTTTTTTAGTTATGGAGCAAACATATGTTTTTTTAAATGGAACACCCTGTATATTATTTCATATATACATTGGGCATGAAGTGGGCTTTCCAAAAATATATAATTGTATACACTTATTTTCCATTTTAAAAAACATATGTTTGCTCCATAACTAAAAAACAAAAGGTGCTAGCAAAAAAATAACTACGCCACTGGATTCTACGAGAAAAACTCTATAAAAACAAGTTTTAACTTCTTCGATAAGTTCAAAGATAACTGAGACACGGGGGGTGATATTTTTCAATTCCACCCTGTATCTAGACAACCGGAAGAGCTACCACAATTCTGCTTGCGCCATTATTAATTTCATAAAAAAGTAGCACACTGTCGCGAAAACCGCAATGCTCTATCTTTACTGATAAGGGAGATACCCCGCAAAAGTGCCCAAATTGGGATACCCTGTACTAAACAAATTTATAAACAGGACTTAGCTACAGAAATCTGAATAAATACAACTTTATTAGGAATTGGGTATAATTATTATCATTCTTGGGTGTTTAAAAATGAGGGGCATTATGCATGTACGATTTCTGTCTGCGAAAAATGGTAATTTATTAAGAAGTTCTGAGACTTTATTCTTTATTTTTATTACAATCATTTTCCGGAAGAGAAACAAACATTTTCAAAAAAATTCAACTCAATATTTTGATGAAATTCAATGACTCTGATGTGAATGGATATCAGATACTCCAGGGACACGAATAGGATAACCTAGGGATGTACCGGGCGGGATGTCCACTGGACAACCACTGCAGGACATCCCCTGGATGTCCCAATCATGTCCTTGTACCGCGGGACAAAAAAGGGACGTACCTAGGACATCCCTGTGTTGTTATAGGGTATAAATATCCAGTTGATCTTCGATGGCAAAAGCCAGATTGTCAATAATGATTCCTGGGCTTTCCAGATATTTCATAAGCTCAATGTTGATGGATGGTATACGTTATAAATCACATGTAAGTACTCATCAAATATAATTAAACATTTCAGAAAGTGTATATGTGCCAGAGATAACGTATGTATACTCTTCAGAACTCGGTTATAGATCATGATTAATATCCATATTTTATCTATTTTTTCATGAGAATTCATGACGCATTTTTTGCACGGTATCCATAACCCATCTTTTCCATAATCGTTTGCCTCAATGAATTATTATCTCACTCACTTATAAATACGTTTGCCTTAATGAATTATTATCTCGCTCACTTATAAATATCAGTCGTCTCCGCTTCCCTGATGTGACTGTTAGGACATGTAAGGGGGTGATATTTTTTTTCGAAAAAAACAGTGGTTGAAAGATCTTCCAGAAAAATTAAAGATAAACTTGTTCATATACCTCCCCCCCAGCCGAATTGAATTCGTTGGAGAACTACAGGGTGTTGAACTGCATCAGGGAGTTAGAGCAGTTATAGTTTTTTCACGGTATGTCGGTAAGTATATGTCGTGAATTTTATCGATTTGTATCAAATTCTTCTTAATTGGCTTATCATCTTCGATAACAATGGCAAAAGCTCACACAGTAATATCGGTGATGGATTGTATCTAATATATAAAATTCTCCTGTCCCATTCACGGTGTTAGTGGCCAAACTCCTCCGAAACGGCTCGACCGATTCGAATGAAATTTTGTGAGCGTATTCGGTAGGTATGAAAATCGGTCGTAATCTATTTTTCAAATAAAAAATTCAAGGTGGCGGATCCAATATGACGGACGAGTTTTGTAATACTATTTTACTCAAAATGGGTTTGTGGGGATTTTTGGGGTCGGAGATTATGTTTTATACGTCAAAAATAGAGAATTCGAAATGGCGGATTCAATATGGCGGACGAATTTTGTATTTATGATCCTTTTCTATTCAGAATTCGTATCTAGGGGCTTTCGTTGTCGAAGATTATAATAACTTCGTCAAAATAAGGTAATTCAAAATGGCAGATATAGTATGGCGGAAGAGTTTTCAAATTATGATCAGATTCAATTCAAAATTGGATTCTGGGGGTTTTCGGAGTCGAAGATGATGATTTTTCCATACAAATTTGTGAATTCAAGATGACAGATGCCATATATTGGATCTGCCATCTTGAATTTCCAAACGGGTTTTATAACTATGATCCGATTTCATTCAAAATTTGTATCTGGGGGATTCTAGAGTCGAATATTATTAGGATCAAAATTAGGGAATTTAAGATGGAAGATCCAATATGGTGGACGAGTTTTGTAATTATGATCCGATTTATTCAAAATTTGTATCTGGGGGTTTTCGTGGTCGGAGATTTTGACTTCATTCTTCAAAATTGGGAAATTCAGATGGCAGATCTAATATCGCGAAAGAGCTTTGTGATAAATAGTAGTTTGTAAATCTATAATAAAACACGCACCTTTGGAAAGCCCAAATCGATGCCAAACTGAATAGAAGTATGAAATTGATAGTATAGTTCAAAAAACGAGATATATTGTCGATCTAAAAAGAAGTAGAAAATGAAAATAGTATTTTGAATACTAGTGAAACACGATTTGATAGATAGCCAAACTGAAAAGAACTAGAAAAGAACATAATAAAAGTGTGTTCATTGATATTCAAATATGAAAATATTTTCTAGAAATAAATATATATATAGCAAAACAACGTTTGCCGGGTATCAGCTATTGCATGTAATAAATAGTAGTTAGAAAAACTAATGAAACGCGTTTTCATAGATTGCCAAAAAGAAGTGAGTAGAAAATGAACAGTAATTTGAAAAAATGAAGAGATATAGAGTGCCGAATTACAAAGGAGTAGAAAATAAATAGAATAGTATGAAGAACTTAAGATTCCCGCTTTCATGGATAGCCAAACTGAGAAGGAGTAGAAATAAAATAATAAAAGTATTTGATAAATATTTATCTGAAAAATTGTTCTCTACGAATAATTTTCATGGCAAAACAATGTTTTCTCGGTCAGCTAGTTGCATATTTATTTTCTTGAGTTTGTAAAAATGTATTTGCTGTTTCAGAATTCACAAGAATTTTTTCCAACAACGGTTTGTAGTGAGATTCGTTTCGTGAATCCTCATTACCTGACGCCACTGTGAACATTTCTGCAATTTTGTTTACTAATAATCTAGTGGAAAAATAAGATATAGTCCAAATTGGAAGCATTTTCTAATAGGAAATCTGAGATATCGTGAACTAAAGTATATCGCCCTTGGCCCTTATGCATTTCAATACCTACTCCCCCAGCTCCTTCACGAATTCTACTTGGTGGTACCTATATCAACTATAGTAGATATATACAGGGTGGCTCACATTTCGTTGTCCCACTACCACTATATCTGAGGGTGCCCTTCGATGAACGAAACGTTGTATCGCAAATCTGGAATGACCAGATTGAATAACGAGTTGAATAACTAACAAATTGAAAGAACAAATTTTCACGCTATTTTTCTCTATTTTCCTCAAGGACCAGGAAAACGGAAATCGACCATTTTGATTTTTCTCCATTATCTCGGAAATAGCTCATGATATCTTCGACTTCTTTACGTAATCCGTATATCCCCTGAATTGTCAACTTTTGTTCCATTCAACCAACTTTCTGTCTCTAACCCTTTCAGAGATAGCAATAGGGAGTCAATGAAATGTGAGCCACCCTGTAATATGTTCTGAAGATATACAACCGAACTAATTTTTTCGTGAAAAATTCAATCACCCCAATATGCCAATCATTCAACTATTGATTTTGAAGCAAAAAATATGAGTATTGTTTAATTTTTATAAGATCATCATTTATTCTTGAAATGCCAATCATTTAATTATCGTATCAAAAACAAGGGATATTGACATAATCATTTTGTCATATGTAATACCATTTTGTCGGAGATTGTTGCCTAATAATTTCGCCGAGTGACATTGTTTATCAAATCTTTTTTTGAACAATGTCATCGGCAAGCTGAAGTGTGCCAATCGAGGAATATTTTCAGGAAAAATAGTATCACGTAATTTAACCACTATATGAGCATTATTTCATTCTCATATGAGTTATGTGGTTATTTTGAATTAATGAACTTCATCATATAGTGGAAATTGGACTGTGCTGGACCTATTCAATTTAGAGATTTTTTTATCTCTTAGAGCGCACGAAAGTGAATTCTTACGATGTTCGAAAAACATCGTGCGTTAGGTTAGGTTAGGTTAAACGTGAGTGGGCCCATGTCAGGCCCTCCACTGCGGCCTATGGCCTATTGTGGCTCACTCTATGGTCATATTTCTCCCAGTAATCTCTTTGCAAAATCAAGAAGTACGCTGGGGGAACAATTTATCAGGTTTTCTGGCCCTACTGTTGCATTGTCAAATGTTGAAAATCTGATCCTGGCCGCTGCAGGGCATGTACATAGAATGTGTTTAGCCGTTTTATCCTCCTCCATGCATAGACGGCACTCTGCATCTTGTGGAAGTCCGATTTTGTGCATGTGCATTTATAAGGGTGGAATGAGTCATCTCTGCCAGGTCTTTTGATCCGGCATATATTTGTGACTAGAGGTCGATTGTTAAGAATCAGGCTACCTGGGAAGTGGTTATTGGCCAATAGCTCTAGGATTCTTTCCTGGAGGCCGTAAAGGAGCCGTCTGGGCGTTTAAGCGATCCCAGCTTCTGTGTCGGCTCCTGTCGAACTTCGCGATTTGTTCAGATTTTTGTTCCACCAGGAAGCATTCCGGTTATCCCTTTCCTTCCTCAGTGGACTGTTTTCATGATACGCTGAGATAAATGCAGTGTGTAGATGTTCCGCAGCAATATCTATTTGATCACGACATGATCACGACTATTTATAGTGGTCAGTCCGTTCTGGATATGGTTCTTCGGTATTGTACCACTGGCCAGGGGCCTATTTCAATGACGAATTGAATGTGTCTATGATCTGAGCATGATGGTTCAGAGGATACTCTCGAGTTGGATATCTTATTGCTTAGAAGTGCTGAGCTGATTGTTAAATCTAGTACCTCTTTCGTAACACTGGTGACGAAGGCTGGCTCAGGGCCCACATTGTTAACTGTGAGCTCCTCTCCTATCAAGTAATTGAAAAGAGACTCACTCCTCATATTGATATTTGTGCTGCTCGATGCTTCATGGTGCGCATTGGCGTCACATCCTATCACTAGGTGGGTGTTGTTCCTCCTGCTGAAGGCAATTATTTCTCGCACGGCAGCTGGAGGAGGCTGTTCTGCTACTCCATCTCCAGAAAAGTATGCTGAGCAGACGATCAGTTCTGTTATACTTTACTGAAAATTTGAAATGGATTGTAGCCATGTCTTGGGTGCAGAAATCTTGCGTAAGGGATAATAGGGACAGTGGAATTTGTTTCGAACTTCTAGAGGTTATAAGTTCTCGGGAACACTTCCATCGGCAAAGAATCCCAAAGCTTTGCCAAACGAGAGGATGTGCTGACTGGGCTTGTCGAGTTCGTCTGAGTGGTATTGCTAGTGATGGAATGATAGCAGAGATTTCTGAGGAAAATTTCCCGTTGAAGTATCTCTAGGAAAGTGAAAGATCGCCGACTTTTCGTCAGTGTTCTAATGATGTCAAACTTTAAGTGAGTGTGGCATCACCTACTAGGCGGATGGATTTTCTCTGGATGAAATCTAAGTGCATCAGCATCTGTTTGGGTGCTGAACCCCATATCTGAGAACAGTATTCTGAAACTTGCCTTATCTGTGTTCTTTAGATCATGAGGAGCTGTTAAAGTGTAAAGTAGATTATCGCACGGAATAAGAATCCGAGTTCTTGTGAAGCAGCTTTCGAGATGGATCGGACATAATATTCTCATTGAAGAGTATTACTGATGGAAATACTGAGCATCGATATAGTTGTCTTGGTGAAAATGGTGGTACCAGACATCGTTATATCAGGCATACTGAGTTCCGCCTTTCTATAGATAATATGCAGGCTAGCGTTCTAGTGGCGTTGAATTCAACTAGGTTGTTGGTTCCTTGGGCTGGAATTTCAGCAAGATCGTCATTGAGAGCGTTGAGCTGCCTTCGTTTCCTGGGAAAAATATTGAAATTATAAAAGAGAACGCAGTATGAAAAGCTGTGGATAGGGTAAGTGGTTGACCCCAACAGATCATTGATATAAAAGGTTATACAATTTCGTAGAACAGCCAATAGATATTTATCTCGGTGTTGGAGCACGGTGCTTCTTAGATGATTCAGGGCTATCGTTTCTCATATGGACTGATAGTAGTGAAGGCTGAAACACGCCATCATTGTGAAAAAAAAAAAAAATGGGCGTCCTTTACTAAGTTGGGAGTTGATACCATGCACGCGCTTCAACTCATCACAAAATAGGACCAATCACATGCCAGAGACAACTTATGTTATCGCGGAAACATAAGCAGTTTAGCATTAAATGATCGTAGCTGTAGTTGTCAGAATGAATCGTCATTTCTAATAAATGCCTTTTCTACCAGTAGCTATGAAACCTACCATTATTTACTTCTTTTCGAGGCGTAAAGTGTGTTTTCACCTCCAAGAATTGAGTATATGATCAAGGCTCCAAGCATTCAGTATTCACACTTACTAGTCAAGGTAGTTTTCGTCATAATATGAACTACTAATTGATAAACACATAGCCGCCTCTGTTGTAATTGACCTGAATGCATTGTTCTGATCAGAGATTCGCAGGAATGACACTCGAATAGGGCTTCGCCAGACCAAGAGTCTTCGTCTTGTCTTGGTCTTATATCAAGACCAAGACTTGAGAAAGAGAATTGATGAACTCAAATCAACTCCATATCAAGAAAAATCGTATGGAGAATGTAATGGCATTTTATTTCAGTTATTCATTCGTCATATAGTATAGGATTCTAATTGTTTTTACTGAAAATCCGAAATACATTCAAGGTCACAGTTGTCCATACCTCCTCCCATTGAAAATTGAATAGTTATTTACACACCGAGGTAGTAAAGAATATCATTATCACCCAGGGACCAAGCTTCCGCCGAGGGGTATAAGGTCTCGTGGTGATGATATCATTTACTACCAAGGTGTATATTAACTTTTTTTCACCACATGCAATATATTTCAATCAATATCGTACTGTGAAACTGGAATACGGCCCCATTGTCACTATGGAAGCACTTCCCTTCGATTCTAATCAAAATAATAGCCATGACTATGACAGCATACGTCAAGTCGTTACATATACGTATTAATAATCAATACGGATAATCTCTATCTGTTTCCATAGCGAAACATGAAGCCGGTTTTTGAAGACAAATGACTATTCATAAGAAAAAGTTTTGAAACGATCAGACACATACTGCTTTGATTGAAAGGCTAGTGAACGTCATTGTCCACCGAAACGCATGTCTTTGATGACTACTATAATAGCGCATGGCGCATGCGTATCATGCCACCAAATCCTTATGGATATTCATTTGTTTCATATTTTTGGCTTAATCCTGGCACCCGTTATTTATTGAAAAATACGTACTAGATTCGAGTCCTATTTCTGCGAATATCGCATAAGAACAGTGAATTCAGGTTAATTATAACAGAGGTGGCTGGTCATTATTGACTAGTGGTCCATGAAATGACGAAAATTATTATCTTGGTAGTGAAAACACACTATACGCCTCAAAAAGGAGTAAATAATGGTAGGTTCTACAGCTATAGTGGTGGAAAAACAAATTTAATACAAAAGTTAATTGGTTTGAATTTGAAATTTTCTGAAATATTTTGATAATCTGTTGTTGTTAGTTCCGACCCAATCCAAATATTCTTTATTGTCAGAAGATTTTGCATCCCATTGACAAAGGTTTGTAAGTACATATAAATATAAACATAACTAATAGTGTATAGATATGAACAGATAAGTAACAAAAAATTTCAAAAGAAATCGAGTACAAATACAATAAAAGTTAAATTGATTACACATATTTTCGAAATGATTCATTAAAATACTCTTGTAGGCTATAAAAGGGTCTATCAGCTAGCAAATCTCTCACTGCTTTCCTAAAATGCAAAGTGATTGAAAAGCTTTCCACCATTATAAAAAATGGAGTCCTTGATTATAATGTTGAGTTGGGTATGGGAAGTCTGATATTAAATATGCTATTACGAGTAGCATACGGAGAAGAACATGGACGTATAAAAAAGAAGGACACAGCAACTCTATACTTTCAGCATATAATGTTTTGAAGTCTTAGAGATGCAGGCAAGCGGGTTGAGGAGAAGGAAAACGGTAACGATAGACTGTGCTATTTCCTCAAACGACAGCGGCGTGCGAAAATGAATTATAGTGATAGTAAATTTGGGAATCCAAAATGCAAAGAGCGACTAAAAACTGAATACCAGTCACAATATGACCGTTTATCAATCCGGGTCGCTATGGGTTATACCTCGGGTTATACCAACTGGAAAAAACCTTACGAAGTGGACCTTGTAGTGAGGATAAGAAACAAATGTACGAAGGTCAATGAATATTTAACAATATCAAATTTTCACAAGGGAAAAATTGTCTCATTAGGAAATGAGACATCAGGTATATAATTCATATATAGTGTACTGGGCATTTGATTAAATTCGCATAATTATTTATATATACAGTGTCATTCATAAAGTCGGCATCATATGGGAAAAACTTTTATTAATGACTTATTTTGAAATTCGAGTTTTGCTTCATAAAAGATGAAAAATGGCCTACCTACTCAATCGGGGTCACGTGACTTTCGCCACATGTCAAAAGTGACACAAGTTTCAAATTAATCGCTGAAAGTAGGCTTCTTTGTTCGAATATCGAAAAAGTTTACTTAAAAAAGTTGTTTCTATTTGAATTTTACATATGTGACTCGAATTTTATCTTTCTATTATATCTTTCAAATTTCGATATTTTTTAAAAATTTTCGAAATTTCTGTAATATTAAAAAAATTGTAAATTCTATAAAACTACTTCATACCAGTAGCTTCATCATGTTACTAATTTTCAATTACTAATTATCACTAATTATCGACAAGAATATGATTTTCTTCAGAAAATGATAATCTCCTCTTCAAAATTCTGTTATGTTTGAGTGAAGCATTTAGAAACGAAATTCATTTAAATTTATTTTTTCAGTACCTACTGAAAATATCAGTTTAAATGAATTTCGTTTCTAAATGCTTGATGATATAATATATCAACTTTGCATCAAACATAACAGAATTTGGAAGCGGGTATTATCATTTTCTGAAGAAAATCATATTTCTGTCTATAATCAGTGATAATGAGTAATTGAAAGTGAGTAGCATGAAAAAGCTACTGGTATGCAGTAGTTTCGTGGAATTAACAATTCTTCAAATATTCCAGAAATTTCGGAAAATTTAAAAAAAAAAATCAAAATCAAAAAGTTGCAATAAAAAGATCGAATTCGAGAAGCATGTGTAAAACTGAAATAGAAACAACTTTTTCAAGTAAACTTTTTCGATATTCGAACAAATAAGCCTACTTTCTGCAATTAATTCGAAAAAATGTCACTTTTGACATGTAGCGAAAGTCACGTGACCCCGATTGAGTAGGCCATTTTTCATCTTTTTTGAAGCAAAACTCAACGTCCAACTCGAATTCCAAAATAAGTCAATAATAAAAGTTGTTCCCATATGATGCCGACTTTATGAATGACACTGTATATATACTTATTCACAATTGTTATTTATATGTTTCTAATTTTATTATTGAATGTTAATTTTGGGAACCTCACCGTAAAATTGCCGTATATTCTTGAATTTCTACGTATATTGGAGCAGTCTGAAATGATATGAAATAATGATGATATGATATCCCACTGAAATTATGAAATTTAAATTTTTTACACATGCCAGACCCTAGTAAACAGTGCAAATAAGGCATGTATCTTTCATCTCCTTTCATAAATGGTAATTCCTATAAATTCTGAGAGCGGCGCCACTCTCTGGACATAAATTGTTGCCATGCAAGGGTTTCGTAATCCCTAACTTTTTATGTTCATTTTTCATTTTGAGTGAATGAAAACATCAGTACATATTTGTGAAGATCTAATCCATGTTCCTGTCGTCTCACTTTTTCGAAATTTGATTCAGTTTTTTCTTTGAAAAAATAACAAAATAACGTGTTTTTTGATGATTTTCAAATTTTTTTTCTCAAGAACCGAATCAAATTTCGAAAAAGTGAGACGGCAGAAACATTTATAAGATCTTCATGAATATTTACAATTTTTTTCATCCACTCAAAATGGAAAATGACCGTGAAAAGTTAGGGACTACGAAACCCTTGCATTATTGCTTTATATCATAGTACAACTTCCTCTTAACAGAAAAGCATTGAAAAGGAATGTTCTCAGATAAATTATGTACGTAAAAAGATGGATACAAACATATATGAAGAAATACATCGAGACTTCGCATTCTCTATTTGATGAAAATATCAATTGTTACGCCTATGAAACTCTAATTCGAACATGTAAACAAATGGTACTTACGAATGGAAGGTGAAATCTGGGTATTAAAACTGTGTTTTTTCGCAAATCCAGCAGTGTAACACCATTATTAGTCTCTGTCTATCAACTTTTCACAAAAAAATAAGAAAATTCACTCAAAAACAACGAAAACAATTAACTTCCTCAAACACATAAACATGAACGAACAGCGCCGAAAGCACGAAACATCACGAAACGTCCGAAACGAGCCTGTTTTGCAGCGGCGTTGTCGGTTGTGTATAATCTCGGTAACCTTTACAGAATAACTTCGAAATGATGTATAACGACAGTTTTTTAATATTTGATTGTGACTATCTATGGACATATGATTTATTCCTTGTGTTCTATGAATTGGATCATAATGAACATCTAATTGAATAGATGATTACAAAAGAGGTAAGTAAGTACAAATACTTGAGAGGATTAGACTGAGGTTAGGAATTATTAGCGACAGGACGTGACAACCTCCAATTCAACATCAGGTGATATACCGTGACCGTATTCTCTGACTTCACATTACGATGTAAATAAATGGGTCCTTCTTTGTTTATACGTCCATGGAGAAGAAGCAAAGTCAAACTCCGTTTTGTGTTTGTATACCAGGCATACAGTTTCAAGAATAAACAGTGCAACGACAGTTAAAATCTTATTAGCAGCAAAATAATTTCTGCATGAATCCCTAGGTTTGACCTTACAGAGACACCTTACAGCCCTTTTCTGTAATATCAACACAGAAGAGAGAAGGGTTGCACTGCATGTTCCCCAAAAAGGTATTCCATATCTTATTTGGGAGTCAATTAAAGCGTAGTTTTTGCTGTGTGGAAACCCAACTCATTAGAAACCATTCTCACTGCATAACATCCGGATGAGATTTTACTCTTGAGTTGTCTAACGTGTTCATCAAATTTAAGCTTACTATCAATGAATACCCTTTTGAACCTTTTTTCTGACCTGTCGGACGTCGGCCTATTTGCTGTTTGGGTCTCATTTAATGTTAATTTGAGGTTTCTCAAAAATTATATTCTTATGGTGAAGGGAAACATCCATTCTGATTACTTTATACGCACAAATTGTCAATTTTGAGGGCTGAGAAATACGAAATACCAATAATATGCATATGAACTGTTGGATATTTGAATTGAATAATTCAAATTTCTAGACGGATTTTGATCCAAGACCAAGACTATCAAGACCAAGACTGAGCCAGTCTCGTCTTGGTCTTGAATCATCAAGACCAATACCAAGACCAAGGCTACATTTATTTTTCGAGATCAAGACCAAGAGGTTTGTTTTTCTCAGTGATGGAGTTGAGTGATTGCAGCTGAAGTATTTCAAAATTCCCGCCTTTTTGAACTGTGAAATGCTGACCTGCTCACTAACTATCTTGGCTCGGCTGATGAGATATTCAGATATATTGCGATCTTCGTTTGATGTTGGCGTATTTTCCACTCTGAGGGGTGTCTTCTATTCATGATCTTTCTACTAGGCAGGTTGCCTGATAAATATCCAGCAAATCAGTGCCAACATTAAAGACAAATGACGTAATGTACTTTGTGTGTCCTTTGTTTATATACTCACCGGCAAAAAAAACTACCAGAAAAAAAATTTTTCGTGTTAATTATTCGTTCTCTGATTTTGGTGACAGTTCGACCGAATCGTAAATTCATGAATCAGAATGTTAGCCTGAATTTTGGTTCCCAAAAAAACTGATAGCTTGATCATCATCCAGGGAGTAACGAAAGTTAGCTTATCTTTCACCCTTCTTGTTCTATCTATATCAACTCAACAGGAATGGGTATATGTTTTGTTTTCATTCAGAAGAATGCAAGCGATTTCTCTGATCAATAACACGTATTTTGAATCTGTTTGAAGGCCGATATTTGCTTTACAAACAACTTGTTTGTAAACATTTCACGAGAATCCAATTTTTCATAATTCAAAAATATCCAGTGACGTGCTACTTATTTTTTCGAAAGAGATATCTAACCTCTGTAACGGCGCCAATGGAACTATTTTTGACTTGTACTGTAGTTAAAAATGGAATAAGAGTGTAGGAGACAAGCGAGTTATCACCACTGACTATAACATCGACTTTGCAGAATATAACTCATATGAGATCATCAAAAATTCATGAAAAACTTGTACTCTACTTTGCTACTATCGAGCGAGTGCATATATTGGCTATAAGACAATGTTTCTGTAATAGTTATCTAACTTTACTACCGCTAGTGAGTGAATCGTAATATTGATGGGAATAGGGAAATGCTAGATTCATAAGGGTAATAGATATTTTTCTGCAACCGACACAATAGTCGTCAATTTAAATACCAAAATTAGCTTTTGAATTGACGTTTCTATTACTGATACAAAAGCATATGTTTCTAGGCAACACTTTTAGTTTATGGGAGCTGAAGTTGAACTTCAAAGGATGTACTAAGAGGTCATCAAGAATAAACAACATTGTTATACGGTTGGATATTTGGGTTGGGACGCATACCAGATTTCCGCAGATTTGACATTTTATAACCATGCTGGGGATATAAATACACCATATTATATTTAAGTATCTTTGTTTTGATCAGGAAAGCCTGCGAGATTCACATACTTGTTTGATCTGTATTTCATTCATTATTCTGGGGATGGATGACTTGTATTTGAATAATCATGGCCAGCAATAGTTTTTTTGTCTTACACAACAATATCGTTCATGTTCATCTGAATACGGAGCCAAACACAGTGGAATATGGAGAGAAATAAATAATCGCTATTATTATTAATCTACTGTAGAGGTCCATGTTATCTCAAAGTGGAGTGAAGTAAGTAGTCCAAATATGATAAAAACTCTCCACAACGTTTAATTCTGAATTCAAGAAGGGGGGGACATGTTTCGGACACAAAAGGTATCCATAATTTCTTTCTGGCTCATGATGGATACCTTTTGGGTCCGAAAACATGTCCCCCCCCCCTTCTTGAATTTAGAATCAAACGTTGTGGAGACGACTTGGGGAGTTTTTATTATATTTCAGCTATTATTATTGTTGATATGCTCACTAACCTAACATTTTCCACGTATTTTTCCTATGCCTGGCACTGGCGCGGTATTTGCTATATTAGGGCTGACATCTGGTTCATACACAAATGGGTCACTCTGAAGTTGTATTCATATTGAAACTACAACATTATATATATAATTATAATATCAATAATATTAATATTTCTTGTATTAATGATTCATTAGAAATATGTAACGAGCGAACGTTGCATGGGTTGGGCGTATACTTGTGATTCTATTGTGCTCCCAGTTGTCACTGATTCTGCAAACTGTCAACTTTGACGCGTTTATTTCAATTTGAGATGATTTATCAACATGAATTTCGATCACAAAGGTGAAGATTCAGATATAGAACTTGCGGCAAAAGAAATAATTCACCTCCAGTACCTATTATATTTATATGAACAATAAAGTATTTCTTATTTCTGTTTTTGGAATAAACAACTGACATTTGAAATTTTTGTTTACATTAGCGCACTAGTGCTGTGAAGTGACAGATTACCGCATTAGTGGTAGTAGGTAAAGAGCTTTATCTAATTTTGACATGTTCCGCTAAATACAAAATACAAAGCGTTTGATAATTGGTTACGTGAATATATTGCTATTCTAGGTGGGACATGCATCATAATCTTCTAACTGTAGGTATTCAGTTGTCATCAAAGATTGTTGCTATGAAGAAAGGAAAAATTTTGAGTGAAATCCACTTCCACTTTCTATGATTTCAATCCTGTTTGATATGAAGAAAATTTCATAGATTCCAATAGATATTTTTCATATCAGGTCAGGTCAGGCCATCGTACTCATAATCCACAGTGTGACCCAAAGTCGGCTAAACGTTTTGAATTGATGTATTATGTAAAAATTAGTTTTTTTCTAAGGGTATAACCCAAAATTGCTCTTGTTTCACTGTGTTCGATACATCAATGAGGTACTCTGTATGTCATCAATTTTATTTCCGTATCTGATGCCACATAATGACTTCATTGTGTTTTTATTTCAAAAAAATCTCATCGCTCATGGAATGTAAAATTTGAAGCAATGACAGCTCTATATAATAGATGAGCATTACTTGAGGGGAAATCAGATGGCTACAGGACGAAGAAATCAAAATTGCCGCTGTTATCTGTTACAGCCGTAAAAAAATTATAGTGTATAATTCGCACGAAATGCTAATTTTTCACTCGAATTACTAAAATAATTCATATGAAGTACTAAATAATCCAAAAGTGCCCCCTTGCGTCCCCAGGAATTGACGAAATTATTTCGAAATGTTATTGACTGGGACAATCCTTTTGAATGAAGGTTTCATAATTTCACAAGCATATTATTTTAGCAGCATCAATAATGAGCAGACGATTTCACAAAGTTTCACACATTATTCGAATAACGTCCATTTTGTTGTTGTCGAAAGTTCTGCTGCTCTTGAAGCCAACTGGATCACTTCCCCAAGAATGAATTCGATCGTTTCACAGTGCAGTATACGGTTTGAATATCGCCTGAACTTTTCAAATCCACAGGAATGCATAAAAATACAGAATATCGAGATATATCGATATTTCACATACTGTATATAATAAAGGTCAAAAATTTCAAAACCAATTCGAGATATTGACTTGATGATTTAAGAAAGTTGATTTGCAGAAGGATAAAAAAAATCCTGGGGAATACGGGGAACTTTTTCGATTATGTAACACTCTTTTTGACCACTTTTTAGGTCATGACTGGAAAACTTCGAGAAGTTTTGAATAATCAATCTCAAACAGACAGAACGCATCTTTTGAACACTGCATTCCAATTGAGAATCGGTTGATTTGCAAAAAATCTATCGCATTTTAAAAATCGACGGAAATTCGAGTGGTCCACTTGATTCTTTGAGCACTCAGAAAGGAGTGAAAAATGAAATCATAACGTTGTGTTGATGAACACATAACATAGAAAAAAGTAGGCTAATAACTCGGCGCTGAATAAATAATTGCTATTAAGTGCAGTTAGTTATATGCGATGATCCTGGCAGCGACTGGCATTTAATAAAGAAAAAAATCATACTTTCACAGAGTAACTGCCAGATTGCGACGACAGTAAATTGGCAGAAAATACGCCCTCAGTTGAGTTTCCTTCAGTAATAGTATATTTCAAATTCGAGCTAAGCCGAACACGGGAAGTCATGCAAGCCCGGAAAAATTTTTCATTTCACTTCGTTGAAAATGAGAATTTCATGATGAAATATTACATCAAAAAGACACAGAAGAAACTTGGAACATTTTATTATTCATTTCCACAGTTGTAGGAATGAACATACTTGAAACTACTATAGAGTAAGAATATTGAAAATCAACCAACTATAACTATACTATCGAAAAAGTTTACGAATACTATTTTTGATACGAATTATTATAAATGGTTATGCGTTCATTGTACAATGCGTATTATTGCACACGTTCAGTCCTTATGGAGTTTCAATTTGTGCAACTGCAGTTACTGAAGCAGGCTCTTCGCAAATGTCTTGATTTTGTCGAAAGAATGATACAGATGCTGTATTGTGCGAGTGAGAAGGGTTAAACAGTTTAGGTGATACTTCCTTCGGCTATATTGGAAGAACGCCACCGTTGATTGATATATATATGGAATCAACGACGCCACTCTCCGTATCTTTTCAGAGTGAGTAAATCAGCGCCGCTCTCCACCAAGATGGTTGTCAAAGAACGCCCGGTATATTTTCTGGGATCTTTTAGTTTTAGGTATTCTGCAACAATTTTCGGAATACCACTGATGGTCCAACGAGCTGAACACCTTCCATTTCGATATGCAACAAATAATCTTTGGCTGTTCATATTTTTAGGTCGTAGAGCTGCATATTTACGATAAATTGTGCAAGGCTCAAATGTACATCCTTCATTCGTGATGGTAAAACTTCTTGATGTATGAGTTTCACCATCTCGTAAAAACACGACAAGCAAGCGCGCATTATCTACCACATCGTCTAAAGTTATATCCCAAACACCAAAATTGCTTTTGGTAGTATAGATATTGTTCATCTGGAGATTCACATACAAATTTTGTTACCTTGTGCTGCTGTAAAAACTCTGGACTTCTTTGGAATATATCCTACAGCTTGATGCTTCAGGAAAGCAATCGTTTTTGGATATTTGTTGATGTCATTATCTTTTATTGCTAAACAACTCTTGAGCATTGAGAATCGACTCCATAACGTGGAAGATTTCATAGATTCAGCTTTTTCGACAAAATAAACTAGGAAAATATCATCACTTACAGTTTTCATTTTGTTCAGATTTCGCCATTTCGTGAAAAGTTGATATTCGTGTTCATATCTCGACCTGGATTTTATTGGTGATAAATTCGCGATCGCTTGTGTTGCTTGGCTCTAGAATATTATCGGGAATTTCGAGATTTTCTTCAGAGTTCATTTTGTCGGCATAAATTTGATTGTCAGAGAATAAACAATATAGTATTTGGCATTCGTTTCCACATGATTATTCTCGAAGTTTTTCCATGCGCTGTTTTCGTGCGATGCCCGAAAAATCCTATCTCACAATATTACTAATATCATAGATTCCAGTCTTTAATCTATGCTAATATCATGGAATGAAGGAGTCTTCAATCTATGCTAATATAGATGGAAACACGTTGATTTCAAAGAAGTGTGATAAAAAATTGTTATCGCTGCCGTAAGGTTTCAATGTGCTGCTTCCTATTCGAAATTGCGTGATAAGATTTCTTATGGTGACATAAAATATCTTAGCAATAACTTCAAGCACAATTTTCCTCAGTGTATATTTCGATAGCAAAGCAATATTATTCAGATATTATCTGTGAGAAAATATCTTGCAACCTTTATAGACTTCTTCCAAAACAACAATTATTGCTTTACATGATCATCAATAATAACAACAACTCAAAATATCTTCTGGGAAAGGTACGCGGAAATTCTAGTCTTCAATCAATATCGAACCATGCAAGTGCTCCTTATCATTTTCCTCGGGTCATCGTTATCACTCGGCACTGACTCAGCCCGTATACTTGGTGTTTTCCAAATACCAGCCGTCAGCCATCAATGCGTATTCCAGCCCATCTGGAAAGAGTTGTCACTGAGAGGACATGAGGTAGTGGTGGTAACACCAAATCCACTGAGGAACGCAAGTTTGGTGAATCTAACCGAGATAGAAGTGAGTGAAACTCGCCAGATTTTCGAAAGACATGGTTTCCAGTTTTTCATGAATAAAGAAAACTACGTGCACACCAAGATTGCCAAGCTGTTCGCACTGAACTACGATCTTGCAGAAGCCATATTCAACAACAGAGACTTCCTGAGAATCTACAATGATACCAACGCAGAATTCGATCTTATCATCACCCAATCTTACATCTCCCCGATATTCTATAGCTTAGCAGCTAGGTTTCAAGCACCATTGATAGGTGTCGCCTCGATGGGAGGATACATAGGCACAGACTTCGCTATGGGCAATCCTCATCCACCCTCTTTATACTCAGAGATGTTTCTACCCTACCACGGTCAAATGAGTATGTACGAAAGAATTAAAAGTACCCTTTTTTACCTGTGGGCTAAGTATTACTTGACATTTCACGCTATGCCAAAGAGCGATGCAATAGCTAGGAAGTATCTAGGGAATGATTTGCCTTACATTGAGGACATCGAAAGGAATATGAGCTTGCTCTTTTTGACCACGAATCCCATTCTGTATTCTCCAAGGCCAACTGTGCCCACTATAATCAGTTTGGAGCAGATGCATATAAAACCTGTTGGAGTATTGCCACAGGTAAGTTGAAAAGATAATTATGTATCTTTGTGAATGAAACCTGGAGATTTTTCTAGGGGACGCTTCGTATTCGAAAAAAACATCAACTTCTTTTCGAATACCGTTCTGATTATATGTTCACAGATACTAAAAGCTTTTCTTCATTCTGAATGAATTCATGTATCAAACGAAGTGGATTGAATTAGTTCGACATGGTTCAAGCCATCATCAAAGTTCTTGTCACTTATTCTGGATGAGGATGAATTAAGTTTCTTCGAAAAAAAAACAAATAAAAATTTTCCTCCATCCTTAACTGGAGTAGGTATAATCACTTTAACACTATAAGTATTCTGCCAAATTCGCATTTTCGTAGTCTAAATAGTGTTTCCAATTATGATAATGAGATAATTCATCTGATCAAATCGATCAATCAAGAATGCGACGATTATATGCTATGTAGATTGTGAAGTAACTGACCTAGGAATACTAAGAAATGTCTTGGAGTAAGAAAAGGATATCTCAATTTGGAAAAAAAAGGTAATCATTTTAAGAAAGAGAGAGAGAGAATATTCTTTGTTGACTAAAGATTTGAAATCCTGATTACAAAGTAAGAGTAAAAAAAATACCTTGAAGTAAAAAACAAAACCTATAACTAGAGCAAATCGCTACTAACAGCACAACATTTCGAAAGTTTAAATACTACTGAATGCTAGTTGCATAAGGGATACATTACAACATATTGAAATATTCCTATTAGAAATGATTTTATGATTGAAATGAATCATTGGGAAACTCTTAAATATATAATGTAATTGAGGTAAGAATTGATTATGAAAATGATTCAGAGAAATATTTTGATTTACTCCTCAGTATTGAATAACAAGTCCATCAAAATTTGACACTGAATGATCAGAAATAAGTAAAACTGATATTTTTCGAAACATTCAAGTTGGCTAATCCTATGTGGAAGCACATTCAAACTACTTTGAATAAGACATGGTTGTTTTCAGAATAAAGTAGCTTCCACGATCTGTGAACGCATTATCAGGACCTTTTAATAAAAATAAGTTGACGATTGTTCTACGAATATATGAAACGTCGCATAGAAAATAAAATATTATCACGTAAAATTTTAAGTTGGAAAAGTATTTTCAGTTTCTTTATATATCCAATGATAATGTTGAGAAAACAAGATTTTCAAAAATAGTTATCCATGTACCAAGGACGAAAAAATTTCTATTATAGTCGAGTCTGCAGATTGGAGAGACAATAGACTGTTTTTCACCGAGGTGCATATTACATTTTTTCGTCGACCTCAAACATTTATATCCACGTCACGGTCCTATTCACACGTGAAACCTATCGATTTCCGTTAATGATCAATTTGACAACAGCACTTTACAGTTGTTGTCAACTCACTCTCCGCGCGGACCATGGTTGCCAGTTCGATTTCAATTTCATCAGTAAATACCTTGTCCAGAATGCAGGTCCAATTAAAGCTATACGAATTCTAAAACAGAATAATTAAATAAACCTATGACATCAAAACATCATGTACTCTGCGTTAATAGAAAAGTAACCTATTTTCAACAAAGTAATAGGAACAAACAAAGCAAACATTTTCATGAAAAAATAATCATATTCATAATTCTCAATTCAAAAATACTCACAAATATCACAAAATACAGTTACAGTCGTATTCAATAAAAAAGCGTAGAAGTACTAAAAAGAGAGGATTTCGGGATCCTAGTTCTAATCGTGTAAAACTGGCTTAGCCAATGCTTTGTGTTTTCGAGAACCTATGATAACTTTACTGTCAACATTTGGTGAACAATCATTCCCCTTAGCCCGTTTTATGCAGAATAGGATGACGTTAATTTCTCTCTGTATTATACTTGTACGCTTTTTTTAATTACGACTGAACATTGGTAATCATTCAAGATTTGAGTATATGAAGAAACAGGAACGAATAGTAAAAATAAACAACAACAACAAAACAAATGAAAGAATTTGAACGTGAGAAACATACTGTTATAACAGAGGTATATAAAAAATTGAATTTGATCAGAATCTGATAAAGTATTGTCCTTTTTTGATCTATACATTTTATTAGTTATTTTGTGAAATTATTTCAAACAGAGTGTGCCGAAATATCAAGTAATTTGAAAGTGTATATGAATAACTGAAGATTGATTATTTCATAGGTAATTATAATGATAAATGAATGTCAAAATATTGTCCATCAGTAGGTAATGAAATGTTCCAGTAGATCAGCAGATCAATATGAAAATCAGGAGATCTACTGAAAACTCAGTAGAACTGGCAACCGTGCAGCGGATGAAAAGTGTTTGCGGACGAAAAGTTAGTGTCTGCCTTCGAGAATAGTCGGTTCTTCGTTCGGAAATGAGAACGGAAAATGGGAATTTTTATATAGGTCGACGAAAAATGTCTTTTTTCGATATAACTGAGATACTATGAAAAATTGTGAACATTTTTCAAGTTTCCTGAAATATCCTTCCGATTGCGCAACTATTTTTCGATTCGTATCTCCTGGAATGCCTCTAACATTTCATTTTTCAACTTTATATGTATATAGTGTGGACACGCTTGTAATGTTGTTAAACAGCTGAACAAACAACATGCAACGCAAATATGCTTCGTCAAAGATGGAATGTCATTTTTTTGTGCCCCTTCATTGAACGAGTGTAGACAGATTATCATTTGAAACCCTAACAGTGGCGCTACACCAAAGGCACATAATGCTCATTTTGTAGTTATATCGATATTATGTCAATGGAATGTATTTCCATGAAAAGAATATTGGGCGACTCAAATAAATTTTAACGATCATTCTTGGAATTTTCGCGATTCATTGACGAACAAAATATATTCGAAAACATTCTCGCAGAGACGCCTATTCTATTGAATCTGAGTGAATCTGGGAATGATGATAACTCGAAAATGTCAGTGATGACAAGCGTCTCCAAACTCTTTCCCAGTTAACAGTGTTGGTTGCAGGGAAGTTGTAGGGAATTATCATTGTGAAACTGGGACTTCGCATTGTTGATTTAAAAAAGGTGCACCAGTACTTATTGGCGATTGCTTAATGTCCGCAACGTTATACATCGCCAATGAGTTGTCAGGACATAACATTGTAGCTTTATTCTAGTCACAATATGAAGCAAACAGGCAACTTCTGACTGTGGCATTAACTTGAAAGTCTGTAAAACACTGATGCGATTGAAGCTCTATAATTATTAAATCCAGGAAGTATTATTTGTACCACAATGTGTCATTTGGTTGAATGTTGAATGTTGATTCGTTGATGAAAAATAAATTTGAATATTGAATGCCTAGTTGCATTCCTTTGAATGCTTGTTTATTATTCCTCCGGCTTTCAATATGGATCTATCATGAGTATGAGATGTATGTAATGTTTATGGTTTGATAATACAGGGTGTTTCCTAACTACGGTTCATTTTAGGAAGAAAAGTTTCTATTAACATATGTCAGAAGTTGCTTCGTTTCTGAAATACAGGTCGATGAAATTGAAGAGAAAAAAAACGGTAATTACAAAATATCATGAATATTCCGGTACCGATTCGGTTGAAATTTGGTTCTTTCATTTGAACTAATAAGGTGCTCATTTAGTCATATTTAGATTGAAATAATTGGGGCCAGTGGCGTCTCAGTGAGCACCACAGCCAACAGTATTGTAAAAAAAAGTACGCTGTTGACATTTTTTAGTGAATTTAAATTATTTTCTTATCAAGCAACTTGAAATACAACTTTTAGGTCTCCTGTATTTTCTTCATATTCAGTTTCGTTTTCAAGAAAAAAAATTAAAGCCACTGTATTGCATATCACGAACACCTGCATTGGAGAAATGAGTTTTTCATTATTTCCGCCAGAAATATAATTGACACTTGATATGCTGGAATTTTAGAAAATTTTACAAATAAAAGTACCTACCAAATATCAACAAAATCGGAATATTCATGATATTTTATAATTACCGTTTTTTTTTCTCCAATTTCAACGCCCTGTATCTCAGAAACGAAGCAACTCCGGACATATGTTCATAGGAACTTTTCTTCTTAAAATTACCTAACAAATCACCCCCTGCAGTTAGGAACCGTAGTTAGGAAACACCCTGTATATGTGAATCCCAAATAATATCAAAGCGGTAATTCGAGTTCCACTTTAATGTTAAAACCTTGATTCAATCCTAGGTTATTTGTCAACTCTGGCACATTTTCCCAACTGTATATGTAAGCAGTACCATCTTCCGATCAATTTCACTGGTACACATCACACATCTACTGTTACTACTGAATAAAGGATGAAGTATGTCAAAGAAAGAAAAAGTACAACAGAAAGTTGGTCGACCATAAAAAATTATATCAACAAATCAAGTTTGTTACTAGTTTCGGCTCAACAGTCATTTTCAGACACATAAAATATCTGTAAAGATTATGGAACTTACAAATAGACCATGCACTACTGAGGGAAAAAGTTTCCTAGGAAGACATCTGGAGATGAGTTCAAGCCAAGGAAAGTAGTTGATTTCCTCTCGTTATCTACCATTTTCGTCCTTTTCATGAACTATTGTGGTAATGACTTTTAGTTTCTTTCTATTTGTGACCATTGCATTTCACTTTTAGTATTTGGCTTTTTCCTAGTTTAAAACACGCCAGTTGGTGGCACCAGATAGCGGTAAAGAGGCTATCTGGGACAGCCCAGTACTGATGAGAGCCAACAGCTCGAAACCAGTCTGCAGGTAGTCTCGCGTTCCCGAACCACTTAGGCGCAGCTCGGCGTGTAGGAAGGAAACACTTGCGATTTTATTCGTCTGTTCGAATTATTGCATAGATTTCGGGAGGATGTAATCCAATGTTCTGCGTGGAATATAGCCAGGAAAGTAGTTGTTTTTCTTTCGTTATCTACCATTTTCGTTCATTCTATGAACTATTATGGTAATCAAATGGAGAAAAAACAAAAACTCAAAGTCGGTCGACCACAAAATTTAATAAAAGGAGTGACTATAGTTTCGGCTCAACGGCCATCTTCAGACACAATGTAAAAAAGTACCTAGAAAATTACAAGTTGTTAAATCTAGACAATATGGTGGCTGCGAAAGAACATACCTTATGGAGAAAAGTATACTAATTAAAAACTAACTAGTAGGTCAGCATCGAATCATCCGTCCAAATTGGAACTAGTAAAATTTAAAACGGCTGAAAAGCCAAAAGAACATTACGATGAGTAAGTTCAACATTAAAAAATTCAAAAAATTTTTGATTAATTAATCAACTCAACGGAGCTTCATCAGCGGTCAGGCCATCAAAGGAAAGACAACGCCGTAGGTGAAATGGAAGTGATGATTTGACATTGACATCACAAAATGACAATTTCAAAGTCAGCGTAAAACATTTTGAATGACAGTCAAACATATGAAAGATGAGTTTCAAATTCAAAAATTGACATTATTGACGCTAAAAAGTTATACAATTCAATAAAACTATGTAAACAAAAAACAATAATTGATGATAGAGATGTACGCGAAAAGGATCAAGAAGAGCAAACAAAATTCAAGAAAGAAGAATAAATGATTATGATAAAGAAAGAGAAGAAGAAGAACCAACATTCTGTCAAGATAAAGGATACAGGACAGGCTCTAGCGCAGGGAAACCAATGTGTGATTATTATGAAAATTGTAATGTACGGAAAATATGATTACGGTCAAAGTTGGTCTGGTCATTTAAACAAATACTCTGAGGATTATTGATGCATTTTTGAATTTCTAAAATCTCAAGAAGGTTAAGCCGTGGACCTTTGTTGCAAACATGTATAATATCCATATTAGAATTAACATTAAAACTATGGTTTGAATCAATGATATGGTTGGCAAAAGAAGATGTGGTATTGTGATTTTCTGAGTTCAGATATTTGTGGATAAGTCTATTGTGTTCAGAGGCCCGAATCTCAAAACTCCTACCTGTCTGACCAATGTAGGATGCATTACAATCATTGCAATTGAGTCTGTAAACACCAGATTTCTTTACAAGCGGAATTTTATCTTTGGAGTTAAATAATAAATGTTTCAAATTAGAAGAAGTTTTGTAAGAAATAGAAATGTTAAGGGATTTGAACATTTTTGCTAGTTGAATGGAATAATGGCCAAAATAGTGTAATGATTTATATAAGGGAGGGTCAGCGACTTGACTGGATGTGACATTAAATGTTAATCTATGTTTAGTGTAAAATTTGAAATATAACTTCATGATCAAATCAAGTGGGAAATGGTTATTCAAGGCAATCTGTTTGATAATATTGATCTCTTTATCAAAGGCTGTTTGAGAAAGAGGTAATGAAAAAGTTCTGTGGAAAAAACAATTGAAGGATGCCATTTTTTGTGAAAAAGGATGATTGGAATTAAATGGTATGACTGAATCTGTGGCTGTTGGTTTCCTGTAAATTTCAAAATCAAACCTATGAGTATGTGAATTTTTTATAATTAATAAATCCAAAAAGGGCAAAGAATTATCAATTTCTGATTCCATAGTAAATGTGATATTAGGATGCAGTGTGTTAATGTAATTTAGGAAATTGAGAACAACCCTAATGTCGCCTTCAAAAAGTAATAAGCAATCGTCAACATATCTATAATAAAATACTAAGTTTGAATTGTAATTAGGATTATTTAAAAATTGTTTCTCGAAGTTGTTCATAAAAATTTCTGCTAATAATGGAGAAAGATTACTACCCATTGCTAGGCCAGTTGTTTGTCTGTAAAATTTATCATTGAATTGAAAAAAATTTTGATTGAGAACTAAGCTTAATAGGTCACAAATGTTCAAGGTGTGGTGAGTTGGGATGTTGTTATCAAACAGTAAGTTTCTAACTAATGAAATACACTCATCAGGAGGAATACTAGGAAACAAGTTTGTCACATCAAAAGATACTAAAACTGAGTTAATGGGAATAGGAATATTCTTAATTTTATTAGCTAAGTCTATTGAGTTTCTAACAGCATAGCAGTTATCAAAAGCAGTGAGATCTCTAAGTAATTGATTCAAGAAAGGTGCTAATTTGCAACAAGGGGAATTAATGAACGAAACAACAGGTCTGATAGGTACATTTGTTTTGTGAATTTTAGGTAAGCCATATAATAAAGGTGTAGCAGGGCACATAGGGTCGTATAACTTAAATATTGATTGACCAAAATTCTGTAAGGAAATAGATGTATTATTTAGTACTTTCTTCAATTTTGTGAAATAATTTCTAGTAGGATCAATACTTATAACAGTGAATGAATCACCACTTAAAAAATCTTCAACTTTAGAAATATAATCATGTCTGTCAAGGACCACTATGCAATTACCTTTGTCTGCTTTCGACAATACCAGATCATTATCTTCAAGTTTATTTTTAATAGAACGAATAGTGCAATTGTTGTGTGAATTATAATACTGATTGTTGGGGTTAACAAGAATAGAATTGATCATTGTAGCAGCCTGAGCTCTAAGGAGAGGTTTATTAACTGATTTAGAGGAATTAATGATATGTTCAGCATCAACTGCTAGAACTTCAACATTTTTCTTCAAAGTGGAAGAAGAAATGTTGAAATTAAGACCAGAAGATAGCAATTCAATTTCAGTAGGATCAAAAACTGATGAACTGAGATTTAAGAATCTTGGGTGAAATTTATGTTCAGAAAACTTTGGGGGTTGAAATTGATTGGTTTGATTGTGGAATCTGAGGTTATGAAGTTTCTTAGATAAATTGTTGAAAATAATACTTCCTGAAACCTCCACCCAATCACGTATCTCTCTATCAACAATATTGAATTCAATAGCATTGATTTTGGAATTTAGGACGAAAAACAAAAATTTCAATCTAATATTAATATGGTTAAGATTATTGTAATGGTACTTAATTTCTTGGTGGATCCAAATTCTTCTGGCAGCTCTCAAAGTGTTGAATGACGTCCTGGAGTTGACGTTGGATTTAAGTGAAATAGACTTTGGGAAAACATTGAAATGTAGACAACGTTGCAAGAACCATATCTTCAAAAGTGATTTCTTCCTCATCAACATATTGTCTTGGTACTTCAGGATGATCAAAGCCTGACTGGCATTAGACAAGTCATGGAAACCATCCATTCTCAAAATCAGTTAATAAACCTCTCCTTAGAGCTCAGGCTGCTACAATGATCAATTCTATTCTTGTTAACCCCAACAATCAGTATTATAATTCACACAACAATTGCACTATTCGTTCTATTAAAAATAAACTTGAAGATAATGATCTGGTATTGTCGAAAGCAGACAAAGGTAATTGCATAGTGGTCCTTGACAGACATGATTATATTTCTAAAGTTGAAGATTTTTTAAGTGGTGATTCATTCACTGTTATAAGTATTGATCCTACTAGAAATTATTTCACAAAATTGAAGAAAGTACTAAATAATACATCTATTTCCTTACAGAATTTTGGTCAATCAATATTTAAGTTATACCCTTTGTGCCCTGCTACACCTTTATTATATGGCTTACCTAAAATTCACAAAACAAATGTACCTATCAGACCTGTTGTTTCGTTCATTAATTCCCCTTGTTGCAAATTAGCACCTTTCTTGAATCAATTACTTAGAGATCTCACTGCTTTTGATAACTGCTATGCTGTTAGAAACTCAATAGACTTAGCTAATAAAATTAAGAATATTCCTATTCCCATTAACTCAGTTTTAGTATCTTTTGATGTGACCAACTTGTTTCCTAGTATTCCTCCTGATGAGTGTATTTCATTAGTTAGAAACTTACTGTTTGATAACAACATCCCAACTCACCACACCTTGAACATTTGTGACCTATTAAGCTTAGTTCTCAATCAAAATTTTTTTCAATTCAATGATAAATTTTACAGACAAACAACTGGCCTGGCAATGGGTAGTAATCTTTCTCCATTATTAGCAGAAATTTTTATGAACAACTTCGAGAAGCAATTTTTAAATAATCCTAATTACAATTCAAACTTAGTATTTTATTATAGATATGTTGACGATTGCTTATTACTTTTTGAAGGCGACATTAGGGTTGTTCTCAATTTCCTAAATTACATTAACACACTGCATCCTAATATCACATTTACTATGGAATCAGAAATTGATAATTCTTTGCCCTTTTTGGATTTATTAATTATAAAAAATTCACATACTCATAGGTTTGATTTTGAAATTTACAGGAAACCAACAGCCACAGATTCAGTCATACCATTTAATTCCAATCATCCTTTTTCACAAAAAATGGCATCCTTCAATTGTTTTTTCCACAGAACTTTTTCATTACCTCTTTCTCAAACAGCCTTTGATAAAGAGATCAATATTATCAAACAGATTGCCTTGAATAACCATTTCCCACTTGATTTGATCATGAAGTTATATTTCAAATTTTACACTAAACATAGATTAACATTTAATGTCACATCCAGTCAAGTCGCTGACCCTCCCTTATATAAATCATTACACTATTTTGGCCATTATTCCATTCAACTAGCAAAAATGTTCAAATCCCTTAACATTTCTATTTCTTACAAAACTTCTTCTAATTTGAAACATTTATTATTTAACTCCAAAGATAAAATTCCGCTTGTAAAGAAATCTGGTGTTTACAGACTCAATTGCAATGATTGTAATGCATCCTACATTGGTCAGACAGGTAGGAGTTTTGAGATTCGGGCCTCTGAACACAATAGACTTATCCACAAATATCTGAACTCAGAAAATCACAATACCACATCTTCTTTTGCCAACCATATCATTGATTCAAACCATAGTTTTAATGTTAATTCTAATATGGATATTATACATGTTTGCAACAAAGGTCCACGGCTTAACCTTCTTGAGATTTTAGAAATTCAAAAATGCATCAATAATCCTCAGAGTATTTGTTTAAATGACCAGACCAACTTTGACCGTAATCATATTTTCCGTACATTACAATTTTCATAATAATCACACATTGGTTTCCCTGCGCTAGAGCCTGTCCTGTATCCTTTATCTTGACAGAATGTTGGTTCTTCTTCTTCTCTTTCTTTATCATAATCATTTATTCTTCTTTCTTGAATTTTGTTTGCTCTTCTTGATCCTTTTCGCGTACATCTCTATCATCAATTATTGTTTTTTGTTTACATAGTTTTATTGAATTGTATAACTTTTTAGCGTCAATAATGTCAATTTTTGAATTTGAAACTCATCTTTCATATGTTTGACTGTCATTCAAAATGTTTTACGCTGACTTTGAAATTGTCATTTTGTGATGTCAATGTCAAATCATCACTTCCATTTCACCTACGGCGTTGTCTTTCCTTTGATGGCCTGACCGCTGATGAAGCTCCGTTGAGTTGATTAATTAATCAAAAATTTTTTGAATTTTTTAATGTTGAACTTACTCATCGTAATGTTCTTTTGGCTTTTCAGCCGTTTTAAATTTTACTAGTTCCAATTTGGACGGATGATTCGATGCTGACCTACTAGTTAGTTTTTAATTAGTATACTTTTCTCCATAAGGTATGTTCTTTCGCAGCCACCATATTGTCTAGATTTAACAACTTGTAATTTTCTAGGTACTTTTTTACATTGTGTCTGAAGATGGCCGTTGAGCCGAAACTATAGTCACTCCTTTTATTAAATTTTGTGGTCGACCGACTTTGAGTTTTTGTTTTTTCTCCATTTGAAAAATACTGGGCCACTTTGAGAATGGATGGTTTCCATGACTTATTATGGTAATGACTTTGAGTTTTTCTCTATTTGTTACCATTGCATTGTTAGAGGTTCTTCTACAGACTCACTTTCCCGGCAGCCTGTTCCTGGAGGACCGTCAGCAGATTCCACTTCCAATGGGATCGATAATACGACCAAAAAAGGAGGACTGGAAGAATGCCTCAATGGTGGTCACCCCAGAGTCAGTGGAATGGGCGGTGAATTGTTTCTCCCCATTCAAGTCCCCGGGAGAGGACGGAGTTTTTCCTGCCCTCTTACAAAAGGGTAGAGAAGTTTTACTACCTCTCCTGGTTAAATTATATAGAGCGAGTTTGGCGTGGAGCTACATTCCGTTAGGCTGGCAACAGCGAGGGTTGTGTATATACACAAATCGGGTACGGCGAATCATTCCCTACGCAAATCCTTCCGACCGATCAGCCTTACCTCGTTCCTATTAAAAACTCTAGAAATAATTCTAGACAGGCATATTAGAGAGGGGAATCTGAGGGAGCATCCCTTAAATCCCCATCAATATGCCTACCAAACAGGCAAATCAACGGATTTAGCAATGAACAATCTTGTAGGAAAGATCAGCCATTCCTTAGATCATAAGGAAATTGCGCTGGCAGCCTTCCTAGACATAGAAGGAGCGTTCAATAACGCCCTACCACAATCACTCTACATGGCAATGCAAGGTAGAGGAATCAGCAGGCAAATATGCAACTGGATCAAAACCATGATTGGAAATCGGTACGTCATATCATCACTGCATGGAGGGTCGATCAGGTTTAGAGCGGCAAAAGGTTGTCCACAGGGGGGGGTACTTTCCCCCCTTATGTGGTCATTTTTGGTTGACTCTCTGCTGAGCGATCTCTCCATGCAGGGGGTGGATTTTCAATGCTATGCAGATGATCTCGTCCTAATAGTAAGGGGGAAATTTGAAGCGACGATCTCAAACGGCCTACAAGAAGCCCTCAATACTGTGTACAGATGGTGCGAGAGGGAGCAGATGTCTGTGAACCCCCGGAAAACTGTAATCATCCCTTTTACCAAAAGGCAAAAGCTCAATAATCTTCGTCAGCCTGTCCTATATGGAGAAAGCATTCCGTTTGCGACGGAGGTGAAATATCTAGGGGTCACCCTAGATAAAAGACTCACCTGGAATGCCCATATGGCAAAAACTATTAACAAAGCCAGATTTTCCCTCTGGAACCTCAGAAGGGTATGCGGCAAATCATGGGGAATGAACCCCAAACAAATTTACTGGATTTACCAAACAATGGTAAAACCAATGGTCACGTATGGCTCGGTAGTCTGGTGGACTAAAGGTCTGCAGGGAACAGCCAGGGCAAAGCTTGCTGGTCTCCAGCGGCTGGCGTGCCTGGCCATTACAGGGGCGATGTCCTCTACTCCAACGGCAGCGATGGCAAACCTCCTGAACCAACAAACGGACTGTAGGTTCTGTTGTGTGGAAGACGAAACGGCTGAACACATATTATGTTCATGCTCTAGCTTAGAAAGACTAAGGTTCGACACATTTGGCTTTACCAACCTAGAACCTATCGATTTCAGACAAATCTCACCCAATTCAACCATGAACTTTTTAAAAAGATGTGGATTGTACGATGAACTGTAACCTCTAGGGGTGAGCCACAATAGACCCATCTGGGGTCGCAGTGGAGGGGAGGTGTTCGCCCCACTCACATGGAACCTAACCTAACCTAACCTACCATTGCATTCCACTTTATTTGGCTTTTTCCTAGTTGTAATCAATGGGTAGTTACGACGTGTCATCAAATAGGATATCTCAGAAAAGTTGGCGGGAGTCTTCTTCAAGAAGTTGCTTGAATATAGTTCAAAAAAGTGTTTCCGAGATAGGTCATTCCAATTTTTATTGATGTAATAAATTCGATATTCGAAAAATATGGCCAGAGATTAGTGATATAGTAATAACAATGCACACTTCATATAAAATACTCGATTTAATATTGAATTAAATTTTTAAGGAAGTTGAGTTGGGTAACTCGCAAGGCTAACCATTTGTGGATGTTCATTTTCACACAGAAAAAAAAAGTTCGAAAATCCAAATTTTTTTTAAGTTCAACAAAATCTGAGTGTCATATCTACAACCAAATATTTTGTCACCGCAACAAATTTTTTTGTCGGTTTCCAATACAAAATTCATTTGATGTAACTCATTTATGATTCAAATTAACAGCAGGAATTGGTTGAATAAGAAAAGACCATGTTGTTCCTATAATACAATATCTGCTCTAATGAACAGATTCTGTTGATTTAAATGATCATATCATTTCAATCAAGTGACAAAATTTTCAGAGAGTGAATATGTTAAAATAATATTATATAAAATATTCTGAATTTAGCAAAATAGTTTTTCATTCAATGAAACAACTCATTCGATCAACATAATTCTATTTAGAATTGACAAAATATTTTGTTGAATAATATTAGGAAAAAATCCAATTACTAACAGTTGATTCAAGACTATTAGCTTGTATAACTGTAATTAGAAATTCTAGGAGAGCTCAATATTTAACTATATAAACGGATGTTCTAGGTAGGTATAAGTACATCCCACTCAAGGCGAGCGTAGTAAGGTGGCGAAAATGCAACTAGTTAATCATTCGACAAAATATTTGTTAGACATAATGTCGGATAGAAAAAAAAACTTCTATTGATTGTTGAATCAACCAAATATGATGATGTACTTAGTTGAATCTTTGTCAAAATTGATCAAATTTTGTCAAATAGCCAAGATGCATATTATTGATTGAACAATGAGATGATAGTTGGATCAACAAAATTTGTTATATGTCAACCATAAATGTTGTTGAATGAAATGAAACTTTTGTTCAAGTAAGCAAATATTTCAATCAAATCATTTTGTCTGTTTGAATAAGTCGCTTATTTGGAATGAACATTTATTGAATCGCTTTCGCAAAACTGTGTTTAATTCAACAAGAGAGATACCAAGATCATTTTGTTGGTGCAACAAAACTTTTTTTCCGTGCACAAAGCGAAATCCTCAGTACATCTATGATAGGTCTCCTGGTATTCCCTGCGACTTACTGTTACTTCACAGGTTGACTGGGTTGAAGGGCGTGAACTGAGATGTTCGAGGCAATCTAGTATCTCCTACCGATTTCGATATATTCAACTTGGCCACACTGCATTGTCATGCCAGGAAATTCATGTTTTTTTTTGTAGGACCTGCAAAATTTCTTGGATAAGGCCAAAGAAGGAGTGATTTATTTCAGCTTGGGTTCGAATGTGAAAAGTGTAAACATACCTGAACATGTAAGGAATACGTTGATAGAGGCATTTGCAGAACTCCCTTATCAAGTGTTGTGGAAATTCGAAGCAGACTCTCTACCTAACCAGCCGAAGAATGTTATGATCCGTAAACTGCTGCCTCAACAAGATGTCCTAGGTAATAGCCAAAAGAAACAAACTATAATTAACGAAATAAAACTAGAAGATAATACGGTAGTAACAGATCCCGCAATTATGAGCAATTAGTTCAACAAATATTATGGAAATGTAGGAGAGAAACTCGCTAACAAATTAACAAAACCCTCGACGCATCCACTAATACAATGTTCATAGAACCAACCAACAAACATGAAGTAGACGAAAACATAAAAACGTTAAAAAATAATAAAACGCCTGGATTGGACGGGTTGAGGGCTGAAATCTAAAAAAATATCTCTATATACATCTCTGAACCCTATAATGTTCAAAGAACATCGTGCGTTCCTAGGGATAGGGATAGGATAGGATAGGGATAGGAGGTAGGTATTGGAATTTTTCTTGACCTTTTGGAGATTATATGTTGTTGGCAATACTTCCTCAGGCAATGAATTCCAGAGCCTAGCCGTTCTATGGATGAGGGAGTTCTGATAAAGTGCTGTTCGACATCTTTCGAGGTTGACAACGAAAGAATGTGCTGACTGGGCTTGTCTAGTTTGTCTGACTGGTATTGCTAGTGAAAGGATGATAGCAGAGATTTCCTAAGAACATTTCCCATGGAAGTATCGATAGAAAAGTGAAAGGTCGCCGACCTTTCTACGGTGTTCCAATGATGTCAAAGAGTGAGTGAGTGTGGCGTCACCCACCAGGCGGATGGCTCTTCTCTGGATGGAATCTAAGAGCATCAGCGTATGTTTTGGTGCCCATATGTGGGAACAGTATTCTAGAACAGGCCGTATCTGCGCTTTGTAGATCATGAGACACTGTTGGATCTGACATGATTATCCCATGAAAGAGTGTTGCTGATGGAAATACCGAGCATAGATATGGTGGGCTTGGTCAGACATTACAATATCGGGCATACTGAGTTCCGCCTTTCTAGAAAAAATACAGGCTTGAGTTTTGGTGGCGTTGAATTCAACTAGGTTGTTGGTTCCTTAGGCTGTGATTTCAGCAAAGTCTTCATTGACAGCATTGACCTGCCTGCTCCGTGAGTTCTTAGTTTCCTGGGAAGAAATGGGAATTCTGGAAGAGAACGCAGTATGGAGAGTACGATCATCTGCAAAGCTATGCGGATGGGGTAAGTTGTTACTCCCAACAGATCATTGATATAAAGAAGGAATAATGTTGGTGCCAAAATTGATCCTTGTGGAACGCCGGAATTGATGCCAATGGTATCAGACGATACACCGTCCACCACCACGTGAAGCGATCTGCCTGAAAGAAAACTCGTTAAGAGATGGCATAGCTGAGGTGGTAAGCCGTATATGATGATAGTTTGTGGAGAAGTCCTTCGTGCCAAACACGGTCGAATGCTTTCGATATGTCCAACGCGACAGCTAGAGATTGCCCGAGTTTTTCTAATGAAGCATGCCATGAATGGGTGACGTAGGCAAGTAGATTTCCAGTAGATCTTCGGTGGCGAAAGCCGTATTGTCTATCATTGATGATTCCTGAGCTCTCCAGATATTTGATAAGGTGAATATTGTTGGGGAGGTTCTTGTTCCCGTTTTTGGGGGTTGGTTGGACTCTAGCTGTCTTCCAGTATGATGGAAAAATACCCGACCTGTACGAGACGGTAAACAACTTGCAGAGATTCGGTGTTAATTCTGGTGCACATGATAATGGGTGGAAATTCCATCAGGACCGTTAGCCTTATTCGTTTCGAGACAAAGCAAAATTTATCTGATAGTGCGTTGACGGAAGACGATTTCGGGCATTCTACTCTAAACGGGTGGAATGTCTGGCGGCACTTTTCCTTGGGAATCTAAAGTAGAGTTTGCTGCGAACATCTCTGCAAAAATATTTGCTCATCAATCAAACCATCTCAATGGGAGAATGTCTCAAAAGTCTCAAAGAAGCCATAATAAAGCCAATATGTAAAAGCGGAGATATGACTAAAATGGTGAACTACAAACCCGTATCAATAATTTCAAACATAGCAAAGATTTTGGAAAAAATTATCAAACAGAGGTTCGAGAAATATGTGTTAGATAAAAATATTATCTCGAATAGACAGTTTGGATTTCAGCCAAACAAGTCCACTGAGGATGCGATTTCTCTTCTTGTTTCAAACATTTATGAGTCATTAGATAGAAGCAAGCCAACTTTGTGCGGTTTTTTATAGACTTCGCCAAAGCCTCCGATGCGGTAAGCCACCCACAATTATTAGAGTCCTTGGAAGACATTGGTTTAAGGGGTATCGTGCTCAATCTGATTAAAAGCTATACATCTAACAGACAACAATACATCAAAATAGGGAACTGTATAAGTGACGCTTCCGAAGTTAAGTTTGGTGTCCCACAAGGAACCGTACTGGGACCCATATTATTCACTATTTATATGAATAATCTACTCAAAATGGATAGCCGTGGGAAGATAATTAGTTTCGCAGACGATACAGCCATTTTATATCAAGCTGATAGCTGGAAAGATCTCAAAGACCAATGAGCTGAAAATGATATGAAATCTTTCAAAGATTTGATGGATTATAAATTATAATTTACTGACAATCAACTTCGAAAAAAACTGAATATATCACATTCACATGCATAAATAGGAACTTACCAGACTATGAAACTCTGAAAATTGATGAGAATCATGTGATAAAAAGATCCGACTATATCAAATATTTAGGAATTATTATAAATAAATATTTGAGATGGAATAAGCACATAGAAAACATCAAGAGAATGATCTCAAGTAAACCCCATACCTATCTGTCAGATAATCTCTATACAGAAGCAAAGATATTCGACATAAAGCAATTGTTTTATCGTACCATTGTGTTATATCAATTCAGAAATAAATCAAATCTACAATCTCTAAACCATGAATATGATACGAGGCAACAAAGCAATTGTTACAAAACTCCATTTTCTACAAAAACAGTTGGCCATCGCAATTTTGCTTATTTAGCGCCAAGAATGTTCCAGATTCTACCCAAAGGTCTAACAGAACTTGATAATATACGCCAATTACAAAAAAAAATTAATGAATTTATTGCAAAGTATCCGAGAAATCAACTCATCAAAACAATAGACATGCGAAGATAAAAATTCGTGACACTTATATCTCACATCATTAACACACCTTCATCAATAAACCTTTTATTTTTATACATTACGCTCTAAACATAATTGACAATTGGTGTAAAGAGGAGGAACTCACCGTGAACCCTCATAAAACCACTATAGTGAATTTCACGAAAAAGAGAGTACTGGAAGGATTAAAGTCACCAGTACTCAACGGGGTAGAAATTCCGTTCGCCCTAGAGGCAAAATACTTAGGAGTCATCTTTGACCATAAGTTAACATGGAATCAACACCCACAAAAAATTGTTCAAAAAAGTACAGTAGCCTTCAATCTGTGCAGACGAATGTGCGGGAAAAATTGGGGACTGCAACCAAAAATGACCACATGGCTCTATGCCAGCGTCATCAGGCCTATGATAGCATATGGGTCAGTAGTTTGGTGGCCAAAGACACAACAGGCTGGAGTGATTCGAAGGCTCAGTGCTATTCAAAGGCAAGCCTGCCTGAGTGCCACTGGTGCAATGAAAACCACTCCAACAGCCGCTTTAGAGGTCCTCTTGAACCTACCACCACTACAAATATATATTCAAGGCGAAGCCAGAGCAGTCGTGAGTAGATTGTCGAGGGGTCAAGCACCCATAAGCAACGCGCACGGTAAAGACTATAGAAAGCTATATGAAGAGTTGGAAAGCGACCCCATCATGGGAATGCCAACGGATGGCATAATTCCAAAATATAGCTTTGAAAAAACTTTTAAAATAAGTATAACGGACAGAGAGGCATGGAAGGAAGGACCTCCTATCAATGCAGACATTGCTGTCTATACGGACGGCTCCAAAACTGAGTTTGGATCAGGAGCTGGTATTTATGGGACCAAGCCAAAGTCAAGAATCTCACTGAGCTTAGGTAAATACGCGACGGTGTTTCAGGCAGAAATTATTGCAATACATCATTGCGTGAAAGAATTGATAAGGCAAGAGTTTAAAGGCAAAACCATTGCAATCTATTCAGATAGCCAGGCGGCAATCAAAGCAGTCGACTCTATGCAAGTTAACTCAAAACTAGTATGGGACTGCTTAGAAACCCTAAATGCACTGGGCAGTCAGAACAGACTGACTCTAGCATGGGTACCAGCACATACAGGGTACGAGGGCAATGAAGAGGCAGACTCACTTGCCCGAGCAGGAGCAAACAAAGCTCTGAATGGCCCAGAACCCTTCTGTGGTATTGCGGAAGCTATACAAAAGACTAGTATCAAATCATGGATGTAAACCAAATCTCAAGAATGGTGGAACAAATCGCCAGGAATGAGACAGGCAAAAGAGTTTATTAAAAAACCATCGCCAACATTCACAGAATATCTACTAAGCCAGAAACGAAGTTCAACTAGAATACTAGTGGGACTTCTCACAGGGCATTGTAGGCTCAACAAACACATGAGTACGATAGGTCTGACTGAGGAACTGCTGTGCAGGTTCTGTCAGGAAGAGGAGGAAACAGCAGTACACATACTTTGCCACTGTGAGGGCTTGTCAAGACTAAGGTTCCTTACGCTGGGTGAGGAAAAACCAGAAGCCCAGAGATACACAGGGGATCTGAAAGCTAGCCTATGGAGTCTCATAGAGAAGACGGGGCTAGCCGAAGAACTCTAATCGATTTTGAGGGCAGCCACAATAGATCTGAAAAGGTCGCGGTGTGGAGGCAGATAGCCCGAAGGCCCCATTCTAAATCTAATCTAATCTACATTACGTATATCTATAGACACTCTATCAATATATTATATGTTTTATCTGTCTCATGTTTATTTGTGCATATATTATATTATTACTTATATTATTTCATTCACAAACCCAGTATTCATACATTTTTACTACACTTCATCTACATATTGTTATCAAAATTAAAATTGAAATACAATTAGAATTAGTATAGAACAAACCCATGTAAATTATATAAATCTTAACAACTCACGCACAGGCAATTTGCCTTAGTGAGTTTTGCGGTTTGAAACTATATTTCTCAATCCATATTGAATTTTATACAAAACTGTACTTTTTCAATTAACTATATATTTTTATTATATTATATTATTATTGATAATCCATTTATTCCACTTCCGCGGTATTGATGATAGATTTTCTGTTTCAGCACATCCTAATGTCAAAGTTTTTCTAACCCAATGCGGACTTCAATCGATTGAAGAGGCTGTTTCAAGAGGAGTGCCTATGGTTGGTATTCCATTTATTGCTGACCAAACTATGAATATCAAAAGATTGCAAGGATTCGAGGTAGCTTTAGGAATTGACTATCTCACAATGACTAAGGAGGAGGTGAAGGAAAAAATAATTGAGGTTGCAGAAAATCCCAAGTGAGTATGTACCTGGAAAAAGTTTAGCGTTTTCTATAGGCGTTCGACAAATTTCACTGAAAATTCAAATGTCATATATACGAACGATTTTCTATTTGGCATTTAAGGTGGATTCATGCAACATCAACTAAATTATAATGAATCTAAGATTTAAACGAATTTTAAATTAAAAATATATGGGTGTTCATGCAATAACCTTTCATCAGCTGTTTATTCTTTTTCCAGCGCGGCTAGTTACTATTTGGCGCATGCGTTGTCGTGAATTATGGAAGAAATTAATTTCTTAGTTGAATGTTGGCCATCTTTCTTAGTTTTAATTCTAGTTTTAATTTTTTAGTTTCTTGCATGAGCACCTACATTACATTTCATAGTTTTATATTATTGGTTTAAGTTTTAAATTCATTTAAATTTTAAATTTTGCTTGCATGAATCCACCTTTAGTATATTCAAAAATTCATCAGCATCTCCTAATTTAACATTATCTCGGGTATATTTCCTAATTACCCTATATAACAGGAGTAGGTCACAGTGAAGTAATATTCTCAATACCGATAAACTTCATTTCTGAAAATGAAACTTGTAGATACGAGGTAAGTCTGAAAACTATATCTCCTTAGCCCAGCTAGCACGATGTCATTCATGAGATAGTCTCCGAGAGTATTCGAATATTTTCAGAATATTTGAATATTCCCAGAATATCCTCACATTGCCTAGTAAAATTATGTATCTTGAAAGTTGACGGATGACGGATAGAACAATTTTAGAACAATTTTTAGTTAATGAATGGTAGGAATGTAGATTAGAGGACATAGAGAAAATGAGAAACATGAACGACATTGTCACAATTCATTCACATGACACACTAACTTTTACCGTAACGATAGCAGATACAGGGTATTTATCAAAACATCAATTTCACGATTATTTACAATATCTTTTTTTTTTTTTAGAGTAGAGTAGAGTTTTATTGACTACTTGATGTACATTCATACATTTGTAGCAAGTCCTAAATGATTCCATTTTGGTGAAAAGAATGTAAAAAATGGTAAATTACAATAAAAGACAAAAAAATATACAATCAGAGACGAATAATATACAATCAAAAACAAAAACAAAATACACATTTACGTTTCCCTCAAGAGTGGATGTTCGGCAAATGTGTTCCTTGTATCAAAATTGTGGCCACTAACGTGAGCCAGATATTCTGCAATCGAGTAAAAGCAATTTTTTTCAAAATAATCTTTCATAACTCTCTTGAAAAAAAAACATATTCATAGTTTTAATACTGGCAGAAAGAGCATTATATAATCTGAGATCATGAGATTTTTTTTGTGATTTGCTGAGTTTGTAACGTTGAGGTCTAATAAGATCACTGTTGCGTGTATTGTGATTATGCAAACTGGATTGCTTAGGAAGCAGGGGAGCTTTTTTGTGAATCTCTACTATACTCGTATAAGTATACATTGAAGGTACTGACATTATTTTGTGATTTATGAATCAATCACGACACGAATCTCTGTAACCGATTCCAACAAGAATTCTCAGAGCCTTTTTTTTTGTAATATGAAAATACATTGGGCATCACTAGAATTTCCCCATAGTAGAATCCGATAAGAAATATGAGATTGAATTAGTGAGCAAAAAACTATTTTCAATATAGTGAAATTAGTTATAGGTTTAAGTTGTCGAAGTAAAAATAGAGCACTCGATAATTTACTTTTCAAACCTAAAATGTGGCTGGACCAATTTAACCTATTATCCAAGGTGAAACGCAATAACTTAACAGTTTGGAACTCAGGTAATGGCTGAGCCGTAGATATCACCATGTTTTGTGATTTATCGTTATTCATCATAAGTTTATTAACACTAAGCCAATAGTTGGCTTTTCCTTGTATTTCGACAGATTGATCAGCAAGAGATGAAAGATTTTTTGAGGAGTAAATGAGGGATGTATCGTCAGCAAATAATACACTGTGACATGGTTTCATATAGTTGTAGAGATCATTAATATAAATCACAAACAACAGCGGACCCAATACCGATCCCTGAGGCACACCCAAGTTAATTGGTTTCAGCTCAGAAAATTCATTGTTATAAAAAACTGCCTGGAAACGATTATTTAAGTATGTTTTTATTAGTTCTAAAGTAATTCCTCTAACACCATAATGTGATAGTTTTTCGAGTAATATATTGTGGGAAACACAGTCAAAAGCCTTAGATAGGTCCAATAGTGTAACTCCTACCATTCTCAAGACCCTCAACTATGCTTCCGACAACACTCATAGCAGCATCGGTGGTTGAGCAATTCTCGCGAAAACCAAACTGATATCTACAAAAAAATTGTTGATTTCAAAATATTTGATGAGTCTATTCTTTATTAGCTTTTCTATAATTTTTGAAAGAATACTTATGATAGATATGGGCCTATAATTATCGACTAAATCTTCGTCTCCTTTTTTGAGAAAAGTATTACTTTTGCATATTTGAAAATATCTGGGAATTTACCTGGCGAGAAAACTAAATTAATTGACATTGTTAATGGGGAAAGAATTATGTCCTGAGTTTCTTTTATGATTTTACTATTTATTCCATTGATATCAGGACAAGCTGAATTTTTCAATGAATTAATGATTTCCCGTACTTGGTCACACGTAACAGGAGTTAGAAAGAATGAAGATTCTGGAGCCTTGTATTTCGAAAAAGAAACGTGTTACGATCAATGTTCATATGAACTTGTCGTCTTATTTTTTCAGGTACTATCTGAATCTTCGAAATTTCCCACATTTTCCCGTTCCCCTTGTATATCTCATATTTCAATATTTCATCTGAGCAAAGAATCTACTATACTTTTAGCTAGAAGGACCACCCTGTAAGAATCCTACAATGAATATACTCAATTCCTAATTGCTGAATTTGTTTCACAGGTACAGAAACAACATGAAAAAATTGGCATCATTGTGGGTTGACCAACCCATGAAGTCATTGGACAGAGCGATCTGGTGGATAGAGTACGTCCTCAGGCATAAAGGGACGAAACATCTCAGGAGTCCAACTGTGGATGTATCGTGGATCGAATATTTCATGTTGGATGTGATTTTCATTGCAATTGTTATCAGATTGTGCATTGTATATCTTGAAGTGAAGATTTTCAAATATTTATGGAAATTGATTTTCTGTTGGAGGAAAGAGAAAATAAACTGACGTTGAAATAATTCTTCCTGTAACACTTTGATTCATCATTTCCACCACATTTTACAGGGTATCCAAGAAGAGTGAGTATCATGTATGAACCTTGGTATACCGTGTAACCCACAACCGATTTACCACCCTGAATTATCGTTGCTATTTTGTATGGATGTTCCAAATTTTGTTCATCGATTCCATTTCATGAGTGTATAATGTCCTTACCCTAATAACACACTTATGTCCCGTGGATATCCTTAGGACGTCCTGTCGAGACATTCAGGACGTCCATTGGACGTTCGAATTTGGTACCGTGGACGTCCATTGGACGTCTGTGGGACGCACAAATGTCCCACTTGAGGACCAACTAGGGACGTCCTTGAGGGATGTCCATGGGACGACTATCGAATACCTAAATCTTACAGTATTGCTCATCAAGCACTACAGAGGACACATCCTTAGGACATCCATAGGACAACCCATCAGCAACGCTAAGGGATATCAATTGGATGTCCATAGGATGTTCCAGGGACGTACGAATTATTCTTGAATTTGAATTTTTCTGGGTCCCTCTAGGACCAGATCATGCATAACTGATTAGGACATCCAGTTGAGTTGATATGGTCCGTAGAAGGTCCCCAAAAAGTTTCCCAAGAATGTCCAATAGACTCACGTGAAGGACATTGACGAGGAGTACTTATAGCCTACGAGCAATCATTCGTCGGCGAGGTCTAAGTTAACGTCCTCGCAGGGACAACATATCGAAAGTACTGACTGGGACGTCCATAGGACGTTATTTCGAGGACATTGGAAGAGTACAGTTCATGTACCAATTAGGACATCCGACGGATATCCCTAAGGGGCATTCGAAGGATGTCCCTAAGGGACATTTCGATTGTTATACGATCCTGGAAATATTAAGGGCGTCTGTGCAGAGATATTTGAAGGAATGTACCATCAGAGACATTTCATGGTTGTCTAGAAGGGACATTATATGAGATCTGAAGTCATGCCAGAATATGTACTACTCGGGACATCCGATGGATGTCCCTAGAGGATCGTTTAAAATCATAACCCATCAGGGACATGCCAAGGACGTCCTTGCATGGACATTCTACAATATGTACCACGTGGGCCGTCTAAGGGATGCTATTTCTAGGACATTTGAAATGATGTACCAGCTGGGACATCCCGTGGACATCCTTGCTCGGACATTGCATGAGATGTACGGGATGGGACGTCCCAAGGACACTTATTTTTGGTTTGGGACATTAGAACGTGAATTGTACCAAATAGGGACGTCCCTAGGACGTTGTGTGTTATTAGGGTAGTGTCAGACCAAATATGACACTTCCGGTTTGACCGGAAGTACATCAAATTTCTTCATCTGTTTCATAGGAATTACGATTCACTATAGATATATCATTTGTTTGACGAGCGAATTTTGCATTTTCAAGGCGTAGCCGAGCGAAAGCAAAATTTGCGAGTCGAACAAAGTCACTTCTGATCCGAATGAAACATGCTATCTTGTCTGCAACCGAAAGAATTAACTTAAATGAATATGTGAAGTAACCACCGATGTGACTCACTTGGCAGATTATAAGAAATACCTTTATTATAATAGTATTAGTGAGTAAATATAGAAACAAGACCTCGGACTACTACACTCAATTAAAATTTGTGTTGACAGCATGTCAATCATGTCATCAGATACTACAGGCACGAATTCAATACTATGGCTGAAACGTGGATGCCGTGCCATATGTATGGAATGCAATAAATAATTCGTGTGATTTTACCTGAATTCACAGATCAGGTTCATTCAATTTATAAAGATGTTCGAATCGTAGTTTCGATATAAATACAACCACAGAGTGACCCATTTGTGTATGGACCAGGTGTCAGCCCTAATAGCAGATCCCGCGCTAGTGCCAGGTATAGAAAAAAGACGTGAAAAATGTAAGGTTAGTGAAATAATGAGCATATTGACAATAGGTAAACAATATCATTGTGTGAGACAAAAAAGTATTGCTGGCCGTGATTATTCAAAAACAAGTTATCCAACCCGAGAATAACAAATGAGATACAGATCAGGCAAGTATGTGAATCTTGAAGGCTTTCCTGTCGGTTTTTTGTGTCGGTTGCAGCAACAACATATTTTGAGATTGATTGACAAATCTGAAATACCCATGGTCTCACACTGACTATTTCACTCATCACATATAATCTGACCAATCACAAGCCAGAGACAACCGCAGGGTATTACATGATGTTATTGTAGTCATGTTATCTCCATCTACTGTCATAGATCTAAGCGTTGATTGATATATTACGCTTACGCTGGGAAGATGCCCAACCTTATGGGGCAAAACGAGGTCCGAAAAAATCTCACAACTAGATGGCGTACCATAGTTCGAAATCTCACATAGTGGCGGCGATAGTGTCGAACGATGTCGGAGCAATACTTCGTAATTTGACTGGCAGGTGCGCCACTTACGAAGAGAATCTATTGGAATGCAGATGGCGTGTGACTTGGAACAATTAAACAATCCATAATCCAGAACGCTTATATCGAATCCACCATCAATCAGTACGATTCTAGCTAATATGGCGGTAAATTCGAATTTGTTGGTAATAGTTGTATTGGATGTGCTTTTAACGAGCGCATCACGGACGTGAGATCATGGAAAAAGTTTATAGAAATCGAATTGGAGTGAATCACAAAATTCAATGTCTCAACAATAAATGCTTCCATTTTTGGCGATTGTGGAATAAACTGGTCAGCGGATATCAATATATAAGCTGCTCATAAATTTGATTGAAATTCACGAACACGGACCAGTGTTGTCACCTTAGTGTATTTACCCTAGAACTGAATCTAAATGGGTCTGTTTGAGTGGAATTTCATATTTCATTATATCGAATAACTAAATCAAACTATAATTCACTGTCGCAAATCATTTTCTTGTCAGAGCTATGTACAATTTTTGAAATTTTTATTATTGAAATTACTGATATTTATCATATGAAAAACGCGGAACATATTGCGTGACAATTCTATACCGCTATCAATCCAAAGTATTTTATACTGGTATATGATCCGACCTATGTATTGCCGATAATTCCTTTGACTTTTGTGGGGCGGCCGACTCGGTGCGTTTGTCGGCGATAGGGCTGCCAAGCCGTCGTTTGTCGCCCCAACTAGACAAGTACATCCTAAGGACTTCCCAGTGACGTCCTTAATTTTATACAAGGACATCCCAGAGATATCCTTTGTCGGGACAGAGTACATACTAGGGACGTCCCAGAGAAATCAGCTGGCTGACAAAAAAAGCATCCAAGGGATTTCCGTCTGGTACGTCCCTGGGATGTACCAAGTACGAAGAAAGGATATCCCTAGGAGGTCCCAAGGATATTCCAGGGACATCCCTTCGACAAAAGAAAAAAAATGTAGGTCGAGTAGGGTTTGAACCCGGGACCTTTAGCTTAATTAAGGCACGCACCTTACCCCATTGGCTGATATGCCTTCTGAAGATTTATGTACCAAACATCGATTTTCAAACAGGACTAAACTGCAGAAACCTGAATAAATACAACTTTGTTAGGATTTGGGTATAATTATTATCATTCGTGGATGTATAAAAATGAGGGGCATTATGCACTTACGATTTCTGTTTGCAAAAAATGGTAGTTTCTTGAAAAGTGAGACAATTTTCTTTATTTTCATTACAATTATTTACCGGAAAAAAATCAAACATTTTCATAAAAATTCAACTCAATATTTTGATGAAAGTCTATGATTCTGATGTGAATAGATATCAGATATTCCAGGGACACGAATAGGATAACCTATGGATGTACCGGGCCGGATGTCCACTGGACAACCACTGCGGCCACTGCGGGACATCCCCTGGATACCCCAATTATGTCCTTATTGTACCGTGTGACAAAAAGGGCACGTACATTCGTTAATCTATGGTACGTACCTCTAGAACATCCCTGTGTTGTTAGGGCAGAGATTCTGAGCGGTCCGTAGTCTGTACTCCGTTGTTCTGAAGCGGCAAAATCGATTCTACTCAGAAAAAGTTTTACTGGTATCACAACATATCAACGCCGATTTCATGATTTTATATCGTGGCATATAGACTGGAAATGTAGCTGCATATAGACTGGAAATGTGTAGCTGTTTTCTGATGATTTTGTTTTTATCTCTTCAAATATACCAAAAAGGAATTCATATTTTTCAACAACTAGATACTGTAAAAAATGGTTCATAAGCTTGCAGCTTCAACTCTTGTAATCCAATAAATAAATGAATTCTATATATGTTCCAATAGTTATGACTCACTCTGTATATTATGCCTATTATAGATGATGTATTTTATTTCATTTTTATAGTGAACCATTAACAATCAAAAATTCAAAGATAATATCTGACTATTTATTTTCTATCTACTGATGAGAAATTATCCGATTCAGATTGATTATATTATCAATATTTTGTAATGTGTTATTAATACAAATTTTTAATATGAATACAAATTGAGTGAAAAAAATAATCAACGAAAAAGGCGTGAGATGTTTTTCCAGATATACAAATATATTGGTCAAGGCAAAGTGTATGACAAGTTATTCACAAGGGTATTTAAAAAAACGCCACGGAGTAGGAACCCAACTGAGTGAGAGATCATAATATGTTCTTCTCTCTTCCGCAAGGAACCGAAGGAAAAATCAATACTCGCAACCCGTTGTTATTGTTGAGGAATGCGGATTCCCCATATACGTCCATGGGATTCACCGACCGTAGCAAACATTTTTTCATCGGATCCGGTCGGGCGGGTCGGTTCTCATCGTAGAAGACAAGGATAAACAAGAATTTCTGGAGCGATAGCATGCGGTGGGATGGGATCTGTAATTCTGTACAAAAGTGTAGTAATCTGTACAATTAGTTCAGACATGTTCTGTGTGCCTAGTGGAGTCGCTACCTCACAGTGGCTAAACGATAGGCGAGGGGATGAGCGGGGCATCGACTCGCAAATAACACAGGTTGGGCATCTTCCCAGCGTAAGCGTAATATATCAATCAACGATCTAAGGTAGTGCCATGAAAGATCGCGACAAAACATTGTATGGCGCTGCCATCTATAGTCATGTGACGGAAATGAAGTCAAAAGTCATATTATAAGCGTTTTCAAACGAATCTTTGATTGGATCATTCTGCATGAAGTGAGGCATATGTGAACGAACATGAACCGAAGAATTATCTGTTCCATCGAAGTATTATCACTGTTGTCTCAAAAACTGGGGTTGTGCAAAAAAAATAAAACCACAGATTGCTATAGTTTGAGACATACTAAAGTATAATTTTATTATAACAATAATAAGTACCTAACTACTCGTATACACAATACACATATATATTATGATATCATCATTTCTAAAATAGTTTTGCAGCTGAGTGAGCGATAAACATATGAGAATGCGGGTAGTAATGTGATGGTGCTGCATCTTGTTGGGATACAATATCGATATTAATGTGTTTATATTCAGGAAGCTATTAAATGTTCCGTCATTTTGTACTAGGTGGAAAAATTCACTTAATATTCTGGGGTTGTGAAGTATTCGTCAGGAGCTTCAAAAGATGTCACAAGACCCCTCCTTCCATCTATTTATTTTGTCTCAATTGGAGCTCAGTCGCCATCTTGAAATTTACATTTATCAATATCACACCAAAATATAGTATTCATATATCAATTTCATTATCCCATGTTACAATGTTTTCAGTGAACCCGTTCAAAAAATTAGAGGAGGGAGGGACCATTGTATCACTCTTAATGAATCAACATTTGATGTGGGCTATGAAAAAGCTTCGTTATGAGACAATAAATATTCATCTTCTGATAAAAATAATAACTTCAAAAGGCGGATGGATTTCATGCTATAAACACTCAATATCTCGAAAACTAAATAAGATATTGGAAACTTCGAAACATAATCTTGAATGAGATGTTGTTCTCCTTTGAAAGGTGGCCTCCAAATCATTATATCTCCATTCCATTTACTGGGAGCGTGAAGATGTGAAGAAGGATAATATGACATGAAGTTGATCGAAATTGTGGTAGATAAATTATCTCTCTGAATTTCAGCTCAATTATAGTTGAATTACATGATTTCATGACGAAAATTCCAATTAATCACTAAGTTTCATTTCATCGATTCATCCAATAGGTATTGTGTCATGGAATCTATTGAAATTATTTTCTTTTCAATCAGCAGAAAGCACTTCCAAAATATGTTATGGAATATTGGGTATTCCTTTTGAAAAAATTATCATTTCCACCCCCCCCTCCTCCCCCAAGGGCACCTTTGTTCGTGAAAGTACAATATCTGATTCAAGATTTTGTTTCAAAGTTTCCAATATATCATTTAGTTTTCGAGGTAATTAGTGTTGAAAGCGTGAAATCCTGTGCACTCCAAAGTGGTTGAGCAGCTTAACTATATTTGAAAGAATCGCTTTTACTCAACAACGATTTTATCTTGAAACTGTCGTGTAAATAAAAAACACCACTATCCTCCCTTATTCTAGCAGCTCTACAACTTTCTATCAGGGCATTATTTCTGTTTCTGGAATTTCTCACACTACTATCAGCTTCGATTTTTTTGATTTGTATACCGGCACTTTCTTCTTTGGGTGTGTACTTCTGGGATGACTCGTTTTTCAACTCAATTCTGCTCTTTTCGTTCATTTTTGGCAAGGTACCAGACCATCTCTTTGTAGATGATTTTCTCGACTTGGATGACTGTATATGTTGAACGAGTTCTGCTAGTTCGAATCGGTCTCCTGGAGGTAAAGATGATGCTACTTCTTGAAAAACCTGAAATTCCAGGAAATAGTCACTCAAGGGATGCACGTGATAGAAAACATTGGATTTCCGAAGTTACGCCAACATGAATCAGGAACTTGCTAAAGTTGATTTTTTCATTGTCAGGTTAGGTTAGGTTAGGTTAGGTTAGGTTAGGTTAGTCATTGAAAACTTTCATTATGTGTATGTTGTTTTATATTTGATTCGAAGGACATCAACTCTGATGTTTCAAATAGAACACCCTATATATTCACAAAAGAGAGAGCCTTCTTCATGAATTCAAAAATTTGGATGAGTTGGATATTTGGATGAAGATTTGTTGAATTATTGATGATTAACCTCCACCAAACTAACGCAATTGGAATAATGGGCTTTGAAGATATGTTCATTACATTGTTTTCGCTCAATCTCAACAATAAAATATACGAATTGACTGTTCGAATGGAAGTTGCGATATTTTGGTAAACATTCATTATTGATAACTCAACAATTTTCATCCAAATATGCAACTTATTTATATTTTTGAAATCAAAATGGAAGGCTCTATCGATATATGAAAAAATATACAGTGTGTCCCATTTACCATGCTCACCATGAGTATCTTCTTAACGGTGAGAGATACGAGGTCGGTTAAATGACACCAAATGTGGAGTTTGTCAAGGCCAACTATAATGTGGAATAATATTTTGATAAAATCTATTCGTTTTTGTTTTATACGCAAAAAACAGATTTTGATCATTTTCATGTCTCCTCCGTGACTTCTTTATTCATGGAAATATTCAAATAGGAATTTCACATTCTCATGGCAGTTTTTCGAAGTGATTTCGAAAAAAATATGAAATTTATACCAACTCTTCTGGAATTTTGAATATCAGCACCAACTTCAGTTTTTCGAATGTAGGTCATAGCTCACTATGAGTCAGTCACAAATAACTTTTTTTTTGCTTACAGATGATATGTCGCAGTAATAGTTTTGTGTTGATAACGACGGAGTTATCGTCATTTATACAAAAACAAAAAATTATTTGGAAGCCGCCATCTTGAATTTATAAATTTTAACAAAAAAATCATGATCTCCGACCTCAAAACCCCCACTTACCAATTCTGAATGGAATCGGACCAAATCTTGTCTGCCATCTTGGAGCAGCCATTTTTTTTAATTTCAACAAAAATTCCGTAATGTATTGTCACCGGATTTAAGAACATCTGCCGACTTTCGAAATGATGGGACGGCCAGAAGTGAGTCAAAATTCACTTGCAACATTATGGAATTTTTGTTGAAATTTAAAAAAATGGCTGCTTCAAGATGGCGGACAAGATTTGGTCCGATTCCATTCAGAATTGGTGAGTGGGGGTTTTTGAGGTCGGAGATCATGATTTCTTTGTTCAAATTTATAAATTCAAGAAGGCGGCTTCCAAATATTTTTTTGTTTTTGTATAAATGACGATAAGCCCATTGTTATCAACACAAAACTATTACTGCGACATATCATCTGTTAGAGAAAAAAAAGTTGTTTGTAACTAAGTGGGCTATGACCTACATTTAAAAAACTAAAGTTGGTGCTGATATTCCAAATTCTAGAAGAGTTGGTATAAATTTCATATTTTTTTCGAAATCACTTAGAAAAACTACCTTGAGAATGTGAAATTCCTATTTGAATATTTTCATAAATAAAGAAGTCACGGAGGAGACATGAAAATGATCAAAATCTGTTTTTTGCGTATAAAACAAAAACGAATAGATTTTATCAAAATATTTTTTCACATTATAGTTGGTCTTGACAAACTCCACATTTGGTGTCATTAACCGACCTCGTATCTCTCACCGTTAAAAAGATACCCATGGTGAGCATGGTAAGTGGGACACACTGTATAAGGTTTTCCATTAAAAAAATCAGAGTTGATTGCGCCTTTCCGAAAAAACTGATGACCCTATATATAAAACAACTACACAAAAAAGAAGTTGGGGTCGTTTCAATCAACTTTTTTATTCAACATATTTTCATATCTCTAAAAACAAAGGAGTTAAGAGGTGGTTCAATTTCAATATTTTATACATCGCATTGTGAGATGGGATAGACAATGGTTGAAATATGTTTTTTCTTCAAGCGGCATAGAAAGTGGCTTTTCTCTGGCACTTACAGGCAGGAGAGGCGTACTTTCTATCGGCTATAAACTATCAGCCGCGGCAGTCATCTACTACTTTGCTGCCATAGTAAAACAAATAACTAATCTTGACTGAATCTCTTCAATCAGTATAGTGGTGGAAATAATTCCCACGAATTCTTTTTTTGCTCCTCTTAGCTCAGAATGCATAGAATACACATGTAAAAAAATATAGAATGATACCTGTGTACAAAATAAAAATACAGTGTTGTCAATATTCGTTAATTCGTTAATACGCGTATAGATCATAAACCTAATAAAAATGGCATATTTGGCATGTAACAGAAGTTCATTCATTTGCATCTGGTTCTGCAAGAACAACGAATCATATTCAACAACGATTGTGGTGCAGGACTCATCTCACATGTGATAGCTAGGCTGAAAATGTCCATCAACTTTTTTACAACCCCAATCTTCAGGGTGGCTTGTCTCCATGATAGATGATTGCATCATATGATACAGAAAACCCAAGCTTATGAAGTTCATCGACAAGTAACCGAGATCGAGAATCTCGATGAAACTGCACACCAACAGCTAGACGAATTGCACTTATGATAGATTGTGGCCTTTCAGCTTGCATTAGTGCCTGTCCAATTGATTTTTTTTTGCAAACTTGAGGATTTTTGTTGATTATTATATCCAAGAATGTTTTCAAAATGTCGGGTAAAAGCTTACTATTTTCCTGCTCGGAACTTATTTCTTCTGGTGATGGATGAAACGCTAAGGATGTTCTTATCAACTTGATTTCATTCTTAATCAGTTTAGCTGTTGATTCAACTATCCCACATTTTTCAGCATGTGGATCTTCTGAACACTCTTGTCGCTGATAATCAGAAATTGAATTAGCAACTGTTTCCCCTGTAACGATCTACCTTCTTCTCTCAATATCATAATGTCATCCGAGAAATATTCTTCTAATTTTTGTTGCATACGACGAGCAATGTAAGGTTCGATATTTTCTGGCAGCAGCTCTGCAATCTTGTCCAGCAACTCCTGAACTGAAATTGGTTTATCATTTTCCTTGAGCCACCTGCATATTTCTAAAAAAACATATTCCTTGTTTTTATCGAAAGGACGTCTTGCTATCTTCGTCTGTTCATTGGGAATATCATTTTGATGTTTCTTAGGGATAGAGTCGCCTTTTCCAAAATTCACACTACATTTCTGATTATATAAAGCATCTGCTGCTGGCAAGTATCGATAACGGAAAGAAGACGTGCAAGGACATTTGCTGATCAAGAATCGTTTCTTGCATCACACACATCAGTATAATAGTTTGAAGAAACGTGAAAGTTCGCACTGGTGATTGCAGATTTAATTATTTCCTCAGTTTCCTTGATGAATTGGCCACAAAACATAAAATTATCTTTGAATGCGAATGTCGGCAGCTCAGATCGCAAAGCTCTGTTGCTGCTGCTGCTGCTACTAGTTGATGCTTCTCTATCAGGATTTGATTGAAACCTGAGATCACTCTTTATCTTGTTCGGATTTACGTACACACGACGACATTCGACGTGAACAATTAGAGAATGAATAGGCACTGGTTCCAAGAGTTCAATTATTTTGTCTTGCTGCAGCTTGCTAGCACTTATAATTCCTTGGACACCTTCAGCAGTCAATTTAACACAATTCGAACTAGGATCAGTACTTGATGAACATAATATACATTTGTTATCTTCCATCGCTGCTTTTAATTCACTATATTAGGTATACCTGGATTCACGATCACATAGAATAGTTTCACTCACACCTCGACACAAATTTTGAGATCAGCTTCCATATTATCATTTTCAGGAAGATGTTAAAATTCGTTTGAATCTTATGCTGAAGATCCTAACATAGGTAGCGGAACATGTGTTGAGTTGTGAAACAATCATTTCGGTTTGGGCACCTGACATATGAAAAGTTGCATTAAAACATTTTTGCAATAGTGAATCCATCTATATTTTTAATATAGTGTGAGTGGTCGAATGAGGCTTCAGAAAATGGTAACTGCGTTTTTGTGAGAATTATTTCCACCCCAATTCCTTCAACTGCTCTACTAAATGTCTTATTTGAATCAAACTCACACTTAGTTTTTGCATCGATGCCAACGTACTGAAAATGTCACCTCCTCCTCTATGTTCTCCTCCCCTATGTTTTTTGTTGAGAACTAAGCTGAGAGGACTGGAATTCTTTAGGAAGTCGTGTTGTGGTATCGAGTCCGTATCAGGTTCCTTGCATTCTGCAACAATTATAAGTTTTGTGGTTAAACTTGTATAATTGTTTCCTAGCAGAGGGAATCAGTGCCCCCGTAACAAAACACACGCGAGGCAAATACATTCAAGTCGAACATTGGCAAACAATCTATACATATTTCATGATGGCACAATGGAATGAGTTCATACAATTCATTACCGAATCAATTGAAAAATATTCATGATGTTAGATGATTCAGAGTAAATCTTAAATATTACCTGGTCAGGACAATTTGATTGAAAAATATCAATTTGGTAGGATTTGATTACTCAGAATTGAAATGTTATAACTTTCATCCTGATGAAAAGTTTGAATTTTTTTCCACTGAGTGGAAATCATTCGTTAACCTTCCATTATCGATAATATATTTTTGATATGTCTCCATGTAAGTATCCCTATTATAAACAGATATGTGTCTTGGGGTGATAATTACAATCAATCAATTGGAGCCCTGAGAGGTCATAAATGAATTTAGTGAAAAATCATTTGCGTTCTACTAGTGTCTGGAATTTTTGCCACTCCCATCTACAGGAATCTAAAGGAAATATCAAAATAAAAAAAATGAAAAGAATACAACGTATTCAGGTTAGTATGAAGTGGATCCCAATGGGCATATTTATGTACGTTGATCTAACGTTTATTCAACATTGAATGGGGGGAAAATACGTCATTCTTCGATTTTTCAGCGTTGTAAATCTGATTATGATAATAACATATAATATGAATACGTATTAATAACATAATTTTAACGTGATGATCTATAACTATTCTTTCTGCGACATATTTACCGTTTTTCAACGGATGATTACTCAACCATTTCCCAACTTTTTCTCGATGTATTGGGATGTTAACTAGATCTGGGATAAATCACATTGATTAAGTTTTGAATTGGATCTCATCACTAACATTCAAGAAATGTATTTGAAGGAAACTTGGAAATCTGTGACGAAGTCAACGCGAGAAAATATAAAAATGGAATATTCAGTTATCGTTCTGAGCATGGAAAGTAGTACATTAAAAATACGTTTGGAACGGTCAAAAATGACTGAAATAGGAAGAAAGAATTCAAGAAGTATAGAGGATATGTACTTGTAGGTGATTAATATAAACTTTCTTCGATGTAAATGGAATCGTAGAAAAACATTTTAGTAGAGTATTCGAAAATTCAACAGTTAAGTTTCATCTTTCAGAGGTGGAAACAGTTCTGTGAGCTAACCAGATTGTGAAATTATTTTGATGATTGAAAGCAATGTTGTGGTATAGTCAGACTAGTGACATTTTGGGGCAAATCCTCTGGTTTGTCCTTCTTACACGTATTATGAAATTATATTCATATTTTTATTTCATAGAAACGCGTAGAGAAAATCCCAAAAATTCTGGAATAATGAATGTACAATTTCGTCGATTAACCTACAGACAGTATGTGAATTGTGTTGTTTATGTTATGTCTAATTCTATAATCTTACTTTCATTGAGGATTGAACTGAAGTAACTTCTATTAGGCAACGTCTTCTGCCTCTGGATCTCCCGTCTTTCACTTCTGGCCTCCAAAGTTTTGCTTCCGCCCTCGACAATGTTCCTTTGGTACGAAGGCAGAGACAAAATGTGCCTATAAACCTTACCCCTATCAGACACGAACACCACTCTAAGTGTATTCTTCTCCACCACATTCAACATACTCTCAGCCCACGACCAATGTTTGTTCACTGAGTCGATGAGGCCCTGTGCTGGGGTTATTTCACCAGAGTTGACCAGCTTTGCAAAACATCCCAGGGCACTCAGCTCATCTTGGTTCATCCTTGCCTTGATGGATTCTATGTGCCATGAGGCGGCATGGGAAGCGGTGAATATCTTGTTGAGGTAAGGTCTCAGGATTGGGCCCAGGCACTTCTTGTTTTGGTCCATGCCTCGGTATAACCACTTGAGGATGGTTTTCACCAGAACCAAGTCATCTTCGAAGTTCAAAGTCGCTAGTTCTTTGTCCTTTCTTATCAGTTCGACCAGTTTCGACGTGTAGTTGTTGAAGTTGCATTTGATTTTCAGTCGGTTTTTTATTATGTTTGGATTCTTCTGGGTTGTCAGGTATTGATCTCTTGCTTGGTCCATGATGGTGACTAGAATGAATATGAGATCTTCCAGGTGATCTTGTTGGTGATAGGCTAGATCGATGTCTTCTAAGATACAGTGGTCAACCTGAAATTAGGGTGAAACTCTATTATAATGTTGAAGATATACATATGATATATAAATAGTATATTGTGCAACAAGTGGGAAAAGTCAAACTTTTCTCACGAGTGTGAATGTTTGTGGAGCCTGATCATGTCCCTATCCCAACTTTTGATTTACTATCTACTGATATTTAATTGGAACAGATACAAGAGTGATCAGCATGCTGAATCTTGAACAAATCTGTATTTGTTAGACCCCAAGTGTGATGCATTGATGAAATCAGCTCAAAAAGGATAATGCGAAAATGCAATGAAATACAGGGTATCCCCTAAGAAAAAGTATAACTTTGATACGCCACGCATTTCTGGGCCACCCTGTATAAAGCGAAATAATTTGGAAATGTGCTGCTCATGATCCTAGATCATCTCTGGAACTTTTGTATATCTATCTCAAACTGTAAAGCCGTTATCTCACTTTGCCACACTAATGACTCATCCTGTATAGCTGAACAGTTATATAATAGTTATTCCACGCATAAAGAGAAAACAAAAATTTTTGTAATTTTCAACTACTGAAGAAGATGAAAAGTTACTATGCAAATTTCTATTTTGGTTCAAATATCTCGATAACTGTTCATTTCAGCTCAGTTGAAGGTGATTTATTTTTTGAACATAATTGAACAATCAATTCGAGAAATTGGAAATAATTGAAATTTCATTAGTGGCGTAGAAAATATGGGCGGAAAAGTTCACAACCCTCTGTAGCGCACCTCTGGATAAAATTATCGGAATGTCTTTCTGGTCAAAAAATTAACCCTTGACGGCTCACATGTCCCTATCTTAACTTTTGATTCACTATCTACTGACATTTAATTGGAACAGCTACAGGGTGATCAAAATTCTGAATCTTGGACCATCCTGTATTTTTTCCAATTAAATGTCGGTAGATAGTTCATCAAAAGTTAATATAGGGACATGTAAGCCGTTTTGACCAATGATGAATAGTTTCGACACAAAAAAATCCTGAAGTTGAAAAATCTCGATTTTGAACACCCTATATCTCTGTAATAATTCCTGCTAGACCCCAAGTGTGATGCATTGATGAAATCAGTTCTTCGAGAAGAATCTAAAAACGCAATAAAATACAGGGTGTTCCATTTGAAATAACAAAGATGATGCTACTTTTTGGTAAAAGTGGCAACGCTGCATCGCTGAAAATATTTTGAATCGTCAGATCACAAACGCTTATTAGAGTAACCAAATTTTCAGGATAATCCAATGTACCGTTTTCCGTATACGTCTAAGGTACCATCGACCGTATGCCACCCTGTATATATTTGATCACTTCAAAAGGATGATAAAGATCCAACGCAGGTCTCATCACTGTTAAAAACTTCAAATCTCACTCCGATAATTTTGTGATCTTAATATAATATAATATCTTCTCGATATTGATTCGTCCTTCTTCCTGTCACAGAAAAAACTAGTGTATTATACACGGGAAAAATATTTGATTTTAGCTCACAACCTGGAGCTGAAATCTACTACTTTTTTACCTTGTATAATGAATAACTATAATTCTTGCCTGTAAAATATGCTGCCTCACATTCAACATCTTATTCAGCACCAATCCGATATACTCTAACTGCCTGAAAGTGTACTGGGTGTGAGCGATATCTTGTTTGTTTTTTGCGCCAGCGAAACAAAATCTTCTTCCTCTGGTGCCTGGTGGGGGAAGCAAACCTTCTACTAGCTCCCTCCATTTGTATAGAAGCATCATTTCGCTGTTTTGGGTGGACAATAAGGTCTCAAAATCTTTATTGCCTGAAACAATATTTTTGAGCTATCAGTCTACAGCGTGTCTCACTTTAAACGGCCCCTCCCAATAAGTATATCTTAGCTATTAGTCGTGCAATTCTCACAAAATTCGAACTAGTATGGAGAAACATCAATTTTGGAAGACAAACATCATTTTGGACAAAGCCGTGCTTTTCATTGAAATAAAAATGGGTCGATTTTTCATGATATCATACAGGTTGAATGACAAAAAACGCTCGAAGCCTTAGCGCCTCGATAAATTATGTGATTTTGGAAAACAAAGAAGCAAATGGAATTATCTATCAGATACTATAAGATAACACTCAGTTTCTTTTCAATTTCAACTCTGATTACAGCGATTGTCAACTTTTTTTATTTATTCATTTATTTATTTCAATTACCTCCAACAGGCAAAGCCCAATTACAGGTGTAAATCTCAATAAGTAAAGTAATTCTTAGGATATACTGAAGGAAATGGGTTTGAACAAAGAAATGAAATAAGCAGACATTGACAGTTGGCGTCATATCTGCTGAAGACATGTATAGTCACCCCTAAACCCCCTCCTCCCCCACCATATCAATCTGCAAGACTCTATGGCGCAATTATCAAATATTTATCGATCACCCTAATGATAGAGGTAACTCAATAACTGGAGGGACGGCAACATTGTCACAAGGTACAAATGACAACACTCTATATGCCATTAACAAATGTTCGAAGTCCAGATAATGCCGGCCATCAGACGCCCAAAAGTTGTTGTCCGTGTGACGTTGGAAAGACGTCCTTTTGACGTCGTTGATTTGGACAAGTGACGAACAAATGACCAGAATTTAGCGTTCCTATACACGTCATTTTCGTCAGTGTGGCTACCATATACGTATCAATAATCAATACGGATAATTTTTGAAGACAAATGACTATCCATAAGGAAAAGTGAGATACGATCAGACACATACTGCTTTGATCGAAAGGCTAGTAAACGCACCGAAACGCATGTCTTTGATGACTACGTATCATGCCACCAAATCCTTATGGATATACATTTGTTTCATATTTTTGGCTTCATCCTGGCACCCGTTATGATCCGTATTGTTTATTAATACGTATATGGTGGCTACCTGTGCCATAAAATCTTGATCACCTTGTATATTAAACTGGTTCGTGACTTTCAACTAACCCTGTATATTGACAGAGAACTTTTGTGAGGTTAGCCTTCATTTTGACAAAATAAATCAATTCTGTCAGGTATGCTTTGAGCATGCGATAATAAAATTTTGACTCGGCCATCATAAATTTAAAAATGAAGCAAATCAAAAACCAACTGGTGGATAAGGATGGGGAAATAGTTCAAGCAAAGGATAAAATTCTCAATGAGATGATTCTAGATTTCTCTATAGTAAACAAAGACGCTCGAGAACATTCCTCGCAAACCGAGGTATGCAAAACCATTTCTGGTATGTCACAAGAACCTTGGCCCGAAGATGTCGTACTTTACCAACCCTACAAAGATGAACAAATCATTCTACCAGATTTGTCCAACTGCCTAGCAGTAGAAGCCTTCTTGAGAATGTGCCATTTGGAGTACCAGATCGAGGAAAGAACTAACGCAGAAGCTATGTCACCAACCCTCAAGGTACCCTTCATCAAAGCCGACAGATACGTTCTTTCTGGCCTAGACGGTATATTGCAATTTGTGGAAACCAAGGGCATAACCTTAACTGACAAACTAGCACATGAGGAAAGATTCAACATGAAAGCTTACATGTCTTTATTAACAAACATGCTCGAACTAGCAGAACTTTATCTTTGCTGGTTCGACAAGCAAACGTACAATAACGTAACTTCTATCAGAAATGGGTTCGCTCATTCGTGGCCTTTGAACCATATCCAGAACAGGATGAAACAATTCAAAATTGAAAGGAAGCTGCAGGCCTTCGAATGGTATCAAAAGAGCATCGACGATGTGCTTTTGGACGTGGAGACTTGTTGCGAAGCGTTGAGTATCAGGCTAGATGGTAAGCCGTTATTTTTCGAAGGTGGTCCGACGGAGTTGGACGCTTTAGTCTTTGGTCATCTGTCAGCTATTCTGAGAGTACCATTGCCAAGGAATGAGTTGGCAAGCAAAGTCATGAAATTTCCCAGTCTGGTGCAGTTTGTGCGGAAGATAAATGCGGATTATTTCAAGTCATCGTGGAAATAAATATATGTATACCAATAAAAACATCACTATAATTCTTCTTCCTTTCATTCATCAAGGGTATGTAGGTACCTTATTAGGGTTCCATTGTGATACACTGTAATCTGATTTCTCGTATAAATTTTGGGTAGGTCATTACTATTTACTGACTAATCATTGATACCAATTTTTCAGATCTCTCACCCTTCTGATTATATTCCAAAGCATTTCATGTGGTAGAATGTCAAGAACGCGCAACATTCACCCTGCTACTCACTGCTCAGTGAGCGAAATATTCGAAATAATATGTTCGACTTCCATTCTCTAAATTACCCTCATTAACAAATATTTGAAAGATATCATCAAATTATGGGAACCCAAAATTCTGGTCTTTGTTAACTATCTTCTTTTTTCATATCTTGGAGCGCACAGAAGAAAATTCCTATAATGTTCGTGGAGAATCGCGCGTATCTAGGGAGGATAGGTCGAGAAGGTAGGTGTTGGAATTTTTTTGAACTTTCGGATGAGTTCTTAGGAATACTTTCATTGGCGAAGAATTCCAAAGCTAACGAACGAGTTTTGGTAGAGTGTTGTTCGACATTTTCCAAGGTTAGCGCTACTGAAACCTATGAACATTCAAAGAAATACTGTTTTTTGAATCAACAAACCTACGACTCGTTTCCCATTACTCCAGGCCCTGAGACTAGAGCAGAATATGTCGAGGCTAGAGGCATATGCAATGAGATAATTCGATTATCAAAGGATGCTCATAATGCCAAAATAAGATCAAAACTTGTTGAATGTCCTAACGGATCCCACTGGAAAATTGCAAGAGTACAACCAGTTCCTAAAAAAGGCAAAAAGACCCTACCTAGCAACTACAGACCGATCGCACTGCTATCTATCATTTCAAAGATCATGGAGAAAGCTATCAACATCGAGCTCATGAAATACTTGGAACATTCTGGTACTATCAACGATAGGCAATATGGCTTGAGATCAACTGGTGACCTGCTAGCTTACGTCTCACATATATGGCAGCAATCTATTGAAAAATATGGTGAAACCTTAGCCGTGGCACTTTATATTGTCAAGAAGTACAAATGTCTATGGAATAACTGTCGTTCATTTCTAGATTTTTATTCATAAATTAACTTTTCCAAATTAAAACATCTTTTACAGCGTTTCGATCAAGTCAAAGCGGAGTTCATAGACTCTAGTTCCGGTAAAATTTGCATGAAACCGCTTAGCTTGCGATGCGGGCTAAGCTATACGCCCGGTATCGAGCATTGCCATTGCGGAAAATTGCAATGTTAGCATCGATTCCAAATATAAATAGATTCCGAATCGATAAGCCATTCATTACTAATTATTCATCATGCATTGATTTACTCATTACTGATTCCTGATTACTAATTCATTACTATTTGATTATTACTAAGTAAAATGCATTTCGATAACACTTCACTTTACTCCGTAATTGAGTTACTAATTCACGAGTTGCTGCCAAAATGTGTACCGTCCTCCCGACTTTGATCCTGCTGGTCAACCCCATTATGTTAGATGTCATAATGTAAGTACTGTTTTCCCATGTTCTGAATGGTTGTTTTGTGTTGTGTTCCGTTTGGTAATTACTATGGTTTGTCTCTGCTACTTCGCCATGTGGCAAGCATTTATTCACGACTTTCCCATTAAATCAATAAACGTTAATTTTATACGAAAACTATCTTGACTCTTCATTTGGGAATGAATATGGTTGGGTGGTGAAATGATCAAAATCCTCTCATCAAGCCAAGCGAGTAGCCAAGTTGCGATCCATAGGAGGGCAACATCTGAGTTGCGACATGTGGTGGACACGCCGTTTGCCTAATAATCTACCAAAACCATCTGAGTTGCGACAATATCTCCAAGGCGAATTCGAGTCTGGCACAACAGACTCCTCGCCAAGCTTCCATCTTATGGCTTGCCTCCCCAGCTATGTTCCCTGCTAGCTAGTTTTCTCTCAAATAGGTCTTACCATGTAGTGGTCGACAGTGTTTCATCTGACTCTCTCATCATAAATGCTGGTTTTCCGCAAAGATCAATTCTAGAACCAACATATTTCTACTCCATATCAACGATTTGTTGAAAGCAACTCCATGTCCAGTACACAGCTTCGCGGATGATAGAACCCTCCACCGCCTTCTCTTCCAGGGCTCCAATACCAGCCAGGCGAGAAACGAACGAGGAAGAAATGTTGACAACATAAATATGGACTAGGCAACAATTCTCAAATGGGGATCCAATAACTTGGTAGATTTCAATGCAAACAAAACACAAGCATGCCGATCTCACTGTGCCCAATATAAGCTTGTCAGGAGTAACCATACCTTCGAACACATCCATTTCGATGCTTGGTATTACTTTCAGCAATAACCTTTATTGGGAAAATCACGTGAGATCGATTGCTAGAAGTGCATCCCAAAAACTTGGTTTTCTGTTTCGGGCCAGGAGCTATTTCACTTTCAGTCAGCTGCTTACGATCTATAAGGCACAAATCCGACTTGTCCTGGAATACTATACCCATATTCGGAGTGCAGCACCCAAACATGCCCTGAAACTGTTGGATTCTGTCCAAAAAAGGGCAATTCGTCTCGTGGGTGATGTCTCCCTGACAAACTCACTCACTTCTCCGGAACACCGTAGAAAAGTTGGCGATCTGGCTCTATTTTATAGATATTTCCATGGGCGATGCTCTTATGAAATATCAACAATTGTTCCTCCCTTGGCAGTCCCCGCGAGATTAACCCGTCGAGTTGAGGCTTCGCACCCTTTCGTGGTCTCTTTGGAGACCTGCAGAACATTTCTTTTCAAAGACTCGTTCATCCAACGAACAGCGAGGCTCTGGAACACATTGCCAAGGGAGATGTTCCCCGAGGTATATAACCTCCACAAATTTAAGAAGAACACCAATTCCTACCTCATTTCCCTTGGTTCCCACGATGTTCTCTGAACATTACAGGATATCCCTTTTCGTGGGAACGAGAACATGAAAGAAGTATACCTTCATCACTTTCTAACCCGAAAATCCTGATAATCCAGAATTTTACAAAAAAAACAAAGATTCCAAAGAACCCACAGGTTCCACTCCGTATACAGCCGGCCTGCGCCCGGTATAACCCAAGTTTTTTTCGTGATGTACTGCACTGAGAAAACTAGGCCAAGTAAATAGTTGATTGTGACAAGAAAATTTTCACCAACGGTAGGAAAATAAAGTACTTGAAGTAGGCAAAACAATATTTCTCGAAAAAAGGTTTCTGTTGTAAGTGATCAGGACATTTCTTGGTATTAACCAAATCGATATATTTTATGTAGTTTGAGATCGCTAATTATGAGTGAACATCAAACTAGTGTTAGGTTGATGAACACTCACCATTATTAAATTACTTTTCTGAGACGAAATCACTTGCTCTGAGCAAACTCATCGATGAAGACAATCTATCAAGTCGATTGGTGCAGGTAACCGCTCACCTGTGGTTATGCACATCTTGTCTCCGTTCGGATATCTCCGATATATTATTCGGATGCTCACGTCCAAAGCGACGACTCCCACTGTCCACGGATTCATTATGATGTTATAGCATTTGTGAAGTATGCATGCGTTCTCGCTAGTACAATTAATATTCCAAGTCTTGCAAGTGCTCTGAACAACTGCTATATCATATTCGTGAAGATTCTCAGTTCGTGTGCCGCGCTCTGAGCTGCGGAGTGTTGAGTTCTTGATCTGTTATTCTTTTGAAGAACATAATGAACTACATAAATCTCCCAGAACAGTACATAGTTTTTGACATCATATACAGGATTCTATTCCACTTCCGATAATGCTCGAAGTGGGAAAAAGCGGCTTTTAATGATTCCAATTCCACTATTTCATCTTCATCAGTGAAGAAAAAGAGATTGTACCAGTCCATATGATGGGCAGTATTTCTTGGCGCATGATCCTGATTTATCCGGTATCTATTGTGTCTCAATATTTGCCGTCAGCCTCACCATTTTGTGATTTCTCGATTAATCATTGATATACAATGAATTCTTGTAATGCACGAGTCGTTGTCTTTTTATCAAGGTTATCATTTTTCAGTAAACAATATAGGAAATTTCTCGTATAGTAGCGAGCTAATGACAGGTAAATAAGTTACTCATGACATGAGATGAATAAGTCATTGATGACGAGTAAATAAGTCACTATAATGATACATGTGATTAGGTTACAAATGACAAGTGAACAAGTCACTAATGACAAGTGAATACTTCACTAATATAAGTAAATGAGTCACTTATGACAAGTACTATGTTCACTTACGGTTATGAATCTGTGGTAGGTGTACATTTTCAAAAACGAAAATATTCTTGTGGTCATTAACTTTTTTCCTTGTCTCAAACAGGCTACAAGTTTTTACTTGCAACTATTAAATATTCTCCTAGGGTTAGTGATTTTTTTTTTCGTGATGCCCCCCCCCCCCCCTTGATTGAAATCTTGGTCACGCCCATGCATAGAATGTGATTTCCCTCACCACTTATGGACATTATAGATTCGTCAAAGAGGCGCACCAAAATGTTCCTGACGTTAGTGGCTTCAATCGTGAAATCGTCATCAGATAGGTGTCCGGGGTTCACTAGCAGATTCGCTTTCTTGAAGAAGTAGTTCGAAAGCTTTTCATCTTGTAGCTTCGGTATCATTTTGTCTAATAATTGCAGCACATGTGTCGATAGGTAGAGCGGAGACCATTTGATCATATCAGCTATAGGATTGTTCGAGTTTTCTTCTAGATCATCTAACAGGAGCGTCAGGAAAATGTACCTGTTCAGAATTCTGTAGGATACCTGTAAACACAATAGGTATACTATATTCCACGACTCTGTTGTATGAAATATTCATATTAATACATGTACTTCCTCAAGCAACACGCAATTTTTCACACCAGTGAATAATAGCAGTAAGAACCATAATTCACTGGTCTAGAGTTCCTAGGGTACGCGGTATAGCATATAAGGAACTTTTGACCACTGAATAATTATTATTCACCGCTATTATTCACTGGTGTGAAAAATGGCTATCGCTTTGCTTGAGGACGTACAACAGTCGTGGATAAATAATTAATATAACAGGTATCTTCAATTTTTAATTTTCTTAATGTCAAATGATGAAATAGTTAATGAAAATGAATTTATATAACGAAAACAATAGTGATCGTGGACAAAGTATAGTTTTCCACTCGCATATAATGAGCTATTATTCACTCAGGGTCATAAACTTAGCATTCGTGAATAATAGCCCTCATTATATGCTTGTTGAATGAATAATATGCTTATTGTAGGTCGTATTTTGACAATGTGAAACAAATGCTTGTTCTAATTATTGAATTATATGCAGATAGACTTCTGTTCGATCTGTAGTAGAAGTCCATGGTATCTCAAAGTCGAGGGGTAAACCGCTGAGGAAGTTTGGTGTACAACCTGAGGAAGTAAAAGGGAAGTACAGGAAGTATGAGGAAGTACAAGGAAGTACGGGAAGGACGAGGAAGTTTATAGTACTTGAAATGCTCACGGTTGGTGTTCCTGTCGCAATTTCTGCGCGTTAATAACGATTGATGTCTCGATTGATGTGTTGTTTATCTGTTTCAACTCACACATTACAATACTCGAATCGAATATCTGCTATACCAATTCATAGGCATTGATGGGCATTGGAGCGATGACCGAATGTGTTATAGTTCGCTCTTTGTGAGTGGAAAGCGGTACATCAATGAAATATTCCATTTTAATATGGATTTTCATTGTGAAACAGATTTTGGCCAATGAAAACATGACTTCTCATTATGAAACGAATGTTTCGCCTTTAGATGCATATACATCGAGTATCTATGTCCTATCTACATGCTCATTTGGGTTTGAAATTTTATTTTTATTATTGTTTTAATCTCTTGGAACGCACGACAGGAAATCCCTATAAGTTCTAGGAACATCGTGTGTTCCTAGGGAGGATAGGTAGGTATTGGATTTTTCTGAACTTATGGAGATTATAAGCTCTTGAAAATACTTCCTGGCAAAGAATTCCAAAGCTATGCTGGTCTATAGACAAACGAGATTTGGTAAAGATTTGTTCGACATTTTTCGAGGTTGATGACACAAGGAGGTGCTGACTGGGCTCAATTAGTGTGGCATCACCCACCAGGTGAATAGCTCGTCTCAGGATAGAATCTAAAAGTATCAGCGTATGTTTGGGAGCTAACCCCATATGTGGGAACAGTATTCTCAAACAGGCCTTATCTGTGCTCTTCAGATCATGAGGAGTTGTTGAGGCGTGAAGTATCCTTTCGCCTCGACGATAGAAAATATAAATCTCAACAACTTCACATAGATTTTCCCAATGGCTCCCGTTCGTTTTGGTCCCTCACTAAGGCAGTCGGGAGGAATTTTACTGATAGTTCATTTCACCGCTCTCCAACAAAGTCGACGGCACATTAACAACAACATTGCAGGAGGAAGCAAATATTTTTGCAGCGATGTTCGCAGCAAACTCATTTTTACGATTACCAAGGAGAAGTGCCGCCAGATATTCCACCTCTTGAAAGTCGAATGCTCAAAATCGTCTTTTGTCAACGCACTATGAGACGCATTTTGCTTGCTGGATATTGTTCTCAAACAAAATTTCTTTCAATTCAATAATCCTTACTTTTCACAAGTCTGTGGCCTAGCCATGGGAAGTAACTTATCTCCACTTTTGGCTGAAATCTTTTTACACAATTTAGAAAGTCAACCAAATAGTTTCAATTTGAATCACGAAATTTGTTCCTGGTATTGGTATGTTGATGATATTGTAGTTCTATTTGATGGTAATTTACAGGAAGTCAACCTTCTCCTAGATTTCTTGAATTCCTTACACCCTGCAATTAAGTTTACTATGGAGGTTGCAGTTAACAATTCACTTTCGTTTTTGGATTTGCTTATCAACATGGACAATGACCATTTCAACTTTTTTATTTACTGTAAACCTACACACACAGATTCAGTCATCCCCTTCTCTTCTTGCCAACCTAATCAACATAAATTTGCTGCATTTAACTCTCCGTTTCATAGACTGTTCAACATTCATATGAGCCCTGATGCTTTCTATGAGGAATTGAACATTATCGCACAGATTGGTCATAATAATGGTTTCCCTTCTCGTGTCATCAATAGAATATACAACAAACACCTCAACAAATCTATTAATAGAAATTTACTGCCTTTGGACAACCCTAGAAACCGTGTCGCCTCAATTCCTTTCTTGGGTAAAGTCTCCATTGATATTAAAAATATTTTTCATCGTTTTATGGATAATATAAATATTTCTTTCCGCTCTATTGATAATATTTCAAAAATCTTAGTTAATACAAAAGACAAAGTTCCTGTGAATCATAAATCCGGTGTCTATAGCATTTCTTGTTCTGATTGCAATGCACAGTATGTTGGCCAAAGTGGTAGAAGGATTTCAACTAGAGTCTTGGAACATGTCAAAACCATAGAAAAATCCAAAACCTCGCCTCCGATTTTAAATGAGTATAACACTAAGAGTTCTTTTGCTAACCACATACTAAATTCTGAACATAATTTTGACATGAATCAAGATCTGAAAATCTTACATGTTTGTCAGAAAGGTTCTTCATTGAATTTATTAGGAATTTTTGAAATGAATTCTGCTTTGAAAAATAATTCTGTCACATCCCTTAATGAACAGGTGAACTATGATTGTGTTAAATTTTTCAATTCTTTAGATTTTACCAAAAAACAAAATTTAGTTTTATCTTGTTTGGAACATGCTTTTGTGTCTTTCTATTATCATTATTCATTTGCTTATATTTCAGATTTGCTTCTTAATCATCTCGTTGGAATGTTCCTCCTTCCCCCCCTCAAATCTTCTCATTGTCATTTCTGTTTTATTATTTCGAACTGTACAGGGTATCCCAATTTGGGCACTTTTGCGGGGTATCTCCCTTATCAGTAAAGATAGAGTTGCGGTTTTCGCGACAGTGTGCTACTTTTTTATGAAATTAATAATGGCGTAAGCAGAATTGTGATAGCTCTTCCGGTTGTCGAGATACAGGGTGGAATTGAAAAATATCACTTTTCAGGCACCCTCCGTGTCTCAGTTATCTTTGAACTTATCGAAGAAGTTAAAACTTGTTTTTATAGAGTTTTTCTCGTAGAATCCAGTGGCGTAGTTATTTTTTTGCTAGCACCTTTTTTTTTAGTTATGGAGCAAACATATGTTTTTTTAAATGGAACACCCTGTATATTATTTCATATATACATTGAACATGAAGTGGGCTTTCCAAAAATATATAATTGTATACAATTATTTTCCATTTAAAAAAACATATGTTTGCTCCATAACTAAAAAACAAAATGTGCTGGCAAAAAAATAACTACGCCACTGGATTCTACGAGAAAAACTCTATAAAAACAACTTCTTCGATAAGTTCAAAGATAACTGAGACACGGAGGGTGCCTGAGAAGTGATATTTTTCAATTCCACCCTGTATCTCGACAACCGGAAGAGCTATCACAATTCTGCTTGCGCCATTATTAATTTCATAAAAAAGTAGCACACTGTCGCGAAAACCGCAATGCTCTATCTTTACTGATAAGGGAGATACCCCGCAAAAGTGCCCAAATTGGGATACCGCCTGTACTACCACTAGTGGAATTCACATTCATCTCAGTGTTTACTTTAATTCTGTGTCCTAGTCCACTTGTTATAATATCATGTCATTAAGACTTTGACTTATGTCAAGGTTCTTTCAAAGAATTCTGTTGGATTTAACACGATTTTGGCTGTTGGCCCCATCAATTCTAAATTGATTTTTGCAAATTAAGTGCGCTCTCTCAAGGGTACGGGAACCTTTTCCTGTATTACACCAAAATGGTTATTAAGAGCACCTCGTGTGCTCGTCAAGTTTCCCTTCTGGGACTTGACTTTTGATTATAAAAAGTGTGCGTTCTTAGGGCACGGGGCCCTTTATTTTAAATGAAAACCCGTTTATTCCTCAAAACTATTTATTATTATACATGATATTATGATGATAGACATCGGCAACTTTTTTAAAACAAATAATGTTCACCTCCATGTAAATCAATCTTTGGTTATAACATTTTGTATTTCTTCACATGCCTCTACTTGTATATAGTAATTTCTAAAATACGGCTGAAGATGGACTTTTATAAGTTCGAAACATGTCCCGTTGAATAACTATATCAATATTAAAGTTGTGGAGATGACTTTGAGCTTTCCTTCCTCCTTTTAACAATTTCACTCCACTTTGAGCAAACACGGACTTCTACCAGAGATTAATGTTTTTATTTGCTGTGTGAAACTGGACGAGTGAGATTGTTCACAAACTGTGTTCACTTACTTGATGCTTTTGTAATTTCCTCATGTTGTCTATATCATCCAATACAAGGTAAAGCATATCGAGCACTGTTTTGACAGTACTAGTAGGACCGTAGTGGTTCAAAATCACATTTTCAGCTGCTGGAAGACGAATTTGCCAAGCTGAGGATTGAACACCATATCCCACCAGGTACATACCCTGAAAAATAATCGTTCATCGAACTGATTCTCCTCCATGTTGCAGTGTGAATAGTATTTTGGATCGAAATGCCAGATCTCCTTCTCACTGAAACTCATCAGACCATGATTCAGTTTTTAATGAAGCATCACGAAAAAAATCTAGCAATAAAAGTCTGCCAAATGAGATTCAATTCAATTCAATTCAATTTATTCCATACAAACAAGAAAATCATCATATTATACATTATTGATACCGGGTGACCAGTTATATTCTGAACCCATTTCAAATGCTCATATCTCTGAAACCATTCAAGTTATCGTTGTGCAATTTAGACTAGTATATTTTGATTTCTTTTTTTTGACAGGTTCACCTTCTCACTTGAACTTCCGGTTCTATCAGAAACGAAGAAGCCATTATTCAGGTATAGGGCAACTTTTTCATTCCATTGAAGCACCCTGTATATTTTTGCACATTCAGAAAGACTGGTCTTTTCTCTTTCTAACAATGTATAACAAGTTATGTTTTCCCAGAAAACTATCAGAGTTATAACTTTTTGAAGCATGGGAAGCAGGAGGTTATCCTGAAATGCTGAATTACCGTATATTGAGTATAAATCTGATGCAGATTCATGATAAGTTTATTCGAAATTTTGTTCAACATACGAAAAAAATAACAAGCTGAACATGAATGATTATAGCAACTGTTCAAAATGTCCTCCATTGTTTTGAATACATAGATTCGTTCTTTTTTCGAAGTTATCAAAACTGCGACTCAACATATCGACGGGAATACTTTCTATCACGTTACGAATATTTTCTTTGAGTTGATCGAGATTTTGAGGTACTGGATTGTATCAACGACTTTTGACGTAACCTCATAAGAAAAAATCGAGTACTATTAGGTCTGGAGACCGTGGTGGTCATAGTATTGGGCCTCCTCTTCCAATCCAATGATGTCCAAAAGTGGCGTTCAAAGAATCTCTTGTGATCGCTGCATCTTGTTGGAAATAAGCTATATCCAGTAAATTTTCATGTTCCAGTTGTGGATAGAAAATTGTTTCCAACATGTCTAAATACGGAAGAGAGTTCACAATTGGATTATTGAAGAAGAATGGACCATAAATTTTGTGCTTTAACATGGCACACCAAACGGTCACTTTTGGAGAGTCCCTGACATGTTCATGGATACTTCTTGGATTTTCCAATGCCCAAATGCGACAATTATGTTTATTCACCCTGCCATCAATGTGGAAACTTGCTTCATCAGACATTATCAAAGTATCCAGGAAGTGTCTAGTTCTTCTTAATGCGCGAATTTTCCTGCAGAACTTCCACCTTTTTTCAAAATCAGCTGGTTTAATTTTCTGTAGTATCTGAATTTTTTTAGCCTTCAGTCTTAATTCTTTGGACATAATATATTGTGAACTGTACTTTGCGGAATACCTGTGATGGCAGAATTTTTTCGTGTAGATAAGGTGGGGTCGTCTTGTATGCGACCCAGGATTTCTATCACATTGTTGACCCGATTCACATTGTTGACCCGATTCACATTGTTGGGGGTCCTTTTCTTACGATTAATATAGATCCAGTGTTCAAAAAGTAAGCATGCCATGTTTTTATTGAATTTTTCACTGGAGGATCTTTATTGAATATAGTTCTGAATCCTTTCCTTGTAATTTGATAAGATTTGATTTCGGCAAAAATCGCCACACACTTAGGTTTTTCAGTTAAAGTAAACATTTTTTCAACTCGAAGAAAGTACAAATGCTCGACAATCTTTATTTGACACATCTAATCTGGCATTTCATGTGTTGTGACAAGAATTTCCAAAGGCGACTTTGGTTACATTCCAAAATCTCATTAAACCATTCCACATGCAGTAGTTGTTTCAAACAGTTATAACTCTGATAGTTTTCTGAGAAAACATTACATGTTATACATTGTTAGAAAGAGAAAATACCAGTCTTTCTGAATATGCAAAAATATACAGGGTGATTCGATGAAATAAAAAAGTTGCCCTATACCTGAATAAGGGCTTGTTTGTTCCCGGTAGAACCGGAAGTACAAGAGTCAAAAAAAAATGGAAAAATATCAAAATAGACTAGTCCAAACTGCACAACGATAACTTGAATGGTTTCAGAGATATATACATTTGAAATGGGTCAGAATATAATTGGTCACCCGGTATTAGAATCGTTCAAAATACGAAGATTATACCTAAGCATAAGTATACAGGGTTGTCCACGGTCGACGGTACCTTAGACGTATACGGAAAACGGTACATTGGATTATCCTGAAAATTTGGTTACTTCAATAAGCGTTTGTGATCTAACGATTCAAAATATTTTCAGCGATGCAGCGTTGCCACGTTTACCAAGAAGTAGCATCATCTTTGTTATTTCAAATAGAACACCCTGTATTATATTGCGTTCATGGATTCTTCTCGAAGAGCTGATTTCATCAATGTATCACACTTGGCGTCTAGCAGGAATTATTACAGAGATATAGGGTGTTAAAAATCGAGATTTTTCAATTTCAGGAATTTTTTGTGTCGAAACTATTCATTATCGATCAAAACGGCTAAAAACGGGTAAAAAAATGAATCTCTGTGTACGAGTCTTGTGGAAAAGTGGAAGTTTGAGCGTACTTGTGAATCTACTCGATTTGGACTTGGATTCTTGAAATTATCAAATGTTTGAGTAGATCCAAATCAGACATCGTAAAGTATATGTAGATCTGACGTGAAGCAATCTCTGTTCTTTTTATAACGATCCAGTTGAGTGTAATCTGCTTTTTTTAAATATAATTTTGAATAGTGTTTTGTACAGTTTCCAAACCTCACAATATACTGTGAAATGATCCACCCCATGCTGCTATACAATACCTTTTCACAGATTCAGACAAAGAAGTATAACTTATCAGTAAATTCTTCCTATCAAGGATGTCTCTTTATTAGGCTATAGAACGTATGAATGAGCTCTCTCAATATTTTTGTAATATGATTTGATTTGCATGTTCATCCCATTTGAGTTGCTGGTCTAGTATAACACCTAAGTACTTCATGGCTTTGGTCCTATCTATTGTTTCACTGGGATGATCTCAGATATCCCTACGCTTATTCTTCATCTTTGTCTTGTTATCTATTTCAACTCTTGATCTTTCTATTCATACTAAAAAACTATATCAGGAAGGAATAATATTGACCAATGTCGTTTTTCAACTTTTGGCGAAGGAGAAGTTTCCTCATTCATAGTCGTGCTCTTTCGCCAAATATAAAAATTAACTGAAGAATTAAATGCCCTAGGAAAATATCATTCTTGAGACCTTGTTTTGTAAGATTTGTAAACATGTGATGGGATTGCCTGCATGGCCGTGATTATTATGAAAATCATCATAATATACAGGCTGTGCGATTCCAACACCCTCTTAATTATTTAGAACGCGTCGACCGATTCTCAAAAACAAAAATTCCATAATATTTAGTATTCAACGAGCTCTATTAGGAAATGTGGACAAACCGGAATATTTAGGTTTTCAAGGCCTACATTAGTTTGTCGAAGGGGTCAAAATATCAAAAACGACTAGGTATTAGGCAATTATGTTCGGAATCAGTGCCTAGGCTATTCGATTCAGGCATAGCGGAAATACCACCACATACGAAATTCGAACGTAAAATATCATATGGGGGGTTAGTTGTTCAATGACGAATTCTGATATTTTTGATTATTCGATTCATCCTGCATCGAAATCTAAGAGGTTGATATAACCGGTGAAGTCATCCTTCGATGTAGAAATACATGTGATACTGAGATACGTAGATTCATCGTTGTAACTTCTACAGAAGGATCTCTCTAGTTTAGGTCAACCAAAAATTAATGGAACTGAAGTTGAAGAATTTTTCATTTTAATCCATATCTTTCCTCATGAGAATATCAATAATGACCCTGATAGCACATAACGTCCTAGGGACGTCCCTATCTGGTACAATTCAAGTCCGAATGCCCCGGACCAAAAATAAGTGTCCTTGGGACGTCCCATCCTGTACATTTCATGCAATGTCCGAGCAAGGACGTCCATGGAATGTCCCAGCTGGTACATCATTTCAAATGTCCTAGAAATAGCATCCCTTAGACGGCCCACGTGGTACATATTGTAGAATGTCCATGCAAAGATGTCATTGGCATGTCCCTGATGGGATATGATTTTAAACGTTCCTTTAGGGACATCCATCGAATGTCCCGAGTAGTATATATTTTGGAATGACTTCAGATCTCACATTCCTTCAAATATCTCTGCACAGACGCCCTTAATATTTCCAGGATCGTATAACAATTGAAATGTCCCTTAGGGACATCCTTCGAATGCCCCTTAGGGATATCCGTCGGATGTCCCAATTGGTACATGAACTGTACTCTTCCAATGTCCTAGAAATAACGTCTTATGGACGTTTCAGTCGGTACTTTCGATATGTTGTCCCTGCTAGGACGTTAACTTACACCTCGCCGACGAATGATTGCTCGTAGGCTATGAATACTCCTCGTCAATGTCCTTCACGTAAGCCCATTGGACTTAGGAAACATTTTTGAGGATCTATTGGGGAACTTCTACGGACCATCAACTCAACTGGATGTCCTCATCAGTTATGCAAGATCTGGTCCTAGAGGGACTCAGAAAAATTCAAATTCAAGAATAATTCGTACGTCCCTGAGACCTCCTATGGAGATCCAATTAATGTTCATCAGCGTTGCTGATAGGTCGTCCTACGGATGTCCTAAGGATGTCCTCCGTAGTGCTACATGAAGAATACTGAAGGTATTCGATAGTTGTCCCAGGGACATCCCTCAAGGACGTCCCTAGTTGGAGCCCAATGGCCGTCCGTGGTACCAAATTCGAACGTCCTATGGACGTCCTGAATGTCCCGACAGGACGTCCTAAGGAAATCCATGGGACATAATTGTGTTATTAGGGGATAACTAATAGCTGAAATTTGGAACTTCGAAGGTCATCTTATCTCTTACGCTGATACGGCAATAGTCTATTCAATTTATTATCTATTATTCCATTCAATTATCAAGGCCAGGTAGCCGTGCGGACGAGTGTCAATATTCTAATTCGCATTCGCTTGCCGGTCGTGGGTTCGATTCCCATCGACTGCAGAAATTTTTCTGATGGCTCAAGAACGTGTTTGGGATCACACGTCAAAAGGTAAGGCCCCCGTCATTCCTTGCTCGCACAAGACTCTCGAAGACTTCTGAGGGTTGCTCGTAAGGAGGCAACCGAATGACGGATAGAACAATTTTACAACAATTTTACAATTCAAATTTTTTTTTACAATTTTTTAATACAAACAAACAAACGAACAATCAAATCTTTTCCCTTCAAAATATTGGTATATAAACTCCCTTGGTAGAAAAAATACACTTCACTTCTTGATAGGTAGTCAATAATGGTAGGTTCTATAGCTAGTGGTGAAAAATTAACTATATTCATTGTTACCGTTTCAGCTGCTTGGTGGTGCAACAAGCAATCCGAGTGGCCCAATGGCACCCTCCTGGGAAAATCGGTGGCCGCGGGCCAGGCATCGATGCCGATGGCCACCAAGATCCGGATGTCCATGCAGATGTTGACAAGGGCGGGGGAGAGGAACTCGACGCGCACGCGCACTCCGGCCGGCTCGTCCACAATGGCGAGTCGGAAGTCGCGGGGGTCGGGGAACCTTGGCATATTGCCACCTGAAATGGAAATAGTATATTGTGCAACAAGTGGGAAAAGTTTGTGGCACGAGCCTGAAGGGCGAGTGATGCAAACACACGATGAAAAAACTAAAAAATTTATTACAAGCTCCTGGATAATCACTTGCCAATAGAAAACAAAACAAAAAACAAAAGAAAGTGAAAAAAGCACACTCGACTGTCTTGATTTTTTTCTCATAAACTACGTACCTAGCTTACTCAACTATCTTGATTTTTTCCCACAAACCACGTACCTAGCTCACTCGACTGTCTTGATTTCCCACAAAGATGAAATATGTTGGCATTGTTTTAACTTTCTTTTGTGTTTTTTTAGTCCCTATTGGCAGTCAAGTGGGCTCTTGGTACGTAGTTTGGGTGGAAAACCAAGACAGTCGAGTGGGCTATAAGTTCGTATATTGTGGGAAAAAATCTCCAGTTCTATGAACTTTCATAGCGTCGAATACACATCTTTGGTGCCCAATGATAGTTTCAATATAAAAATATGCTAATGATATGGTGCCATGGCCTCTACTTCCATCTTACATGAGCAATGATAAAATATCATCTGCTTTTCTGGCGTCGTATAAATTATCTGACCTCTATACTAATCTAATACCTAATGAAAACTACATCTATATTAATCTGATACCTTTCAAAAACTACGTACCTCACTTAGTGTCAATCAAAGGTGAGATTGCCTGAGTGCCACTAGTGCAATGAAAGACACTTCTACAGATGCTTTAGAGATCCTCTTGAAATTCCAAATCATTGCTTTGATGGAACTCTTTAAATGAGTATAACGAACAGAGAGGCTTGGAAGGTAGGACCTCCTATCAATGCAGACATTTCTGTCTACACGGACGGTTCCAAAACTGAGTACGGTGGTATTTATGGAGTAATGCCAAAGAAAAGAATCTTACTGAGCTTAGGTGAATACGCGAAGGTTATTCAGACAGGAATCATCCCGAGTTATCATTGCGTGAAAGAATTGATAGGGCAAGAGTTTATAGTCAACGCAAGTTCATTCGAAACTAGTTTGGGACTGCTCAGAAATCCCGAATGGACTGGCATCAGAACAGACTAACAGCGTAGCATGGGCAACGAAGAGATAGATTCAGTATCTCAAGCAGGAGCAAGAAAAGCTCTGAATGTCCAAGAACTCTTTCGTGGAATAGACAAAGAGACGAAAGACATGCATCAAATCATGGAGGAGAAACCAAGAGCCCAAAGATACGCAGAAAATCTAAAACATAGCCTGTGAATCACATAGAGAAGGCAGGGCAACCCAAATTATTTCTAGGCCAGACACAATAGATCTTGAATAGTAGCGGTGTGGAGGCAAATAACCGTAAAGTCCCATTCAAATCTAATCTTACCTCAACTACAAAATACTCAAAATTCAGCCAATTTGACTGAGAGCCATTTTCAATGAGATCTGTGCAGGTTCCTTTCGACATTTCACGAGTTGTCGGTTTCTTACTTCGAAGTATAGGAATATACAAATTTCACAAATTTACAAGGCAACTGTTTCACTGTATCTGTATACACATTATCAATTATTAATGATATTACCTGGTCCATAATACACGTGGTTTTCAGGTGTCACTTTCAGAATATTGTGGAGGGTAAAACTGTCCACAACTTTTCCAGGAATGCCACAATGAACGGACTCGTCAATATGCAGAGGAGAGTTTGGAGTGTCTTTGGCAGCGGCAGCGGCAAGAAGTTCAACGAATCTGGCTTGTACTTTATCCCTGAAAGCGACAGAAATTTTCTAATGATGTTTTCAATTCACAAGTACTTTAGATAATCCTCATCCAGATGTAGATGAAAGGCAATGACCATAGTTTATCAAATATTGGACAAACAAACCGATATGCCTGTATGGAAACTTGATTTCATGAACATCCAACTCGCGTTCAACTTATCTCTTGAGGAAGACAAATTCCCCAACTCCTGGAAGCACACTTTCATGAACCACACCCATGACAGTGGCTCACGGAATAATGTTAATTATTACAGAGGTATTTGTAATCAATTAGAGCTACTAAAACAGAACTGTTGATCTCCACAAAAATATCATGATGGAATCAATATATATTATAATCAGCGAATTTGTTGCTCTACCAAAAATAAAATAACAACTCTTCCGAGAATAATCGGCAGATTGACTTTTTCAAAAATTGTGATAGAGTCATCAAAGCTTTATGCTTCAGGAATTGTAGAAAACTTTTCTGAGTGGACTGATTCCTTTCCCAGTAGTAGGGTTCAATATATCGAACATGGAAGTTCAGTATCAGATCCGATTGAAGTGCCTTCATGAGTATCCCAGGGATCTCACATGGGACCACTATTATTCAATCGCAATGTAAATGATCAACTTCTGATGTTAGATAACAACTAAGTTCAATTAGGGAAACATCATAGCAGAGCATATAACTCTTTAGTAGTTATCCCGCCTCTCCAGTCCAGCCCCTCCCCTCCACCTTTCTCCAAACCACTTGACCCGACTAGCCAATCAGAGGTCACATGCACTAACCGCATCACGGAACACCACGGAAATGTCACGGAAACGTCAGGGACCACCCCGGAAATGTCACGGAACACCACGGAAATCGGAAATTCAATGGAAACGTCACGGAACACTTCGGTGGTGTTCCGTGACATTTCCGTCGTGTTTCGTGATGCGGTTAGTGCGCGTGACCTCCAACCAAATGCTGGCCTCTGATTGGCTAGTCGGGTCATGTGGTTTGGAGAAAGGTGGAGGGAAGGGGCTGGACTGGAGAGGAGGGATAACTACTTCCTCTCAAAAACTCAAGAAATCTCATACCTACGTAGGTATCCATTTGAACTGGTATAGTCTCCCCAAACCTTGAACGTTGAAGTATGCAATTTTATCCTTCCATATCCTGGTGGATAATCTGAATCCGTTTCTATAATCGAATATTTTGGAGTTTCGTCCTTTTCATACAGACCAGGCGTTGAAAGGCAGTCCAGTCGTACCATGTAATCGAGAGTAGTCGAAGAATTCTGTTGAAAAAAATAAGGAAAACCCAAATGAAGTTTGGTAATGTGGTTGTTAAACGTTCTACTCGTCTGGCTAATATACAGGGTGTAATTGAAATGAATACGAATAATGAACACAGCGATATGCTATAGACCAACCATAGGTTAACGGAGTCGTTAATCTATGGACCAACTGAAATTCCCAAAATATTCGATTTTCTTCTCCGAATAAACGAGAAGTTTTATCTAAAATATCGAACAAAAAATGGAAAAGAATTCGAGTAGGTACGCCACTTTATGGGTATTGATATCTTCTCGTGACTCTGCCAACCAAATGAAAATTTGACCTGATCCTCAAGTTTTACTCCACTTCTGGCCATTCGAAGTTCAACGTATAATATTTATGAGATATTTATCTTATGTAGTAGTCCATTCTCAAAGTGGAGTGGAATGATCAAAAAAAAAACTCGAAGTCGTCCCCCCATGTTTAATGATAGAAAGATGCAGTCAATCCTGCTTCAATAAGGCTTGAGATATGTTTCGGCCATTCGAATGGCCATCTTCAGTCAAATTGGTATATCAAACACATCAAACACATAATATTTATGTTGAGCTCTCCAGCTTGTGTGTGATGAAATGCTTGTGGGGTGAGTTGAGTTTGAAATGTGTGCATTATATCGATTCTAATATCGGTTATCTGATATTCCTCTTAAAACCATTGTCGTGAAGACTAGCATTTGCCCATTTGCCTTCTGTTAGTTAGTAGTGATTTTGAATTATGAATTTGAGAATGAACCTGTAGAATTACCTATCCTAGGCATCTACATAATGAGATCCAATTTAACTTACATTATTTCCATGATCGACATTTCTTATCAAATATTTGGATGAAAATCTTGGATCCAGCATTCCAGCTCCACATACCAGTCTCTGAATCAGCCTTTCGCAGACAGATTTGGCGAGTAACAGTGACTTATCTGAAATTCACATCAACTCAAAAATTCACATCTGATATTAAAAATTCACAAATATGTTTTTGAAAAATCACGTTTTACGTTCTAATTTCTGAAAGTAAAACCGACTATTTCCTAAGACAAGGACTTTTCGTCCGCAGACACTAACTTTTCGTCCACGCACACTTCTCGTCCGCTGCAGGGTTGCCAGTTTTACTGAATTTTCAGTCGACCTCCTGGTTTGCATATTGATCTACTGATCTACTGAAACATTTCATAACCTGCTGAAAAATATTTTAACACTTATTCATTATTTAAATTAGCCATATTATTATTAATCCTTTGTGAATCCTAATACTTCAACTGATTCTGTTTATTACGTTCATTTTTTTTGTATTTTCTTAGTCATTTTTACTATTCGTTCCTGTTTTTTATATAATCAAATCTTATGGTACCTATGTAACTGTATTTTGTGATATTTGTGAGTATTTTTGAATTGAGAACTAGGAATATGATTATATGTTTATGATAATGTTTGTTTAATTTGTTCGTTTCTATTGTGTTGGAGATAGATTAATACTTTTCTTTTTACGCAAGTACATAATGTTTTGACGTCATAGGTTCATTTCATTATCCTTTCTTGGAATTCATATAGCATAAAATAGATCTAGATTTTCGACAAGGTATTCACTGATGAAATAGAAATCGAACTGGCAACCCTGGATCGCGCGGAAAGTGAGTTGACAACAACTGTCATTTGCTGTTGTCAAATTGATTATTTCACGTGTGAATAGGACCGTGATGTGGATACCCAGCTTGCACAAACATCCCTGGGATGTTTTGGAATGTTTTGAAAATGTTGGCATGAAGATGTTATTTTGAGACGTAATATGCACTGACCAAAGAGGTCTTTGAAGGATACTGAAGTATTGTTTTTGTTCTTCTGTGGCATTTCTTTGTTTGCCTACTGAGAGGCATCCCTGGGATGTTTTGGGATGATTTAGAAATGTAGGCATGAGGATGTTTTTTTGAGGCGTAATATGCACTTCCCAAAGAGGTCTCAGAAGGATATTGAAAGTATTGTTTTTGTTCTTTTGTGCCCTTTCTTTGTTTACCCCACCACAGCGTTTGCAGCGTGTCACGCTTACATCACGCTGCTATCGAACAGAAAGGAATTTGGTGAAGTTTATTGTGTTAGAAGACTTATTTAGTTTGTAATAATGACCATCAGATGCAAGATGTGTTGTTCGGTGCCTCAGTGTAATCAAAATATAAAAGTACGAATTCATCAATACACAGCTTCTCCGCAGTTGCAAAATTATGCATTGTGGAGAACATTTAAAAAAATGGGAAACCTATTTCCAATTATATGTCTGTGTGTAGTAAGCACTGCTCAGAAACCTATTAAGAAGGAAATTTCATATCAAGAAAATATTTTTATGTTCAATCTATTTTCAATGCATTTTTTCATTCAACGGAAATGGAATCCTAATGCAAAAGTTCATTTTGACAAAAGGCTTCAGAAAAGTACCTCGAAAATTGTTTTTTTACAGCGATTTAATGTGCGCAAGACGCGTTGAAAATTTTCTGTTGTGTCCATGAAAAGGCTTTGAAAAGAACTAGGGAGAAGGTAGTTTTGTGACATATCAAGGACATCTCGATAATTGCCGCCTGCGGTGGACATTGGCTGTTCTATAATAGTTCTATTCATGTGTGAACAGAACATCGCAGTGAAGGTTCAATGTCTCAAAATCTCGTACTTTTAACATCTCTGAGATGTTTTTGTGCTCGCTGGGTATGAGTGTTCGAGATCGAAGAAAAAATGTAATATGCACCTTGGCGAAAAACTGTCTATTGTCTCGCCTGATTGATCGACTATAATAGACAGTTTTTCGTCCTTGGTACATAAATAACTATTTTGCCATACATACATGAATAGTTCCATATTTCATGTCTCTTTTTTTCTTTCCAAATCCATTTATTAATTTTATCTTGTATTCCATTTTATTTCGTTTAATTCTTTGATTTAGGTAGGCATGTAATGCCTAACAATACATGCATTTTATAGACGTAATATTTTTCGTCATTGAGATAACTCTAAACGATTTGTCCTATACCACAAGCTCAGCTTAGATTGCACCTGATTGTTAGGAATGTATCTCCGAACCTCATTGAAAACTACTATACAATGTGAATGAATTATTTATCTGAGTAAATGATTCAATGAATCTATATATATCCTAATGGCAATAAATATAAGTTCTATTCGAGTTGTTTAAGTTTAGCTTTGTCTTGAAGCAGCAGAGTAAAAATCACATGATAATAATTATAGGTATAGGTAGTTATCTTGTAGTACAAATATGAACAGTATTGCCCAACTTCAATATTGCAATTGACGTGTTCTCGTTTTTCAATTTCTTGTACTAGGCGCAGAATTCCAATGGAAATATGGAATATCAGCAGCCAATTATTGATGAAATGTGAAGGTAGGTGTGCTAATTGAAGAATATACCCAACATACTTTGTCTGAAGAAAAATGCTATTCTGCTTCCCCAATATGCCTGGGGTTATCAGCGTCATATGACGTATGGTCCGAAAAATTTTGGGAAAAAAATCGGATGCTGACAACTCTTAGAAATGAATTTTTATAATCTTAACAAATAATCTTACAATATCTCTTAAGTATTCTTATCACTACCTAAAGTTCGAATAATCGACAAGGGACCGTTGTCTTCGATCTGCCTGAGTTTTCCTCTTACGCGTTGCATCATCCTTTGGACGACCCCAGCGTTGATTTCTCTGATTTTTCCCGATATACGACGTCGGAGTTATTCTTGATTTTGTGCTTCCCATCCGTTATTGTAGACTTTCCGGCTCAATATTGCCCAGAAGTCTTCAATTGGGCGTGCCTGAGGTAGGTTGGGGGGGATTGTCCACTTTCGGTACAAAGTTGATGTTGTTGGCCCCATACCAATCCCTTGTGATTCTCGCATAATGGCATGAAGCAAGATCTGACCCAAACATAATTTCGTCCTTCGCATGATTTGTATTCAAAAACTGAAGCAATTCAGAAAGACATCTGTCAATATATCACTCTTCATTTAAGGCCTCACCACGAACAACGCCAATGTAGGACAGCCTCGGAAATGGCACACCATACCAAAATTTCGTACTCAAACTCCTTTTTGCTCTTGAATCTCACATCGTCAAGAACATTTGCGTGATCGTCCGTGTAGGAACCATCATTGCCTTCATCTCAGAGTTGGCCAAAGTGAAATATTTTTCGTCGTCCATCACGATCAACTTGTTGGCAAAATGCACTCGCCTCAACGCGCGGCAACATCTTGGAATTCTTTCTAACTGAGCCTCTGTGTATTTTGGAGCTTTTCTCCTTTTCCGGAACAAAACATTGTGTCTTGATAGGGTCTTAAACACCGTAGTCTTTCCAACATGGTATCTTCTGGCCAGTTTTCGCTGTGAGATCCCAATTCTGTGTTTAGCTGCTTGAATAAGTCTTTGCTCTCTTAATTGGTTCAAAACCCGCGGCCGACCGTTTTTTGGCAGGTTCATACATGGTATCCCTTTTTCACAATCTTTGATTGTACGATATATTGTCGATTTACTTATATTCTGATCTTGAAAAATATCGACAATCTCTCGTTTCGTCATTCGCCCAACGAGATTATAAATACCTTGACGAAGATCAATTTTATAAGACATTTTGGTAAGCGCAAACCAACAACTTTTGCATTGCTTATTCAGATGACAAGACGCGTGACATTTGATTATCACGCCTGCTTGATTAAATGCATTTTGTCACTCAATCAAACCAGGTGAATTTTTTTCCCGAAACTTTCGGACCATACGTTATTTTGATATAAGGAATGGAGAATGGAAATATGAATCAATGCATTCTACTTTTTCAACCTCATGGGTTGTTCGGTTTGTTATTGTTAGCGACTATCGACTAGATGCGCTACTGCTCAGTGGAATGTGCGTAGATCAGAGCCTATGACAGACATGTGTGAAGACTGGCTCATACAGTGTTCGGTGAGCGGCCAGCCGAATTAAGAGCAAGTGTAACCCTTGTCCACGTCATTTGTGCTCGTGTTTATTAAATTGTGATCATAATATAACAGTTATACAAAAAATTCTAAAGTGTGTTGTACTCGTTGAAATAATAAAAAAAGTTTATATAAACTTATACTTTTAAACGCGTCGTTTTCGACATATAGTCTGAATATTGTTTTTTGATGAAGAGTTCGAAACGCGGTTTGAGATAAATCAACAACATTTCTCACATATACTAAACTTTCACGCTCTGTAAGATGAAATAAAAATTATTTCATAAAGTAATTCATTGGCTGATTCTAGGGGTATAGTGGAGGTGAATTAAAGTTTCATTGTGATTTGGCCAGTTATTATTTCTTATTAGCCTAGATTTCTCATATTGTTAGTCCGGTTCAATTCGAAAACGTTGAAAAAATAAAACAGAACTATTATAATTATGCAGATATACTAAATATGTTTTGACATTTTGTACTCGAAAATGAATGATTGAATGCACAGATTAAAATTGGGGCGATTTTTTTCTTCAACACCCCCAGATTCAGCCGCCACTGGATCACTTTATGGAATAATTTTCACTTCATCTCATAGAGCGTATGAAGTTTAGTATCTGTGTGAAATGTTATTGATTTATCTCAAATCGTTTCGAACTTTTCATCCAAAAACATTACTCACACTCGTATTTTCAACACCTTAGTATATGTTAATATGAACTTTTCTCATTATTTCAACGAGTACAGCATACTGTTGAATTTTTTGTAGTACAAACCGGACCGCCCTGTATATTAAGATAACTTCTGGACAAAAATGAAAAATAAATGCTCGGTTGGCGTGAGGTAAATAATTTCCTACAATTTTGAGATGTATCGGTGAATAAATAAATGTCACTGATAGGTATGGTTTTGAAGTGTGCTGGGAAAAAATTCAAAAATATTCAAACTGGTCATCATACCATTGAGTTAACACGTTGAGCGCCATGGGAATCCTAGGGACCATTGGGACTTCTCGATAAAATAATAATTTATACCAAATACTGACTTGTCCTCTAGTTTTTCAATTCCCAGACAGCACAGAATATTTTATGAATATTCTGACAACGTTCAATTATACTTATTTCAGAATATTCTTCTCAGAATAATCATAGAATATCCTCATCTTGTAGCGAATATTCCATGAACATTCAATTTGACATATTCTGAGAATATTCTTCTCGAATGTTCTGAGAATATTATTTTTGAATATTTTGAGAATATTCAGAATCGTATCAAAATAAATGATATTGATGTTTCTATTATTGTATCAATATTAATAATGTCTACGTTGACATGACCTATTATTCTCTAGGCTCAATGCTGATTATCCCATTAATTCATATTTGTCATCTTGCTATTCATTTTATTTATAAATAAGGTTCGTGGCGGAGTGGTTAGGGTTTCAGGTTCGTGAAAATTCAATTACAAGATATAAGGTTCGCATCTCCACCAGAGCAAGAGCTTTTCTTAATTTTCTCCATTCTCCTTCGATATACTAGGAATATTCTAAGAATATTTAAAACTGTTCATTCCGAATGTTCATAAAACATTCCTAGAATATTTTTATCATGTTGTGAGAAGATTCGAATATTATCAAAAAATATTCTATGAACGTTCTATGAATGACATTGTGCTAAGTATCTGAGTTAGGTTGGCATTCAAAATCAGGGGTATAAGTTGATGATTTTATGGATGAAAAATAAAAAAGTGTCATTTGTGGACAACGAATTATTTCTTTTGTATTTTGTGCCCCCTTATTATTTAAACCTCTAGATTTTACTCTCAAGTTGATAGGTAAAAAAATTGTATGCGGAAACACCAAAAACATTCAGTCTAACCTATTTTTTCCTGCTTTCCAAATTCGTAAATGAAATCCCAAAATATAGATATACAGGGTGAGTTTTTGACTCGAAACTTACTTATTAATATTTTCAAGGCCGACCCTGGAATACGACTTCTTTTTATTATAATAATAATAATGATATGTCTTTATTGATATTTTCCGAATTACAAGATAATCAAAACCTCGATGGTACACAAAATTTATCAGACAATATGTAAGGGCGGAATTCAGTCACTCCTATCCGAAGATAATAGTGACTGCTTATGTCAATCGTTACCACTGTGGACAAAGAACATAAGTACCAAATATAAAAAAAATATATAGGGTGATTCTTATGTTATGATTAATTGAAAAAATGGGGAAAATTAATAAATCACCCTGATAGACCCATGAGAAATGGGTTATTCAGGAGCACCGCGGTGTCCTTCATCTACCCTTACTGTATGTGCATTTCCCAATGAATCACCTTGTATAAGATGCAAGATTTATTTTGAACTCACCTGTTGATATATCAGATGGAGATTTTTGCAACCGTTGATTGATTATATAGTTCAAATTTTGCAGTTGATCTGGACAGAACCTCAATTTGGCATTTTGTAATACGACTTCTTCCAATCGCCACGATTTCCCAGATTTTCTCGATTTCTTTCGCTGTCTTCTGGTGAACATGTTCACTGAGTTCACCTTACACTAATATTCCATGAACATTTCTGTTGAAAATGATTATTGAGGCAACGCAAACATTCGATCAGTTAATGATTACTTATTGTTTCAATGACAAATATTTCTGTATACGATAATTAAAAATTAAATGCTACCGATTCGGTCTCCGGATCTCTGAGTGCGTTAACATTTTGATTCAATTAATATAGAAGATAGTAAGTGCTAGTATAGTATAATGAGTGTGTTGTAATTTTTTTTATCGCTTGGAGCGCACGAAAGGGTATCCCTATAATGATGAAAGAACATCGTGTGTTCCTAGGGAGGATAGGGATAGGAGGTAGGTATTGGATTTTTTTTGAACTTCTGGAGATTATATGTTGTTGGGAATACTTCCTCAGGCAATGAATTTCAGAGCCTAGCCGTTCTATGGATGAAGAAGTTTTGATAAAGTGCTGCTCGACATTTTTCGAGGTTGACAACGAAAGGATGTGCTGACATAATGCACCAACCCACCAAACTACAAGAAAATGGGAATTTCAAAATGGAATATGTTTAAAATGTATAAACTTATGAAGGGTTCGAAGTTTTTAGATAGCAAACTTTGAAAGGACACTGTTATACATCTTTATCTTTACAGAATGTTGAAGTCAAAATATAATATACTAAATGGCCAGCGTAGCCTCGTGGTTAAAGCGTCAATGTTATATCCACGTTGCATTGCGGGTAGGTGGGTTCGACTCCCACCACGACCGCAGAAACTTTTCTGATGGAGAAAGACCCCCGTCATTCCTTGATCGCACAAGTCTCTTGAAGACTGAAGACTGAGGGTTACTCGTAAGGGGGCAACCGAATGATAGATAGAATAATTTTTAAAACCATTTTTTTTACATTTTTTTTTTAGAACAATTTTCATTGATATTCCGATAACCCTTGTGCTGATTTTCTTGATGGTTTAGTGGGTTTATAGTTTTTACTTTCAATTTTTTTTCCACAGCTCCTACTATACGGGGTGAAAAACAACTGAAACTTGTAGGGTTTCATCTGTACTATCTTTTGCCACTCCTTAAACGAACATAATGCGAATCCTAAAATGAAAATTAAGAGTATCAAATCAATCAGTTTTTTCAAATGAAACGCCCTGTTTATTTTCAACTCTGGTGGAAGATCTTTTTCTTCTGTTCACAAATATATATGTGATTAATTCAAGATTAATAATAATATGGATAATTTTTGATAATACCCCTTTTGCCAGTTGTTGACATTTATCATCCTGGAATTCGCAATTTTCAATCTAGAGTGCCATGAATGAGTTAAAACAGTTGATTTTGAATCGAGTTGCCAAGGAAAAATTGTTTTGATAAAGATTTACAGGTTCATTCAAAATTTATAATATCGTATTTTTGATGTTGACACAATGTTTCCGAATGGAACATATCTGGAAAGCGTATTTTGTTACGAACACGTTGATACGAAATAATCGATATTTTGAATCAATATCCAGTATCATAATCTGCCTAAGCGTCATCGTCAATAATGGAAAACAAAATAAAGGAAGCGCGCAGCCATATTGAACTTAATGGTTTTGGCATAAAATTCTTAAGGAACACCATTTTTCATTGTCAGTTCGTTATTACGAATTGTGAAATGATAAATTGAAGTCGAAATGAAAAAAATATACATACTATTAATTAAAATGTCAAAAAGTGGCAAGTGGAGTGTCATTGTACTCACAATGTGATTTTTTATCGAAATAAGTTGAAATATACTGGGTGTCCCATTTAAAATAAGAAAATATGGGTTGTTTCCGGTCAAACCGGAAGTGACAGAAATTGATTGAATACGTCGAATAATGTATATTTATGTACTATATACTTCGATATACACCGACTTCCATTTGTTTATCTGTAGAAACAAAAAAGTGATTGGGTGTGTGAGCCAGTTTTGAAAAACATCCGGTAAATATGTTTGTGAACAGAACAAGGAGATCATTGACATGGATTGAAATTAGGGTTTTCCATAAAAAAAACACTGATTTGGACTGTTTTCAATTTGCGATTCGCATCTTTCATTCAAGGAGTGCCAAAATATACTAAAGATGAAATCCTAAACAGGGTGTTCATTGGAGACATATGCGAACATTTGATGATGATTCTTTGACTCATTTAAAGATAAACACTTACTATGAACGTATGTCTCAAAAGTCTTAACTTTTGAGATACAGGGCAATGAAGTTTTGAAAAATAATCAGTTTTTTAATAATATTCGAGATAATATTGTAGACATCTTTACCAAGTTGTTTACCATCTCGTACAGATCGGGTATTTTTCCATCATGCTGAAAGACAGCTAGAGTCCAACCAATACCCAAAAAAGGGAAAAAGAACCTGCCCAACAACTACAGGACCATTGCTCTGTTATCAGTTATCTCCAAAGTGATGGAGAAAGCCATCAATATTGAGCTTATCAAATATCTGGAGAGCTCGGGAATCATCAATGATAGACAATACGGCTTTCGCCACCGAAGATCTACTGGAGATCAACTTGCCTACGTCACCCATTTATGGCAATCTTCAATAGAAAAACACGGGGAATCTCTAGCTGTCGCGTTGGACATATCGAAAGCATTCGACCGTGTTTGGCACGAAGGACTCCTCCACAAACTACCATCATACGGCTTACCACCTCAGCTATGCCATCTCTTATCGAGTTTTCTTTCAGGCAGATCGCTTCACGTGGTGGTGGACGGTGTATCGTCTGATACCATTGGCATCAATTCCGGCGTTCCACAAGGATCAATTTATGCACCAACATTATTCCTGCTTCATATCAATGATCTGTTGGGAGTGACAACTTGCCCCATCCACAGCTTTGCAGATGATAGTACCCTCCATACTGCGTTCTCTTCCAGAATTCCCATTTCTTCCCAGGAAACTAAGAACTCACGGCGCAGGCAGGTCAATGCTGTCAATGAAGATCTTGCTGAAATCACAGCCTGGGGAACAAACAACCTAGTTGAATTCAACGCCACCAAAACTCAAGCCTTCATTTTCTCTAGAAAGGCGGAACTCAGTATGCCCGATATTGTAATGTCTGGCTCCACCATTCCCACCAAGCCCACCATATCTATGCTCGGTATTTCCATCAGCAACACTCTTTCATGGGATAATCATGTCAGATCCATCGGAAAAGCTGCTTCACAAAAACTCGGATTCTTGTTCCGTGCGAAAAGCTACTTTACACCTCAACAGCTTCTCATGATCTACAAAGCGCAGATACGGCCTGTTCTAGAATACTGTTCCCACATATGGGGTTCAGCACCAAAACATACGCTGATGCTCTTAGATTCCATCCAGAGAAGAGCCATTCGCCTGGTGGGTGATGCCACACTCACTCACTCTTTGACATCATTGGAACACCGTAGAAAGGTCGGCGACCTTTCTCTTTTCAATCGATACTTCCACGGGAAATATTCTTCGGAAATCTTTGCTATCATCCCTTCACTAGCAATACCAATCAGACGAACTAGACAAGCCCAGTCAGCACATCCTTTCGTTGCCATCCTCGAAAGATGTCGAACAGCACTTTATCAAGACTCCTTCATCCATAGAACGGCTAGGCTCTGGAATTCATTGCCTGTGGAAGTATTCCCAACAACATATAATCTCTAAACGTTAAAAAAAAATTCCGATACCTACCTCCTGTCCCTATCCTCCCTAGGAACGCATGATGTTCTTTGAACATTATAGGGATTCCCTTTCGTGCGCTCCAAGCGATAAAAAAAAATAATAAATTTGGTACATTCGTATTCAATAAAAAAGCGTACAAGTATTAAACATAGAAGATTTAGGCATTCTAGTTCTCGTTGTGTAAAATTTGCTCAGCCAATGCTTTGTATTTTTGAGAACCTATGATTACTATACTGTAAACATTTGGTAAACATTCATTCCCGATAGCCCGTTTTACGCAAATAGGATGACGTTAATTTCTCCCTTCAAAATACTTGTACGCTTATTTTTTTTGAATGCTACTTTACATGTATTCTATGCATCAAGGTGCATTTTCTGATGTACACAAATTTTCATTTTCTCTACCATTGGGGCCGTTTGGGGGATATTATTCTTTATATTTTACTTAAAAGTGAACAACGAAGGAAATTTTTCAAATTTCATAAAATTTTATGAAGGACCATTCAATTTTGTACAAAAAAGGTCCTCTTGTTGATACTCAATAGAACGCTCCGTTTCTGAGAAAAAACGAAATAACTAGACCAGACTTCAAATTTTAATGTAAATGCTAAGCTGAGTTCCATTCAGGACATCAATTATTGGATAACCAGAGTATGTAACATTTTGGAATTCTTGCACCGTTTCAGTCACAAAGCACACTCAGTTTTTTTCAACACAAAAAGTTATACAGGGTGGACAAAAAAATAATCTATGCATATTCTCAACTTTGATACCCTGTATCTCAAAACTTAGAACGTTTACGACATACGTTCATGTGAAGTTTCATTCTCAAAATGGGTCCAAGAATAGCCCCTTCGAATATTAGCATGTCATTAAGGAACACCCTGTATACAACTTTCATATCTATAAAGTTCTTCTTCACCTCGTATAGTTAAAGCTGTGTGTAGGAGTCAAAACACCCGTATATACCTATGATGGATAGAGAGGAAAAGGTAGGTGAGTATTGGATTTTTCCCAACTCTTGGAGTCTTGGAGGTTAGGTTAGGAAACACACATTTAAATAACAGTTAGAATTTTTCTGGTTGAAATCTTCAACATTGCAATTCATTCCCAAAAACCTCGTGATTCATATTATTAAATCTGGAGAGCAAATTTTAGCAGATGAAAACAGTTAGTTCAAAATCAGAGTCAAGATTAGTCACCAACATATTTTTTGTTTCTAATATTCTATTCGAATGCTTGAGAATACTTCCTTTGTCATAGAATTCCAAAGATTTGCCTTTTTATAAACAAATAACAGCTTCTGCTGAAGAGTTGTTCGATGTATTTCGAGGTAGTCGAGGTTGACGACAAAAGTATGTGCTGACTAGGCTTGTCGAGTTCGTCTGTTTTTGCTAGTGATATAATGACACCTAGTCGGGATCTTCCAAGAACAGTTTCCGTGGAAATATCTATAGATAAATCAAGAGTCGCTCACTATAATTCTGGATGGACTCAAGTACATCATCGTATGTTTGGAACCTGAACCAATATGTGGGAAACAGACCGTATCTGTGCTTTGTGGAGTGCACTGTAGATCATGAGAAGCTGGGAATAAATGAATAAAGAGTCGAGTTTATGAGAAGCAGTTTTCGCGATGAAGGATCTGACATGATTTTCCTATGAAAGAGTATTACTGATTCAAATACGGAGCATAGATACATTTTTATATAAGGCATAATGAATTCAGCTTCTTCAGAGAAAAACATCAGGATTGAGTTTTGGTTGCGTTGAATTCAACCAAGTTGTTGGTTCCCCAGGCATCTTCATTGACATCGTTGACCTTTCTTTTTCATGAGTTAGGTACTATAGTTTCATGACCACTATCGGCCTGCATCAGTGGAATGTTGTATTTCATTATTTTAAAGAACTACTTGATCACAATTGAGCTCTTTTCAACCTTGAACGAGAGAGAGGGAAGTTATCTCCTCTTCCATCTTTCTCTTCAATGCTTCCAACGTGGCCGCATTGAAATATAGAGAGGTCCGATAAATCGTTCCTTGTCTTTCCAGTCTGCGCCACTGAACTATTTTGGATATTATAATGACGTGATATGTCAATTGTCAATGTCATGAATGTCATTGACTGATGACATTTTGAATTTTCAAAATGAAATATTAATTTTTATCATACTTATTTTGACATAATTTGTTAATAATATCGTTAAATTTGACACTCTGCTGAATTGAAAAATACTGCGACGATATTGCAATTCATAACCAATATAATACTTATAGAAGAATTTATAGAAATGTTGTTAAGGCAGCAAAAAGAAATTATTTTCACGATAGGATAACTAAAAGCGATAACACAATTAAAGAAACGTGGCACATTGTGAATGAGTTTCGTGGGAAAAATATCAATAATTCAAGTGCAAAACTTAATCCCAACATTTTAAATGAATTTTATTGTTCCATTTCAGAGAAACTTACCGAAAATATGGAACATGCCCTGGATCCATTATCTTACCTAAATGTATTTTATACAGCTGACACGTTTGTTATACATGAAATCAATTTGAATGAGCTTATGGACACAATTAAATTAATTAAAAACAAAAGCTCCAGTGGAATTGATAATATTTCTATAAACATTTTTGAAAATTTGCCAGTTTCCGTTCTGGAATTGCTGGTCCACCTCATCAATGATTCTTTTGTCAGAGGCATCTTCCCAGATTTCTTGAAAACCAGCATCGTTATTCCTCTCTTTAAAGGTGGTGATCCCTCCGACCCATCAAATTTCCGCCCAATTTCACTCACTCCAACTCTTGGGAAAATTATAGAAAAATTGGTTAAAATTCGATTATTACACTTTTTAACCCTGCACAAAATTCTGCATCCCAATCAGTTCGGGTTTCAATCAAAGAAAAGTACAACGGATGCAATTTTCAACTTCCTCAGGGACCTTTTCTCCAAACTAAACCTAAAAGAAGCAAGCGCTGCAGTATTTTGTGATCTGTCAAAAGCGTTCGACTGTGTTAATCATGAAATACTGCTGCGCAAGCTCCAACACTACGGCTTTAGAGACCAAACTCTAAATTGGTTTAAATCGTATTTAAATCACAGATCTCAAATTGTGAAAACCGACAGTCTCTCAGGTATTGGGCACATTAAGCATGGTGTACCACAGGGTTCTATTCTTGGACCTATCCTATTCTTGCTATATTTTAACGATCTCGTAAATATCAATATTGAGGGATCTTTCACTATTTTCGCAGATGACACCACTATCTTATGGCATGATGAGGATGTAAATAATCTTCATGATAAAATGTCTAGGGATATTTCCATAGTACGAGATTGGTGTAACTCGAACTTGCTCTCATTCAATATAAAAAAATCTTTTCTATTATCTTTTCAGTGCAATATACCCGATATACCTTTAGGAAACAATTTTATCTCATCTTGCAATGCCAACAAATTTTTAGGAATTCAAGTAGACACTAAACTAAACTTCCAAAATCATGTTTTTGAACTTAGCAAAAAGTTATCTTCTAGTTGCTTTGCCTTGCGTATGGTCTCGAATGAATTGGACATGGCAACTGCCAAAATTGTTTACTATGCATTATTCGAGTCACATGCCAGGTATGGCATATCTTTCTGGGGAACATGCAACAAACAGCACTTCAACATGATTTTCACCCTTCAGAAGCGAGCTGTTCGTTATCTTTGCGAAGTTGGTCCCAGAGTATCTTGCAGAGGGTTATTCAAGAAACATAAGATCCTCACTCTCCCATCTTTGTACATTTTTGAAACAGTATGTTTGATACATAAAAATAAATCAACATATGATACCATTGTTGGATCCACCCGTCAAAATAGCAATTTGAGGCTTCCTATTCCTTCTTCAAATTTGATAAAAAACTCAATAATATATAATGCTGTTAAGCTTTATAATCATCTTCCGTCCAGTGTTAAGGACATAGGATCAGTTGATTTTTTCAGACGTTCGGTGAAGTTGATTCTTGCAGAAGAGGCATTTTATGATATTCAGGAATATCTAAATCAAACTAGTAGATAGTAGTACTTCTCGTTCTTGATGACATATGTAATGTGTCTTGTCTATACAGTGTGTCCCAAATTCGATCCTCACCATTGGGATCTCAGTAACTATGAGAGATAGAGAAACGGTTAAATTAGCAAAGTTGTAGCAAATTTAATGTTGAATCATAATCTATCGAGAAATCCGGGCTAGCTTCAGTCATTCTTGAGTTATTTGAGAAAAACTGAAATCTTGTATTTTTGTTTTTCTCGAATATCTCGGAACCTATTGATTTTATGAAAAAATGACTTCAACATTCTCATAGCACTTTTTAGTGCTGTTTTCAATGGTTCTGTCAGTTTTCCATCAAAATGTCAAATTTCTGAGATATCACCTACGACTTCAATTTTTCTTATGGACGCCATATTGGATTTTCACAGATTTGAAATCAGCATCAAATTTCCTTTCCAGTGATATATCACACTCACAGTTTTGTTCTATTTGGGGTACTGATTTCCAATTTTTGTTTTTATGTCAAGTAGGCTATGAATTCTGTGTTCTATGTTCCTGCATAACTTATCGCATGAAATTGGATGTGTACTATTATAGCAGAAAAAAAAATTTAATAACAGTTGAATAATACAAATACTGAAAAAAATGTCAATTGAACTGCTCGAAATGGCCCCATTGTTCTCGATACATTTTAATATTCGCGAGCGAACATGATTCGCTGCTTTTCTCAGATGAACTCTGTTAATGTTCTGGAATGTGTCCATCACCCTATCTCGTAGATCATCAATATCTTGAATTGGATCTTCATAAATTTTATTTTTGGCGTAGCCCCACAGGTAAAAATCGAGAGGCGTACAGTCAGGCGATCTTGGAGGCCATCTCACAGGTCCATGGGTAGTAATTAATTTAGCACCAAATTGATTCTCGAGATATTCCCTAACCAATCGCGTATTGTGCGGTGGGGCACCATCTTGCTGAAACCACATTAACTCATATTCAGCAAGTGGTATCTCGTCTATAAAATTCGAAATTCCATTTCTCAATAGCTCTAAATAACGTGGACCATTCAAGTTATAATCGTAGATTATTGGACCTAGTAGTCTACTGCCTGAAAAAAATACACGATGAGAAACAGTTATTCATGGACCAAAATTCTAGTAAGGTACCAAATATCCCACACCAAACATTGAAACCAAATTTGTTCTGCCACTTTGATTCTCTGATGACATGCGGATTATTTTGTGCCCAGTAATGATGATTATGTTTATTGTAAATTCCATTATTATGAAATCTCGTTTCATCGGTCCAGCTGATATTCAATGGAAAGTTCTCGATTCTTTCACACTGGTTATGGAACCAGTGACAAAACTCGAGACGACGTTCATTATCACCAGGTCTTAACCCTTGTACTATCACTGGTTTGAAAGGGTGGTACTTATCATCCACTGAATGTCTGTGGATTGTTGTTTTCGGCACAAGAGTTCTCCGACTAAGCTCTCGAATTGAAGTGGTAGGAGTTTGATTGATGATTCCTTCGATATTTGCAATATCTTGTTCATCCAAGCGCAAACCATACCTTGGCCTAGGTGTAATGAAACTTCCATGGTCTTGCAAATTTCTTTGTAATGTGAGAAAAATAGAAGGATGCGGTTGTTGTCTTTCTGGATATAAATGGAAGTATTGTCTAGCTGTTTCTCTGTTATTTCGATTATTTCTGATATAACAATTGCACGGCATTGTTTGCCCCGAAATAATTGACTTGTATTTTTTCTTGACGTTTACAGAAATGTCACTTGGCTCACCTTTGCTCCAAGCCTACTCTATAAAAGTTGTGCCAGAACACATTATCGTTAATGTTTATAGAGAGCTTAGCGCATAGCCTACTGGACATAAAAACAAACATTGGAAATCAGTACCCCAAATAAATGAAAACTGTAAGTGTGATACATCACTAGAAAGGGAATTTGATGCTGATTCCAAATCTGTGAAAATCCAATATGGCGTCCGTAAGAAAAATTGAAGTTGTAGGTGATATCTCAGAAATTTGACATTTTGTTGGAAAACTGACAAAACCATTGAAAAAAGCACTAAAAAATGCTATGAGGATGTTGAAGTCATTTTTTCATAAAATCAATAGGTTCCGAGATATTCGAGAAAAACAAAAATACAAGATTTCAGTTTTTCTCAAATAACTCAAGAATGACTGAAGCTAGCCCGGATTTCTCGATAGATTATGATTCAACATTAAATTTGCTACAACTTTGCTAATTTAACCGTTTCTCTATCTCTCATAGTTACTGAGATCCCAATGGTGAGGATCGAATTTGGGACACACTGTATATAGTTCGTTTCAGCTTGTTAGTTTATTCATATGTATATATTTGATTTTATGTGTACCTACTTTATATTTTTATATATGTAAAAATTTTTACGACTTTGTCAATGAGATATAAATCTTCGGACAATAAAGCATATTTTGATTGATTGATTGATTGAGTTCAGCGGCACAAAGTAGATGTTGGACAAGGAAAGATTCATCGGACCTCTCTATATCTTAATGCGGCCACGTTGGTAGCATTGCAGAGAGAGATAGAAGAAGAGAGAACTTATTTCTTCTCTCTCGTTCAAGATAGAAAAGAGCTCAATTGCAAACCGTGTTTTTCTCAGAGGTCTTCACATTCTTTGAATAATTGTTGAAATTCACGATATTTCATTGCTTGAAAACGCGGGATAGTAGGGGAGGGGGGGAAAGGGGCATGTATTGATACAGGGTGCATGTACATAATCATGATGAGAATGGGATTATGTAACATTTTGTACTCAACAACAATGGGTATCAAAGTTAGATATATGAATTAAGAATGCTTACCTATATTATTTGTTCAAACACAACATACCGCATTGAACCCCATAATAATACCTAGAACAGGCGATAAACAAACGTAGCACTCTTATCGCGAATCAATTGAAATGTTATATGACCACTCAATTCGATGGTTTCCGTGTTATCCGGCAATATACCAGAAGCGTCATTAGGATGGCGCCCCACTCATTTCCGCTTGGCTACCGGAAAGACCCTTTTGTTAATTTACAACATCGTGATTTGAATGAAACATATAATTGGTAAATAGATGCTTTTGCTTTATAGGCCAATCATTTCGGATCAAAATATCCTGATTTGAGAATAAAATCGGTAAAAAGGTAAATTGATGGTAGAGACCATCACGTTCGTTTGCCATTGAATGTGCCCATAAGTTCAAATATGTATCAGCATGGTTGGATTTGCGATCTTTGACAAAAAGAATAATTATTGCAGTTTCTTATTTATATTTCAGTAACCACGGATCTAGGGAGAAACAGTTTTGTCAAATTCCAACATCGTGATTTGAATAGGAATAAGACTTAATTGGTAATAACCCAGTTGACCAAAACATGCAGCAACTTTATCACTGCGGCATTTCAAATGTGCCGTGTTTTATCACAGAGATGTTCCCATCAGAGATATACCAAAGATGAATGTCCGCCTCAGATGAAATCACAGACTTATATCAGTGATGCAACATCAGACTTGAACAAGATATGCTCCTGTGAGATCACAGTGATGAATATGTTTCTACATAGCTCTTTCCATGGCGCATGCCAGAGACGTTTTTGACAAGTCTGTGCTCTGCATTGGCTCCATCCCTAATCATCAATAAATGTATACTAGTTTCATCAGTACTTGTATCAATTTCAAATGCAACACCAAGATATTCAGGATATATTCATGGAATTTCAATTGACATTGAAAAATCAGTGAAAATACCACTAAACACATAGAGTGGCATTCAAAACAGTAAAACAAAAGGAGTAAAAATGTGAACTTTATTCCATACCATAGACAATTTAGTCAACAAACCTCAAAACATCTGTAAAATATAAATATGATGTTTTTCTTCAATACTCCTTCATATATTTCAGTCTGTGAGATTATTTCACCTGCAGGTTATATCTCTTCAAAGTAATGCATATGAAAGTGATGATTTATTTCCATGGGAGATCATTGTTTCGTTTTTATTGGTCCCTCCAAACATTTTTTCATGGAAATCTTCAGTCCAGCTGACTACAACTAGAACAAACGAAATTCAAGTACAAAAAAATTATATAAATTAAGTGCGTTCACCTGTCATTATTGTGAAAACCCTTATTTGGCCTAACCAGCTGGTGTTTGCCAGAAGAGAATCCAAAACTGTTCTCATCAGAATGTTGATCAATTTTAACTCGAGGTCTTGCTTGAGGTTGAACCTGATACCTATATACTTTTGTATGCTTTCTCTATTAAAATTGATAATTTTCCTTTTCAATTATATCTGCAAAATAAATAACCCATAATAACCTCACCTCAAATTCTTCTATAGGTTCCTTCAATTTCAGGAAGAGGATAAAGTGAGATATGTTCATCGCCTTTTGCTGGCATTACAAATGGTCTCTTGAACCCCAGCTGAAATAACTACTCACTTGGAACTGGTACTGATGACTTTATTATATTCACTTACATCAGCAGATGGCTTCGAATTCATCTCAAATCTCAGTCCTGATGAATAAAAGAGGTTGATGGTGATTTTGGTGAATGATAGCGGATTATTTTCGTTCTGCTGAAATTCGATAAACATATACATTAGTTTCGTTTGGTAAACGAGGGACCAGAAAAAGTGAGGTTAGGAACTCACAGCAAAAAAAAAGCTCAGAACTTGCTATATTGTTCGTGGTTTGTGGTTGTCAAACCACAACTTTGAATTCCACCTACCTCGAACTATCACAATAATAGATCACAATTTAATGTTAATACATACCTATAAGCACGAGTTGTATTCTAGATGCAATTTGCATCAGTGCAGTTTCAGAACGTTGTGATACCACAAAGTTCTCTGATTGATCTAGATTGTGATGACGCCGAGGATGCCTCAATGTTATCACGTTGATAGAACGTATGATGAAACGAAGTTCTTCCATTGATTTTCTTCTGTGATGACTCTCAGGATGCCTCAACTCCTTGGTGATCACGCCTGGGATGCCTCAATTCTATCACGTTAATAGAACGTGTGATGACACAAAGTTCTTTAATTAATCCCTTCTGTGATGACTCCTGGGATGTCTCAATTTTATCACGTTGATAGAACGTGTGATGGAACAAAGTTCTTTCATTGATCCCTTTTGTGATGACGCCTGGGATGTCTCAATTTTATCACGTTGATAGAACGTGTGATGAAACAAAGTTTTTTAATTGATCCCTTTGTGATGACGCCTGGGATGCCTCCAATTTATCACATTGATAGAACATGTGGAAGTAACATGTTATATTTTAGATGCAAGTTGCATATGTTTCAGAACGGTGTGATGAAACAAAGTTCTTTGGCTGATCTCTCTTGTGATAGAGCTGAGACATGTGTAGTTAACTGCGAAATAGCTGCTCTTGATTGATTTACAGCAGAATGACCACCCAGGTAACCAGATGACGAATGATCACGTCACTTTGACGTCTCTTATTATTGATGATTTTCCGTCATAGACGTCACACACCAATTTATGACGTCACTATGACGTACTTTCCATGAAGTACTTACTTTCTATATACCCAGAAAGTAAGAGACAAGCTTTTTTAAACTTTGACACCCTGTATATTTCGGAAACCAATCATGCTATATAATATATATATATATACAAATGATTATATTGGTGTATCTGTATTGAAACCATCCCTTTTATGACGTTGCAGTGACGTTTTTATGACGTCTAAAAATCACGTCGGTGTGACGTACCAATTTGGTGAGCTCTGTCATTCAGAAAATTTTTCAATAATTCACTATTTTGATTTTTGTTGGGAGACAAATGATGCATGAATATACGTTACTCAACAAAGTGAAGCTAAATTCGCCAACATTCTTTTCATCGCTATCAAACTATTCTTAGTTTGCTCACATCTGGTCGACACAAACTACATAATTTTTTTATACAAATACGAGTAACTGATTCATTCTGTGTACTGAGGGATAGCGCTGATGAATAGACGATTGAATGGACATTACACCGGAGGAACACCACCAAGCAGACTCAAAATATATGTCATTAGAGGTCAGAGGTGATTATCACACCATTTTCGAGGAAACTTTTTACGTGCAAGTCATATTGATGTCATTTCGACGTCAGTCCGACGTCACAGTTTGGTGAGTGAATGACGTCAATAAACGGGATTAATATGACGTCATTGGGCTGTGACTCATTCACGTCATTTATCACGTCATACGAAGTCAACTCCTGACGTCACCTCGGTCATTCAACTGACGTAAAAAGGCGTCACGAAAACGTCATCTGGTTGCCTGGGCAGTCAGGGTTCGAAGCTCAAAACACTGCAGCCTTTGGGGGTGAGATAGAGTAGGCCCTGCTTTGGGCCTATTATATTCCTGATCATGCTGTTTACTCAGGTGAACAAGTTTGCTACCTTGATGAAGCTTAGCAGCATCTTCACCAAATCTCTCGTTGGAAAAACCTCGTGTGAGTTTAGTAGTAGTTAAACTATGACAGCCTCACTATAGGAATAGGGCAAAACCATGTGTTAGAGAGAGAAACTTGAAAGCCAATGCGTCAGAGAGAGAGACAGAGTGATAGTGACGTCACACCATCATCGTCGGAATGAATTATTAAATTTAAAAAAAAGCTGTCGCCGCTGGGTATCGAACCCACGGCCCTCGAGTTATGAGGCGGCAATACTCGCATTACGCTACCAAGCGTCCTAGAAATTGCAGTATGATACTGATATACAAACAGGATGTTTTTATCTGACATGTTGTTGGAAAATAATATTATAAATAGATTTGAGTTGGAACGTTGATCGCATTTTTGATTTGTGGTGTTGCCATAGTTGCCATATAATAATACTAACATCCCCGATTTTCATAGTGAATAAAGAAGAAAATATGTCTATATACTGGGTGTGTATTGCATTCCGGTGGAATAGAACGGAAAAAACATATTCCATTGCCTAATAAAGGGGGGAATTTTTTTATAGAGGCATTCCAAATATTGTTATTATGTGGGGGTGAATCCTTTTCATTATGAAGTCGACCAAAAAATTTGGTGTACCTTATGATAGCTGACATTTGACGTTTGGCAGATGACGTATGTCATTTTCGGTCGAGATATGGAAGATGTAATACTCAAAAATAATCAGTACCAATATGTCTTCTGAAGAGTACAGACGCAGACTTGAAGAATTTTGCAGATTGGTGCGAGAACTGGCCAAAGATATTGAATTTTACGAAGAAAAGGAAAAGGTCTTGAGAAATTTGGTAAATTTGAGTGTTTGGGATACAGTTTTAACAAAAAAACGTAATATACCTCAAACAAGATACCCATTACGACGCATTGAACCCACATCTCCATCCCCCTCACATCAGAATAATGGCCATTCTGCGCAGGAATTTCATAATACTCACAGCAATCCTGAATAATATGTTGTATGTGAATGTACCGAATAAGGTTAGAGAAGCTGGGATTTGTTACAATAAAGAACCATGCCAGTGGATGGTTATGAGAAGAGGATTTATCAATGATGGTCAGATGGAAGTGTTCTCAATGGAAGTGCCGAAAAACGAGACGAAATATAAAATTCGATTGATTTTCGACGATAGAACCTTTGGAGATATAGGAGAATGGCAGTTTTTTGAAGATCCAGGAACAACATTGCCCCCACCACCACCTTCAGCACCAACGGCCCTAGTTGATCAAGAAAAATCCTTTGTAACATTACACATTTTATCATATACCAATTTAGCATTTCTAGTTGCAATAATCTCGATTAATATAGTACAATTCTTGAGAGAGAAATAAATAACAAACATTTATAATCTGTTTTGCGTATTTCTGATTCAAATGAAAAAAAAACATTACTGATTAGGTTGGAAGCTTGCTGTAAATGCGGTCATTTGTTTTTTCCAACAATTCAGATAACGTTGAATACTTCATGCAAATGCGGTTGACTGTTTATTCCAACAATTCAGATAACCCTGAATACTTCATGCAAATGTCGTCGAATGTGTTTTCCAATAGTTTAGATAAGCTCGAAAAATTCCTGCAAATGAGGTTAGATATTATTATCAACAACTTTATTCATTCTGGAGCGCATAACTATAACATTCCATATCACTAACGGTTATCAGTTTATGCATTCATGTTTTTCAATAATTAACAAGTCACATGCTTTATCTCTACCCACCCGTTCAGAATATAAAGCGAGAGACTTGCAGCATAACCATTCAGTCTCCAGTTGTGGAAGCCAGCAGACGCGAACCAACTCAGCCTGGGCTCCTGCCAATATCATCACCACCAATAATTATCGTTTTTTTTTGTCTTGTGTGCAAATACTACAATCAATAACAGTAAGTACCTTTTTTTTTATTCAAGTGTTCATTTCTATTCACATATATTATAGACTTTTTCTATTATATTCAAAGTTTTTCAAAATAATTTAGCCAAGTGTCACCGATTATTCCGAAATTAGCCCTTTTTTTCATTCTATTTTGAGTTTTATCGTAAATAAATCATCCAAGTGGTAATTTTTCATGCTCGATCCTCTATTATCTGCATTTTTCATATTATTTTGAGTTTTTAGGATTAATTTATTCAAGTGTTTAAGGCTCAATTCCGAATTGCTTCTCTTTGCATTTTATTGTATTAGCATGTTGATGTTTTTTTCCTTCTTCTTCTTTTCACCAGATGGATCTCACAAAATTGAATGAAGCTTCACTGATTGAGGAGAGGAAGCCCATCAAGAAGCTCTCCGAACTGCCCATAGGACAACCCCAACCAATAAAGTCAGCCAAAGTTGTTCATTCCAAATTTGGGAAGGCAGTTTTGTTGGAGCTGGAGGAGGCCGTCATATTTCTACCAAATAGGGTCACAGCCCTATATTCACCGCACATCGAAGTGTTTTTGAGTGGAAAATACTCTCTGGTGTTCCGAGGGGAGGTTCAAACTGGAAAGACCAATCCAGCAGCGTCGTTCGAAATTGTAGAGAACTAAAAAAAGTTAGTTGTTTTTTAATTTTTTTTTGGTGAGATATTTTGAGAGATGGATATCGCAAAAAAATCTGATAATTTGGTGAGCGTTATTAGGAAATTGAGAAAAATTTTGTTTGACAACTTCACTAGTAGAGATGAAAAAATTTGGTTGAATCGTTTGAGGACATATATAAGATTATGTAACAAGGAAATTCGCAAGAATGATTCGTCCATAGGGGTATTGAGGAAGCTTCAAACGAATATGGGCCATTTCAAACATTTTCGGAATATCATCCAAAATAGACATCGTGGTTTAGAGGTCGGAGGTTGGGAACCTAAATTAAAAAATAGAGTGCAGTGGAGAAATGTAACATCAGGTTTTTCGAGTAGAATCAGAACAGGAATCATTATAAATTTGGTGCACAAGGACTTGGAACAATTTTTCGTAGATGCATTCATCCTATTCAAAATTAAAATCAAAAAGATATTGAAGGAATTTTCAATGATTAAAGTCAACGCTAATTTTTGTGGAGAATTTGTCAAAAAATCAAACAAAGATGAAGAAATTACAGATTTGAAATACTTCAATACTAAGAATGAAATTGTGGACGTATCGACGGATTTACAGCGATGGTTTTGTGATAATGTTCGTGACAAAATTTTCAATAAACTAAGTGAATTTCAAGAACGTGACTCTGGATGGGCTTTGCGTAAAATAGTATCGATGGAAATAAATATTAATAAATTTGAAATGGGAAATGGCTCATCCTTTATTAAACTACCAAAAGAAATTTCCAAAAAGAGAGCATGCTTAAATATAAAGAATACAGACTCAGCATGTTTCTATTGGTCAATCATAAGCGCATTGTATCCAGCAAAAACGAATAGAGAGCTCACTTCTTCATATCCATTTTACACGACAGTTCTGAAAACAGAAGATCTAGATGCACCTATGGCTTTTAGCCAAATTCCAAAATTTGAAAAAACCAATGAAATTTCTGTGAACGTATACACATTAGAGTTGAACATAGTGAAGGAACTATCATTCTATACTGTTGCACCAGCCAAGCTTACAAAAAATAAACTAGATAAACATGTCAATTTATTGCTAATACAAAATGAGTACTTTCCAAAAATCAATGATTATGATGCCCTTCCGATTGATGAAAATGATTCTGACATCAAATACCATTATTGTTTAGTCCAAGATTTATCTCGATTATTATCGAATCAACTCAATAAACATGATGGTAAAAAATTTATATGCGATAGATGCATGAATTATTTTCATAGTGAGGAAAAATTGAAAGATCATGAGGTGCTTTGTTCTCAATTGAATCAATGTAAAATCTCTTTTCCAAAATACGATCACATAGAATTCAAAAATTTCACATATAAACAGACTGCTCCTTTCGTTATTTATGCCGACTTTGAATGTCAATTGGAAAATATTGATGATATGGTTTCATCCAAAACTGTCAAATACCAAAAACATGTTGCATACAGCGCAGGGTATTATTTGAAATGTGCATATGATGACTCTCTGTCCTTCTTTAGCAGCCATCGGGGAAATGATTGTATGGATTGGTTTTCCTGTGAAATGGTCAGAATAGCTGAAATGGTGCAATCAAAAATTAAAACAATTGTGCCGATGACTGACTGTCCTCCTCGGGACAAGTGTGGGGCTTCAGTTTGTCATATTTGCGAAAAGTCATTCACAGAGAAAGACACCATCGTATCTGACCATGACCATTTCACAGGGGCGTTCAGGGGGTGGGCACATCAAGCCCCATGCAACGTAAATTTTCGAAAATTGTTTGTAGTGCCTATCGTGTTTCACAATCTGACCGGATATGACTCACATTTCATGATTAGACAGTTGAGCAAGAAGGGTCGCATCAGTATACTTCCAATCAACAAAGAAAAGTACATTTCATTCACTTTATATGACGAAGACACAGACATTAAATTTCGATTTATTGACTCTTTTCGCTTCATGGGAACATCTCTAGACAAATTATCGTCAATAATGGACCGAAAAGACTTGAAAATCATGAAAAAAGAGTTCAATTATTTGAATGACGAAACATTCAGCCTTCTCACCAAGAAGGGCGTCTTTCCCTACGATTACATCGATTGTTTGGAAAAATTGAATGACACTAAACTACCACCTAGAGAATCTTTTTACAATAAATTGAATGACCATCACATTTCCGAAGAGCAGTACGCCCATGCTCAAAATGTATGGTCAGCTTTCAAAATTTCAGACTTGGGAACATATTCAGACATTTATTTAAAGACGGATGTATTATTGTTGGCCGATGTGTTTGAAAATTTTCGGAAGAAATGTATTGCGTCCCATGGGTTAGATCCAGCATGGTACTATACCATGCCTGGATATACCTGGGACGCAATGTTGAAGTACACCAAATGCAAACTTGAATTACTGAATGATGTTGATAAAATTATGTTCATTGAAAAGGCTATACGAGGTGGAATCTCAGTTTGCAGCAGCCGGTACGCGGAGGCCAACAATCTACATATGTCTGATTTTGATCCGAAAGACCCATCAAAATATCTCATGTACTTGGACGTCAATAATCTATATGGATGGGCAATGTCTGAATATTTACCGTTCGGAGGTTTTTCTTGGGTGGATGACGTTGAAAATTTTGATGTTATGGCTATCGCAGACAACGCTCCCGAGGGGTATATGTTGCAAGTGGACATGGAATATCCCCGCGAGTTACACAACCAACATAAAGACTTTCCATTCGCTGCCGAACATCGCATACCACCCGGCTCAAAATTGCCAAAATTGATGACGACCCTTTACAACAAAAAAGACTACATTTTACATTACAGAAATTTGAAACAATGTTTATCTAACGGTCTGAAACTAACGAAAATTCACAAAATCTTGAAATTTCATCAGTCTCTATGGCTGCGGTCCTACATTGAGCTGAACACTCATTTGAGGACTGCAGCCACAAATGCTTTTGAAAAAAACTTATACAAACTAATGAATAACGCTGTTTTCGGAAAGACCATGGAAAACATTCGAAAACATAGATTAGTGAAACTCGTGAGGTCGTGGGAGGGACGCTACGGAGCCAAAAATCTCATTGCAAGTCCGCAATTCCGTAGCCGAACAATTTTTGAGGAAAACTTGATGGCTGTGGAATTACAGAAAGTTGAAGTCATCTTCAATAAACCCCTGTATGTAGGCATGGCCATTTTGGATTTGTCGAAAATATGCATGTACAACTTCCATTATGACTATATGCTTCCAAAAATGACCATTGAAAACTGCAAATTGCTGTACATGGATACTGATAGTTTTATATATGAACTAAAGTGTAATGATGTATATGCAGAAATGATAAAGACCGATATTTCTAGATTTGATACATCCGAATATGCTGTGGATAATAATTATGGGATTCCTCAAGCAAATAAAAAAAAATTGGGATTTTTAAAGGATGAGGCCAATGGAAAAATCATAACTCATTTTGTAGGGTTACGTTCGAAAATGTATACTTATAAAGTACAAGGAGGTGAGGTTGTAAAAAAGTCTAAAGGGGTGAAAACTAATATTGTGAAGAATAAAATTGGTTTCGAAGACTATTTGGCTTGCTTGAAAGAGTTTAAACAGATAACAACGTGCCAACGCTGTATCCGTTCATATGCCCACAATGTTTTTAGCATTGAACAATCGAAAGTTGCTCTGAGTCCTTATGACGATAAGCGATATTTAATACCAGGTTCTTTTGACACGTTGCCCTGGGGCCATCAGGATGCAAAAGAGTAATTTTTTTTTATTTCGGTTCTTAGATGAAATCATGTGATACTAGCTACTCGAAAATACTGATTGGTTATGTCTTTTCCAGATCATGTCTCCTCCTCTGCGATTGGAAGAACTGAGCATGAAAGTAATCTGCGAGAATATCAAAAATATAACGAGTTTTGTGAATCATTCCATTGCATTGCAATTGATTCCTAGATCATTAGTTAAGGAAATCATAAAAAGTTATAGTTTTTTTCGTTGGAACCACATAGTTGAGAATGTTCAAAATGATGAATCATGTAGACTGGTTTCATTAGAAAACATGTTATATACGAGAGAAATTGACACGAGTCGCTTGAGGAATGCAATTTTATTCACCTCTGATTGGACTCAAGAGTATAGAGAATCATATTATTGCGTTTGGACAAACTTTTATACAATAAAACAGTTGAATTTGGTTTTATGCCATAGTTGCTTAAAATCTCTGATGTTTGTGTTGGAAATGCATGAAATCAATATAAATCTGCACATACTTCGAGACCACTTCCACCTATATTACAAAACAGAAGATTTACACATGTTATATCGTGATAAAAATTTGTGGTGCCAAAATGGTTTTGGACAACTGTTATTTGGACTCAAAGAGAGGTATGAATGTGATATGGATTTACATGTCACTCCACACCTAAGTGTGAATCCATTTGGTCACCCTGATTTCAATAGATTCATCGATTCTAATGATGAAGATTCGGATATTGATTTTTGTTAATTTCGTTTATAACCTTGACTGCTGCTATATCCATCTTTCTGAAATAATCTCCCTAAAGAACAAGATAAAATGAAAAACAACTTTTTTTTTCACTTCTCTAAATTTTTCATGAGAACTTTGTATTATATCACTTTTTCATTACTGTAAATACTGTATATATATATATTCCTTTATTGCTGTTTGTGGCGTTGATGATTTTCATGCGGAAATTAAAAAACATATTATTGATCTCTGTGCTTTATTTAATTCAAACATTCATTACATTATGAAATGGTCAATTTTAAGGATGATAGTAAAATAAATATTCACGTAGAGCATTTGCATAAATGCTGTCTGGAGATGATGCTTGACAAAATCCATCAATTATTTCAGTGAGACTTAAAATAGTTTTATTTTCATTCAACCAGGTGTTGGCAATTTCAGCAACATTAAGATAATAATCATTGAAATCCAAAGCATTTAACATGGCAAGTCGATCAGATACCACATGCATGTGTGTTTGTAAAATTTTGTCAACGTCCTGTTCGTTCAGCGTCATATCGATGACATCTTTGGAAATGGAAACTTGCTTCACACCACTTTCCATAAATTGATATAATTTCACAAAGTGTCCGCACTTTATCACCACAGGATCATGATCATCTGGGTAGCTGCTGCTGCTGCTGTCGTTGCTGATGCTGCTGCTGTCTCCAAAAAAGGTTTGTTTAACTTCACCCAATATATCTATTATTGATGCCCACTCGTAGGTGTTGAATGATATTTGTCGCGGTGAAAACCTTTGTTTCAGAATCACACAGGCGCTGAATTCTCTTGTGGGACTCAGGCCACATCGAATTTCGTAGCAGGGCGTATGGAAGACCATCAATAACAAGGGATTTTCATTTTGAGCTTTGATTTCATACCATGCTAATGTTTCTTTAACGTCGAATTTCTGTTGAGATACAGCCTCATACTTGTTCAAAGAACGATCAATATCATCGAGAGTTTGCTTGTAATCATCATCATCACCACCACCACTACTTTTACTATCATCGCCATCATCAAACTGAATTTCAACACTGCGGCTACTACTTTCATAACCAATATCATGAGACATTTCGAAAACTAAACTGACGCTGAATGAAGAGAATGTTGTCACTTTTTATACCCCACTCCTCTCCCCCACTGCTGTTGCTGTGTACAGTACATCAGAGTGATGAGGTATGTGTTAGTTTTTCGCTGTGAAAGTGAATTCATGAAAGGCCCCTCAGATATTTCTTGATTTGTGCTCGTTTTCCATATGTTTGCATTATAATTTGTTGGTGGCATCGATCCAGCTGTTGTGTGTATCATCGAATCCCAGCCATTTGACAAACACCTTTTTACCCTTTCTCCTTAAAATTTTTTCCACTAGATAAACATCTAACTGTTTAGTTTTTTGCAATTCTTCAGGATAAAAGGCACCTTTGATCGGTGTACCACGCAAATCCTCCAAAATATACGTAGTAGGTTTCGTAATACGAACTTTGACGATCTTAAATAGTTCAGTAGTCCAATTCGGTGTATAATTCTTTTCGAAAACATGTTTGGCTTTGCTTATTCTCACAATGTCACCGACATTGAATTTTCGAACTCCTGTAATTTTGATGTGATTGTATGTGGATTTGAGAATCTGTTGTTCGTTGATTTTGGTGATGTCACTAGGTTTGCATCTAATAGTCGTATGTTTCGTGTTATTATAATTTTTCGTTATTTCGGGCAAGACATCAATCCAACGGTATGAACCATTCAAACTAAAGTATTTGTACAGTCTTTCCTTCAATGTTCGTATAACACGTTCAGCAATGGCAGCCTTCATTATGGTGTACGTATGGTAATGGTTGATGGAGAACTTTTTCATTAGACTTTGGAACTTTTCGTTGTAGAATTCGGTGCCTTGATCGGTTTGCAAATTTTTGGGAACTCTGTTGTTGGCATGCGATAGGATATCAGCAAATGCTCGAGCAATGTCTGCACCAGTTTTTGATTTCAACGGTCGCGTCCATAGGTACTTAGAAAAACAATCAATCACGACCATTATCAGCTTGTGATCCTTATTAACAGAGGCATAAGGTCGCATTTCGGCTAAATCCATTTGCCATAAATCATCCAAGCCTTTGATGATGATGCGACGTCTCGGGAATTTTTTCCTAGCAGGTTTATGTAATTCATTGACGACCTGGATTTTTTCTGAACTATGTTCTTGCATGTTGAAGGAAGACTGAGAGATATATGATGATGTCCTATACTCTCGATGACATCTTGGGTATTTTCAGAGATTTAATCTCCACTGAAACGTCCTTGAGTTGTTTTTTCAACGTCTCCAATTCTTTCGAATGAACCTGAAGAATAACTTGGAAAGATGATTGGATAGTATTCTGTAATTGTTCAACACTATCCATTCTCATCGTGGCCCCTTGCTGCAACTTGCTAAATTTCTGCGATAATTCATCTGTTTTTTCCACCACGTTTATTTCAATAGACTCCAAATGTTTTTTAATATCATCAGTGGTGCTGGAAGTATCCTCCACAAGTTTATTGATTTCCTTCTTGAATTTTTTTATGAGCACATCGAATTCAAATTTGCTCATTTTCTCTTCCAAAATTACTCGGTGGTTTGCAGTATAATTGTTAAAAGCTATCTGAAAATCGGACTTTATTTTTGAAATAGCACTATCCACATAATGTTTGTTTGCTACATCAGTGGCGTCGGTAGGAGGTTGCACGTTACACATCTTCAAATGGCCAATGTCAATGTCACCAGTTGGAGTATGTGAAAATCCAGATCTGACAGTCACCATTGCTGAGCGGGCACCGTGTGGAAAAGATCCACGTCCGAATTTGTCGAGACTCATTTTGTTACTGACAGCAAGTTTGAAACGTCACACATTCGTCACGTATGTATTACGCATGCGTTATCAAGCCTGCCTCTTCTAATTCATTCAAGATGGCGACGATTTCGTTATCGTTTGATGTGTTTCCAGCTTGCTCTGATGCAATGAGTAACTTCAATCTGTCCACCAATTCATTTGGATCATCCCAATACATATATTCGATAGGCGCTGTGTTGTACGTCAACTTTAAACCAAAACCACTGGTATTGGACCTGAACATTGGACGAATAATGTCTTTGTATTTAGATCGAGAGGAACCCTTCATGCGTCCCAGAGAATTCTGATGAGCTTTGGTGAGTGTGAGTATGTGCTTGTATGGGCCCTTATCATCTACAGCAAAGGATGGATCCTTATAGAATAACAATTGATACAGGCCTGGGGTGCCACGGAATCGATAGCCACCAACAAGTATATCTCCTGTTCTTTGATGGAAATTAATTTCTTTTCCGTTGAGGAACCATTTCGATGTTTCTGGATCATATTTGGGACCATAAACGCTATCGATATTCCCATCTTCTGTCCAGTATTCAGTCAGATATTTTTGGGCCATCACAGGATACTGATCAATGTAATCATGTATCGCAGCCGATGAGATATTTTGACTTTCCGCAAAAACTTCATCATCAACATTATCATATTCATCATCATCATCATCATCATCTTCAGCATGTCCAACATTATCAGCTACATCTACCAGAGGTATGAAATTAGTTTGATTAAAATCCGATTGCTGCTGCTGATCCTGTTCCTCCTCCTCCTCCTCCTTCTTAGTCTTCACTTTCTTCATCTCCTTCTTCATCTCTAACGGTATAGTCTGATTGCTTCGCTTGATTTTTGACAGAGTCGTACCATCGATTTTTTCTTCTATAACCTTGGACGTGGTGGCAATTTGTTTCAAAGAAGTTGTCAATGGTTGGAATATCTTTTGTAGCGCTTCATCATCCTCAGATTTGCCCAATTTCAAAGCTAAATATTTCTTCCTGATTGATTTCCCTAGATCGTTGATTTTTTTCTTACGTAGCGCATCAGCAACGTCATCATGCGTCTCGGTTGACTTCATTATGATGAATGATTGCTGCCATCTTCTTTGAGGACATCATCACAGCTTTATGAATTTATCGAAACCATTCCTATATCGACCGGCATTCATGTCAAAAGTTTTGGCAATCACCATCGTTCCATGTTGACCTGATAATGAATCATTCCAACACTCCGAGCACAGAGATTTGAATTGGTCGAATGACATGTCTGGTGAGACATGTTCATCAAACACATGTTTCAGATTCATTTCGTCCTGTCGAAATAACACCACCAGGTTACTGTTGTCGCGCACCAGCTGCTTTGGTATTTTAGAATAAGTCTGGCATAGGTATGCTACGTCAATGTCCTTGTGTCTACCCATTGAGAAATATTCTCGAATTTTTTGTTGCTTGTCACATGACACATCATCAAAAATGAATATCGAATGATTTTTTGCTGCTGATGGACTGATGACTTCATCATTTTCTTTGAATGGAAAATACCCAACGCCTTTCACCGAATCTAACACTTGTTGCAGCAATTGATATTTCGGTTGGTACAACGACTTTGAATACACGTAAACGTTCTTGAATTTCGCGCCATTTGGATTGAACAGCAGGGAAAGCATTGCATTGGTCTTTCCACATCCGCTTGGTCCGCAGAAGATTGCTCTGAACGAATGGGGAAGCAGTTTTCCATGTTTACTATTCGCCGATGACTTGATTGGCAGAACTGCATCCAAATTCTCGATGGGCAACGTCCGTTCTTGTTGAACGATCTCCATCATCTGATGAGAGTAGTAGTCGAGCTGCCTACACATCAGTCTTCATGTTGCTCTACCACGGAGAGGGTGTGCTTAATTCTCTGATCGATAAACTCCCCATCGAATTACACATTCCAGGCTACAGATTTTGTGGTCCAGGCACCAAACTCGATAAGAGACTTACTAGAGGAGACACCGGCATCAATCCGTTGGACGACGCGTGTCGAGAACACGATATCGCCTACTCGCAAAATTCCTCAATAGAAGACAGACACAAAGCTGATTGGATATTGGAAAATCGAGCGTGGGAGAGAGTCAAGTCGAAGAACGCTAAATTCAAAGAGAAGGCTGCTGCTTGGCTTGTCACCACCGGAATGAAGGTCAAACGAAAACTTGGCATGGGTCTCGTATCACGCCAATCCCTATCAAACATCATCAAATTCATAAAAAATGTACTATCAAAGTCAGATGGTGGTGGTAGTACAACATCAGGAAGTGGTCTGAATAAATCTGCATTGACAGCACTTCGTGCAGCCAGAATGGCAATCAAGAGGGCTGGCGGTAAAAAAAGAATCAGAGTACCAAGAATCATACCTCTTCCACACAGTGGGGGTATACTACCATTGATACCAATCTTTGCTGCCTTGGGAGCCCTAGGATCTCTAGCTGGAGGAGCCGGAGCTGTCGCAAAGACAGTCATTGATGCGAAAAATGCAAAGAAAAAGCTCGAAGAAGATCAAAGACATAATAAAGCAATGGAGGCTATCGGAAAGCAAGGTTCTGGCCTATTTTTACGCAAAACATCAAGAGGATTCGGACTGTACTTGAAGAAACAAAAACAATCAAAAAACTACTAGACAAGCTACCCAATAGATCACTATACGATAAAGATGTAATAAAGTATGCCAAACAACTGAAAATACCATACTTTCGCGGTGTTTTTATGCGGGACACTCTACCTTCCTCCCGTCCATGGCGTCGTGAATGTGCAGTATTGAATTTAGATACCTCCAATCATGCTGGCACACATTGGGTAGCTTACATAAAAAATAATAAAAACGCCTTATATTTCGATAGTTATGGTAATTTGAAACCACCCAGAGAGTTGGCTCAATATTTAGGTGCCAACACAAAAATCCTCTACAATAACGATCAATACCAAAATTTTAAACAAAGCAATTGTGGACGCCTATGTCTGGAATTCCTCTTTAATGAAGCAACATAACATAATCATTGTACATCAGTCATGTCTATGATAGTGACGTTGAAGGGTCGTACATCTACGCTCTCCATAGATTTCCTTACACCACTTCAACTCGATCCAGAGTCCGATTACGGCTTGGCGTTGTTGGGATTCCATTCATACAACAGTATACCGAATATCGACAAAGGATCCAAATTTTATTTACATGATAAGGCCAAAGTGGAAAAAATCATTGATATTCCCGAAGGTTCATATGACATTGTTGACATTGAAACATTTATTCGAAAAGAATTGGGTATATCGAGTGCAAAGGACGTTGATGAGATATTTTCGTTGAAACCCAACAATAATACGTTAAAGTGCGAGATCTCCAGCAAACAGTTTGCCATTGATTTTCGTCCAAAGGATAGCATAGCTCGAGTCTTGGGATTTTCGAATAGATTGTTGAATGCTCAACAAGTCCACAGTTCTGATTTGCCAGTCAGCATTACCAAAGTGAGAACCATTCACATTGATAGCAACGTTACTGCTGGAGCTCTCTACAACGATAGACCATCACATACGATCTACGAGTTTGCAGTTGCAGTCGATCCTGGTTACGCAATAGACGAGACTCCCAAAAACCTCATCTACCTACCTATCGTAAGCAGGCGAGAGTTGCCCAATATCACGCTTCAAATTCTAGACCAAGATTTCAGAGTGGTGAATTTCAGAGGTGAAGAAATCATCATAAGATTGGAATTGAAGAAACTTGCAAGATGGTATTAGTGTTTGATTACTCCTATAAATCAGACAACGATCTACCAACATCACCATCATCAGCATCAGTTCCCTTGTCACCACACACGAAAGCAGTCGTGTCGTCTAAGAGCAACAACAACAGCAGCAGAAAATCATTAACATTATCTAATATTCTATTCCTAAAATCATTCGGCTACAATGTTGTCAGCCCCCGTTTTCGACGTTTTCCGCAAACCCAGATTCGACGAAAGCATCACTAAAGTGGACTGGCGTACCTATTACCCGTACGTGAAATCATTTGAAAATAATGATGTCATCGATATAACAGTCAATCAGGCAGATTCATGGTTGGCCATGTTCGAAGGCATCATTACCATCAAGGGTAAATTGGAGGTGACTGGAGGTGGTATTGGTACATTAACCCACAATGCTGGAGCCTATCTCTTTGATTCTTGTACCTATGAATTGTGCAATAAAGAATTGGACACTGCCAGATATCCTGGAATAACGAGTACTGTGAGAGGATACTTGTGTTACACACCTGAAGACTCGCGCCATCTAGCCATAGCAGGCTGGAACTATCCTAACGTTCCGATCCTCAACACCGATAACACGTTCAGCATGAACATTCCACTGAAACATTTGTTTTCTATCTTTAATGATCATCAAGTGGCAACGTGGGGCAAGCAGTCGATTCGTTTGGTGAGAGCTCGCAATGATGCCAACTGTTTAAAAGTTGGTGAGAGAGTGAATAATGCTATACCAGGAGCAACTCAGACTCAGAGCGTTGCCAAAATCAAGATAGAAAGCATCAATTTGAAAGTGCCACATCTCACACCCAACGATAACATAAAGTTGCAGCTATTGCCGCGTATCAAGGCAGATGAACCTATGTTGATACCGTTCCGCAGATGGGAATTGCACGAGCTTCCAGCACTAACGCAAGGATCCACTATAGAAATTTGGTCGGTCAAGACGTGTTCGGCGTTAGAAAGCCCGAGATATGTTATAGTATTTTTCCAAACGAAAAAATCTGATAATATACATGAAGATGTGACCTTGTTCGATAATGCCAACATAAAATCCATAAGATTGGCTCTGAATAGTGACTATTATCCACAAGAACGAATGCAATTGGACTTTTCCAAGGACCAATATGCTGATGCCCACTTCAACTATACAGAGTTCAACAAGAGCTACCATAACTGTTCACAGAAGCGCTCTCTAGTGAATTTCGATGAATTCAAAACCAGACCGATGTTTGTTATCGATTGCTCAAGGCGACATCTAGGTTTGAAGTCGTCCACAATTGACATCAAGTTGGATATTGAAGCGACTACTGGCTTCCCTGCCGACACCAAAGCCTATTGCATCATCGTTCACGATCAAATCATGGAACACCTCCCACTCAGCGAAATTGTTCGAAATATTGCCTAGCAGCGAGATGTCTGTGTTGCTGTCTCAGTCAGACGTCAGTTTGCTTCGGAGAGTCATGGAGATCGCATTGGTTGACATTCAAGGGTTCCTTGTCGTGGATGAATTCATTCCAAAAGAGATGACCATCCGCATTGGCAAAAAGATGAGTCATTTTCTATTTAAGCCATCTGTGAAGTTTTCTTGTTTGAGCAGAGAAGATAGAAAGATGGCAAATTATGTGGAACGCTATGTTCATGGCTTGAAATATTCCAGCGGTTATGTGGATTTGAATGAGTTGGATCGAATACTACGAGATAACCTGCAGCAGACGAATATTATCTACGTTAGAGGCCATCAGAAGATCCAGTTTCTGCAGCGAAAATGTGCAGAGTTGGAGATTGACAGTCGCATCGTGAATTTGGAAGATTTTGATGATTCGTGGTGGCAACCAATAACGTTTCAACAGGCCATTCCACCTTGCATGAATCATTTCCATGGTGAAAAGTTCCAGTGCAGTCTTCGAAACGTCGATACTATATACAATTGGTTATGTAATATATTGCCAAAATAAAAAAAATATTATAGTTTCAGCCTCTCTGTTTTATTTTTTCATTTCTACAGTATATTAATTCTGGAATTGGTCTAGAATATTTATGTCATTCATCAATGGAACTGTTTGGATGTTGAGTCTGTTTTCATTTCATCATCAGTCTACGAATTGACGTGAAACTAGAAGCATCCACTTTTTTTTTCTCTCTCTTATCAACTCTGCTAAAAAATATTATGAAGTCTGAAGTAGCTGTGCTCTTGGAGTTTCTGAAATCTCCCACTATAACTTTAACGAAATTAACTAAACAAGAATTACAGCACATTCCTATTGAATGTCTCATTGAATATGCTGATGCTTGTAGCCTATTGGAAGTGTGGCATAAACTTCCTCAAGAATACTGTAGGAATTTCAACCTACAAATCAAGCTGCCGTGTTTCGTTCATTATAACCGTCCCGATAGGCGTGATCATGTGGACGGCCCGCCATCTTCTCAAGAAGCGTGTAATCTTTGTAGAAATGCATTACTTCAATAAATAGTTAACTATAATATTTCCTCATTGTTTTCGTATCCTTTCACCCCATACGTCATCTCTCTCAAACGTCTCATGTCATACGTCATCTGTCAAACGTCAAATGTAAGGATTCACATAATATAATATGGACAAGCTAACATTATTTGGAATGCCTCTATAAAAAAATTCCCCCTTTATTAGGCCATGGAATATGTTTTTTCCGTTCTATTCCACCGGAATGCAATACACACCCAGTATATAGACATATTTTCTTATTTATTCACTATGAAAATCGGGGATGTTAGTATTATTATATGGCAACTATGGCAACACCACAAATCGAAAATGCGATCAACGTTCCAACTCAAATCTATTTATAATATTATTTTCCAACAACATGTCAGATAAAAACATCCTGTTTGTATATCAGTATCATACTGCAATTTCTAGGACGCTTGGTAGCGTAATGCGAGTATTGCCGCCTCATAACTCGAGGGCCGTGGGTTCGATACCCAGCGGCGACAGCTTTTTTTTAAATTTAATAATTCATTCCGACGATGATGGTGTGACGTCACTATCACTCTGTCTCTCTCTCTGACGCATTGGCTTTCAAGTTTCTCTCTCTAACACATGGTTTTGCCCTATTCCTATAGTGAGGCTGTCATAGTTTAACTACTTTTAGTGCTCCCAGAAGGTTGTATCTCCAACGCGCTAGTGCCTCGCACTCCAATATATTTAGATGGGTGGCCGTTTCCTCCTCCTCATTGCATAGTATGTCTGTATAGATGCCTCTTTGATGCATATGCTTCCTTGAGGGGCAGTGACCGGTTATTAGTCCCTTGGGGTAAAACTGTGAGCATTGTCCTTGAAGTGAGCATCTTGTGAGCATTTCAATCACTCAGATATTGAGAAATTGAGAAGAGAATGACTGAATCCTCTAATAATTATACAGGGTCGTGCAGAATTCAGAGTCTTGATCACCCGGTATATGTCCCAATTAAATATCAGTAGATAGTTAATCAAAAGTTGAGATAGGGACATGTAAGTCGCTTTGACCAATAATGAATAGTTTCGACAAAAAAAATTCCTAAATTGGAAAAATGACGATTTTTCACACCCTATATCTCTGTAATCATTTCCGCTAGACCCCAAGTGTGTTACATCGATGAAATCAGGTCTTCAGAGAGAATCTGAAAATGCAATAAAATACAGGGTGTTCCATTTGAAATGACAAAATTGTTGCTACTTTTCAATAGAAGCGCTGCAGAGCTGAAAAAATTTTAGATCGATAGACCAAGAGCAACTACGTGAGTAACCAAAATTTCAGAATCCCATGTCCCGTTTTCCATAAACGTCCAACGTACCATCGACCGTGAGTTACCCTGTATATTGGTGAAGACCTCAACCCTTAACATTTGATTACTATTGAAAGTGTCATTGGCCCAGACTTGTATCAGCACGACTCGGTCCATGATCTCTGAAAAATGTAACACTATTGCAGTTTTTTCCTCATATTTTAGTGTAACCGTTGATCTACTGATGTTTTGTTCGGTAGCGAATTGCAAAAATTTGAAGATTGATGGTTAACATTTATTTGAGGTGCCCAAAGACGAAACGACATTTTAAGTGTTCGTTGAAGCTTCAAATTCCAATATTCATTTCATAGAAATATATGCATTGACATATCAATGATACTATCAGACGAATTTTGCTTGGTCTCAAAACGAATAAAGCTAACGGTCCTGATGGAATTCCACCTATTATCCTCAAAAAATGTGCACCAGAATTAACACCGATTCTCTGCAAGTTGTTCACCGTCTCGTACAGGTCGGGTATTTTTCCATCATGCTGGAAGACAGCTAGAGTCCAACCTATCCCCAAAAAAGGAAACAAGAACCTGCCCAACAACTAAAAATTTCCCATTTCCCTGTTATCAGTAATCTCCAAAGTGATGGAGAAAGCCATCAACATTGAGCTTATCAAATATCTGGAGAGCTCAGGAATCATCAATGATAGACAATACGGCTTTCGCCACCGAAGATCTACTGGAGATCTACTTGCCTACGTCACCCATGTATGGCAAGCTTCATTAGAAAAACACGGGGAATCTCTAGCTGTCGCGTTGGACATATCGAAAGCATTTGACCGTGTTTGGCACGAAGGACTCCTCCACAAACTACCATCATACGGCTTACCACCTCAGCTATGCCATCTCTTATCGAGTTTTCTTTCAGGTAGATCACTTCATGTGGTGGTGGACGGTGTATCGTCTGATACCATTGGCATCAATTCCGGCGTTCCACAAGGATCAATTTTGGCACCAAAATTATTCCTTCTTCATATCAATGATCTGTTGGGAGTAACAACTTACCCCATCCACAGCTTTGCAGATGATAGTACCCTCCATACTGCGTTCTCTTCCAGAAAACCCATTTCTTCCCAGGAAACTAAGAACTCACGGCGCAGGCAGGTCAATGCTGTCAATGAAGACCTTGCTGAAATCACAGCCTGGGGAACCAACAACCTAGTTGAATTCAACGCCACCAAAACTCAAGCCTGTATTTTCTCTAGAAAGGCGGAACTCAGTATGCCCGACATTGTAATGTCTGGCATCACCATCTCCACCAAGCCCACCATATCTATGCTCGGTATTTCCATCAGCAACACTCTTTCATGGGATAATCATGTTAGATCCATCGCGAAAGCTGCTTCACAAAAACTCGGATTCTTGTTCCGTGCGAAAAGCTACTTCACACCTCAACAGCTTCTCATGATCTACAAAGCGCAAATACGGCCTGTTCTAGAATACTGTTCTCACATATGGGGTTCAGCACCAAAACATACGCTGATGCTCTTAGATTCCATACAGAGAAGAGCCATCCGCCTGGTGGGTGACGCCACACTCACTCACTCTTTGACATCATTAGAACACCGTAGAAAGGTCGGCGACCTTTCACTTTTCTATCGATACTTCCACGACGGGAAATGTGCTTCGGAAATCTCTGCTATCATCCCTCCACTAGCAATACCAGTCAGACGAACTAGACAAGCCCAGTTAGCACATCCTTTCGTTGTCAACCTCGAAAGATGTCGAACAGCACTTTATCAAAACTCCTTCATCCATAGAACGGCTAGGCTCTGGAATTCATTGCCTGAGGAAGTATTCCCAACAACATATAACCTACAGAAGTTCAAAAAAAATTCCAATACCTACCTCCTATCCCTATCCTCCCTAGGAACGCACGATGTTCTTCGAACATTATAGGGATTCCCTTTCGTGCGCTCCAAGCGATAAAAAAAAAAAAAAAATTACAGGGTGTCCGGTCATGTCGTAAATGATAAGAATGATAGAGTGAGCCAAAATAATGTCAGTAGATACTTCATATAAAAAACATTGACCGCACTTCGTTACGGAGTTATTTACCTTGAATGTTTGAACTGATAGTTATTTATACACCAATAAGGTGGTAAAGAATATCAGTATTACCCAGAGACCAAGATTATATCCAGTGGCTTCAACCGATGGGTACAAATTTCCGTGGTAATATTATTCTGTACTATAAAGGTGTATATTAAATTTTTTTCACCACTAGCAGGATATTTCAATAAATCCAGTTCTTTGAAACTGAAATATGAACTTATTGTCACTATGAAAGCACTTCTTTTCAGTTCTGATCAAAATCTAGTAGCCATGATCATGACAGCATATGGCAAATCGTTATTGATCATAAATCACACACTTTATGCCTTGAAAAGCAGTAAATAATGGTAGGTTATAGAGCTAGTGGTAGAAGATATAGTATATTATTCAAAGAGCGGACGAGAGTATAATGATGGCTATTAACCACGAAGATGAAAGTTGCAGGGAGAGCCGAAGGCTGTAATCATCTGAGTGGGTAATAGTCATTATGTGCGAGTAGAATACTATACTTCATCTACAACTATTCAAATATCAAAGGAACTCTGAGAGTTCAGAAACATATCTTTGGAAATAATGAAGGTTGCAAAATCACTGAATCTGATTTGAAATACTCATTAATTTCATCGAAAACTTATTGACAGAAATTTCAATCAACGAACAGCTTTATAACTCATTTCAATAATTTCGATTGTTGGATCTTTCATTAACAGGAAAAAAGTCGTGCAATCACATATCAGTCAATCTTACCAGGTCATATATATGCCATTTTACTTTTCAGTTGTAATTCATTTTTTTCATGTTCTGGTTCAATGTTCAGAGAACATCGTGAGAACCAAAGGAAATAAGGTAGGAATTGGTTTTCTTCTTGAATTTATGGAGGTTATATACCTCGGGGAATCATACTATTGCAGATTATTCATTAACTTGCTTCCGCTGTAGCATTTTCCCCACCGCGATAATTAATTTCAGTACCCCGTCTCTAGACGCTAGTTATCAACAATGAAGTTCGATGATTCTGATTGGTCTGTACTAATGCAACTTTCAAGTGTCATGTCCTATTTCATGGTTATGGTTACTTATGATGGTAGTCACTGTATTGAGAATGAAAAACAGTGAATTCTCATTTTTCCGTGTATTTGTAGAATTAAGGTGATTAAAACTATGAGAGCCATGTAAGGTGAGTCATTTGAATTTGCGTGTATTTCAAAAACAGTAGTATGGTGGTGTGCTTTAGTAGAACTAGTAGAACGAATACCTACCTAGTTGAATTTGACAAGACGATGGGATGTCAGATTATTACGACATCCTACTGTCATTATTACTCTTATTAGGTACTCGATTCATCACAATAATGTCTGTCATTAAATGTTGAATATCGAGTTAGCAATGTATGAATGTCTCCATAGTTGTAGATAAAATATATTTCATGTATGACTTCTGAACAGTTGCCATGGCATCAATGAAATTCGGGCAACTAAATTAACTCATACTAATGCTCGTTTCGAAATGTAAACGAATTTTTTCCGATTACTTTGACATTTAGCTTCCACCGTTTGATTTCTTCATCTTTTTTCTGCAAAAATAGTATTATCCTTTTATTTTAATCGATATCTTGTACCATTTTAGAGAAAATGGAAGTTCAAAAACATACATCCCAACCATTTCAAAGGTAATAATTACTCTATTCATTCAATAACATCATGGTAGTTGCAGAATTGATGGAGTGAGCTGACATATAATGTTAATGCCTTGAATTAAAAAGTGTCTTTCGTACTTTGTTACGGTGTTATTGAAACTTCCATGGTCAAAAGCTCCGTAACGAAGTGCGATAGACATTTTTTCATTTTTTTTTATTATTATTTTTGTTTTCAGAGATGTGAAAAACTGTTGCAACGAAGAGGTTGTTTGTTACGACCCAAACTTCTATTTCGTGAAGTTGCTTCTCCGGAAAGAACATCAACTTTGATTTTTTCTATAGAACACCCCATATTTTTTCTGACATGTCGATAGAGCCTTATTTTCTGATTCCGAAAATATATGGAAGTGGCATATTTAGGTGAAGAATAATTGATTTATTGATGATCAAAGTTCACCAAAATACCGCATCTTATTCCATTCAAACTGTCCATTCATATTTTTTTCATTGAGGTTGAACGATTTCAATTTCATAATAAACATTTTCATGGAGATTAAACATTAAATGAACATTATTCCAAAGCCCACTATGTTCAACTTACAGTAGATTATATGGAGTGAAGGTTCATATAAAGCGGTTTTCTGGTAAACTTTGATCATCAATAGCTCAACTGTTTTTCATCCAAATAAGCAACTCACATATATTTTTGAAAACAAAAAACAAGGCTCTATCGGCATGTCGGCAATAATATATATGATGTTCTATTGAAAAAATCAAAGTTGATGTCCTTTCCGGACAAAAAAAATAAAGACCCTGTATATGAAACATCTTCACGAAAGGGTCGTTTCAAACAATTATAGTGCATATAACATCTTTTCATATATCTCCGAAAACAAAAGAGTTAAGGATGCAGGGTTCCATTTTAAGAGGCGCACCCTGTACATATTCATTCATTCTGCACTTTTTTGATATTATGCATTTTTCATCAATTAATAATCACACTTTTCAATCAGAGAAATCAGAGAAATGAATACATATTATTGTTATTATTATTTAGCATATTGGCCAAACTGGCACGTGTAGATTTTTATTTGATTACCTTGTTTGTCTGAACTTTCTTCATATCTAAAAATGGAATTTGGAATGATTGATTGTAAAAATGTAGGATATTTGGTAGAGGTATTCGATGTTTTCACCAACAAAAAGCATGTTCATCAATATTATCGAAACCATAGCCGGACTATCCACCAGGGACGGATCCACCTATATGGCGATCGGAACAAGTGTCTAGCCAGACCACATACTCATGTGGCTCCTAGAATTCCGCATGAGTATTCTAGCGATATTTTTTGTTTATTAAATTTTATCGGACTTGCTCTATCAATACAGAAGCCGAATTGACCCACACGTGACCAACTAACCTCGTTTATCAGCGATAAAATTTTGACTTCGTGTCTGGTCAAGATTGCTCTGAATTCAAATCTGAGACAATAACCTAAGTTCCTACTTTATTTTATTTACTTATAATTCGCGTGAGATATTTTGTACGAAAGGCGAGACAATTTCATTCTGGCTGGACGTTTCATGTGTAATTCAAAAAGTTTGCATATTTGTTGACGGTCTGACACAACAATAATAGAATTCGTATTCCTTTTTGAAGTAATATTCTCCAATTACCCAAGTTATTGTGACTGACTGACATAATTACTAGCTGATGTAGCGCAACTGTTAGGGTTGTTGAGCGAGGATTCGAAGGTCGATGGTTCGAGCCCTCGGCGACAAGATCTTTTGTTTTTTAATTATTCCATGTCACATAAATTCAATTTATTTTGTTTGAATTGGATAGTTATTGTATACTCTTTTGAGAACAACCATCTCCAAGATAATAAAAAAATACTGTTTATCAAAATTGTACATTCCACTTTGTGAATAACTATAAGTAGGTAGTTAATTTCAAAAAAAGTAAATTCTGTATTTCATTACTATCATTATGTTCTTCTTTGCAGTTCGAGTTGGAATATACTTAAATTATGTTTCCTATTTCTTATATACAGTATGATGCAAATGTATGGAATAAATTCATCTCAAAACAAGACGACTTCCGAAAAAAATCCAAAAACTAGAGTTCAGAACTTTTTTATTGTGTATATTTTCAACTAGACGACTCTTCGATGTTCAATTATCAGTAGCAGACCTCTGCAAGACTCAGTTAACCCGAGAACGCTCGCACCACGGTCGTTTTGCCGCCAAGCATTAATTTTGCCCCTCCCACATTTATTTGGGCCGGGATTTTACGACCCGCTCACAAGTCTTCCTAAGTCGAACCGGCGGGCCAGTTCACGTTTGGTTTCGGTCAGAGGGTGTTGTTTGGTTGGAGCTGAAAATTGACAATTGGTCGTTTCCACCGACGCGCGAGCATTTAGAGGTTTGTACCAAATTATTCATTGTCTACAAGGAAATTGGGGGTTATAATCAAGTAAATGTGGCAAAATCAATTAGATAATAGTAGATAACTCTTTATAGATACTGAATACCTTCAATAAACAGCACAAATACTGACGAATTTTGGGATTTTCTATAGTCGGTCAAAACGACCAGCCGCGAGCATCAACGTAACTTTTCATTTTTGTTCAGAAATATACCAACTTTGTGTTCATAGTCGATAGAGTTTTCATAAGAAGTGTATCAATAGCTGAATACCTTTGATAAACACAACACCACAAATACTGACAAATTTGGGGATTTCCTATAGTCGGTCAAAACGACCAGCCGCGAGGATCAACGTAACTTTCTAGTCGCGAGTGTTCTCGGGTTAACCAAATGATAATCCATTTCAATTGCAATATTCTTATGCAAAATTTTGACTGTTGGATAGACGATCAGTAGACCTTTCAAACGAGGTGTCACATGACCCCTGCTTGTATTTGAAAAAAATCGTCCATTACGTCATTACTTCTACACCAGTGACGTAACATCTCTCATATGAATGTCATGAGATGAGGCTTCACAAATTTAAACTCACGTGTTTTTGGAATTTCTTCAAATGTCGCCCATTTCTGAAATAATGAATTTATTCCATACATTTGCATCATACTGTATATTGTCTCATTCAACTCGTGATACTATTTTTCCTGGAAATATTCGTCGATTGACATACTCCAGCTTGCTGCTCTAATTTCGCTCATGACATTGATCCAAAACTACTCGCCTACGATTCGTAGTTTTGATAACAATGTAATTCACGAAATTACTAGTCAACAAGGTGTCGTAACAATCACCGAATATTTCCGGCAAAATATTATCACTTGGGGTATTATATATGATAAAAATAAACCTCATGTGTACGCTCTTATAAATCCTTTCCTGTTGATTTTCGCCTACTTCGATAAACATAACATGGCGTGGGTGAATTTCGCTGAGTTTAGTCTGGTGCCGTACCAAAATTACAGGCATCAATGTGACAAATGTGACCGAATGGGGAAGTTTCCTGTATTGAGGTTTCCATCTCACTGTGAAATTTAAATAAAAAATAATATATACGTTTTTTTTCTTTTCTTCGTAAGATCAAATTTAACATCAGAAAAAAATCAATAATTAAAAGAGGAACTTGGCTCCTCCACCATTCCTATGACGAACTTTTTGAAAATCCTTATTCACACAGAGTTAAAATACGATTCCCTGTGCCAGTACGACGTTGCCGACATCATCAATATGTCTAGATTCTCAGAAATTGTTCTTTGAATGCATAATAACTATATCATATAACAGCAATGGGATGTAATATACATGGTGTTGCGAAACTCGACCGACAACGCTTGACAGCCCTCGTGATTTCATAATCACTAAGATAGGGGCATACGGTCTTCAAGTGTTCAGTTCTCGAGATACATGACGCTGAAGTTAAGAAATTTGAATAGGTTTTTCGCAATATCTCAAGAAAAATTGAATATAATGCATTCAAATTCGGTATGTGGTTTCGTCTTTCAATGGTTGATTTTTTGACCAGAAAGACATTCCAAGAATTTCACCCAGAGGTGCGTTACAGAGGGTTTGTGTTAACTTTTCCTCCCAAATTTTCTACGCCACTGATGAAATTTCGATTATTTCCTATTTCTCGAATTGATTGTATAATTATGTTGAAAAACTGCATCATCTTCAACTGAGCTAAAATGAACAGTTATCGAGATATTTGACCCAAAATGGAAGTTTGCAAAGTAATTTTTCATCTTCTTCAGTAGTAGAAGAATTAAAAAAAATTTGTTTGCTCTTTATGCGTGGAATAACTATTTCTTTTCAGCTACAGAATGAGATCTGAATAGTATCTAATCTACTCAACACCAGAACAATATTTTTGCAATTTTCTACTACTGAAAATGATGAGATATATTACTATGCAATCTTTTATTTCAGGTCGAATATCTCGAAAATTGTTAATTCCAGCTCAGTTCAAGGTGAGGCATTCTTTTAACAAAATTCAACAATGAATTTGGGGAATTGGAAATAATTGAAATTCAATCAGTGGCGTAGAAAATATGGGAGGAAAAGTTGCCATACCCCCCTGTTGGACACCACTGGATAAAATGTCCGGAATGGCTTCCTGGTCAAAAAATGACCCATTCCATGATGAAACCATATACCGCAGTTGAATGCATTATATTCGATTTTTCTTGAGATATTGCGAAACAACTATTTTTATTTCTTAACTTTAACGCCCTGTATCTCGAGAACTGAACACTTGAAGATCGTATGACCCTATCTCAGTGATTATGAAATCACGAGGGCCATCACCTGTCAAGCGTTGTCGGTCGAATTTCGCAACACCCTGTATAGTTTCTTCAATCCTACTTTGTCAAGTATTATAAATAATTTCCATATATCTCTCATTGGCTGAATGAAGTTGATTACTGATAAATATAAATAATGATATTTTGAGGTACATACCTATAATTTTTCACTATCCTTATATTACAATATGTTATTCATAACTTGTCAGTCATTTTTTTCCTAATGAATTCGTTCCTCTATAAAATTGATATATTTTCTAGGAAAGTTGCAGATTTATATCTGCAACAGCGCCTAATACTTCGAGTCCGTCCACTCCACTCAAAATACTGACATCAGGTACAACAAGAGGAAGGAGCCATGGGTGTCGGCTTCATTCTGTTCTGACCGATGGCAGTAAATTATCGCCTGATATTCAAATGTTTATATCAAGAACCAATCTGACGAAACCAATGAAGTTTGAGCGCACCAGAGATTTATTTCATCAATAGTAAAATTGTATTAACCCAATCTAAATTGTCTGCCTTTTATTTTTTCTTGCGTCCGTTCATTTTCGTTGATCACTGTATGCTGAACGCATGTTCGTTTATTATTTGTGTTAAGGCCCTTTCAAGATTTCTTTCATTGTTTTTTTGTTAATTAAGGCCGCTGCCCTAGACAAAAAAATAAGCAAAGTTCGCATTTTTTTATTTCTTGGCGCACATTGTGCTGTTGTACAATGAGCAAAAATTGCAGCGGGAGACGAAGGAATCCGGTTGGTACATATATATTATGATTCAAAAGTAAGTACCTACTGTACAGGGTGTTTCATAATAGAATGCTGATCCTAAAGGGCGATGATCATTGGATGATTTCAAGGAGAGAAGTTCATATCAACATATGTCCCGAACCTCTTAGTTTTTGAGCTACAGGGTGTTGAAATCAGAAGCGTTCAGCGTTTTTTTAAACTAAACATTCGATATCAGGTCTACGAGGACATCACTGGTTAAAGTAAAAGTTTGATTTTCGTAACAAAACAAAATAATGTGTTTCCACTCATAGTGGGTGTCTACTGTCGTTGTAGCCATCTTGTGGCAAAGCTCTAAAGTAGGATACAGATATCGCGACAGTTGTCAGCAGACCGAGAGCGGCTGATGAGACCTGGAGGGTCGAAACAGTACTGTCTCGCTCCTGCTGACAATTGGGGCAACTCTGTTCATCCTAGATCTCTTAGTTATGAGATTTAGCAGTTGAATAGGTGGTGGAAAAATTTCACTCAAGTATGTCAGGTTGTCAGGTAGTGCCATCTGTCAGCAGAGTGATTTACTTGTAGTACGTACCACTCTGTAGCGTATAGACGTAGGGGTCTGTACGTGTGACTATAGATGGCAGCGCCATACAGTCTGTGTCGCGATATCTTAGAGCTTTGCCACAAGATTGCTACAACATGACTACAACTTCATGTTATACCCTGCGTCAGAGAATTTTCGTAACGAATATGGAAAGTATGTATTGACATATTTCTGAAATATTTCACATAGCATGGAGAGCTTCAGAAATGTTTCCTCTATATGTTAACATTGAAATGTTTCCGATGACACGTATCAGAGGGAACTTTTGAAATATCAGACTATGGATAGTAATGCGCTCCACGTGGTCTGATTCGAAATGATGCCAAGCATGAGATATATCGTTCAGTTCATTACTTTCGTCTTTTTCCGTCAGGCAGAATTACATGCAAATGCGTTTGAATGAACGTTCTCGCAGGAGAGATTCAATGTTCAGCGCCAAAGAGAGTTAATACGTTAATGATTGACAATTCCACGACCTATATGAAACTATAGGCGACTGTATTTGAGATCGCAGCGCCAAAGTGACTGGTTGTGGAACTATATGAAAGTACAGTGTGTCCATATTTCGATACTTTTGCATGATATCTCAGTTATCTGTGGAGATAGAACCTTGCGGTTTTCCCGGCCCTGCGCCACTTTTTGTGAACCTCAAGATGATCTAATCAGATTTTGCATAACTGTGTCCGTTCATGAAATACAGGGCGATTTTGAAAATTAATACTTTTTTGAATCCCCTCTATATCTACGAAGTTTCTCAGCGAAAATGTCAAATAGAAAATTTTATCACATATAGAGAATTTGACGCAAATCCAGTGGCGCCCTCGATTTTCTTTTTGGGTATGGGGAATCCCCCATGGGACCTTTTCGCAAGCCCCAATGTGTGTAAACAGTGATGAAGTTCGCTTAAGAGAAATGGCTAACAACCTTTTCAGGTACAGTCCACCAGCTCTCTTTCAGAGTTTATCGGTTGTGTTTTGTAAGCTAGTAATGTACTCATCACCGAATGTTGCAGCGAAAGGCCTGCCAGCTACCTCTTTGAGTCGCGTCGGTGCTCCCACTAAGCACCATTGGCCCGCTCTCACGCTCAGCTGGTAGTTTTTCACACCCACCTACATACACCGTCCTACTTCTCCTTTGATGCTCACAAACACATCATCACCATTCCTTCCTATGTGTGTTGTGTAGGCTTTGTTACTAACTCCATGCGCCACTTCAGGAGCAGCACGACTGTTAGTTGGTACGCAACAGCGAATTGTGCAGGACTATTCCCAGCCGATACTCCGAAACTTTGAAATATTTAATTCGTAAACATAAGAATCTAACCCAACTCAGCATGATATACAGGGTGACAGGTGACATTGAAATAAATACAAATATTTCAAACCCTTAATGATTTCGACGAATACTATCGAAGGGCACCCATAGGAAAACTTTAGGGATCAAATGAAATCCATCCAAAGTTCTAAACTATGTAGCAATTCTGACATCACCTCTGTGCAAATTTCCGTGCGGAAGGCGATATTATTAAATTTCTCATTAGAAAAAATTTGATATCATGGGAATATCTGTTAGCCTATATTTTATTGATTTTCTGAATATATGAACTCATTACAAAAACACCTCGTATAGATGAGCAAATGGAAGAAATTATTCTTAAATCTCGTTTCACTCCACCCCGTATACCTATACTATCGATATCAGAATTAGTCATACTCGTTCGGGAATTTATCGGTGGAATGAATGACGTAACTATTTAGTCATTTGAATTATGATTCAAACCAATCAGCAGTCTCATTCTAGACTTCATCGCGGACGGTGGATTAAAGTGATTATAAAAAAAGAACTCGGAAGTATTGAGTGGAAAATTGGAATTCATATTATTTCATATTCGGTTTAGTGATTAGTGTATTTTCATTCGAGTGTGTGAAAGTTGTATTTTTTCAAGATGGTAAGTGTTTTTTTATAATATATATGTATATTGATAGGCATTCATCATGTGCTTGGTATTTTGCTTCGGTATATTTCCATATAACGATGAAAAATTTTTGAAATTCGCTTTCTTCACCTATATATACAGAGGATCTAGATGGATAAACACAAATATTTTGGAATTTCGTATTCATTCAGGATGGAATAATTCGCTTTGTTAACTTATACAGAGGTACTAAAAATAGGTTTTGGAATGGGTTGGAAAAACATTTGCCATTTTGTAGACATACTAAACTATTCGAAATTTGATCTACTATTCTTCAACACATGAACTTTAATGGAATCGTATCGTACTGATACTACTGATAGTACATAGTGACCCTTTTGAAACTGGGCGACCCTCATAAATTTTTCATTAATGGAGCGATTTTCATAAATTTTCTTCTGGAAAGTAGAGAGAAAAAAGTTTTATTTTGGAGCCAAGCAGCATCGTTTTTCTAACCAAGGCCTACTAAATCACATTCAGAGGCTGAAAAATCCAGAATCCTTATTAGCGAATTTTTTCGAAAATTTCCGCGTACACCAATGGTATCGGCGTCTACTGGAATAGATCTGTACCAAGTATCATGAAAAATTAATCAACATCTACCAATCTACAGCGTGTCTCATTTCAAACGGCCATCCCTCTATATCTCAGCTATAGTCGTGATATCTTTACCAAATTGGGACCAGTATGAATGACCATCAATGGAATTAGTATTTCAGAGATATAATTCCGTTTGGAGAATGCCGTGCGTTTTGATTGAAGTGGAAAAGGGTCAAATTTTTATGAAATCATATCAGGCATGGCATTTTTTACAGGAAAACTGACCTCATAATATTGTTCTTCATGATTTGAAACCCTCATATGTATAAGTTTTCATATTCTTATAACCCCTATAGTTATGTAGATTTTCATATGATTTCTAATGATGAAAGGTTTCGAAAAACAGGCACACCTGAACAGCATTTCCTCGAAAGTAATAATTACTTACTCGGAAACGGTGAATTCAACATAATAGTAATTCACGTAACAAGTTCGGAAAATACTGTTTTCCATCGACCTCGTATTAACGAGTAAGTTTAATGTTTATGAAATCGTTCATTAATGACCCCTATTAAATTAATGACCAATTTGTCTATTAATGCACGATTGTTTTATAGGCAGCCAAACATACACCGCGTGCATTCATCGTTTATGCTATAACTTACGGAATCTGCATTTAAATCGAAAATATGGATTTCATCGAAGATTTTCCGTTAACGGTTTCGCCTTTCCAAGTTTCTGAAACGATTTTGATCCCTGTTTTCCAACACAAGGAATTTATTTTCTATATGTTGATCATCTCGACAAATGTCAAATGTCACTATAATGTCCTACGGACGTCCCAGTTGGTACTTCCAATATGTTGTCCCTGCGAGGACGTTAACTTACACCTCGCCGACGAATGATTGCTCGTAGGCTATGAATACTCCCCGTCAATGTCCTTCACGTAAGTCCATTGGATATCCTTGGGAAACTTCTTCAGGATCTATTGGGGACAGACCATCAATTCAACTGGATGTCTTCATCAGTTATGCAAGATCTGGTCCTAGAGGGACTCAGAAAAATTCAAATTCAAGAATAATTCGTACGTCCCTCTATGGACATATATCCCTCAGCGTTGCTGATAGGATGTCCTTCGGATGTCCTAAGGATGTTCTCCGTTGTGTTTGATGGGGAATACTGTAGGATACAGGTATTCGATAGTTGTCCCAGGGACATCCCTCAAGGACGTCCCTAGTTGGTCCTCAAGTGGGACACACTGAGAGAAAACATGAGTTATCATAATTGGAAATCTGATAACCGTTATTACGATATCTGCAATAAATAGGGGACAGATGTGTTCATTTGCTACCATAGATGAAGTGAATTTTCAGGTGACTTGTAGTTATGGCAGCTTATTCAATTTGCAAACTTGTATAAAACACCGCTGCTGAATAACTACTACTTGTTCTAGTTTCTATGATAACACAGAATGTCGAATAGGAATTATTCCCATAAAATGTTGCAGTAACTCTCCACTCTACAGTGGTTATTAGACTATCGACATAATACAGCATGTTTCTATTACTGGCACAACCATCTTGAGGTAACGCAGTTATACGTCTCATTTTATTATAGTTATCTGATATCTGCATGAAACCTGACATTTTGAGATGCTATTGTAATATAGCTCATTTTCAACAGTTATCCCAATATTTTTCTACTCTAGTATATTCATCGAACAGTGGTAATAAGATTATCTAATCAACATTATTCGATGGTATGCATTATGAAACCGTGCTTTGAATTACTGCAATGAAAATAAATATCCTATCCACACTATCACTTTTCATGATCCAGAGTTACTGTTTTCAAGAAAACAAAAAAATACGTTCAGTCTATGAATCGAAATATTTGGGAATCTGTCGAAGTTTTTTGACATAACTCATTGATTTTTTCGGAGAAATATCATCTATATGCATTACTGACGAATTTATTAAGAAATGAGAAGTTGAATACTTATATTTACCCTTTATTCGGAATTATAATGAGAATTGTCAATAAAACTTCCCTCACAGAAACCAAGATATTTTGATTCAGAATCTCATCGATCATTTTGTTTTTGAAATAAACCAATTTTAGGCCGTGAAAAGTGGGTATGGAGAATACTTTTTTCATTGCAATAATGCAATGCACGGTGTATTCCACAGATCGGTTCACAGCCAGCACTAAAACAAAACTTTGCTACATCACACACATTCACCTACAAGACACGGCTCTATCGATTCGGACGATCGAAACCATTGAACAATAATTGAACACGGGCACCCATGACCAAGAACAGCAGTGAAATGAACGCGATCTAATGAAACACTAGAGCGAAATGAGCCGAATTACGATTGTCGAATGATTGTCTAATAACCGTCATACATGTGAATTGCTAGAGTTATTCGTCAACGTACAATGCTAGAAACCCAAACAGCTATGATTATTGGGACAAACATTATCTGAATTCACCAATGAGCATAATTCACAAAACGAGCTATGTCAATAAAAAATCTAAATAGACTGGGATTTATAAAATTCTCATAATGTCATAACACACCGGCGTTATGATGGTAGCAAATGTTCATTCAAGGGTATTACAAATGATTTAAGAAATCGATTTTTATAATTACAGAATGGAGAGAATACTGTTGTAATAATAAAATGATCAGGAATAGGAGATTTCCTTATAATGGTTATTACAATCAGAGCTGGTAGATATTTTCAATATCCAGTTTCTCTCAGTGCATTTGTGCGTCCCACAGACCTCCAATGGACGTCCACGGTACCAAGTTCGAATGTCCTGTGGACGTCCTGAATGTCCCAACAGGACATAGGACATATTTGTATTACCTACTAGATTCGAGTGCCATTCCTGCGAATATCACCATCAGAACAGGGAATTCAGGTCAATTACAACAGAGGTGCGGGATATGTCTTTACTGACTAGTGGTTCATAAAATTACGAAGACCACCTTGGTAGTGAAAACACACTTTACGCCTCGAATAGGAGTGAATAATGGTAGGTTCGATAGCTAGTGGTGGAAAAATAGTAGATTGTTTTATTAGGATCAAAAGTGACACTTTGTTTGACAAGCGAATTTTGCATTTGCGAGGCGGAGCGTTTAGCGAAGTCGAGCGAAAGCAAAATTTGCGAGTCGAAAAAAGTCACTTTTGATCCGAATGAAACATGCTATTTTTTCTGCAACCAAAAAAATTAACTCAAATAAATATGTGAAGTTACCACCAATGCCCGTGCCATATGTATGCAATGCAACAAATATTGACAAATAATCCGTGTAGTGAGAACTTTCTACCTGCATCAACAGCAGGTTCTTTCAATTTTCAAGGATGTTCGAATTGTAGTTTCAATATAAGAACAATCACAGAGTGACATATTTGTGTATGGACCAGGTGCTCTAATAGCAAATACCGCGCCAGTGCCAGCTATATATAGGAACAAGACGTGGAAAATGTTAGGTTAATGAGCATATCAACAATGATAATGGCGATTATTTACTCCTCTCTATAATACAATGTTTTTCGCTTTATGATCAAATGAAGCTAAACAATATCGTTGTTTGAGACAAAAAACTATTGCTTACCGTGATTATTCAAAAACAAGTAATCCATCCCGAGAATAACGAATGAAATACAGATCAAGGAAGTATTCGAATCTTGAAGGCTTCCCTGACCAAACAAAAATACTTACCTGAGATGTTTATAATTCCAATACTAAACTATAATAAGGTGTATTTATATCTCCAGCATGGGTATGAAATTCCAAATCTGCTGAAATCGGAAACAAATCAGGTATGCGTCTCAACCCAAATAACCAACCGTCACAATGTTGTTCATTCTTGATGACGTCCAGTACTTCCTTTTTAGTTCCTAGGAGCTAAAGTTCAACTTTAGCTCCTAGGAAATAAAATTCAACTTTAGCTCCTAGGAACTAAATATGTTGCCTAGCAACCTACCTATTTTTGTGTCAGTAATAGAAACGTCAATTCAAGAGCTAATTTTGGTATCAAAATGGACGACTTTTGTGTCGGTTGCAGAAAAATGATATTTCGTGTTTTTTCTTTCAAATCACGATTTCCTACGAACCGGAGCTATTGAACGTTCCAAAACTTGCATTTAATTTGAATTCAGTATTTTTCCGAGGCTGAAAATAAAAAAAATTAAACCAATTCTGTTCATTTGGAATGTGGTGATTTTTTGCATATGGAGGTTCGAAGGCACGAGGACCAATAATATGAAGTAAGTTTTTTTGCAAAGAATTCCTAATATTATTTTATAAAAATCGGCCCATTTTTATTTCAATAAGAAAGCACGGCACTGTCCAACAGGATGTTCGTCTCCGAAAAACTGATAGGGTTTTTCATACCGGTTCCAATTTGGTAAAGATCAAACGTCTAATAGCTGATATATAGAGGGGGGGCGTTTGAAATTAGACATGGTGTAGAATCCAGTGGTGTACGCGGAATTTTTGAGGAATAATCTAATAATATATGGATTCTGGATTTTTCTGGAATGTGATCCCGTAGGCCTTGGTTTTCCAGAAAAATAGACGCCGCTTTGCTCCAAAATACATCTTTCTCCCCTCTACAATTAAAAAAAATGCCAAAATCGCTCCATAAATAAAAAATGGGTCATACTGTACATACATATGAAGTAGTTGCAGAATAGAACATTTTTGCACGTGGAGTGCGAGTAGGTCGCAATTCTATTTTTTAATTTGAAACACCCTGTATTTCATTCTTTTAATCGGGAGAACTCTTTCTTCTGATTTCAAACATATACTTCATTGAGGTTATCCTTGTCAGTTTTCGAAAAATATAGATTTTTTCGTATGAATCGATATATTTCGAAAACGAAAATATTAAATGAAGTTTCGACATTTTCGATCTCGTCAAGTTTTTCCGCCTAACATTGACAGTGTTCAATATTTCGAACTGATTTCGTAGAAAGGAATGGAACACATCTTGGAGTCTACTTGTGTGAATTCATTTCGATCCAATGTCCAAATAAGAATCACAATATTTTTTTTATATGCCCCTACATACGCAGTTTTTCACGGAAATAGTTGACTAACTAGGAAACCGTGGAGTCAAATATGGAAAACAAAAAACAGTTGTCCAGCAATTTTGACAGTGCATTCCAAAATGCAATTGAAAACAGGGTATCGCATTTGAAATACTCATCATCAGCCATCAATATCTTGGAATTCGTCACCCTATAGATATAAAAATGATATTTCAGGTGATATTATTCATGAAACCCTCTGTATTTGAATTTTGTCAATATATCTGACGGTTTGACTAATATCGAAAGAAAACACACTATTGGCTCACCCTATATACCAAAAATTTCTTTGTTTTTCTATTGTAAATATATTTGATTTTTTCTTTGTTATTTCTAACTATTTTTCCATATCAAATTTCACATGAAATTTTATCTTTCGGGAATTTATCTTTTAGAAAAGTGACGTAACTAATCAGTCATCAGTATAATGAATCATGAATGATTCAAGCCAGCCATTCACTAGACGTATATTAGATTTCGTCGCGTATGGTCGATTCAATTGGTTTAACAATATTTATTCATTATACAAGGGAAAAAGTATCAGATTTTAGCTCGAGGTTGTGTTGTCCCCCGAAGCTTAGCGGAAAGGCAAAAATACGAATCAATATTGAGAAGATATTACATTATATTAAAATCAGAAAATTCTCGACGTGAAATTTGAAGTTTTCAACTGGAATTACACCTACGTTGCAGGCATCTTTTTGTAGACATTTTTGTCATTCTTTTGTAGTTATCAAATATCTGTCAGTCAAACTCTGCGAAGTGGTTGTTTCGTGATTTATGTAACCGCGAGGTGGAATGGAAGATAAAAGGACTTGTAGTTCTTCCTCGGAGACGGTGTTTTGAGGACGTACTGTTGGGATCAGAATAAGACTTCTGCTTCATATAAACCAGCGACCGGTGATAAGTTTTTCATTCTCATTTACGAATTGAATTCAAGCCATTTCGAATATTTCTTCCAAATTTTATATTTGTTATGGAAGGCGATATATTGTAGAACATTTTTAGATAGTCATCTTTATGTCTCAATGGAGACACGACAGGTACCCTTGCGAGGGGAGAGTATCAACCCTTAGCATCGGTAAACCCTCGTTGCAACCCGGGTAGGTGCCTGATGGGTTAGGTATATAGAGTGTTTCTCGTTTAGGAGAAAATTTTTGGCTATCTGTTTCGGTCATTTTTTGAGTAATAGAAGAATATGTCGCGTTTCAGCAACGGAATTTGAGGAAAGTTTTCATATATATTTCAGTTCCTTATTCCATGTAATTTTGATAATTTTAGTTCTCAAAATATTTTTATTCGAGATATAATACCAACTATATGTTTTAGGTCGAAGCATCCACGAGGTATTGATAGACGGAAAAATTGTACAGAAGAAGAAACCAGACCAGAAACCAGCGACTGGTGATGAGTTTTTCATTCTTATTTACGAATTATAATCAATTTATTTCGAATAGTTCTTCCAAATTTTATATTTGTTATGGAAGTCGATATATCATAGAACATTTTTAGATACCTTTATGTCTCAATGGAGACACGACAGGTACCCTTACGAGGGAAGAGTACAGTGGCGTAGCGAGAGGTGTCGGGGCCCCGGTGCAACGAGGGTTGATGGGGCCCTAATTCACTGAGAAAATTTTCCAACCCTAGAGTTAAAGGTAGTTGAAGATCGAAAAAAAAGAACAGAATTGTTAAAAATGTATATTTCTTGTAGTGGCGTGTCGTAATGAGTTTGAAATTTGAGAAAGCTGATATGAGCAAAATTGCGCTACAGGCAATTCTTTTCGAAATTTCAAGGTCAAGCTGCCTGGTTCAGAAGTTCAGAATGAGAATCGAATAATATATTTGTCTCTTCAGTATGAATCTAGTAGCCTCATATCAGTTAATTTAATTTCCAATGAAAACAACTGGATGTACCTAAGTATTTTCCTGTTCGCCCGAATGAAGTCACGAAATGACAAAGTTTAAGAATTGTATTTGCAAATGTTGACGAGCCATGGCAGCCACCTGTTGTTGAAACAACTAATGTATTTTGTATCTGACAGTTATTATCAATGAGTATCATTTTATAATTCAAGATTTCAGTAGCATAGAAATGACTCCAACAGGGCAAGCAACTTAAATCAATTAAAAATTTAGGACACGTGTATAAGGACGCAAAGGTAAGTATATTCAGCCTGTGACCGTTTTGATTAGCTTCCAACCGAGCTTCCAACTGACGATTATGATCTGGTCTCGCTGCTGGCAGCGCTATTTCATATCGTAAAATCACAGTTGAGTTCAACATTCATAGGCGCCCAGCAATAATGATAAAGTAGGGAATATACACTCACCGGCAAAAAAAAACTGGCCACCATAAAATTTCACCCTGTAATTTTTTTAATTTTTGTCCGATTTTGGTGAAATTTCGACCAAACCGTATATTCATGTTTCGGAATATTTTCTTGAATATTAGGTCCCGAGGAAAGCTGATGGTTTCATCATTATACAGAGGCAAACAAAAGTTACTCTTTTACCCTTAACTTCCTATTGCCCTGTGGAAAAAGTGAGTGGTTAAACTTGGCATCATTATGTTTGGGATTGAAGTGTGATTCTTTCTTAACACAATTGTTCTTGATCCACGTCGATAACCACTTTACAACAGAAGATTAAAGTGTTTTAAGAAAGTATCGATTTCTTTTATTTTTATTAACAATTATTCAGAACCATTCTTCAACCTTCTGCTTCATCATGTTTTGAATTGAAGTTTGATCCTTTTTCGTCCCTTCTCAGCATATTGGTTCAATATTCACCTCAAAATCTTCTTTTAAAGAGAATATACAAGTGTTCGAAGAAAGTATGGATTTTTTTAATTTTTGTCAACAATAATTCAAAACCTCTGGAGTATCTTAGGGATGAACTTCAGAGGCTCACTCGCATTCGTATCCGGCCTTGTCAGAGACTCTTCAAAAGCTACAATTGAAGAATTTTAGTTATTCTCCAAGTCCACTTGAGGAATTTGATCAACTCGATGACAGGGCGGTTAAATGCTGTAATTCAAACTCGAGGAGGGCATTGATCGAAATTTCACAGGATTGAAAATGTTACAGGGTGAACAATTTGGGAAAAATTTATGGTGGCCGTTTTTTTTTGCCGGTGAGTGTATATTATGGAAAATATTCATAAAATGAGAACAAAACACAATCCGGTTATTACTGGGCCCCTGCGGGGCCCTAATGCCCCGGGGCCCCGGTGCACCGCACCGAACTGCCCTACGATAGCTACGCCACTGGAAGAGTATCAACCCTTGGCATAGGTAAACCCTCGTTGCAACCGGGGTAGTTGCCTGATGGGTTAGGTATATATAGGTATAGTGTTTCTTGTTTAGGAAAAAATTGTTGGCTATCTGTTTCGGTAATTTTTTGAGTAATAGAAGAATATGTCGCGTTTCAGCAACGGAATTTGGAAAAAGTTTTCATATAATTATATTTCAGATTCTTATTCCAGGTAACTTTCATGATATTCATTCTCAATATGTTTCAAATTCGAGAAATAATACCAACTATGTTTCAGATCGGAGAAGCCATAATCGAAGAAGAATTGTACAGAAGAGGAAACAAGATCAGAAACCATCGACCGGTGATAAGTTTTCCATTCTTATTTACTATTCTAGTAATTTCGGATAATTTCTTCCAAATTTTATATTTGTTGTGGAAGGCGATATATCATAGAACATTTTTAGATAGTCACCTTTATGTCTCAATGGAGACACGATAGGTATACCCTTACGAGGGAAGAGTATCAATCCTTGGCATCGATAAACCCTCGTTGCAACCGGGGTAGGTGCCTGATGATGGGTTAGGTATATACAGTGTTTCTCATTTAGGAGAAAATTGTTGGCTATCTGTTTCGGTCATTTTTTGAGTAATAGAAGAATATGTCGCGTTTCAGCAACGGAATTTGAGGAAAGTTTTCATATATATTTCAGTTCCTTATTCCATGTAATTTTCATAATTTTAGTTCTCAGAATATTTTAATTCGAGATATAATACCAACTTTATGTTTTAGGTCGAAGCATCCACGAGGTATTGATAGACGGAAAAATTGTACAGAAGAAGAAACCAGACCAGAAACCATCAGCGACTGGTGATGAGTTTTTCATTCTCATTTACGAATTATAATCAATTCATTTCAAATAGTTCTTCCAAATTTTATATTTGTTATGGAAGGCGATATATCATAGAACAGATGCCTGATGGGTTAGGTACCTATGTTTCTTGTTTAGGAGAAAATTGTATTGGCTATCTGTTCCGGTCATTCTTTGAGTAATAGAAGAATATGTCGCGTTTCAGCAACAGAATTTGAAAAAAGTTTTCATATATATTTCAGTTTCTTATTCTATGATGTAACTTTCATGATATATTAATTCTCATTTCTCAATATTTTTTAAATTCGAGATATAATAACCAACTATGTCTTTGATCGAAGAAGCCATAATCGACGGAAAAATTGTACAGAAGAGGAAACAATACCAGAAACCAGCGACCGGTGATGAGTATCTCATTCTTATTTGTTATTCTAGTCATTTCGAATATTTCTTCTAAATTTTATATATTTGTTATGGAAGGCGATATATCATAGAACATTCTTCGATAGTCACCTTTATGCCTCAATGGATATACGACAGATATCCTTACAAGAGGAGAGTAGGTATCGACTATCGACCCTTGGCATCGGTAAACCCAATGCAACCTGGGTAGGCGCCTGATGGGTTATGTATATACAGTTTTCAATCCCCAAATCATTCAAAATAGGAGATTCAATACCAACTATGTTTTAGATCAAAGAGTCTTGAGTTTCCCATTATCGTCATGAATTATATTCAATTTATTTCGAATGTTTCGCTGATTTCTGACAGAATTATATAATCGATAATATTGTGAGCACTCATATCAATACCTCTGATAGTTTTTGTCTATGCCGAGACCACGAGTCGAGACCGAGCTTTAGTAGGTAGAGTCCGACCAAGGATTATAAACTCTCCGACCACGTTAACTTTGGGACAGCATGTGACGCAACGCATATGCATATTCAATGCATACGCGACCACGTGCTGTCCCAAAGTTGTCGTGGTCGGACTCTACACGATTCCATTCTCTCTTTCTATTTACTTCCTGAAACGAAAATGGATGAAGGTGAATTATCTGTCCTATACTTTATCTTGCATTAACATTGACTGTTGTCCACACATTGACCGATATGCTATTTCAGAAATTCTTTGCTTGTTGTTGTCGGACGGTCAGACCTGTCGCTCAACGCTCAACGTAGCCTCAGTGTATCGTATACGTATACATTGATGTGAGTTGACCTAGGCATTAGCAAGCATGTGAACGCGCCTTCATCGCACCAAGCATGTAAGAGCAACTTTGGCGCCTTTTTATATTATTGTTGCAAAATAAAGTCGTTCACTGACTCCAACCAAACAAGGTCCAAACAGTCCAAATCCCAAGTCTAAAGTCTCATCCTGTTATCATAAGTGGAACATGTAGGAGAATTTTCTATACTTCTCATTCTGTGCTTTGTTGTTGTGGATATCGCACCTTCGCACCATCGCTCAGTATATATAATATGATTTCTATGACCATCGCACATATCACATATCGCATTATCAGTATTATCACATCGGCAACACTCAGAACTCAGACAACAGACATCGAACAGCCGATAGTCATCGTTGTCGTAGTCGTTGTCCGTATGGTTGTCCTTTGCCTCTGTCTGAGCCGTTGTCGATACTCATTGTCGCATGAGTCGTTACGTTACGTCAGCCGCAACTGTCATTGTCGCGAAGTGTCGCAGTACTCGCAGTTGCAACTTTCCAAGTTGCATGTTGCGTGTTGGGTGTTGCGTGAGTGCATGTTGCATGATTGGTGAAAAGACAATGAAGTAGGCCTAAATTGTGTTGTGTAATTAATTAAATCAAAACTGAAATTTTGAAAATGATCTTGTGATGTGTTAAGGAAACTAGTGTTGTATGATGCACTCATTATTAATCACTGGACGATTGTTATCGAGAGCAATTTGGAATGGAATCGCAAATGTATCGACTGCAGCGGACCCAAATGTTCAAAGAAAAACTGAGCCACATCTAGTATCGGCTGTTTGTGGATTTTCAAAGGGGAGAAAAACTCAAAGACTGATTAAAGGCCAATTCGGCGACGATGCCTGGTTCACAGCTAAATACAAATCCGCGGATGTTTTGGGTAAGTCATGGGATCTGTAAAAACGTAAAAACCATACCTAACCTAACTAACCTTTGATCATCTGACGTCTGTGGCCTTAGTAAAAAAATGTGTTAATAAACATATTTCAAAATGATAACTTCAACATATTTTATACCTACTTGAATAATTCATGATTACGGAAACACTGTTTTTATACTTCAGGACTTTCTACTATCTTGATTCATTTGGTCCCTATTTAACCGAGACCCCCCAAGACCTGAACATAAAGTACCTAATCAAATTGGGCATAATTTGATCAGGTAAAAATAATATATTATCTGTATTATTGATTATGATGTACCTAAAATTCTGTCATGAAACATTGTAAAAAGCTTCTCCAGAATTCATTCAGTATTTTAATTTCTTAATGTTTAGCCTAAGTGCCTACTATTGACCTCCCAATCGACCAATACTTCAACTGAGAGATTAATGATTATTCCAAAAACATTGATATTATTTGGTAGGTCTACCTTCAGTTCTTCCCAACCAAGTACCCAACGACCCAACCTGTACAGGGTGTATCTAAATAACACCGAAAAAATTCAAGGAGTGATTCCTTATGATATTCTAGCCAATAAAGTTCATATAAACATGTGTCCTAACTTGCTTTGTTGCGAGATACAGGGTATTAATATTTCCATGAAAAATCTTTCTTCTATCCATTTCTCAATTGTCTTTTCATCAATTCCAATAAAACTTTGTGGTTTTGTTAATACTAATATGGTGCTTCTTCTATTGCAATTAGATTCTAAATAATATTTTCAGTGGCGTCACAGTGGGTAAATTAAGCTATATTCATGGTGAATGTCATTGTACACAACTGTTTTTTTTTTAGTTTCATACTTTTATTAGATTGAACTATTGAAATAACAACTTTTTTATCCTCTAGGTGATTTCTGTATCTAGCTTAGTTTTTGAGGAAATTGAAATTTTAGGGCTTTCTCAGTCTCCATCCATACTGAATTCAGGCACCATGAAAGCTTATACAGGGGAGTTATAAATAAAAACAATCAATACTTCCAACTTCAATATCCTGGAGAATATCCTGAATCTCAAAAACAATATTTTATTTGCTAGAAAGTCACAAGGAAGCACCCCTTGAATTTTTCTTGTGTTATTTAGATACACCCTGTATAATTGACATGATTGAGCACATTTTGTTCAGATTACCACCTAGGAAGTTTACTCTACCAGTTAACATAATCATTATAGTTTGGGACTCTCATGGAGCTGTGGTTGATGTTATCTTCATACCATCTACTATTTCTTGGTTTTGAAAGTTATAGGTAATTTTTAATTGCAGGTGTGGCAGATGGAGTGGGAGGATGGAGGGCATATGGCATTGATCCTGGTGAATTTTCCTTACACCTGATGAAAACCTGTGAGCGTCTAGTGAAATTAGGTCGTTTCAATCCCACAAATCCCTCAGATCTTTTAGCAAAGAGTTATTATGAGCTGATGCATCATAAGAAAGCTATATTAGGTAAGTGACAATTGCATTAGTCAAGGATATTAAGGGAAGTGTGATTGAATATCATGTCATATCATATTGATCTTTAGCTTTTTTGTTCCAAAATATGAGTCCATTTGATTCATGTTACCTTCAGGCTCTTAGTGAAATAATTCTCCACAATTATTTTGTCTTCAATGATAAGTATTAAGATAATGTTGTGTTCTTCTGGGGACCTGTATACAAGGAGGGGTAATCCTCAGGGGCAATTCCCTGTACAGGTAGATGGCAATGAGAGGAAATGCAGGGCAGTGAAAGACAATATAAGTCACCAGTACTTATTCTTAGTTACAACTTGATGACAAATAGCAGAAAAGGCAGTGAGATGAAAAATAATATTGGTAATAATGGTAATTCCATCATCACTTCTTAACTGCAAATAATTTCTTTCAGTCATAATACATGATTGTTACAGAAGCTAGCAAAACCACTCACAAATTTCAACATGAGACATGTCACATAATTTTAGGCTCAGTTTATTACTCCATTCCCAAATTTGTTGCTTACAAAGAACTAATTTGAAATACAAATGATGCATTTTGAAATTGAATTTATAATTTTGAAACACATTTGATACATTTTGAGATTAAATTACCGAATTTGAAATGCAAATGATGCTTTTTGAAATCCAAATGACAATTTTGATGCACTGGGTCTGAATGATCTGCAGGTTCCTTTCATTGTTGGAGAACTTCTGTGCTAGTTTTCCCAGCCTCTTGCTAATTGGTTGTACATTAGTGAGTTGGTAGAGGAGTTCATTTGAAGGGTTGTGAAGGGGGTTTTGAGGATGTCATATTTTCGTGATTGCTCTCAGGCTACATCTTTCTGCTACTTCTAGATTCTTCATGGGTGGCTTTCTGGTGTTGCTGTATATTGGGTGAGCATATTCCAGTATGGGGCGGCATATGGCTTTGTAAATGTGAGCTGCTGTTTTTCTGCTAATTCCTCTCTTCTTATTTGTTAAGTTCCGGAAATGTTTGGCTCTCGTGATACACTTTTTTTTCATGAGTTTAGAGTGGTGATTAAAGTTTCAATTGACCATTTTTTAACTAAAATTGGAAAAGGTGTAGTAACAAAATGAACAGGGATGAGGTAACTGGTAAGTATGACATGGACAAGACATTACATTGACTTGGCAGACAGCTGACATCTTCTTGTGGCTGAAGGAAAGCATAGTGATGTTCCGGAATCTGAGGATCGGACATAACATCGACCATGTAATGTCCCTTTACTCTACTCCTCCCCCCCCCCCCCACACAAATAAAATGAACAACCACCATCTACGCCCAAGTACCTCAGTCAAATATCTTGGTATGAATTTAGACCAAAACTCAACTTCAATTACCATACTGCACTGGTTAATAGAAAACTCAGAGAAGAGCAAGAGCTAAAGCACCATTTTCAGAGCTCTAACATACAAAAACCAAGGTATTGATATCATAAAAGCAACAAAAATTTACAAATCAAGTTAGACCAACGAGCTACCTGAAAGAAGAACAAATGTGCAACCCCAGGTGCAACCCATACAAGTCAGACTGATTACCAGAAAATTTTGGCGCAAACCCCATAACATGGAAGTTATCGAACCCTTGAAGATCCCTAGACTTGATTAACAAGGCCACAAATCCATATACATATATGTTTGTATTAATTCCTAATATCCCTCATAACATCCTAATGAATTTATCAATTCAAAAATATTGATCGATTTTTCTTTCTTTCAAAGTTATGATGAAAAGTACATAGTTTCATTTCCATTTTATTGTAAAACCTCCAAAGCATTCAGCATTTTAAAGGACAGGGCCCTTCATTTATTGAGAACCTGTTATTAAGATCATTAAGAAACTCGACTATTATAGGCATCGGCAAACAGTTTTTCTAGCTAGCAGCATCATACTTTTTCAACTCTAAGTATGTCATGTCCAAATAATGTAATCCTTTTCACATCAATCTTCTTGTACTGTAGAACTTTTAATTATATAAGGTTATCTTTTCTGAGAGAAGAAAGAAGAAATAATTTTTTTCACGGTGGGTAAAACACATTATTTTGTTGACATGATTGTTGGACAAAAAATATCCCACAATTAGACATAAAACTCTATACGTCGGTACCGACGGACCTTAGATATTAATTATAAAAATACGTCTTTTAGGGCTGGTAAGTCTCTGATTATTTACATGGTGAAATGAAAATGACAAATATCTAACCTAACATCAGGTGGGCACTTCGAAGGCGCAAATTCATTACTGCATGGGAGATACCCTTCAGATTGTTTGCTATTCAGTGATTTGACCACGAATGACATTGACCTTTTAGTCTTCTGCACAATCAAAATGCACGAATTCAATACTACCGGAATTGGTGCATCTAGAGACAGGGTGCAATAAATAATCCAGGCGGAAGCATATTGTTGTAGTGAATTGCATTTTAACTTTTGTTGTAATAAATAATTTCAATAAAGTATGTTTTCAGTTCTTTTTAAACTTCGTTGTATGTAGTAATTTTTAATTAATGAATCACATTGATTCAGTTCTATTGGAATGAAATTATCTTTGATATTTATTTAAGGGCTTCAACGCGAGCGAAGCCGCGGGTAAAAGCGAGTAGAATATAAAAAAGTGGTCCCAAAATAGTAGTTAGGGAACTGGCTGCCAAAATTTCTATATGATCAGCACACGTGGCAGATGTTATTAATAGGGAAAATTATACCATAAAAAACATTGAGGACCACGTCTGCCACCATGATAGCGCTGCGTTGTCAATTGACAGCACTTTTTTTCATCTCTTGGAGCGCACGAAAGAAATTCCTATACTGTTCATGGAACAGGTTTATTTTTGTATCTACTGTAAAAATGTCACTTTGTGAAATGTCTTGTGTTAACAATTCAATGTTCTCTAATGTTTTTTTTAACTTTTGGAGGTTATAAGTTCTTGGGAATTCTTCCATTGGCAAAGAATTCCAAAGCTTCGCCTTTCTGTATACCAACGAGTTTTGGTAGACTGTTGTTCGACATTTTTTGAGGTCAACGACGAAGTGATGTGCTGACTGGACCTGTCGAGTTCGTTTGACTAGTATTGCTAGTGATGGGATTATAGCAGAGATTTCTGAGAAATATTTCCCGTGGAAGTATCTATAGAAAAGTGAACGGACTTTTCTACAGTGTTCTAATGGGTTCAGAGTTGGTGAGTGTGGCATCACCCACCAGGCGAGTGGCTCTTCTCTGTATGGAATCTAAGAGCATCAGCGTATGTTTGGGTGCTGAACTCCATATATGAGAACAGTATTCTAAGACTCGCCGTATCTGTGATTTGTTTATCATGAGAAGCTGTTGTGGTGTAAAGTAGATTTTCGCACGGAACAGGAAACCGAGTTTTTATGAAGCAGCTTTTGTGATAGATTGAACATGAATTTCCCGAATTTCCCATGAGAGAGTACTGCTGATGGTAATAGCGCGCATAGATATAGTGGTCTTGGTAGGAATGGTGGTACCAGACATTGTTATATCAGGCATACTGAGTTCCGCTTTTCTAGAGAATATACAGGCTTGCGTTTTGGTGGCGTTGAATTCAATTAGGTTGTTGGTTCTCCAGGCTGTAATTTCCACAAGATCTTCATTGACTCATTGACCAACTCTGAATTTATCATTTAAAAAAGTGAATATGAAGTGCACAATTGGCAAACCTGAATGGGCGTGTACACCTTAGTAGAACTTTCAACTCAAACCATGTTTATAATGATCCTTTTATACATAAATAATGATTGACGACATAATTCGATCGAAAAATTAACTGGAATGTTTTATTTTTGGACATAAATAATAGTACCTACTGAAAACGGACCCTCTTATGACGTAGAAACCTCATCTCGCCATAGTTAAAAGAAAATACCAAACGCTTGACGGAGACTGAGGCAACTGATATATTAATTATTTCAACTGTGATCTCGCGCTTATTCACTCTGTCAGAAATCATGTATCATTCATCTCTGTCTGGAATAGTCTTGTTTCAGTATTAGGGTTTTGACGTCACATCATCGCCTCGTTTTCAGAGGTCCGAAAAATCGGGGATTTCAATAATTTTTTATAAAACGTAGGGAGCTCACAGCAAGAAACGGTTTGCGGTGGTGAGCTAGTTTGGGCGAGTTCTATCGAATTATGAAATAAAATTTTTTTGTGATTTAAGCCCATTGTTTGAATAAAAATAATGAGAAAGATCCCAAAAATGGTCTGCCAGGATGGTGCCTTCGTGTTGTCAATTGACAGCACCCCAAATATGTTGAAAAAGAAGGTATGCTTCATTATACGCACATGCATGGACTGACGGGAGTGAAGTTAGCCACATCCACAAAATACACGGAGAAAAATTTATCGCCGAAAATGTGTTCAGCAATTTCACCCGATTTCAGATGGAATTTGAACGCATTTCAAAGGACGACTGAAGAGGGGTGAGAGCCTGAGTCGAATTTGATAGGGAGGTGGTGAATCGATAGTTTGTCAGGCCGTCTAAGGGGGTAGAAAAGGGGTTGAAAAACAAAAAATATCATTATCTCCGTTAATACTCGTTGTACATGGATTTTGGAGGCAGGAAACGATTCTACTGATTGTATTTGATAGAAAAGTGTTGAACTCATAGTTTGTCAGGCCGTCTAAGGGGGTAGAAAAGGGGTTGAAAAACAAAAAAAATCAATATCTTCGTTAATATTCGTTGTACATGGATTTTGAAGGCGGCAAACGAATCTACTAATCGAATTTGATAGGAAGGTGTTGAACTCATAGTTTGTCAGGCCGTCAAAGGGGGTAGAAAAGGGGTTGAAAACAAAAAAAAATCAATATCTTCGTTAATATTCGTTGTACATGGATTTTGAAGGCGGCAAACGAATCTACTAATCAAATTTGATAGGGAGGTGGTGAACTCATAGTTTGTCAGGCCGTCTAAGAGGGTAGAAAAGGGGTTGAAAAACAAAAAAAATCAATATCTTCGTTAATATTCGTTGTACATGGATTTTGAAGGTGACAAACGAATCTACTAATCGAATTTGATAGGGAGGTGGTGAACTCATAGTTTGTCAGGCCGTCTAAGGGGGTAGAAAAGGGGTTGAAAAACAAAAAAAAATCAATATCTTCGTTAATATTCGTTGTACATGGATTTTGAAGGCGGCAAACGAATCTACTAATCGAATTTGATAGGAAGGTGTTGAACTCATAGTTTGTCAGGCCGTCAAAGGGGGTAGAAAAGGGGTTAAAAACAAAAAAAAAATCAATATCTTCGTTAATATTCGTTGTACATGGATTTTGAAGACGGCAAACGAATCTACTAATCGAATTTGATAGGGAGGTGGTGAACTCATAGTTTGTCAGGCCGTCTAAGGGGGTAGAAAAGGGGTTGAAAAACAAAAAAAATCAATATCTTCGTTAATATTCGTTGCACATGGATTTTGAAGGCAGCAAACGGATCTACTAATCGAATTTGATAGGGAGGTGGTGGATCGATAGTTTGTCAGGCCGTCTAAGGGGGTAGAAAAGGGGTTGAAAAACAAAAAAAAATCAATATCTTCGTTAATATTCGTTGTACATGGATTTTGGAGGCAGGAAACGATCCTACTGATTGTATTTGATAGAAAAGTGTTGAACTCATAGTTTGTCAGGCCGTCTAAGGGGGTGGAAACGGGGTTGAAAAACAAAAAAAAATCGATATCTCCGTTAATATTCGTTGTACATGGATTTTGAAGGTGACAAACGAATCTACTAATCGAATTTGATAGGGAGGTGGTGAACTCATAGTTTGTCAGGCCGTCAAAGGGGGTAGAAAAGGGGTTGAAAACCAAAAAAAATCAATATCTTTGTTAATATTCGTTGTACATGGATTTTGAAGGTGACAAACGAATCTACTAATCGAATTTGATAGGAAGGTGTTGAACTCATAGTTTGTCAGGCCGTCAAAGGGGGTAGAAAAGGGGTTGAAAAACAAAAAAATCAATATCTTCGTTAATATTCGTTGTACATGGATTTTGAAGGCGGCAAACGAATCTACTAATCGAATTTGATAGGAAGGTGTTGAACTCATAGTTTGTCAGGCCGTCTAAGAGGGTAGAAAAGGGGTTAAAAACAAAAAAAAAATCAATATCTTCGTTAATATTCGTTGTACATGGATTTTGAAGGTGACAAACGAATCTACTAATCGAATTTGATAGGAAGGTGTTGAACTCATAGTTTGTCAGGCCGTCAAAGGGGGTAGAAAAGGGGTTAAAACAAAAAAAAAAATCAATATCTTCGTTAATATTCGTTGTACATGGATTTTGGAGGCAGGAAACGATTTTACTGATTGTATTTGATAGGGAAGTGTTGAACTCATAGTTTGTCAGGCCGTCTAAGGGGGTAGAAAAGGGGTTGAAAAACAAAAAAAATCATTATCTCCGTTAATACTCGTTGTACATGGATTTTGGAGGCAGGAAACGATTTTACTGATTGTATTTGATAGAAGAGTGTTGAACTCATAGTTTGTCAGGCCGTCTAAGGGGGTGGAAACGGGGTTGAAAAACAAAAAAAATCGATATCTCCGTTAATATTCGTTGTACATGGATTTTGAAGGTGACAAACGAATCTACTAATCGAATTTGATAGGGAGGTGGTGAACTCATAGTTTGTCAGGCCGTCTAAAGGGGTTGAAGAGGGGTTGAGAACAAAAAAAAATCAATATCTTCGTTAATATTCGTTGTACATGAATTATGAAGGCGGCAAACGAATCTACTAATCGAATTTGATAGGAAGGTTTTGAACTCATAGTTTGTCAGGCCGTCTAAGGGGGTGAAAACGGGGTTGAAAAACAAAAAAAATCGATATCTCCGTTAATATTCGTTGTACATGGATTTTGAAGGTGACAAACGAATCTACTAATCGAATTTGATAGGAAGGTGTTGAACTCATAGTTTGTCAGGCCGTCAAAGGGGGTAGAAAAGGGGTTAAAAACAAAAAAAAATCAATATCTTCGTTAATATTCGTTGTACATGGATTTTGAAGGCGGCAAACGAATCTACTAATCGAATTTGATAGAGAGGTGGTGAACTCATAGTTTGTCAGGCCGTCTAAGGGGGTAGAAAAGGGGTTGAAAAACAAAAAAAATCAATATCTTCGTTAATATTCGTTGTACATGGATTATGAGGGCGGCAAACAAATTTACTAATCGAATTTGATAAAGAAGTGGTGAACTCATAGTTTTGTCAGGCCGTCTAAGGGGGTAGAAGAGGGGTTGAGAACAAAAAAAATCAATATCTTCGTTAATATTCGTTGTACATGAATTATGAAGGCGGCAAACGAATCTACTAATCGAATTTGATAGGAAGGTGTTGAACTCATAGTTTGTCAGGCCGTCTAAGGGGGTAGTAGAGGGGTTGAAAAACAAAAAAAAAAACTCCGTTAATATTCGTTGTAATGGATTTTGAAGGCGGCAAACGATTCTACTAATCTAATTTGATTGGAAGGTGTTGAATTCATAGTTTGTCAGGTCGTCTAAGAGGGAAGGAAGGGAGTTGAAAAAGGAAATAAATCATTATCTCCGATAAGATCAGTTATGTTGATGAAGAAATACAAAGTCATGACAAAATGAACAGCAAGTTCAGAAATATGAGTTATCTGAGAATTCAGATATTTTGTTATATCTGATATTGAATTGTATTTCTACTGATTCTGCTATTGCTGAACAAACACTCATGTAATTTCTGAGTCTTCGAAAAAATATGTGGAATAGTTTTCCATCGAAAAAGATTAAATGTCATGTTCATAAGATTCTTTGAGTTTTATCAAAAAATAATCGATAGATTTCATTTCAAATGTCATTGATTATCAATATTGTAAGATGGTGTGAACTCACATTTTTTTACAATTGCATGTGGAATAATCTGCAAAAAATTTATAAAATTAATGACAATTTTGAAGAAATGCTTCATTAAAAAATATATTTTGTTAGGATGAACTTGAAAAAACGATCCATAACAGCTTTCAGACAAGAAATCGTATAATCTATTTTTCATGACTCATCAGACGGAAACTATTATTCTCGAGTCGCGAAAGAGTTTACTCTGGTTAAGTTTCCGCAGATGGATCCAACCATAGATGTAGATTATGAAATACATAGAGCGGCAGCACCTCCTTACAGTTCAGAAACGCCAAATTTGTCGCTATCACGATTCTTTATTAAATTGAATAATGTTCATATCTTCGCACGTTGGAGGGGGGCTATTATGAAAGAAAAGAAACGAAAAATATTTAAAATTTTGCATCCTAAATAGATCTTTATTGATTAATTATAAAACTCAACAGATAGAACTCTATAAAAAATGGTAACACTTCGAAAATAACGTTTATTAAGTAGAGGATACACTACCCAATGTACAAAATGATTTTTTATGATGAAAAAAAAAATAAGGTTCTCAATCAGATTATCTAGGTTCCCGGAAAGTGTTATTATGAAAAAACTCACTGATTTTGTATAAGAACATCATAAACGGCATATTTTGTAAATTTTTGGATACATTCATAATTCTTTTCTGATTGATTAGGTGAGGAAACTGAAATTCTACTCACAGGGAACCATTCATTCATCTTCGAGAAAAGTACACCTGACAGATGATGTGGGGTATACATCATCTATGTTTGAATTGTCCTATGATTTGGTAGCTCGAGGACTACCATACGCAGAGAACAAAAGTTTAATATCCCAACATTCAGATAAACAATTTGTATATAACTTGAAAGGGAAAATCGAATTGACCACTCTATCTGTACCGTTTGATTCCTAATACAGAATATACTGATACAAATTGGGAACAAATTGTTTAGACACAATTTTCGTGCCACTACACATAAATAGGAACCATTGGTGTTTGATTATTGCTAATATGAAAGAAAAACAGTTTATCTATTTGGATCCCAGAGGAAGTAATTCGATGAAGATGGCTGAAAGACATCTCAACACATTTTTGAACTTCCTAGGGAAATATAATGACCACAAAATGCCAATTTTATCTACAAATTCATGGGAGATTACATTGAAAAATCACGTCAAACAAACTGACACTTTTAATTGCGGAGTTTTTATTTTATATTTTTCCGAAATGTATATCAAACAGAAATCTCTTTTGACCCCTGTGGATATCTTTTCGTACAGGAAAAAAATTAAATCATTCCTATTGAAATCCTCTGATGACATGGAAAGTTTATGTTTGATATGTGGTGATAATGTACAAACAATGGAAAATAAATGTTTCAAATGTCTAAGAATATACCACCAGAAATGTTATGAATTGAAAAATTCAGAATGCAAACTTTGTAGTTCACAGTGAGCAATGAACATTATTATAGAGGAGATATTTGCTCCAACGAAGTTGGATTTTAATGTTCTATAAGATGTAACGCAAATACATCAGAAAACGAAGTGGAATATCCTAAACAATTTGTTCCCAATTTGTATCAGTATATTCTGTATTAGGAATCAAACGGTACAGATAGAGTGGTCAATTCGATTTTCCCTTTCAAGTTATATACAAATTGTTTATCTGAATGTTGGGATATTAAACTTTTGTTCTCTGCGTATGGTAGTCCTCGAGCTACCAAATCATAGGACAATTCAAACATTGATGATGTATACCCCACATCATCTGTCAGGTGTACTTTTCTCGAAGATGAATGAATGGTTCCCTATGAGTAGAATTTCAGTTTCCTCACCTAATCAATCAGAAAAGAATTATGAATGTATCCAAAAATTTACAAAATATGCCGTTTATGATGTTCTTATACAAAATCAGTGAGTTTTTTCATAATAACACTTTCCGGGAACCTAGATAATCTGATTGAGAACCTTATTTTTTTTTTCATCATAAAAAATCATTTTGTACATTGGGTAGTGTATCCTCTACTTAATAAACGTTATTTTCGAAGTGTTACCATTTTTTATAGAGTTCTATCTGTTGAGTTTTATAATTAATCAATAAAGATCTATTTAGGATGCAAAATTTTAAATATTTTTCGTTTCTTTTCTTTCATAATAGCCCCCCTCCAACGTGCGAAGATATGAACATTATTCAATTTAATAAAGAATCGTGATAGCGACAAATTTGGCGTTTCTGAACTGTAAGGAGGTGCTGCCGCTCTATGTATTTCATAATCTACATCTATGGTTGGATCCATCTGCGGAAACTTAACCAGAGTAAACTCTTTCGCGATTCGAGAATAATAGTTTCCGTCTGATGAGTCATGAAAAATAGATTATACGATTTCTTGTCTGAAAGCTGTTATGGATCGTTTTTTCAAGTTCATCCTAACAAAATATATTTTTTAATGAAGCATTTCTTCAAAATTGTCATTAATTTTATAAATTTTTTGCAGATTATTCCACATGCAATTGTAAAAAAATGTGAGTTCACACCATCTTACAATATTGATAATCAATGACATTTGAAATGAAATCTATCGATTATTTTTTGATAAAACTCAAAGAATCTTATGAACATGACATTTAATCTTTTTCGATGGAAAACTATTCCACATATTTTTTCGAAGACTCAGAAATTACATGAGTGTTTGTTCAGCAATAGCAGAATCAGTAGAAATACAATTCAATATCAGATATAACAAAATATCTGAATTCTCAGATAACTCATATTTTCTGAACTTGCTGTTCATTTTGTCATGACTTTGTATTTCTTCATCAACATAACTGATCTTATCGGAGATAATGATTTATTTCCTTTTTCAACTCCCTTCCTTCCCTCTTAGACGACCTGACAAACTATGAATTCAACACCTTCCAATCAAATTAGATTAGTAGAATCGTTTGCCGCCTTCAAAATCCATTACAACGAATATTAACGGAGTTTTTTTTTTGTTTTTCAACCCCTCTACTACCCCCTTAGACGGCCTGACAAACTATGAGTTCAACACCTTCCTATCAAATTCGATTAGTAGATTCGTTTGCCGCCTTCATAATTCATGTACAACGAATATTAACGAAGATATTGATTTTTTTTGTTCTCAACCCCTCTTCTACCCCCTTAGACGGCCTGACAAACTATGAGTTCACCACTTCTTTATCAAATTCGATTAGTAAATTTGTTTGCCGCCCTCATAATCCATGTACAACGAATATTAACGAAGATATTGATTTTTTTTGTTTTTTCAACCCCTTTTCTACCCCCTTAGACGGCCTGACAAACTATGAGTTCACCACCTCTCTATCAAATTCGATTAGAAGATTCGTTTGCCGCCTTCAAAATCCATGTACAACGAATATTAACGAAGATATTGATTTTTTTTTTGCTTTTAACCCCTTTTCTACCCCCTTTGACGGCCTGACAAACTATGAGTTCAACACCTTCCTATCAAATTCGATTAGTAGATTCGTTTGTCACCTTCAAAATCCATGTACAACGAATATTAACGGAGATATCGATTTTTTTTTGTTTTTCAACCCCGTTTTCACCCCCTTAGACGGCCTGACAAACTATGAGTTCAAAACCTTCCTATCAAATTCGATTAGTAGATTCGTTTGCCGCCTTCATAATTCATGTACAACGAATATTAACGAAGATATTGATTTTTTTTTGTTCTCAACCCCTCTTCAACCCCTTTAGACGGCCTGACAAACTATGAGTTCACCACCTCCCTATCAAATTCGATTAGTAGATTCGTTTGTCACCTTCTAAATCCATGTACAACGAATATTAACAGAGATATCGATTTTTTTTGTTTTTCAACCCCGTTTCCACCCCCTTAGACGGCCTGACAAACTATGAGTTCAACACTCTTCTATCAAATACAATCAGTAAAATCGTTTCCTGCCTCCAAAATCCATGTACAACGAGTATTAACGGAGATAATGATTTTTTTTGTTTTTCAACCCCTTTTCTACCCCCTTAGACGGCCTGACAAACTATGAGTTCAACACCTTCCTATCAAATTCGATTAGTAGATTCGTTTGTCACCTTCAAAATCCATGTACAACGAATATTAACGGAGATATCGATTTTTTTTGTTTTTCAACCCCGTTTTCACCCCTTTAGACGGCCTGACAAACTATGAGTTCAACACCTTCCTATCAAATTCGATTAGTAGATTCGTTTGTCACCTTCAAAATCCATGTACAACGAATATTAACGGAGATATCGATTTTTTTTGTTTTTCAACCCCGTTTTCACCCCCTTAGACCGCCTGACAAACTATGAGTTCAACACCTTCCTATCAAATTCGATTAGTAGATTCGTTTGTCACCTTCAAAATCCATGTACAACGAATATTAACGAAGATATTGATTTTTTTTTGTTTTTAACCCCTTTTATACCCCCTTTGACGGCCTGACAAACTTTGAGTTCAACACCTTCCTATCAAATCCGATTAGTAGATTCGTTTGCCGCCTTCAAAATCCATGTACAACAAATATTAACGAAGATATTGATTTTTTTTGTTTTTCAACCCCTTTTCTACCCCCTTTGACGGCCTGACAAACTATGAGTTCAACACCTTCCTATCAAATTCGATTAGAAGATTCGTTTGTCACCTTCAAAATCCATGTACAACGGATATTAACGGAGATATCGATTTTTTTTGTTTTTCAACCCCGTTTTCACCCCCTTAGACGGCCTGACAAACTATGAGTTCAACACCTTCCTATCAAATTCGATTAGTAGATTCGTTTGCCGCCTTCATAATTCATGTACAACGAATATTAACGAAGATATTGATTTTTTTTGTTCTCAACCCCTCTTCTACCCCCTTAGACGGCCTGACAAACTATGAGTTCACCACTTCTTTATCAAATTCGATTAGTAGATTTGTTTGCCGCCCTCAAAATCCATGTACAACGAATATTAACGAAGATATTGATTTTTTTTGTTTTTCAACCCCTTTTCTACCCCCTTAGACGGCCTGACAAACTATGAGTTCACCACCTCTCTATCAAATTCGATTAGAAGATTCGTTTGCCGCCTTCAAAATCCATGTACAACGAATATTAACGGAGATATCGATTTTTTTTGTTTTTCAACCCCGTTTTCACCCCCTTAGACCGCCTGACAAACTATGAGTTCAACACCTTCCTATCAAATTCGATTAGTAGATTCGTTTGTCACCTTCAAAATCCATGTACAACGAATATTAACGAAGATATTGATTTTTTTTTGTTTTTAACCCCTTTTATACCCCCTTTGACGGCCTGACAAACTTTGAGTTCAACACCTTCCTATCAAATCCGATTAGTAGATTCGTTTGCCGCCTTCAAAATCCATGTACAACAAATATTAACGAAGATATTGATTTTTTTTGTTTTTCAACCCCTTTTCTACCCCCTTTGACGGCCTGACAAACTATGAGTTCAACACCTTCCTATCAAATTCGATTAGAAGATTCGTTTGTCACCTTCAAAATCCATGTACAACGGATATTAACGGAGATATCGATTTTTTTTTGTTTTTCAACCCCGTTTTCACCCCCTTAGACGGCCTGACAAACTATGAGTTCAACACCTTCCTATCAAATTCGATTAGTAGATTCGTTTGTCACCTTCAAAATCCATGTACAACGAATATTAACGGAGATATCGATTTTTTTTTTCAACCCCGTTTTCACCCCCTCAGACGGCCTGACAAACTATGAGTTCAACACCTTCCTATCAAATTCGATTAGTAGATTCGTTTGTCACCTCCAAAATCCATGTACAACGAATATTAACGAAGATATTGATTTTTTTTGTTTTTCAACCCCTTTTCTACCCCCTTTGACGGCCTGACAAACTATGAGTTCAACACTTTTCTATCAAATACAATCAGTAGAATCGTTTCCTGCCTCCAAAATCCATGTACAACGAGTATTAAGGGATATAATGATTTTTTTTGTTTTTCAACCCCTTTTCTACCCCCTTAGACGGCCTGACAAACTATCGATTCACCACCTCCCTATCAAATTCGACTCAGGCTCTCACCCCTCTTCAGTCGTCCTATGAAATGCGTTCAAATTCCATCTGAAATCGGGTGAAATTGTTGAACACATTTTCGGCGATAAATTTTTCTCGGTGTATTTTGTGGATGTGGCTAACTTCACTCCCGTCATGGACTGATGTTTAGTTTTCTCATGAATACCAAGAAAATCGATGAGGCAGACATCCATGCCTCTGATAGTCCAAAGGCAGACCATTAGAATAAACAGTATGACAAAGATAAGGTTGCCGTGATAATGCAAAGCCCTGGATGTCTGCCTCGTCGATTTTCATCGTTTTCACGATGATTGTGACCATCAGCTCCAAAGGAAGACATGTGCATATGATGTAGTAGCCTCCCCCCCCCCCATCTTTTAATCAAATTAGGAGCACTGTAACGCAAAAATGCAGGAACATAAGACCTTAATTGACTGGACCAAATCGATTCTCATTGATCTTAACTTCAAGCCAAATCGATGTGAAACGTGTGCGAATCATATACCAAAATGACAGCGTGCTCCCTAACTTTCTGATGTTTCACCTATTCTTTGCTTTTGGCTGTTTTCAAATTTCAATTTCCTGCTCTTACCGATGTTGAATGCATTATTGATTTGTTCTTTTGGCTGTTTAGTCGATTTAAAGAGCAACATACTTGATTACCTGCCTGATTTCCCGATTTTTGACCTAGTTTTTAGTTAAACTTATCTCCAACATGTCTTCTTAGGTAACTTTTTTCGTCAATAGTTCATTATCTATTTGTAATTTCATAATCTTTGCAGGTATTTTATGTGTCTGAAGATGGCCGTTGAGCCGAAACTAGACACAAACTTGGTTTGGTAATATAATTTATTGTGGTTGACCGACTTTGTGTTATACCGTGTTATACTGAATCTGAGACAAGTTGAGGTTTGGTGTGAAAAAACTGGAACTGTTTCAATTAATTTCATCATTTGCAATTCGTTGTTATTCTTTGGCATTCCTAGGAACCCCGTGGAATTCATTGAAATTCTTTGGATTTTTTTGATAATTTGAAGCTTCTTTTAAACCTGGTTTCCCCCGGTTTCCCCATTCACCTCATCATTCGGAACTTTTGGAATTCCTTCGAATTCATTGGAATATCTTGAAATCCCCTGGTGTTCCTTGGAATTACTTGGAAGTTCTTGCGCAACGCAAGAGTTGAGTGTACAGTGTGTCCAGTCTTAGATGCTTATGCGTGATATCTCAGTTATCTTTCGAGATAGAACCTTGCAGTTTTTGAAACCTGGTTTCCATTCACCTCATCATTCGGAACTTTTGGAATTCCTTCGAATTCATTGGAATATCTTGAAATCCCCTGGTATTCCTTGGAATTACTTGGAAGTACTTGCGCAACGCAATAGTTGAGTGTACAGTGTGTCCAGTTTTTGATGCTTTTGTGTGATATCTCAGTTATCTTTCGAGATAGAACCTTGCAGTTTTCGCGGTATTGTGCCACTTTCTTGTGAAACTCAAGATGGGCTAATCAGATTTTGCATAACTGTTTCCGCTCATGAGGTACAGGGCAATTTTGAAAATTTATGCTTTTTGGGCCCTCTCTATATTTACGAAGTTTCTCAGCAAAAATGGCAAATTAAAATCTCATCCCATAGAGAATTTCACGCAGAATCCAGTGGCGCACTCAGCATTTTTTGTCAGTGTATGGTTTAGGAGATACGATTCAAACTTATGATTTATGATAAATGGAACACCCTGTATTTTATCAGGTTATTTAATCCCTTATTTGTTTCTTCTCAAAATGATATATAATGTATAAATATAAAATTTTCAAAAATGCTCCAATATCACTAAAACATTGAATTTTAATTGGTTTTGTCCTCTTCATGGAAAAATCAAAAGAAATATTCCTTCAATTGGAACTTCTTTTATATGAAAAATCCATAGCCCACTATTAAAATTCAATTTTAGGAGCATTTTTGAAAATTTTATATTCATACATTATATTTCATTGTGATGGAAAAGAAATAAGGAATTTAATGAGCCTATAAAATACAGGGTGTTCCTTTTGAAAAATCATAAGTTTGAGTCGTATCTCCAAAACCGGACTTGGAAAAAAAAAATTTGTGCGCCACTGGATTCTGCGTAAAATTCTATATGGGATGAGAATTCAATTTGACATTTTCGCTGAGAAACTTCGTAGATATAGAGGAGGTCCAAAAAGTATAAATCTTCAAAATCGCCCTGTATCTCATAAACGGAAAAAGTTATCTGATTAGGCCATCTTGAGTTTCACAAAAAAGTGGCACAGGACTGCGAAAACCGCGAGGTTCTATCTCGAATGATTACTGAGATATCACGCAAAAGCACGAAAACTGGACACACTGTACAAAAGTTCGACCGCGGTTTACCTATTGATTTATTTATAGTAATTTTTCGCAATCTACAATTATACAGATATTGAAACATATTCATTTAAATTCTTCAGTTATTGATTTATTGAAATATTGGACCATTGCCTAACTTTAATTCTCAATTTGGCTGCTTGCCGAAAACTTGTTAGTGACGCAAAAAGCCCTGGACACGAGACTAGAAATATCTTGGCACTAAAGAAGGAGCAATTATCCATTATTAGGAAATTCAAATGTACTCGTGAAATTTCTTGAAAATGCAGCCAATATCCTAATCTCGCCACTCCGGAAAATTTGATTTGAATTGAGACAATGTCTTCAAACTGTATTTTATCGGTATTTTATAATATATAATAATAATATACACTAGATAATTTTTTCAAAATTTTTGAGGGATGATCCACTCTTATTCCAAAGATATACAGGGTCTCTAAAAATATGAGGATTTAGCCCAATTTACCTCATCCTAAAAGTTGATAGTTTCCGAAATGGAAATACACATCAAAAACTGAGTTAAAAACGTTCTTCAACCCAACTCCTATCTGATCAACTTAATCGATAGGACGATCCACAATCAAAATGCACCACCATAAAAAAAACATTCTTGATGATGAAAGTTCAAGAATTACATTCCCGAACAGTGAAATTGCACTGCGAATGTATTCGATTTTGATCATCGAATCGCACAAAAATGAAAATTATAAAAAATAGACTTCGAACTTCGATGGGACACAACCTTCTTCCAGATAATTCTTGTTTTTGACAATATTTCTATCGGGTGTTTCTTAAGTACGCGTAAAAATTACAGGGGCATATGGCTGACGTCAAAATGATAAGAAAATTTCGGATAAGCAATATAAGCATATGTCCGAAAGTTATTCATTTCTGAGATATAAAAGTGTCAAAGTTTGACTCTTTCTCCTGTTTTTTTGAGAATAAATTCAGAAATGAAAGGGATATTAGAGTGAAATTTGGTATCTCACCCGAATATCACGATTATTTTGGAACTCATTCACAAAAAACCGAAATAACAATCAAAATTTTACACTCTGTATCTTAGGATGAATAACTTGCGTACATATCTTTATACAAACTTTTTTCTTATTTAAACGTCAGCAACATGCTCCTGATTTAATCACACGTACTTAAGAAACACCCTATACAGGGTGTCCCTAGACCAGTGGGACAGTTGAATATCTCCTGAACCAATAGGAATATTCAGAATATTATATTTCCACATCATATCGCATTATAAGTGCTAACTTCAGGAATGACTATATTTTCTACGAGGGGCGCAAGAAAGGCTCACAAAAGCGAACATCAATTTTTTCTAATGGTACACCCTGTATTTCATTGCATTTTCATATTCTCCTTGAAAAGCTGAATTCAACGACCTAGCTCACTTGGGGTCTAGTGGGAATGATTTCCGAGATAAAGGGTGTGGAAAATCGAGATTTTTCATTTTTGGGAATTTTTTGTGTCAAAACTATTCATTATTGGTCAGAACGGCTCACATGTCCATGTCTTAACTTTTGATTTACTATTTACTCGTATTTAATTGAAACAAATACCGGGTGGTGTAGAATTCTGACTGAAACTGAGAATTCTACACCACCCTGTATTTGTTTCAATTAAATACGAGTAAATAGTAAATCAAAAGTTAAGACATGGACATGTGAGCCGTTCTGACCAATAATGAATAGTTTTGACACAAAAAATTCCCAAAAATGAAAAATCTCGATTTTCCACACCCTTTATCTCGGAAATCATTCCCACTAGACCGAGGGGTAAATCTCCAGGAAAAATGTGTACACCAGACTTCCAGTTAACATAGACTTTCAAAGACTTCCAAAGACATCCAGAGACTTCCAAAGACTTCCAAAGTTTCCCAAAGTTTCCCAAAGACTTCCAAAGACATCCAAAGACTTCCAGAGACATCCAAAGAATACCAAAGACTTCAGAAGACATCCAAAGACTCCCAAAGACTTCCAAAGACATCCAAAGAATTCCAAAGACTTCCAACGTAGTGTACACCAGACTTCCAAGGAGATTTACCCCTCGCACTAGACCCCAAGTGTGCTAGGTCGTTGAATTCAGCTCTTCAAGGAGAATATGAAAATGCAATGAAATACAAGGTGTACCATTAGAAAAAATTGATGTTCGCTCTTGTGAACCTTTCTTGCGCCCCTCGTAGAAAATATAGTCATTCCTGAAGTTAGCACTCATAATGCGATATGATGTGAAATTATAATATCCTGAAAATTCCTATTGGTTCAGGAGATATTCAACTGTCCCACTGGTCTAGGGACACCCTGTATATGTTAAAATAATTTAGTTGGTTTCGCAAAAAATTATTGACCGAGAAATTTGTTAATTTTGTATGGAAAACAATTAGGAGCCAGGGGCCTCCACTCTTTTGTTGCCCCAGGGCCTCCAGACCTCTAAATCCGGCTATGCTGCTTAGTATATATGGAAAGAACACTGAACAGTTTTCTAAGAATATTCTTGCCATTCATATGTTGAGAATCATAGAATGTGAGAACGGAAGCATATTCGTTCCATACCGTCTTTTTCTAGCTTTCTGAAAGCTTCAATTGCATTTCAGAATAGTCACTTGTATTTCAGAAAGCATCAATTATTGAATTTCAGAATAGTCACTTGTATTTCAGAAAGCATCAATTATTGAATTTCAGAATAGTCACTCGTATTTCAGAAAGCTTCAATTGTATATAAGATTAGTCCTCGGATTTGTCAATACAATTTCAGAAAGCATCAATTGTATTTCAGAATGTCTCATTTGGATTTCAACTGATATTTTCTGAAATAAAATTGACGCTTTCTGAAATACAAGTTACAATTCTGAAATTCAATTGACGCTTTCTGAAATTCAATTGACTATTCAGGAATACAATTGACGTTTTCTGAAATTCAACTGGAGAAGGTGTAGAAGTCAGTCGGTATTTTCATTTGTATTAAGAAAATTTCCTGTGGAATGCACCTAACAATATCTCTGATCAAATAAAATAATGGAATGTACTTTATTATTAGCTACATCTGGTACAATTAGGCAACCTTCGTCAACACCTAATGCAACACAAATGTAGGCTAATCTTTTCACTAGAACTACTAGAGGTCAGTCGGTGTTTGGGATACTTATAATTCACGGTATAATTCATATAAGTTCTGGTGCCATACTGGGGTTCACACAAACATATTCTCATTTTTTTTAAGATAATTCCATGTGGAATGCACCGTAGTAGAGATAATATCTCTGATCAAATAAAATAATAAAATGTACTTTATTATTAGCGAAATCTGGTGGAATTAGGCAACCTTTGTCCACAACGAATGCAACACAAAAAATGTAGGGTACAATTTTCACTAGAACTACTAGAAGTCAGTCGGTGTTGTACATATATTTCAACATTTTCTCATTTTCATAAAGATAATTTTTTGTGGACTACACTGTAGTCTACCTTGCATGAGATACTCGATGAGATAAAATATCTCTGATAAAATAAAATAATAGAATGTAATTTATTATTAGCTACATCTGGTGCAATTAGGGAATTAGGCAACATTTGGCAACACCGAATGAACATTACTAACCTACGTTACATTTTAATTTCATTCCCAATCCCAACATATTTTTCTGTTCCGCCTAACTGCGGATTCACATGACTCGCTGACGTCACGTTATCACAAGTGTTGTGTGGAATGCTAATTTAGGTATTTCCAGTCGGCTAAATGAATCGACTGATTATTATTATCATCGAGATTATTATTCTTGGTCTGTTTCGAGTGTCACACGTATTCGTTATCTGCTTTTGCATACAGTGCACATTTCATTGGCGTTCCTATTTTTGAGGAATGGCGGGGGTCATTACTCTCACTCCCTTAGAACCGTTACAAAACTATGATAATATAGGCTCGAGTATAGGAGAATGCAGATTTGCTAATTTGCTAAATTGTAAATACAGTACACATACAGTTCTCTCATCAGTGCAGGGTAGTCTCTAGCCAGCAGTCCGAAGACCGCCGGTTAAGCGTAACCTGGCCCAACGAATTGAATAAGTATTGAATATAACTTTTCCAATATGATTAAATATATTAGGATTGTACTCTACATGAATTGTTGATATCATTTGAATAAGGAAGGATACAGAGCTACGAATTATCTGATTGGACTGGTCATTGTTATTCTGAATTCTTGCCGTTATTAATTAGTTTTTTCACTATGTCTAGTTCGCAGTGCATAGTTGTGAAATGTTTATAGCGAGTTCATCTCATTTAATAATTGTTGTTACCAATCATATGACACTTTATTAGTAGAAATTAGTTCGCGTATGTTTTTATAACATAACAACGGTCCCTATATAATTGAATAAATTGGTTATTGTTCACAGAATGGAAATATTATGTTAACATGAGCACATGAGTCCAAGTTATACAACAGAAAACCTTACCTAGCATGATCGTATTCCTTACCTATAACCCGACATATTATTATATTAGACTGTGACTATTTTAACACTATAAATTACACCGGTATTACAGGGTATTAATATTACTCAATTGTCTTTCCATCAATTTCAATAAAACGTTGTGGTTTTGTTAATATTAATATGGAGCTTCTTCTGGTACAATTAGATTCGAAATAATATTTCCAGGGGCGTCACAGTGGGTTAATTTAATAATGTCATCTTATGCCACCAGTTTTTCTGAGTTTCATATTTTTATTAGATTGAAATAACAACTTTTTTAGAAGAAGAATCATAGTATGTAACGCGTTTATGAACTCTTCTAGACACCCGTTCATCAAACACTCGCTCCACTCTGCTCCGCTCGTGCTTAAAATACCCGTTACTAAAAGGACGTTTATAACACTTGTTACATAATATACTATTATCGAACGGTACCTGTGCCAATCACTATCCTGAACAAAATGATTGAAAAATAGCACTTTCCTGTGCGTTAATTTGCAATCAATTTCGCGATTTGATGACCAAATAAGAATTATGCCATTCGATACCAATTGAATGGTGGATCTTTCAGTATCTCAAAGTTTGTACTACTGTTCTAGGATTTTTATGAATAAAAAGACCCCAACATATTTGCGAACCACAATAATTACCTTCAATAAAGATATCCATAATCATTTGACTCGAAACAACAACAAACTTCATATAAGGTGAACAAACTACAGAAGTTCAATTAGCACTATATTTTTTGAAGGCTTTGTCAAATTTGATGATTTGCCCTGTACATTGAAATCCATCTCATTGTTGGAGAAGTTCAGGATAGAATTGCTTAAATATATTCATAAAGAACATGATTTGATTTCATTTGAATGCAAGTCCAGATATCGTCAAGAGTTTTAATGCATAAACATGGCTTCTTGTAAATGTCTGTATATTTATTTACTTGATGTACTCCATTTGTATTATCTCATGTAAGCAAATTGTTATATTTATATTTTATATTATAAATTATTGATATTCATATCTAACTTGTGTATTAGGATTCCTATTTCAAATTCAATTAAGTTATTATTATCTCAAAAACCTAACTGTGTCACCCCTTAATCTGTGCCAAATCAATGGCACAGCGATGTATTTGCTGCTGTTATTCCCTACATACTTCCGTCATGTGATAACGAGTTTAAACAAAAAGCAAATGAATGGGGATATAGTCCCATTTGTGAATATCCAAACGTGCCGCGATTTGAACTGCGCTAAGTTAGTGGAAGAGCGACAGTATTTCCGATAATATTCCGTCCCTGTCGAGAGATAATACCCGATGGACCAGGGTGAAACTCATGTGGTGCTCGCACTACAAGCATTCGAATCCACTTGTTGAGTTTCATACTGGTCCATCGGATATTATCTTTCGAGAGGTGCGAAATATTCTCGGAAATACTGAGGCTCTGCCACCAACTTAGCTCAGTTAAAATCGCGACACATTTGGATATTCGCAAAGGGGATTTTGCTCTTTTTTCTACTCGTCATCACATGACGGGAGTATGTCCGGAATAACGGCAGCAAATAAACCCCTCTGTCGTGGATTTGGCTCAGATTAAGAGGTGGCACAGGTAGGTTGTTGATATCTACTATTCAATTGTTATCAAAAGGCACAATTCTCATCTCGTTATCAAATCGTGAAATTACGTTCTAATTACCGCACAGGAAAGTGCAATTTTTCAATAATTTTGCTCAGGATAGTGATTGGACAGGTGTCTTACGATAAAATACAATAAATTCACATGCCCTTGGGACATTTATAGCATTTCGTTATCAGATGACACTCAAAATTTGCAGCCAGCGCTTGTATGTGTAAAAACAAAACTAATAAATATTCATTCAGCCACACATTGTTTGGACAGAAGAGACGTGACAGGCTGCCGAAAATTATCATGGCAACACAATAAGTTTTTTCTGTATGTCGCCGAGGTGATTTTCTAACTTCAAATCTAGACAAAAAATATGTTTCGGCGAATAGAGAAAAATAATGAAAATAAATAAAGAACCTGTATGAATCGAAAAAATCATGATTTAACACTCTGACTGCCATGTCAGTCGATTTCGACTGACAAGAATTTTCCAGTTGAGGCCGCAGCCATTTTTGTGCGCGCGCACCTTACAGAAATACGTCGAATCTTGCTTATTCAGTATTTTTTTTAGGGTACTCACGTCAGGTTCATATCATAAAGTCACTTTTGATCCGAATGAAACATGCTATTTTTTCTGCAACAGAAACAATTAACTCAAATGAATATGTGAAGTAACCACCAATGCCGTGCCATATGTATGCAATGCAACAAATAATCCGAGTGATGAGTATATTCTACCTGCATTAACAGCAGGTTTATTCAATTTTCAAGGATGTTCGAATTGTAGTTTCAATAAAAATACAACCACAGAGTGACATGTGTATGGACCAGGTGCTCTAATAGCAAATACCGCGCCAGTGCCAGGTATAGGGCTTGGAAAATGTTAGGTTAGTGAGCATATCAACAATAATAATAGCGATTATTTATTCCTCTCCATACTACACTGTGTTCGACTTGATAATCAAATAGAGGTAAACAATATCGTTGTTTGAGACAAGAGACAAAAAACTATTGCTTACTGTGACTATTCAAAAACAAGTTATCCATACCGAGAATAACGAATGAAATACAGATCAAGCAAGTATGTGAATCTTGAAGACTTTCCTGATAAAAACAAGAATACTTTACTGAGATGATTATAATTCCTATACTTAACTATGAGAAGGTGTATTTATATCTCCAGCATGGGTATGAAATGCCAAATCTGCCGAAATCGGAAACCAATCAGGTATGCGTCCCAACCCAAATAACCAACCGTAACAATATTGTTTATTCTTGATGACGTCTAGTACATCCTTTTTAGCTCGAGGAACTAAATATGTTGCCAAGCAACATACCTATTATTGTGTCAGTAATAGAAACGTCAATTCAAGAGCTAATTTTGGTATCAAAATGGACGACTTTTGTGTCAGTTGCAGAAAAATCGGATTTTCTTCAATCGTGATTTTTTTGCAATTCCAGGTAGCAGTACGGCTTGCGTGGTGCTCCTCAACGCCGAGACCTGCCACCTCTACACCGCCAACATCGGCGACAGCGGCTTCATGGTGGTGCGACGCGGCGAGGTTGTACGTCGCTCCGAAGAGCAACAGCACTACTTCAACACGCCCTTCCAGCTGTCGCTGCCGCCGCCTGGATACAGGCAGGAGGTGCTCTCCGACAGACCAGATTCGGCAGTCACAGAGGATTTTCCGGTAGAGGACGGGGACGTTATCCTGGTGGCTACCGATGGGGTGTTCGATAATTTGCCGCACAACCTCATCGTCAACGAGCTCGTTAAGGTAGGGTGACCTCAGACTGATTGACAATGAAAAGACACGGTGGTTCATAATTAAATTGATGAAAATTATCCGGCACCAATCCTAAACGCCAAACACGGAAGAATGAATGAATGAAATCACGAATGGTGGGGATAACTCGGCAGAATCATTGCAGGAAATGGGTCCGGACTAATTAGTATTGCGGCGATTCGTATTGCTGGTGCAATTATAGTGAAAAAATGGTGGATTTTCGGTATTTCATGCATTATTTAGGCATCAAAAGATAATTGAATATTGCTGTTCTCATGGTTTCTTTTACCCAAATCAACACTTGATGAAAGCAAAACACAAAGACGTTGCGAGGTGGTCCGTCGCTCCGAAGAGGAACAGCACTACTTTAACACATCCTTTCAGCTGTCGTTGTCACTTCCTGGAGGCAGGCAGTAAGTATTCTCGGACCGTCCTGATTCGGCGGTCTCAAAGGATTTTCCGTGGAGGACGGGGAAGTTATCTTGGTGGCTTCCGACGGTGTATTCGACAACTTACCGCACAACCTTATAGTCAAAGAGCTCGTAAAGGTATGGTGGTGGTTATAACAATTGAAAGTCACCGTGATTAATTCATAGAACGTCATAAATCTTTGAAAAGTATACGCGAACAATCCTAAACGCCAAACACGGATGAATGAATGAAATCGTGAATGGTGGGGATAACTCTGCGGAATAATTCCAGGAAATGGATCCGGACTTGGTATAATTATGGCAATTCGTATTGCTGGTGCAAATCTAGTGAAAAAATGGATTTCCGGTATTTCATGCACTATTTATGCATCGTTAGATAATTGAATGTTGCTGTTCTCATGGTTTCTTGTACCCAACTCAACACTTGATAAAAGCGAAACATGAAGACGTTGCGAGGTGGTCCGTCGCTCCAAAGACCAACAACACTACTTCCAACCGCCCTTTCAAATGTCGTTGCCGCTTCCCGGATGCAGGCAGTAGGTACTCTCGGACCGGCCGGATCCGACGGTCTCAAGACTTTTTCCCGTGGAGGACGGGGAAGTTATCTTGGTGGCTACCGACGGTGTATTCGACAACTTGCCGCACAACCTTATCGTCAAAGAGCTCGTTAAGGTAGGGTGGTGGTTATAAAAATTGATAGTTACCGTGATTAATTCATAAATCGTTGGAAAGTATACGCGAACAATTTTAAATGCCAAACACGGATGAATGAAATCGTGAATGGTGGGAATAACTCTGCGGAATAACTCCAGGAAATGGGTCCGGACTTGATATAATTGTGGTAATTTGTATTGCTGGTGCAATTCTAGTGAAAGAATGGTAGATTTTCGGTATTTCATGCATGATTTATGCATCATTAGATAATTGAATATTACTGTTCTCCTTATTTCTTCTACCCAACTCAACACTTGATAAAAGCAAAACACAAAGACGTTGCGAGGTGGTCCGTCGCTCCGAGGAGCAACAGCACTACTTCAACACGCGGGCAGCAGGTACTCTCGGACCGGCCGAATTCGGCGGTCTCAGAGGATTTTCCGTGGAGGACGGGTTAGTTATTTTGGTGGCTACCGACGGTGTATTCGACAACTTGCCTCACAACCTTATCGTCAAAGAGCTCGTTAAGGCATGGTGATGGTTATAACAATAGATATTCACCGTGCTTAATTCATAGAACGTCATAAATCGTTGAAAAGTATACGCGAACAATTCTAAAAGCCAAACACGGATGAACGAATGAAATCGTGAATGGTGGGGATAACCCTGCGGAATAATTCTAGGAAATGGGTCTGGACTTGATAACATTGTGGCAATTTGTATTGCTGGTACAATTCTAGTGAAAAATGATGGATTTTCGGTATTTCATGCATTTTGTTTGCATCATTAGATAATTGAATGGTATGGTTGTCATGGTTTATTTGACGCAACCTAAAACTTGATAAGAAGCAAAAGAGATTTCTTTGACCAAAAGACATTGCGAGGTGGTGCGTCGCTCCGAGAACCATCAAGAATTGGATAACCACATATAGATAGATAGATAGATAGTTTTATTGATCCAAATACGAGCTTATAAAGCTATAGGACAGGTCAGCACAAAGTACATGTATAAATAAAATGTTTCTTAAAAGTTAACAAACAATAGGAATGTAGATTAAAAGAAAAGGAGAAAATATCTGAACTATAATAATTATCGATGATAAATTCCAGGTAAAATATTCTTCATAACAATAAAATAAAATTATTGAAAATCATACATCAAAAATGTTCAAAGTATTCGTCAAGATTGTATGGAGTAATACCCAGTAAAAAACGTTTGGTTTTTTTTTCTGAATATATGCACTTGTTCAATTGCTTTGAGCTCACTGGGAAGTACATTGTATAATCTCAGTCCAATCACGTTTAGTGATTTTTGGCAGATGGTGAGATGTGGATTTGGTAAATGGAAGTCGTTTTTTTTCCTCGTGTTGTAATTGTGGTGTTGATTATTCGTGGAAAATAAATTTTTATTCGCATGGATGTATGTTAAAACTTCTAAAATATAAAGACCAGGAAGTGGGAGAATTTCAAGTTTCTTGAAAATATCTCGACATGAAGTCTGCTGGGAGACGTTTGCAAGAGAACGTATTATTCGCTTTTGTGCGATGAATACATCTTTCGCTGCTGGAGAGTTTCCCCATATTGTGATTGCGTAGCAGATTCTTGATTGAACCTGAGCATGATAGAACAGGAGTAAACTAGGTGTGTCTAGAACACTTTTCAAGATTCTGATTTGAAAACATTTGGAGTGTAGAGCACTAGTTAGATTTTTGCAATGTGATTTGAAGCTGAGATCATTGTCAATTATAATACCTAAGAATTTGGAGGATGTACTGTGTTCAAGAGGTGTGCCACAGATGTTTACGTCTAAGAGAGGTAGATTGGTGTTTTGTCTGGTATGGAAAGTAGTAAAACTTGGTTTTGATGTGTTTAGAAATAGTGAGTTGTTGCTCAGCCAACTATGTAGGGCATCAGTTATGTTGTTTTTTCTGTGACGGGAAAAAAGTTTGGCTTTTCATCTCTGTTGGCAGGTTATAAAATGCCACTTTTCATAAATTACTTTTTTCCCGTGGGCAAAAAGTGAGTACTTTTTTCCCGGATATATATCACATATATATACACTGTTGATGGCTTTTTTTGTGCTATAGTTCCGAAAAATGAGTCAATAATACCGTCTCCGAGAAAGAACTGCAAGTCCTCTTATCTTCGATTCGACTTCGCGGTTACGTATATTACTAAACAACCACTAAATTCGCAATTTTTTGAAATCAAATCACAGAATTAGACTGACAGAAGTGACATCAAATATTTGATTACTTCAAAAGAATGATAAAGATGCCTATAGAACGCAGGTGTCCCTACTGTTAAAAACTTGAAATTTCACGTCGTTAATTTTCAGATTTCAAAATAATGTAACATTTTCTCAATATTGATTCGTCCTTTCTTCTGTCACAGAAAAAAATAGTGTATTATACACGGGAAAAATATTAGATTTTAGCTCACGGTTTTTTGTCTCCCTCCGCTACGCGTCGGGAGACAACACAACCTGGAGCTAAAATCTACAACTTTTTTCCCTTGTATAATAAATAACTATTATTTTATTTTGGAGTTCAAGTGGGGAGTTTGATTGGAAATGACCCCCCTACCACCCCACCATTTGATCCATGTCTTATGGGACACCCTGTATATGTAATGATATCATTACTGACATGAACGATGTTTTCCGATGCAGCTTTTGTGATATTTTTTTTTGGCGCACAAATCTTTGTATGTATTATATCAGAATTCTGAATTTCAAACCACCCTCTCTCTGTTCTAATTATATATCAGTAAATAGTGAATCAAAAATTGAGATAGAGAAAGAGAACTCAATTTCGAACACCCTTTATCTCTGTAATCTTTCCCAATAGAAAGTGTGATACATTGATAAAATCAGCTCTTCAGGGAGAATCTAAAAATGCGATGAAATACAGGGTGTTCCAGTCGAAATATCAATGTTGCTACTACTTTCTAGTAGAAGCGGTAACACTGCATCGTCGAAAATATGTTAAATAAAGAGGGCGTATTCGAAAATATGAGCATTCACATTTTCATGAATTTCTTATGACTGATTCTCGATATAAAAATAGTGTAAGCTCGTCGTGACATACCCTGTATACAGTTTGTTGATATTGCCTTGAGCCCTTTTTAATGAAGCATCACTTGACCTCCTATTCATTTAAATTTCGGGATGACCCCTTCACTCAGGGGGTTGAAGCTTTGGCTGTGTTTTTGCGTTAAAATTGCCCCCCCTGACATACAAACTTTAGCCCAATCACCTTAGTATCAAATTTGACAAATAGCGGGAATCGAACCCAAAGTTTTGAAAATTGGTGTACATGTTCCCTTTGGCATGACTTTCAACCAAGAAAAAGTCACCACCTGTACCTGTAGAGCTAACTCCGCCATCTTGAAAAATGTGTGCACTTTTTCAGTTATTCGGTTATATCTCAGTATCTGTTGACTTTATCGATATCAATATGCTGAGGTAAAATGAAGGAAATTGAATTTAGAAAAAAAAAGTTCCCTACATAAATACTCGTTTAGTGCATGGTTTATCAGTAAATCGTAAAACAATATGCGATATTTGAGAAACTTACTTATAATTATTCTGATATACATATATTTCAACTACAAGTAACTGTCAGAGAGTCGGCGCCATATTCGAGGATCCTCGCAACAGCGATCGGCCATTACAGAATACCAGTGTTGCCACATATTAATGTTTTTTTTCTTTTACATCGTATGATTTGGCAGTAAAATCAAACGTTCTTGTCAATCTGCTCCAGTTACATTGCCTACGTCAGGAAACACTACGGCTCTAATTCGGTGATTGTTTTCGACGGGTACTCTGATGATGCTGATAGAACTAAAAAGGCTGAACAGCATAGACGTGCTCTTAAAAATACATGTGCAGACATATGTTTTGTTTGATGAAAACATGCCGGTCACTGTCGCACAAGAAAAATTACTAGCTAACCCGAAGAACAAGAAGCGATTGATTGCTATATTATCAGAAAAAATGAAGGGTTCATCACAAAGCAAGCAGTGGACGATGCAGATTCGCTAACAATACAGACAGCTATTGAAATGTCTTCCTCTACCCAAATCACCGTTGTTGGAGAAGATGTAGATCTACTTATTCTACTCATAGCTTTGGCTCCAGCAGAACGCAACATTTATTTTCTCAAACCAAAAAAAGGCAATGTATTAAGGCAAAATGGTACTGTTCCCGCGAACTACAAACCAATATTAAATAACAGAGCAATATCCTTCTCTCACATACCTTTAGGGGTTGTGATACCACATCATGTTTCTTTAAAAAAGGAAAGTTGGAATGCTTCAAACTCATGAAGGACCGGCCATCATTACGAGAAGTTGCGAAGGCTTTCAACAACCCGGAAGCTAAGAGTGAAGAAGTATCTGCTACATGTGAAAGATTCTTTCTAGCTCTGTATGGTGCCCATAAAACGGAAACATCATTGAACAAACTATAGAACAATCTGTTCGCCAAATCTGCTACAAAAAAAAAGTAGATCTGGCTTCTCTGCCACCGACGGAAGCAGCTTTGAGGCAGCACTCCTTCAGAGTCAATCATCAGGTACAAGAGTCGTTAGGTAATAAAAAATGTCCTGAGGTTTGGGGGTGGAAGAGGAGTGCTGTTGGTCTGGTACCTGTGCCAACTACCCTACCTGCTGCTCCAGATGATTTCTAGCGATTGCAAGAAAGGATGCACGGCAGCCTGCGGATGCAGAAAAGCGGGTCTTAAATGCTCGATCAGTTGCGAATATTGCCTTGGAGCATCGTGCCTCAACGCACAATACTGTCAGGACAACGCCGAAACGCTGGAATCCGAGGTGAAGGACGATTTTTCCGTTTCATCTCTTCTAAGTAATGAATACGAAGTTCCGGACGAACCCGACCCGATGGTTGTATTTTCAAATAACGAAAAATACATGCCTTATTCTCCATGTTATACCCTGCGTCTTCGAAATGGGTGATATACCCGAAGCGTGAGTTGTCCCAGATGTCAGCAGACCGAGAGCGGCTTTTGAGGCCTGGTGGGTCGAAACAGTACTGTCTTGCTCCTGCTGACAATTGGGGCAACTCTGACCATCCTGGATCTCTTGATTATAAGATCTAGCAGCTTTTCTGCAGGTCACCATGAGCGTATACAACTAAATTATAGTTTGTCCAGTCGGTTTGCAGTAGAATTTTATATTTTGCTAAATCGTTGTGGCGACATAAGTCCAAAACCGTGCATATTTCGGAAATAATCAATGAATACTTTTTTACGATAAATTTTGTTAGCTTCCTTTTACCTCTCTACCTTTATCGCGATAAAGTTGACAGTTACCGAGATATACGTGAAAAACTGAAATATTGCACCTATTTTCCAAGATGGCGGCGCAAGCTCTACAGGTATGGGTGGTGACTTTTTTTTGGTAAGATGTAATGCTAAAAGGAACACGTATACCAATTTTCAAAACTTTGGCTCCGATTCTCGCTATTTTTTCTTAGGTGACTGGGCTACTTGGCGTGTTTTTGGATTTTGTCAAAAAGTTCTTCCCCTGTCTGTATTGCCCTGCGGTACGTTTTCGATGGGCCACTCTGTATATTATGCATTATTGCTATAATACATTATCAATTATTTCCAAGAAGATTGCATGATGTAAACTATCTTTTATGCTTTTCACAAGGTTAACTGTATAAAAGTAAATAGTGCCCACAGAATTTATGTAGATAATAACATTTGTGGATATTATGAATGATGTTTTAATCATCCATGAATGTCATCTAGATACCCTTGAGGTAAGGCCTAGTACTGACCAATGTGTGCCTAGCAATCATTCCAGAATTACATCATTTGGTAGGTAATTGCAGGGCAAACATTGTATTCTGTCATATGTCGGAAGTAGTTGGATCGTTTTCATTGGAACCCTAGTTGGAACCCAAATGAGTTAGTTTCATGATTTCATTTGGTTAATCTGTTAGTGTAATCTGGATGTGGACAGGGCATGCTCATCAAAGTTAACCTAACAGATAGTTTTGTGTGCCCTCCAAGAAACGTAATATCTCATCTTGAATAGTTTCAATAGAGAAATGTCGCTGCTAAATTTTAGCAAATCACGATGATACAAAATTATATGGCAATTTCTTCGTTAAGGATGACCAACAAAATTTTTCATTCAAGTATGTATATACATCATCTCGTCTTGATTTCCCCTATTCAGCATTCGACTATGTGACTCTCCTCATCAATCACTCTGTATAGGGTTGTCACCTAGGTATGACTAGAGTCACTGGATGGTATTAGTTGGACAAGAGCTCGGACACAGCTGAACTTCGGTCCTTTTCTATTTTCTATATTACACTGGTTTGCGTGAATAAAAGAATAATACATATATTCTGCTCTTTGTCTTTTCCATTTCCCTAATAGCGCCTTATTGTCAGATACGCGTTCAGAGGTTAGATTTTTTGTCAAATCAATCATTGTCGCAGATGGAAACTAGAAATAGGGTATAAAAACCCACTTCAATTTATAAAGCGACACACTTTTCACAGAACAATAGTAATGAAAATAAAGAATTCATTTAACAACATTTTAATATGACAAAATAGACTCAAATGGATATACTTAAAGCTAGTTCCTCATTGTATGTAAAACTATACCCGAGTGATAAAGTGTAAAACAGAAAGATTGTTTTGATTTTCCACCTTCTGCTGCATTCCCTTTTTGCTAATAAATTTTGAATTTGGTCTGTATTGAAAACGTCATTCAATGATATTATATATTGTTACAATTCACTTGGTTTCTTCAGTTTCGTTTTTTTCAATTTTATTTTGCAATCAATTCCTCTTCCTCTGATAATTTTGTTTTGTATTTCGTTTCATGATGATATCGGATTCTTTTTCAATAGTCTTTTTTGTGAATCAATAGAATAACAGATCTCATAAATCTTCTGCTTGAAAATGGGCCTGAAATATAGTTTCATTCCAATCTGCTATTATAAGAAAAGAATTTCAATGTATTCACTTACCTCACAAATTCTCCTTGTATTCAAGTTAATTTTCCATCTAGGCCGTTTCATATATTCCTTCTATATAAAAGAAAGGTTGATAATTCCTTTGGAAAATTAAAGAAATGAAATCGCCATTTCCTTCAGAATTCCCGCAATTCATTACACTGTTGTAAATTTTCATTCATGCTTTTTTGTCATTAGTTCATGAAATTATATTTCAATTCTGACGTTCATAATTTTTTGTCAAATTCAAACAATTTTGAATGAAAAAGAGTGGAACGACTATAATGCAGTTGTCAGCAAGATGTGTAACTTAATAAATCTAAACATTCAAAAACACCAACAGTTGTCATTTCTGTGTCCGAACTCTTATCTCACTAATACCATCAAGTGACTCTAGGAATGACCTAAATTGAATGTCACTAATCGATCTTCAGCCCCGTAAATATGAATACGATAAATTGCATTATCTTCCTCTCGCCCTTATAATCGTGGATGGGACACCCTTATGTGTCCAAGTGCCTTGTTTCGCTCCGGCCAACTCCAATTTTATCTGAATTACTTCTTTGTATATTCGCGAGATTCACGAAGTGGGCGACATCTAGGTTACATAATACGAACTTCAAACTTGGGGAAAACAAACTGTTGTCCATGGATAAAGTGCATAGACTACATCGCATTCAACTTGCTGTAGCTGTAGTCAAACTTGTCAATGACATAAAGTGTTGGCACTGTTGGAAGTGATGATGGTTGAGTTGGTAATTTTTTTTACATCATTACATTTTTATTTGTTCAGTGAACAGTGAACGGGTGAAGAATTGGAGATAGTTCAAACAATTCAAACTAATTATGACGAGCAAATCAATTGACATATAAAAGAACAGTTACAACATGTTTACAATACCCAGATTGTTCTGCTTTGCAGGAACAAATACAAATTCATTGTTCTACAGGAGTTCCTCTGGACCCCAAATTCAATTTTACTTCATGTGGGGAAGAATTCATCGCCGAAGTTTGTAGACAAAGTGCAAAAATGTGCTTTTTGTTGAAGTCTTCTGCCTCACACAAAATCAAATTATTATTACGGAGAACTGCTTCTCCTTCCACTACTGGTCGGCTATTTTCATCTAAATCGAGCAAAATATCTGCCAAAAGAACATCTACAACAGGCGTTTTCGATCGAATATTGACAATTAATGTCAAGAAATTTAAAAAATTATCACTCTCATCAGTACACAGTACACAAGCTAATGTCACTAATAGGACTGAGTGATGATTGAGTTTGTTTCCCCTCAGTTTTGACGTGGCTTTGACATGGAACCATGAAAACCGAGCGCCACCTGGTAACATTGATTCCCGCAAATTTATGTATCTTCCATAATGCTCAGAGCAATATGCGATTGCACAACTTTTTCTATTACATTGTTGGTTGCATTATAGTGGCCCTTATTCATTGTTGAAGTTGATGACTCAATATTCTGAAAATCTGCAATAATAGTACAGTCGTATTCAATAAAAAAGCGTACAAGTATTGAAAAGAGAGGATTTCGGAATCCTACTTCTAGTTGTGTAAAACTGGCTCAGCCAATGATTTGTGTTTTCGAGAACCTATGACATCTTCACTGTCAACATTTGGTGAACAATCATCCCCGATAGCCCGTTTTATGCAGAATAGGATGACGTTAATTTCTCTCTGTTTTTCATACATTCTGCGTAGATATACTTAAGTTCTGAATAGTTTTGTTGATAAAATGACAAGATGCAACCTTATACGATTGTTAACGCTAGTACGCGCACACGATTGTTAACGCTAGTACGCGCACACGATTGTTTCAATGTCAATAAAAATAAGTTCCACCAATAGTACGAAATCCCACTGCAAGATCACTACGTTCATCTGTTATGTAATGAAAATAAAATTTTAACATAATATATTCATGAATAGGAGAATATATTTTTACCCGATTGTCTATCGAAATGTTGCTGCAAGTATTTTTCATTAAAATAATAATCGATTTTCTGCAAAAATGTCATATTCCATCTTACAGCTATGTATCTAAATAACTTTCATAGCGTTTATTGATCAATTTTATATGGAATGAAAGCTAATTTTCATCTTTGTTGTTGTGAGTGAGTCATTGCGCATGCATCGGAAGCTATTGTTCTCAACCAATTGCGCATACCGTAGTAAATTAATCCTCTGATACTTTTTTAAACAATCTGTATGATATGCAAAAACCTCAGCAGATTCCACTGTGAATAAAATGTCATGGTATTTTTTTTTTCTGTGACGGGAAAAAAGTTTGGCATTTCATCTCTGTTGGCACGTTATAAAATGCCACTTTTCATACATTATTTTTTCCCGTGGGGAAAAAGTGAGTACTTTTTTCCCGAATATACAAGGTGATCTCGAAATAAAATACAGGGGTGTTTCAAAATAGGGAGGTAGGGGTTAAAATAACCCCAACTTTTTCGTTCATCGCAATTTCAGTTTTTTTACATGAAATTATGAAATCTTAGGGCTATTTACATAGAAAAGGTGCTCTTGTTGCATCTCGAAAAGATGAACTATCAGCGAATAAAATTTAGAAAAAGCTTGTTTTCAACAATATTTTTCATTTTAGTATCTTCAATAGGATCAGACCATAATCACGAAACTCGTCGTCTATTTTTAATTCATCAATTTTCAACCCCAAAAACCCTTACAAACCAAATTTGAATCGAATCGAATCATAATCACAAATCTGGTAAGCCATATTGAAGCCGCCATAGAAATATCAAAAAGTCCATAACGCGTTGTCAACTGTCATCTGCCAGATTCCAAGTTGATCAGACGATTAGAAGTAGGTAAAAATTCAGTTGCAAAATTTGACCTAGATAATTAAACGAGTGCATACCAAAATTGTAATTTAAATGAAATCTTGGAAAAATACATTTTATTCGCTAATGGTTCAGTTTATCGAGATTCAACAAGAGCTCCTTTTCTATGATAATAGCCCTGAGATTTCATAATTTCATGTAAAAAAACTGAAATTGCGATGAAAAAAAAAGTTGGGGTTATTTTTACCCCCTACCTCCCTGTTTTGACACACCCCTGTATTCAATTTTGAGGTGATTTTAACTCCATTCGAACCGGCACTGAATAGTTAGTGGATAAACAAAATTTTAGATTATCATCATACAAGGTGTTGGAGATAATAGTACAAAATCATTCTCCGAGGCCCCCCTTTGAGGGGCTGTATCTTTCGTGGGGGGCACTTCAGAAGAAAATGTTACCAAGGTTTTCGTAATTATTTCACTCACTCTATATACTCCTAAAGTTTGACCACCTATTTTAGAATCACCTTGTATATATATCACATATACACTGTTGTGATGGCTTTTGTTGTGCTATAGTTCCGAAAAATGAGTCAATAATACCGTCTCCGAGAAAGAACTGCAAGTCCTTTTATCTTCCATTCGACTTCGCTATTAGGTATATTACTAAACAACCACTAAATTCGCAATTTTTTTAAATCAAATCACAGAATTAGACTGACAGAAGTGACATCAGATATTTCATTACTTCGAAAGAATGATAAAGATGCCTACAACGCAGGTGTCCCTACTGTTAAAAACTTGAAATTTCATGTCGATAATTTTCAGATTTCAAAATAATGTAATATCTTCTCAATATTGATTCGTCCTTTCTTCTGTCACAGAAAAAAATAGTGTATTATACACGGGAAAAATATTAGATTTCAGCTCACGGTTTTTTGTCTCCCTCCGCTACGCGTCGGGAGAAAAAACAACCTGGAGCTAAAATCTACTACTTTTTTCCCTTGTACAATAAATAACTATTTATGCCACGAAACAGTAACTTTGAAAATCACGTTTCGAATGATGCATCATTGAAATATAGCTCATTATCGCGTTCATGGCACAGAAGGACCTTAATGGTGTATCATGAACTTCAAAACAACGTGACCGTCTAAGGATCAATTGATATTATTTTTTATAAAAATACTTGCGATCACATTTTGATAGGCAATCCGAAAAAAAATATATATTCTCATAATCATGAATATAATTATGTTGAAATTTAATTTTCATTAAATAACAGATGAACGTAGTAATCTTGCTCGGATCTTAGACTACAACGTTTGTCATTCACAATAATTGATGATATTGAAATTTTGTTATCATGTTGATTACTCAATCCTAAAATATTTCTCAATAATTTGTTTTGTGTTTTTTGTTTATGAAACTTTGCTCTTCAATTACATTCAGCAATATATGTCAATTATGCAAAGTGTATACTTTTAAATTTTCAGAGATTTATTTTCGAACTCTCAGTGACTATGAAATATAAATAGTTGTAGATAAAGTATACTAAATTAAAATATGTAGTACAATTTACAATGAGCGTGCTCCTATATCTCCTTATTTCACTCCTGCAGCTCCATGGGGATTAAACTGTATTTAATGGGTATACAGGGTGACATTGAAATACATACAAATATTTTAAACACTGAGAAAAAATATGGGGATCAAAATAAAATTTGGTATGAGAGTAGGTTAGGTTAGGTTCCATGTGAGTGGGGCGAATACCTTCCCTCCACTGCGACCACAGATGGGTCTATTGTGGCTCACCCCTAGAGGTTACAGTTCACCGTACAATCCACATCTTTTCACAAAGTTCATGGTTGAATTGGGTGAGATTTGTCTGAAATCGATAGGTTCTAAATTGGTAAAGCCAAATGTGTCGAACCTCAGTCTTTCTAAGCTAGAGCATGAACATAATATGTGTTCAGCCGTTTCGTCTTCCACACAACAGAACCGACAGTCCGTTTGTTGGTTCAGACCCATCCTTCCCAGGTGGTATCTTAGACGAGAGTGTCCCGTAAGCAGTCCAGTCAGAATTCGCAGGTTACCCCTGCTCCATTCTAGGATCTGCCTGGTTATTTTTTCCGATGGTTTAGGCAGGAACGCCTTCGAATGGGTTAATCCTGGTAATTCAGACCAGTAACGTGAGTGTTTTTCCCTCCGCCCAGCCCGAGATAGTTGTTTTCGCCTGTTGGTATGAGAGTAGTGAGACCCCTTTTTCCACACAAAGTTCTACACTGTAACAATTCTGACGTCACCTATGTACAAATGTACATAGGTGACATATTTGAAATTTTATTCGTTTTTGTACAATTTTCGAGATATAATTTCTCGTTAATTAAAAGAGTTCTGAAAAATCTGAAATTTTGGGAATATTTGTTCGTCATATTGATGTGCGAGATATATGTACTTATTTCAAAAACACCTCGTATATTCCGAAAATGGTACGCAGTATCGGCTTTACTTTTTTTGGGTAAAATTGGATGATGGAAGAGTTCACATAATATTTGGAATAGAGAATCTAACGTCAAAGAAATTATGTTTAAAACTGCTCGATACAAATCTTGTAACTAGCGTCCTCTATGAAAGTCAAATATAAAACTAATTCATGCGATGAGTCAGCTTTCAAAACATATTTCGACATTATTCATAATTGTAAGGTATGTGGTAGTATACATTATCTTTTCAACACCTTGTATGTTGAATACGGACACCGTTACGAATTGTTTTAGAGCAAACCCAACTTATTTTGCAGTGTTCCATCTATCCTAGCAATGGTACATTTTTTTTAATCAACCTGTATTATTGATGCATTTCTTCATTATGGATCTGAGATATTTTAAATTTACGAACACTGACTTGCATAACTTTATAAAATGGCACAAAATGAGGAAAGTATTGCAAAAAAACAGTAGGTTCATTCAGACCTAGGCACTACATAAGAATATTTCAACACTGATCATATATTAATTATTTTAGATAAAGTGGAGAATAACTTCTGAATGAGGGCTAACATTTTCAATATCACATTTTCAAAAATATAGTATCTTTGAAGTAGGGATCGACCGATATGATTTTTTGAGACCGATACCGATATAGGCATGGCCGATATTGGCCGATACCGATATATCAGCCAAAAATTTCAAGTATTGTTTTTCTCTTGAAAAATATATTTAAAATGGTGAAAACCAAAGGAAAAACTCTATGCGTAAATTTTAAATTACTGAAAAAACCCATATTGAAGAAGAATATAAAATGTATATAAAACTAACAAATATTTAAAAAAATGAAGATCCTTTGATGTGGTGGGAAAAAGAGAAAAATATCTTCTCACTACTGTATAAACGTGCAATTATATATTTGGCACCACCACCCAGTAGTATAGTGAGCAAACAGCTATTTTCTTCAGCTGGAAACGTATACGAGGGCGCTAGAAATCGACTAACGCCTGAAAGAGCTGAAAATTCAATGTTATTACATTATAATTTACCGAAACTTAATTTTAAATATTCATATTTGTTTTGTAAGTATTTTTTTTTAGAATCACTGTTAATTTTTTAATATTAAAAATGAGTTTTGGTATTTTTTTAGAATTTCATGTTTGTTTTTAAATATCTTGTGTTCAATATTTGGTTTCTTTCTTAGGATTTATGTTTGTTTTTTAATATTTTTGAGCAAATATGTATTACATATTTTAAACAAAATATATTTTTTGGGGGTTTGTTTTTGTGTTTCTTTTTCTTCCAGGTAAAAAGTTACACCATTTTAAAGACTATTATATTTTATTTTATTATTACTAAGCCGATACCGTTATAGGCCGGTACTGCCTCTTGATATCGGCCGATACCGATATCGGATAAACACGCCGATATGGCCGATATACCGATATCGGTATCAGTCGATCCCTACTTTGAAGTTGTCTATTATGTATAATTTACCTGTTTCACGTAAATTTTTAGTTTAATTCCTTGGAATTCCTACCACTGCACCACATACCAATAATAAATTTTATGATATTTCATCACAAACTTATCAAATATCATGATATTCGTTTCATTGTGTACAGTTGCAGATTAGCACCTATTCCTATTTTATTCAAATATCAACGTGATAATGAGTTGTTCATACTCAACTGTATGCATCATCTTTCATTATTTTTACCGCAAACCACAACTACAGGATTTTTTCATTTCAAAACTTGGATTATTTCTTTTCTCTGTTGTTAATGATAGATAGTCGATTGTAAGTTATAAAAGTAAAAGCACCTATTTATCATAACGAATAATAAATTTATAAAATGACGTTCGAAATTGAGTATATAAAATTGATTATTAACGAAAAATTTGAAAAACGCAGAATTTGTTATCAGTTCATATGTGTTAATTCCGGTTAATTCAATATTATTTCAGAAGAAATGTCTATTTATTTTTGTTATTATATAAAGTCATATTTCATTTTTTTTTATATCTGAATACTGTTATTTTATAAAAAACTTGTCAGTAATCTCATAAAGCTGTCAATGTTAACTATTTTTTCATGAAACTTGGTACAGATCTATTTTAGCGGACGTCGATTCCAGTGGCGTACGCAGATTTTATTCTAAAAAAATCGCTAATATGGATTCTGGATTATTCAACCTCTGAATGTGATCTACACCTTTACCAGTTTTATTTCAGAAAGCGCCAATTGTATTTCAGAATAGTCAATTGAATTTCAGAAAGTGTCTTATTGAATTTCAGCATAGTCATTTGTATTTCAGAATAGTCAAATGAATTTCAGAAAGTGTCATTTGTATTCCAGAAAATATCAATTGAAAACCAATTAAACATTCCCAATTTCCTACACAATTACAAATCGTGTCAGTTTAACAAAATAATTCTCTCGCTTCGCGGTCGAATTATTTCAGATGTTACAATGACACACTTTGTAATTTTGCAACAAGTTATCTACAGGGTGTCCCGTAAAGACCACGTCAAACCTAGGGAAAATGTAGATCAAAGGATAACCCACCTGCTATGGCAAAATACCCATTATAAAAGTCTTACAGTTTTCGAGATTTTTTTTTAAATATTGAATTTTTGTCATTTTCAATAGTTTTGTCTGTACGGTTGGTACAATTTTACACCTCTTTGGTGTATTTTTTCAGTAAATATTGCTAAATAATGATTTTAACGTATTCATTTGAAACATTCTCCGAAAATTTTAAAGGTGGGCTGTGAGAAATATTATTATTGAAAAGTTTAATAATTTCAAAAAAAAAACTCGAAAACGGTAAGACTTTTATAATGGAAATTTTTTCATATTCATGTGGGTTATCCTTTGATCTACATTCTCCCTAGGTTTGACGTGGTCTTTACGGGACATCCTGTATGTATAACCTGAATATTTCGAAGTACTTATTGTATCACTATACCGAATATTCCGATAAAAGGTTCATTTGGGTTGCGATTTCAGAACTGTTCAAGAATCGTTCTCGAACTGCGTAAAACTAGTGCGCAGTCGTTTCGAATCCTAGGACTGTTTCAGAACGGTTCACAAATTATGAAAACCCGGACGCGGCAAAAGAGAACCTCTGAGAACATAACCTCTATTCAGAATTTGCGAAAAAAACAATAGTTTGAAACCTGTATCTTTATTCGAATAATATTCTGAAGCTCTCCTTTAAGTCTATTCACAATATCTCTGGAAGCCCTCTGTGAAGGAATGGTGAATATAGTCCATCGTGGCATTCGTAGCTAGATTTTAAATATGTTTTGTCCCTTGTACCTAAATGAATTTCGTCACCCACCTGAAATATTCGATGAATTGTGTATCCGAATATAATGGCAAAGTATCCCCAACATAATCATCCATTTTTCGGATCATCTAACAAAAGTTCGAGAATTGCAACAAGTTATCTACAGGGTATCCCGTAAAGAACACGTCAAACCTAGGGAGAATGTAGATCAAAGGATAACCCACCTGCTATGGCAAAATACCCATTATAAAAGTCTTCGAGATTTTTTTTTTAAATATTGAATTTTTATCATTTTCAATAGTTTTGTCTGTACAGTTGGTACAATTTTACACCTTTTTGGTGTATTTTTTCAGTAAATATTGCTAAAGAATGATTTTAACGTATTCATTTGAAACATTCTCCGAAAATTTTAAAGGTGGACTGTGAGAAATATTATTATTGAAAAGTTTGGTAGTGGATATTCTCAAAAAAAAAAACTCGAAAACGGTAAGACTTTTATAATGGAAATTTTTTCATATTCATGTGGGTTATCCTTTATTCCTTTGACCTACATTCTCCCTAGGTTTGACGTGGTCTTTACGGGACACCCTGTATGTATAACCTGAATATTTTGAAGTACTTATTGTATCACTATACCGAATATTCCGATAAAAGGTTCATTCGGGTTGCGATTTCAGAACTGTTCAAGAATCGTTCTCGAACTGCGTAAAACTAGTGCGCAGTCGTTTCGAATCATAGGACTGTTTCAGAACGGTTCACAAATTGTGAAAACCCGGACGCGGCAAAAGAGAACCTCTGAGAACATAACCTCTATTCAGAATTTGCGAAAAAAACAATAGTTTGAAACCTGTATCTTTATTCGAATAATATTCTGAAGCTCTCCTTTAAGTCTATTCACAATATCTCTGGAAGCCCTCTGTGAAGGAATGGTGAATATAGTCCATCGTGGCATTCGTAGCTAGATTTTCAATATGTTTTGTCCCTTGTACCTAAATGAATTTCGTCACCCACCAGGAAAAATTCAATGAATTGTGTATCCGAATATAATGGCAAAGTATCCCCAACATAATCCTCCACTTTTCGGATCATCTAACAAAAGTTCGAGAATTATCAGATTAGGCACAATATTTTCAGCAACTTCAGCAAAGAACTCCTTCACCAAAGAACTCCTTCACCACTGCTTCCTGAAGATGAAGAACTACTAGTATCAAATGAATGTACTACTTCCATAATATTGAGAAAATAGTGAAGAGCACTAAACAGTTGAATGAACAAAAATATATCATTATGACGTTACGCTACAACAGACAGAATCGAAAACTAAATGAAATGAGCATGCGTCAAAAATAATCCTAAAACGGTTCATGCTCGAGAGCAGGTACTGGTTTTGGATAGTTCTAGGACCGTCCCAGGACTATTCTGGAAAAATCCGAACGCGTAAAGAGTCAGTCCTAGAACAGTTCCACAAAACCCGAACGCGACTCCTGACAGTTCTAGAACCGTAATAGTTCGATCCCGAATGAACCTACTGAATTGATATTTGAATCACATGGAGAATGCGTATTCTCAATGTATTTCTTTATGTCCATCCATTTTTTTCATATTCATAATATATCTGAGAATATTCGATTTCAATAAAAATCATGTATTATTTTTTGTCTTTCAGGTACAAGGCGAAAGGTGTGCTAGCCGCCTTCAGATGGTAGCCAATTCTATAGCTTGGATGGCAAGGAATCTCTCTTTCGATGAGACTTTTATATCACCATTTGCCGAAAGCGCCTTTGCTAATGGTATTAATACGATAGGTAAGTCAAATGTTCACTTTTCAGTACTAATATCTGATCAATTGATATTCCTAATATGCTTTCATTTTTGAGATCTTATCTGTTATTGTAGTAGGCTATGAAAAAGGCGGTTTTCCAAAATCGGCCGGCTAGAATAAAACAATGAATTAACGCCACTCATAGTAAAACAAACTGTACTTATTTATTTTAATGTAACCATATACAGGGTGGCCCTTCGAAAAAACTCTGAAACACCTCATCTACATTTTCGAAGGGGACATCGTTTCAAAATATTTTCAGCCCTGCGGCGTTGCCGCTTCTAACGAAAAGAATCAACATCTTTGTTATTTCAAATGAAACACCTTGTATTTAATTGCATCTCAAGATTCTCCCCGAAGAACTGATTTCGACAATGCATTGATGCAATGATTACAGAGCTATAGGGTATTCAAAATCGATATTTTTCAACTTAAGTATTTTTTGCGTCGAAACTATTCATCATTGCTCAAAGCGGCTATCTCAACTTTCGATTCACTATCTACTGACATTTATTTGAAACAAATACAGGGTGGTTCAAGATTCAGAATTCTGATCAACCTGTATCTGTTCCAATTGAATGTCAGTAGATAGTAAATCAAAAGTTGAGATAGGGACATGAAAGCCGTTTCGACCAATAATGAATAGTTTCGACACAAAAAATGCTAAGGTTGAAAAATCTCAATTTTGAGCACCCTATATCCCTGAAATCATTCCAGCTAGACCCCAAGTGTGCATTGATGAAATCAGTTCTTCGGGGAGAATCTAAAAATGCAATGAAATACAAGGTATTCCATTTGAAGTAACAAAGTTGTTGCTTCTTTTCGTTATAAGCGGCAACGCCGCAGGGCTGAAAATATTTCAGAACGATGTCCTCCTCGAAAATGTATTTTTTTCATAATCCGGTTTCGACGAATACAGAGCTTCTGTTTCGTTTCCAAAGGGCCACCCTGTATAATGAATACTAATGAATGAATGAACAAAAATTTGTTCTATAATTTTGTCTATGTCACGAATTTTATTCAATAATGTCCATTCTTTATTCAACTGATCTTGTACAGGCTGATTTTAAAATGAGTGCATATATTCAAGACATATATATGAGAGAGTCTAACAAAAATTACTAAAATATTTGATTTTTCCTAAGTCTTCACATTAACGAGAAATTTCATTTTGAAAATTGAACATAAAATGCTTCGAAATTCGAGTACGCCACTGGGAAGCAAGTGAAATCTGCGGAATCCACAATTCGTCATTCACTAAAGTCAAAACAAGACAGTGATGCCAGATTGTTTCAGAGACGAATATCCTGATAAAAATTTGTCACAGAATGAACATGAATTGAAATAGGTTATGGAAACTGATAGAGGTGAATGGTGAATGTAATATGTACAGGAGCCTAATTTTTTAAAGTTTACTGAGAGAACTGTGGGGTGATTATCTCCATGGATCACGAGAGACGGAGAGAAACATGAGGGAAATGATAGAACGTGCCCCTTCCTTCAATTCGAAAATAAGGCCCCAGCGGGTAGATACAAAATTAGCAGACAATAAATAGGTACACAACATACACAAAGTTGAAAATCGACTCACCTAGTAGATTTTCTCATACCTGCTCGAACAGCAAAACTCCCGAGAGCAAACAAATACTAATATCGAGTCCATTCCATCCAATTATTTTATTTTTTATTTTACGTTTACAACTATTTTACAAACCAGCCCACACAAACAAAACTATTATCATATGATCTGTCAACATCATTTCTCAAAACAGCAGTATCTGACTATCTGTGACCATAGATTTCCTCTTTGCTGTGACCTTTGACAGTACTAACTAGGATTGTTCGCGTTCTATTACTATTTCACGAAGATTCTTACGATATTACGATTTGTCATGAATCTATTACTATTTGCTATTAGCACCAAAATATGTTCCAATACTAAAAAATCTATTTCTGTGCTCAGCGGATAATTATGTTCCGTTCTATGTTCTATATTTATGTCAAAACTGTGATTAGTGCGATAGGGTTTGACAAGAATGACATTCCGAATGTCAAATGTCAGATTTTTCGAGTCTATTACCTTTTGATACAAATCTGATACCTTTTTCCAAGGAAATCTATTACGAAAAAATCAGACCCAGGAACAACACTGACTAGTAAATGTAAAGTTTTGTTTCTGACAATTTGCTTGGAAAGTGACGATGCATTTCTCAAACATTGAGCTGAATGATATGGTTCTTATGTCGGGTCGTTATTGTGCAGGGCCCATGAGACTCCTCGAATGACACGAAATTGTAGCGATGCAAGGAGGTGGAAGGAAGGGTCTAAAGGATTTTTCAGTAAAAGAACTTCCAAGGGGAGGTGTTAAGATATACGCTTTTTTTAGCTTATGTGTACAAATCTTGGGTGAGTCCATTTTAAAGTTTTTGTATTATCTTTCTGAAATTCAAGACCAGGGTTAACTTCTTCCCCATGTACATTTTCTCGATTATACATTTTATTTAATATCTCCTAATTTTCATGTAGAGTGGCAACGTCGCTTCGTTCATCACGGTCGACTGCGGATCGCAAACGATAGTTGTGACAGAAGTAGAAATCTGGGCGGAAAAAGGGTATTTTGCCCCAAATCTATTTTGATCCTAATAATATTTTTTATAGTGCTATTCGGTAGTATACCTCAAGCTTTCTTAGTGTTTAAAATATATGCACTTATTTTAAAATCAGCCTGTATATCCCATGATTTATAAGATTTCATTGGTGAGAAGCGAATTTGTTGCACCCTGTATAACAAGTATTCGTACTATCATTCGAACGTTATTCTGAACTTCTTAAAACCATATTCAATATTAAAAAACGTACAGGGTGTTCCATCTCAGACGAGCAACCTCACCCCGTATATTTCTCATCCCATAGTGAGTGGAAAAATTTCCAAAAACACGTCGAATGATTTTGTTTGGGGGACATCTTTTGATGATTGATGCTTCATTTGAAAGGTCTTGGAAGCCTCTTTACAACGGTGTATGAAAACCGTAAATTTGATGAACGGTTTTCGCCAAAAATCATGTACTCCTTTTTACAATCTTGAACAATCTTAAAAAAATCACATCTTAAAAAAAATTTTACCGTTTTATTATACTTACTTACAATCAAAAAAATCAAAACTGCGTGTTTAAATCAAATTTTCAAATTTTCAAATAAACGTCAAAAGATGTCCTCCAAACAAAATCATCCGACGTGTTTCAGGAAAATGTTCCACCCTATATGAGAAATATACGAGGTGGCTCGTCTGAGATGGAACACCCTGTATAAGGAAATGAAAGACTATTTTAACTGACAGATGCAGTTTATACCAACATGAAAGTTGCATAAAAAGTAGGCATGGCTTGGTAATGTTTTTGGTGATAATTATTAAAAAAATATTGTTGTTTAATAACTAGCATGTTATTTGTTTTTCATCAATTTACAAAATTTGAGTTTGACTTTGAACTTTTTATTACCAAATCATTAATGAACGCAATATTGCGTCATTCAGTAGCTATTTTTACCAATCAAATATATTAAAGTTTATTTTTTTGTTGATACATTCATAATTCGTTTTTTTTTTTCGGAATGTGGTTCCGAACATAATAACAACAAAACAATCCAGTTATCCTGTTCATGAATATCTCAAACTGGTAAAATAAAAAAAGTCGGTAGGAATTACCTACTGATTCACCTTTTGGTGGTTCGTTCTGATAAATTCAAAGCTATGAAACTGTAATTTGGAAGGTGTTTTGGATCACAGAAAAGTGCTCCTTGCCTACCTACCTACCTGAGTTCGAGCCTGAAGTAGCTTTTGTGGGAAAAGGTAGTAACTGTAATGATTTTTTTTTCTGTGACGGGAAAAGTTTGGCATTTCATCTCTGTTGGCAGGTTATGAAATGTCACTTTTCATAATTTACTTTTTTCGTCAATAATACCGTCTCCGAGAAAGAACTGCAAGTCCTTTTTTCTCCCATTCGACTTCGCGGTTATTTATATTACTAAACAACCATTAAATTCGCAATTTTTTGAAATGAAATCACAGAATAAGACTGACAGAAGTGACATCAGATATTTGATTACTTCAAAAGAATGATAAATATGCCTACAACGCAGGTGTCCCTACTGTTAAAAACTTAAAATTTCACGTCGATAATTTTCACATTTCAAAATAATGTAATATCTTCTCAATATTGATTCGTCCTTTCTTCTGTCACAGAAAAAAATAGTGTATTATACACGGGAAAAATATTAGAATTTAGCTACAACCTGGTTTCAATACAATTGTCACTTATAATACCACGATAGTTTCAATTTCCGGTTTTTAATTGAAGCTAGAGTTGTATTCCCTGCGAAAATTTCACACTGAAATATCATTGAAAAGACACGATTACGCTAAATAAAATACAAAAAACCGACTTTAGTTACGCAAGATAATAAGGCAGCTGGTGGTAGTTCAAACCATTATTCTTGACCAACACTAAATTATTCCAGATTTTTCAGGATTTCCCCTCCTTTTTTCTATAAAATAAAAATATGAATATTATTTCATTATAAGTGTACTAAGGACAAATCAGAAATTGTTGGTACCGGCCCTGAAAGCATCGGTAACCTCGGTTGATTAACGGATCATATTCGTGGTAATAGTCTTAATCTCGTCATTTGACATTGAAAAACCGGTAATTTCGATGATAGCACTTTCGAACATGATCGGTTCGAGTGCTTGGCGCGAAAAAGAAAATGGCCGGCATCGCAAGTACTTGAAAGCATCGGTGACCTCGGTAGATTAACTGATCTTATCCGTGGTAATAGTCTTAATCTTGTCATTTGACATTGAAAGACCGTTAATTTCGATGATGGCACTCTCGAACTTGATATGTTCGAGTGCTGGGCGAGAAAAACAAAATGACCGGCATCGCAAGTACTTGAAAGCATCGGTAACCTCGGTTGATTAACGGACCATATCCGTGGTATTAGTCTTAATCTCTTCGTTTGACATTGAAGAACCGTAATTCCGATGTTGGCACTCTCGAACATGATGCGTTCGAGTGCTGGGCGCGAAAAACAAAATGGTCGGCATCGCAAGCACTTGAAAGCATCGGTAACCTCGGTCGATTAACGGATCATATCATATCTTAATCTCTTCGTTTAACATTGAAGAATCGTAATTCTGATGTTGGCACTCTCAGACATGATGCGTTCGAGTGCAGGGCGCGAAAAATAAAATGGCCGGCATCGCAAGCACTTGAAAGCATCGGTAACCTCGGTTGATTAACGAATCATATCCGTGGTAATAGTCTTAATATCTTCATTTGACATTGAAAAACCGATAATTTCGATGATATTACTCTCGAAGATGATGCGTTCGAGTGCTGGGCGCGAAAAACAATGGCTCGCATCGCAAGCACCTTTGATTTATCTCAGTAACCATTGGTATTAGAAGAATTATTTTCATAAGAAAATTCTTGATACATCCTACACATAAAATGTCATAAGTCTTTCAATTTTTATGTCTACGTATACAGAGTGGCAAGAGTGCGTTGGAGCTTGATTTTTCGAGTTCTAATAAGATACCTAGAAGCATGATTCAGAAACATGTGAGAATGATATCATATCATTGTTTTTTTCCACACTGGTGGAGAAAAAAAACTTCCCGCACTGTACAAAAAAAAGCTATTATTGCATCGACTTCGTACCAACTATCGTAGTCTCCCTTTGGTATGCATACAAATAATGTCATTTCAATCTTTCAGGTGGTAAACCAGATGATATAACCGTCATCTTGGCAACGGTTGCAATATGAAGCCTTCAACAAAGTAGAGAATTTTTCATGGCTAGAACCTGCTGGTAAACACGTTGTATACCTAAGTTAAGTATGTATTAGTAAATTATGGTTTTCATTTTGCATTTCATTGTATATTCAACCATCTTTACTTTCGATTACGAGTAGATTGTGATTTTATCATTCGAACTGGAGTGCGCGTTTTGACGATTTGGGCGTCTTTGTCGTGGACGTTTGATGGCATAAATCGTTTATATCTTACAACTGGTTTACAAGAACAGGTGACGATTGTTATTGTCCATTCAGGAGGAGGGAGAGGAATATCAATTATTTTTCAGGCGTCAATGGGTGAGGAATTTTTCTTCCAGACTATGAAGTTGAATAGCACACACTGTACAGGGTCATTCCATATATTTAAACAGCTTCTACAGGGTTCATCCATCCAACCTCGAATATCTCGAAAACGGCTGAACCAAATATCAATGACCAATATATTTTTGGAATCAGGAAGAAAAGATCTTAAATTTTTTCGAAAAATGTATAGGTTTATATCAGCGATATTCATTTGTTTCATCTGGTATAATTTTCTGGAGGTTCAGAACAAACCCAACAACATTTGCATTAGAAGTTTTTCTCTATCTTCAATGATAAACCTAGAAGCTGTTTGAATATACGGAATGACCCTGTATGTAACATGTAACAAACAACCTGAGGAACATCATTTAGACACATTTTCTAGGGAGAACCAAAGATCTAATTTTATAATATACTAGATTCTGCTATATCGCGCCTAGAGAGAAAGAGAGATAGTGAGAGGGCGAGGGGGGTTGAAAACAACGTGAGAGTGAGACAGGCGAAGGTTGTTAGATCACAAAACACTCCGTTTCACAACTCTATTAAAAAATGCCAGAAGAATAAAAAGATGTCGTTTCATGACTGAATAATTTGAAGTAAGGTTCCAAACTGTCATTCAAGTCATAGACTTATGTCACTTGGTGTTTGGATACAAGAGTAAGAATGAGGAAGATATAAAATGCAATCCTTATCAATCTCATCTTTGTTTTCCTCATGAAATGAAAATTTAGTCGGTCGGCTAGAAAAGTTTTCAAAAAAGCAGTGTTACTAGTTTCGGCTACTGGTATGAATGTATGGAAATGAAAAAACGAACAACCTATATAAAAAATAACATCAGCAAAGGGTCATTACGTTTGAAACATGAAATTTTTTTCTGTTCTATATTTTTGAAAACTTGAAAAAGTTAGGAAACATAATAATAATGATTATCAAAACTTATTCCATCACAATTATAAACAAATAATTTGTCAGGAATTATCTTTTTTCTGTTTTACTCAGTGGCCGATGTTGATTTCTGGTAGCTATCATATTGTTGTAAATATGGCGGTCAGTTTAAATGGATCACCCAGTATGTGAATATTTTTTCATAGCTGTTCTTGCAACATGCATTGAAATGAAGTGAGTTTCTTTTAATGGTGATTGTAGAAATGTAAGATGAAATAATAATTGATAAAAAAATCTCTGATTCTTGAATTCCATTCCTTAAGTGTCAGAAAACGAATGAAAAGTGTTCAATAGTTGACCTTCTGTTTTCCAATAACTTAATCTATCAATAAATCCCCTGGAGGAACCTTCTTGAGAAACATAAACTTTTTTTTCAAACCTGCTTGAGAAGATTCGTTGATAGGTTAGGTTAATGTCAAGCAGCTGGAGGTCTACTTTTTGAACAGCTTTTATAGTTTTGTAACAAGTAAACGAGTAAAACCCTAATACCAGACACCTTTTATTGAGTAATATTTCATCTTATATAATCAATCACAGACACGCCAAACTTTATATAAATGTAAGTTATGAGACTTGCAGTCCGAAAAAATATCTTCATGCAGGGTAATCCATTTATGAACACTGCAGACTACGCCATATTCACCACAATATGATAGCTACCAAAAATCAACGTTGGCCACTGAGTGGGACAGAAAAAAAATACTTAGATGACATGATAGATAAAAAAATGAATTACATCTATTTATTCAAGTGTATAATATTATTAGATCTTTGGGGATATACCCATTCATGACTGAAAACAATCTCATGGCTGCTATGTTATGTTATGGCTGAAACAGTAGTTATGCAATAACCATATTGTGGTGGCATTGCTTTGCGAAACTTTCTCAAAATTGAATCAGCAGACCAGGTTGTCTATAGTATTGATGAATTCATTTGACCTATACTTGTAAATCAGGTCATTATACAGGGTTTTCCAAATTTTACCAGCGATAATTTGGGTTCTTGAAAGTGTAATAATCAATTACACATCACATGTAGATCTTAAATAATTATTTGTATAGGTTATTTTATTTTTTTTTCTGTGACGGGAAAAAAGTTTGGCATTTCATCTCTGTTGGCAGGTTATAAAATGTCACTTTTCATAAATTACTTTTTTCCCGTGGGAAAAAAGTGAGTACTTCTTTCCCGGATATATATCACATATATATACTCTGTTAATGGCTTTTGTTGTGCTATAGTTCCGAAATATAAGTCAATAATACCGTCTCCGAGAAAGAACTGCAAGTCCTTTTATCTTCCATTCGACTTCGCGGTTTCGTATATTACTAAACAACTACTGAATTCGCAATTTTTTAAAATCAAATCACAGAATTGAACTGACAGAAGTGACATCAGATATTTGATTACTTCAAAAGAATGATAAAGATGTCTATAAAACGCAGGTGTCCCTACTGTTAAAAACTTGAAATTTCACGTCGATAATTTTCAGATTTCGAAATAATGTAATATCTTTCCAATATTGATTCGTCCTTCCTTCTGTCACAGAAAAAAATAGTGTATTATACACGGGAAAAATATTAGATTTTAGCTCACGGTTTTTTGTCTCCCTCCGCTACGCGTCGGGAGACAACACAACCTGGAGCTAAAATCTACTACTTTTTTCCCTTGTATAATAAATAACTATTTATGATTAGCTGATCCGTAGCTGCATTTGATATGAAATTTGAAACATTGCAATATTGCATATTACACTTTTTTTGTTATACAAGGTGGGATTATAGTGGGCCCGGATTCGATTGCTAGAGTCCTATGGTAGGTAAAAACAGGATAAAAAGATATGTAAACTTGACTAACAGATGTATAACCAAAATTTACTGCCGTATATACAGGGGGTACGACCCAACGGTGCATTTTCGTATAGAGGTAAGTTGATTTCAATCGTTCTATCATGGAAGCAATGGGTAGTTTCCTTCCATGTGTGTTTAATCAAATTAATTCACAGGCGGGAGAGAATGGATACCTTTGATATATTTAAATAGCTATCAAACCAAATATTGACAAATGCCTCTGATATTTTCTAGAAAAACTTTGAAGTACTAAGAAGTTTTGAATTGAAAAAAAATTACAATTGTCATTCAAAATATCTAAAACAGCATGAAATATTTTTGCTTTTGACCTTCAAATTTTGAATTATATACGTTGGAGCTTTTCGAATGTGTGTGGATCATGTCCCTGCAAATTTCAATCGGAGTTTCAATTTTGAAGGACCAAAATATTGCAAAAATGTCAATATCTTTGGAAAAAGATCTCCCCTCAAGGCGTAGGATCTGTAAGTCACTGTTAAAAACCGCTCTGTTCGTCAGTTTAGCTCGAATATTGATTAAAAAGCAAGAATATGGATACCTTAATTCTACTGTTTTTTCAGTTTTAGAAATTATTGCTGGTGGAATTCGAAAGACTGTATATTACTTGTTGCTAGATTTTTTGTTCATAGATCAATTTATACTTATGTTCAACTTTTTGTAAATTGCGATTTTTGCAAAATTCGACTGTAATTTCCATCACGGAATGAGAAATATAATCTTTGTGTTTTTGTTGATATTATTTTACTTGATTAAAAAATGAAAATTTCCAATTGGAAAAAACTGTTGAGGAAATAAAAACTTCTATAACACTATTTTGTTATTTTATTTAACGTTGATAAATGTCTAATTTCAAATTTTTATTCTTCAACTTATTAGACAAACCTTTAAACAATGGTTAAACGTATTTTCTACATACAAGGTTACTGATGGAGTTCCATACATTTCGTGATTTATTGTTGTCATGATTTTTTTATACTTTCACTGGCGTTACATTTTAACTAAATGGCAAACCTGAAATACGTTTCACACTCAAATTATGTAAAAAAAATTCAATAGCTGCTGAGTCATCGAATAATTTCGACAGTACATTTTGTGACAATGTTGTCAAATTTGTTGAATGTTTGATGATGAATAAATAAAGTTTATCATTCACGAATTATGTCTTTATTAGAGGTTGGTACCTCTCATTTGAAATGTTTGCAAAGTTGTGAAGACACTCCGCGAAACAAAAGATCACTGTTGAAAAGAGTACTAGTTAGCTTGACAAATCTAGAAAGAGCATTTTTACATGATTTGTTGTCAAATTGAATCCTAAAAGGGCTTGTTCGTTTGGATTTGAAATCAAGACAGTAAAAAGAAAACAAGACCAAGTATAGCTTCTTTTATACACCTTTATACTTTCCAAAATCTTCAACGCGAATCAACAAAAGTAGTTTTAGCCTGACAATTCAATTAATGTGTGAAAAATTCCACAAGCCGCGTGATTTTGTCATTATGACAGCGAAAAAAGTTTTCCCTAACTTTTCCAGCGACAATAACGAAACCTAACTTTTAAAAGCATGACAACCAGCAATAAACAAATGTTCGATGAATTAAATTGTCTTACCGAATTACACTCTAGCTTTTTTTCAGTTGAAGTAAACTTGGCATGTATAATTCGAATTTTGTTGCCATTAGGTAATTCAACTCAAAATACTGCCAGAAAAAATGACTTGTTCTAGGGACTCGTAATTTTTTCAGAAGCAGTATTTTTCCTCAAATTGTCAGGCAACAAAATTCTTATTGATACATGTCAAGTTGACTTCGACAAAGAAGAGCTCTCGTGTAATTATAAGTGACAATAAATAATGTGATTTTCTTATCCACCGGTTGCCCAAAGAAGTTATTAAAATGTATGTGAATGTTATTATTTCATGTGACCCATTCCGAATAATTTAATGTAAGTATAGTTATATTTTTTTAGTTGACACATTTGCATTCAAATTTTGAATAGGCTGGGCCGATACTAACTTGATAAAAATAGTAGGTATAGCTTCTTCAAGTGAAATAACCGTACAGTAAACTAACCTAACATTGACTTGTCTAATTTTACTTATACAGGGTGTTTCATTACTAATTGGAAATATGTTCAACTATAGAGTTAATCAAATGTATGGATCCATCCATATATCTCAGTCACCAGTTGTTAGATCTTTCTGAATTTTTATACATGATGAATTGGGAAAAACCGGAAGATACTAATTTTGAATAGAATCTCGGATCATAATTACTTAACTATCGTCTGCCATATGGGATCCGCCATCTTGAGTTTCCAAATTTTGACAATAGAATCATGATATCCGACCCCGAAAACCCCTAGATACCAGTTTTGAATATAATCCGGTCATAATTACTAAACTCGTCCTCCATATTGGATCCGCATCTTGAATTTCACAATTTTGACCAAAGAATATTAATCATAACAAACATTCCCAGATTCCCCAGATACCAATTTCAAATAGAATCGGGCCATAATTACAACACTCGTCGGTCATATTGTATCCGCCATCTTGAATTTACAAATTTTGACGAAAGAATCATAATAACCGACCCCGAAAACTCCCAGATACCAATTTTGGATATAATCGGAATAAGGAACCATATGGATAACTAAAAGGGTCATGAATTCAACATACCATTTGTTTACGTCCTTCAAATGTCACTTGAGCTACGTCGTCATTCAGACGTCTCCTTAACGTCGGTTGGTCAATCATATGATATGAATTATGACCTCATTGCATATTGAAAAACATCTGTTCAACGAAATATGTGTCATCGCAATATGGCGATTAGGTTTGGCGTCAATATTCAGGGAAAGTCAATAAAAAAGGCGCTCATTAAGAATATATTCAGTGTTTATTTATTAATTAAAATTAATCGGCATTCTCAATTTTTTGTTTCGATTTTAGTTTGAAAATCAGTATGAAACACTTATGGAAAATATAACGTCGAATATACCACAAAAAGACAGTAATCTAATCACTCATTAGTTCTCAATGACTATAAAGGGGTTTTGGTTTATGATAATAAATTAGGGTAGTACAAAAACAGTTTTCAACGATTCTCAGCGTTATCATTTTGTTCCTGATTATGTTCATCATTGTTTTCGTTTGCTGGCCTATTATTCTGGTTTCCCCATTGGAAACCTCCTGGTTGCTCTTCAGGTAACCTCTGATAATCATCAGGAAGAGGGTCAAATAACGTTCTCCTAAAACATGAAAAATTAATGATGAAAAAGTTCTGACCTCTACATATTACAGTGAAAAGAATAATTTCATCTAGAATGATAGTTCTCTATGAATCCAACATGATATTTTTGATTGGACTAAACTGGGCGTCAATTGAAACGTTAATATTGAAATTTGGCATCAAGTTTGACTTCTCGTAATTTCTAAAATATTGAACAAATTTTGAATTGCCGCCCAGATTCTGAATGCCTTTTTCGTCTTTCGAACAGTTCCTTACAGCTTCTTCTAAATTCATCAGGACCCGTGATACAGGGTGAAACAAAGTTTCGTGCATTTTGAAAAATATTTCTCCGCCCCCCCATTTTGTCGGAAGACCACAATGCTCATATTTTATTCAGGCATTTCATAGATAGCAACCATACCTCGGGACGTTTTCGAGTTTTTGCCAAAAACTACTGTGGTTTCCAAAAAAAAAATGTTTTGCATTTTTTTTAAATGGACTGATTTTAGAGGAGTACATTACTCAGTGTATCCTCAGAACGATGAATCAGTCTATTTATTGTCATGACTGACTTATTGAGAATGGTACTTAAATAAGTTTGGGTATGGGTATATCCTAATCGTCGTTACCTGAAATAATAATTATCTGTACTGAATTATAGTTTATATCACTATAGTGATCTCACCTAGTGATATTTTTCTACAAACGTCAAAAAATGACAAGGTTCGCGCATTTCCTACGTTACCATTATTCCTTGCACAAAACAATGCGCGAAGTACCTACTTCGCGCATTGTTATGTAAAATAAATGAGATATTTATATTTCAACTTTATGGTCCTCAATCGAGCAGACATCCACAAAATCATTTATTTCTGAATGTTCAACAATAACTTTGTTTTTTCTCTTGGAGCGCATGAAAGGAAATTCCTATTATGTTCGTGGAACATCGTGCGTACCTAGGGAGGATAGGGGGAGACCTTTCAAGCCAGTTCAACACTATTTTTTATATCAAGTTGAGCATATTTTTCCTTTAGAACTATATTTTTTGACGTTTGTAGAAAAAATGTTGTTTGCAACTCGAGCGCGAAATACTTTGGTCATCTCGACTATTTTTTCAACTCGGCTACGCCTCGTTAAAAAAATCAGATCTCAATAACCAAAGTAGCATTTCGCGCTCTAGATACAAAAATAACTATTTCCATTTCGACCCGATTTGAACGAGGCATCTTTAAATTTTTTAGGACCCGAACAACACTGACGTTTTCATGAAAATTGGCAATTGATATAACCTCTATGCATACCTACATTGTTTCAATAATACGTTGTTATAGAAACAAGGTATCGTTGTTTGTTTTTGTTGATGAGATGTGTTGATTTACTGCTCACTAAGGTAGAAATCTTTTATCATAGACTGCGAAGTAATAAATTATTAATTGTTTTTGAGTAACCTGGTATACATATCTGCTCCAACGCTTTCCTGAAATGCATAAGAGCATCCACTTATGGAACTCCTCTAGAATAAGTCCATTTAAAAAAAATGCAAACATTTTTTTTTTCTTGAACCACAGTAGTTATTGGCAAAAACTCGAAAACGTCCCGAGGTATGGTTGCTATTTATGAAATGCCCGAATAAAATATGAGCATCGTGGTCCTCCGACAAAATGGGGGGGCGGAGAAATATTTTTCAAAATGCACGAAACTTTGTTTCACCCTGTATCACGGGTCCTGGTCAATTTAGAAGAAGCTGTAAGGAACGGTTCGAAAGACGATGAAAAAGGCATTCAGAATATTTTAGAAATTACGAGAAGTCAAACTTGATGCCAAATTTCACTATTAACGTTTCAATTGACGCCCAGTTTATATGACACAAAAATCACTTCCCACTATGACACAAAAAAGCACTTCCTCTGATCAAGGCGACTTCCCATTCCAAAATATCTTTTATTCAAAGGAGAACCCATTGAAAAGTGAATACAGCAATATAAGCTATTATTAATCAGAATTACGTCATTTGACACTTTTGAGGGCAAACATTTGTATTTGGCCATATGAAACCAGAAGTAGTGGGATCTTTTTTCTTGGAACCCGAAAGAATTTCATGATTTTGTTTGGTGAATCTGTCTGTCTGGTCTGTACAAAACTCACTACATATTCCTGAGGTCAAAATAAGCCGATTTGAAGTAATAACTTACCTCAGTCCGAAATTGTTACGACATACAGGGCGGTTAAGTTAAAAAATGAAAACCCAATTCTTCAAACTGTATCAACATTTTTCAAAGTATCACGTCAAAAATTGGTAGCCAAGAGCTTTTTGGGATGCGAAACCCGAATACGGACACCATTTCACTGTGGCCATCAGAGGGCGCTTACAAATGCACTTCTTATGGTTTGGAATGGTCATAACTTTTTTTCTCAGAAAATGTTTTTCTGAATATTTAAGAGCACAAAAGGTGCTCTTGTGGAAATTCACTCAATTGAGCGGTTTTTCGAGATATTTCGGTGTTCAGTATTCGATGCCGTACCGGAATAATTAAATCATTTGGATTGAAACATTTTTGCTGTTATCTTCGTATACTTTTTTGCAATGTGCTTTTTTATGTTCTGGTTCCCACAAAAAGGGATATCCTGTAATGTTAAGAGAACATCGTGAGATTTTTATTTTTTAAATTTACCACCCTGTATCTTGGAAACGGAGCAATTTTGGACTGAGGTGAGTTGCTTTAAACCGTCTTATTTCGAACTCCGGACTGTGTGCTGAGATTTTGTACTGGTCTTTTAGGAACACCCTGTATATTGTGAATGTGGGGAGGGGATAGTTTATGTTTCCTTCAAGAAACCATGTCAAAATCGCGTGTTCTATACAGGCTGATTTTAAAATAAGTGCATATATTTTAAACACTAAGAAAGCTTGAGGTATACTACCGAATAGCACTATTAAAAATATTATTAGGATCAAAATAGATTTGGGGCAAAATACCCTTTTTCCGCCCAGATTTCTACTTCTGTCGACCGTGATGAACGAAACGACGTTGCCACTCTACATGAAAATTAGGAGATATTAAATAAAATGTATAATCGAGAAAATGTACATTGGGAAGAAGTTAACCCTGGTCTTGAATTTCAGAAAGATAATACAAAAACTTTAAAATGGACTCACCCAAGATTTCTACACATAAGCTCGAATAGCGTATGACTTAACACCTCACGGTTGGAAGTTCTTTTACTGAAAAATCCTTTAGACCCTTCCTTCCACCTCCTTGCATCGCTACAATTTCGTGTCCTTCGAGGAGTCTGATGGGCCCCGCACAATAACGACCCGAGACCCGACATAAGAACCATATCATTCAGCTCAATGTTTGAGAAATGCATCGTCACATTCCAAGCAAATTGTGAGAAACTTCAGAAACAAAACTTTACATTTACTAGTATCACGTGTTGACGTTTTCCAAAATAACATACATTCTCAGAACAACAAACTGTCAAGAAAGGATCTTTGTTTTGATTGTTCTTATGGTGTGCTACCAGCAAAAATTCAGATGACCATGAATCACTAATAGGCGACTTTTACGGACCAATCAGAAACAGCAAAGTAGTGCCTGCGTGGTTGCGATTCATCCTGATTGGGCACAGGTGATTGGGATTAATGTATTAGTGAGGAAGGATCATATCTTTAAATGAAACTACCATTTTCATAAAAAACTAATTTGGAAAAAAACATCTATTAGTTTAATTCAATGAAATGATACTTCCTCACTATACACTAATCTCACAAATCCAATCAGCTGTGTCCAATCAGGATGAATCGCAACCACGCAGGCGCTACTTTGCTGTTTCTGATTGGTCCGTAGAAATCACCTATTAGTAATTCATGGTCATCTGAATTCTTGCGTCCGAAACGGTCAGAAGCATGCGCAGTTTCACAGAACTGTATGATTTTTTTGGGTTCTATGGACGTGTGCATGCTTCTGACGGTTTCTGATTGTTTATTTTCTGAACGCAAACAATCCTAGTTAGTACTGTCAAAGGTCACAGCAAAGAGGAAATCTATGGTCACAGATACTACTGTTCTGAGAAATGATGTTGACAGATCATATGATAATAGTTTTGTTTGTGTGGTTGCTGGTTTGTAAAATAATTGTAAACGTAAAATAAAAAATAAAATAATTGGATGTTGTGTCTTGTGTCGTGATAATCGTGATATGGTCGTGATCGTGATTTTCAATGTGAGATTGCCAGGAAGGATATGTCGTCGTCGAGTCGTTTTCGATGGTTTAAGTGCGAATATGAACCAACAAGAACACAGGACGATATTAGTCTGGAATGGACTCGATATTAGTATTTGTTTGCTCTCGGGAGTTTTGCTGTTCGAGCAGGTATGAGAAAATCTACTAGGTGAGTCGATTTTCAACTTTGTGTATGTTGTGTACCTATTTATTGTCTGCTAATTTTGTATCTACCCGCTGGGGCCTTATTTTCGAATTGAAGGAAGGGGGACGTTCTATCATTCCCCTCATGTTTCTCTCCGTCTCTCGTGATCCATGGAGATAATCACCCCATAGTTGCATAGTTCTCTCAGTAAACTTCAAAAAATAAGGCTCCTGTACATATTACATTCACCTATATTAGTTTCCATAACCTATTCCAATTCATATTCATTCTGTGACAAATTTTTATCAGGATATTCGTCTCTGAAACAATCTGGCATCACTGTCTTGTTTTGACGTTAGTGAATGACGAATTGGGGATTCCCTGGGATTCCGCAGATTTCACTTGCTTCCCAGTGGCGTACTCGAATTTCGAAGCATTTTATGTTCAATTTTCAAAATGAAATTTCTCGTTAATGTGCAAATATTTTAGTAATTTTTGTTAGACTCTCTCATATATATGTCTTGAATATATGCACTTATTTTAAAATCAGCCTGTATAGACTATGGTCAATACTAGTTTTCAAATTCAAAGGCTATACTTATTCCGAATTCAACTATGGTCAGTACCATAGGTCAGTACCTCCGAACAACAAATGTCAGTAGATCCACTGACTGCTAAAAACCTGTATTGCTAAATATAAAATCAAAAATACAGTGCTGTAATTCAGTCATTAGCAGCAGTTGATCAGCTGGTAAAAGTTGTCAGTTGTCAGGTTGTCACTTCTGTAGTTTTGTCGTTTATCTGGCCATTTCAATAACGGGCATTTTTTTGATATTAAAAATGATACAATTAATTTATTATTGTCAAGAAAAGACTCAACGTTCAAAAAAGAAAGGAAATAAATGTGATTTTTCTTCCCCCTCTGAAATAATGACAGTTCACTGAAGCCACACTACCTTTTGATAGTAAGCAATTCCAGCAGAATATTGAGTCGAAATATTTGGAATAAATAGTATGTCTGCTTACAACTATCTGTGACTTTCAGTATTTTTTTTTTATTTTGGAATGAAAAATCAGCAGATTCAGTACTGTCAGTTGAATTCGGAATATAGCCAAAGTCAAATTTAATCATAAACATAAAATAAAATTATTCAATATTTTTTCTCGAACTCCATAAACAAATAATAATCTTTCCCAGTTTGCTGGTTTTGAATCCCACATAGCAACCGTAGCATGGAAGTAAACTTACATAAGCGATGGTGTTTTCAGAATTTTGAAACCTCCTCTTTGGTTGGGAAAGACATCTTCTAAGAAATAATAAATATGTCCCACCGCAATGCCCATCAAATCTACGTAAACAGCATTACCTAGAAGCACCGAGAATGCCAGAAGAATCCAAGGCAAATAAGGCGCCTGCAAATTCAAGAAAATAGCAAAATAAAATCTGTATCGCGTTTTTGAAGTGATAACTTCCGTAGGTCCGTTAGGCACTTCTGGGATGAGAGTAAAGCGGCCTGAATCGCGTCACGGAAGCGCGCGTACCAGTCTACACCTATACGTCTGGTTGATATGCGACAGCCGCTGCTGTACCTCACCCTCAGTATTCCAGTGGACACCAAAGCAGAGACAGCGTAGTCGTCAGCTCTGACCTGACATGCATCGAAGTCACGGATAGTCTAATAATATTGTGTTCTCGCTCGAATTACAAATATTTCTTTGCATCAATCATATCATTTATGATACACAGGGTGAGTAATAAATACTTCTTTACAAGAGGCAACTTGAAATTTGTCCATCAATATTTTTAGTTGTAGTTCATCCTTTTCTCGAATACGTGGAAATATTACATAAAATTAATATTACTTAGTCTAATAATATTGTGTTCTCGCTCGAATTACAAATATTTCTTTGCATCAATCATATCATTTATGATACACAGGGTGAGTAATAAATACTTCTTTACAAGAGGCAACTTGAAATTTGTCCATCAATATTTTTAGTTGTAGTTCATCCTTTTCTCGAATACGTGGAAATATTACATAAAATTAATATTACTTCAATAAGATTCCCCCGTTTTGTCGAAAAGATATTGGAAATACTGACCGGCCATATAGAAGTTATCACTTCCAACGTGTGGTCCTAGGCACACAAATTTTGTTCTGATGCAATGATATCAAGATACTAACCTGAAAATTGAGCAGGCCAAAAAAGTTCATCCTCACAAATGGATTCCGCCTTGACCAGACATAAACTAACATTATCGTAAATGCTTGACCTAAGAATAATAAATTAACAAAGAAGGCAAAGCACTGAGATGTTTGTTAAGGCAAATTTCTTTGGTGATACATAATCATAATATTGGTTCTCATGAACTGAAGTGAGGCAAAGTAACTACATATTATGTGAGTACCTTCAGAGTGTAACTTATTTTTTCTACAAACGCTTAACAAAGTAGCCTTTGACGCTTTCAAATTCCAGCACAAAGTTGACGTTTTCCCAGAAATGTCATTCTTTGACAGCATTTGCGCTCGTGAGCAGAAATATTGAAAAAACGCTCGCTTATCTCTGTAACCTATACTTATCTATTCTTGAAAACCCCCAATTCTTTCATGATGGAAAATAATGACAGTGAATCATCAAACACACCTCCTTCCTGATGATATAGCAGAAAGCGCAAGAGTTTGAATCTCTTACCGGAGAAATCGAGGAAGAAATATGAAGTACAATATGATACATTCATAAATTGGTGCTACTGGCTTATTTTGGTAAAAAATCAAAGACTTTGAAGTCATCAACTCATTGGTCTATATATTCGATGGTACGTATACATGCTTGAATGTTAAAGATAATATCGGAATCAATAAGTATCTGAAACTTATCGCATTTCTAAAGAAACACTCTATTGGATATAAAGCGAGACAAATCCAAAACATTTACCGCTGAAGATATATACCAACAAATTTCTACAAGAAGCTCCCGATGAAGCATATCTGTCGAAAACGATGAATTATACTTTATATTTAAACTCTTTGTTGTCATCGGAAAGACAGTGTATCTTTATTTTATTGCATCAATGAGTAATGTTCAATTTGATTGCAGAGCTTATCGTACTATGGCTCAGAGGTCTGAAACTCAGGTTGCCACGCTGGTGGTCCAGTTTCAATTCTCGGTAGGCCCGACATTTTTTTCTGGCTTGTCAGTTATTTCAATTTTTCTTTTTTTTTGTTTCCTTTGGACATATGGGATAATATGGATTAGAACTTTCTCAACTTTTTCAATCGCTCATACTTTCAGGGTAGTTATTTCCAAAAGCTGCGTTAGTAGAAAAAATCTTGCATGTATTTCGAGCACAAAGTGTTATTGCCGCTCTCCAAAGATTACCGCGCTCCGCTCCGCATCGCGCGGTAACTTTCTTTGTCGAGCGGCAATCTATCACTTTGCGCTCTAAATACACAAATAGCTATTGGTCATGTTTTGGAAATATCCTGTAGAGGAATACTAGGGCATTAGAGCAAGGCTTATTTTTCAACAGGAAATAGAGCTCACCTGAATAAACTATCCTATCAAGAGTCTCAAAAAAACTGAAATGGAAATGTTACTGGTGAGGTAATATTGATGTGGATATCGTTTAGAAATAGGTATTGGGACTTCGAAAGCGAATAACATAGTGGTATGTAAACACTCTTACATTTACAAAACTGGAAATATAAAATTTTGACAATCAAGTTCTAATTTTTTATCATAAAAATACGCTCAAGATAATAGTGCATTTTTTTGAAACATTAAATAGTTATTAACGTTACAACACCGATATGTAGCAAATAATGAGGTTGAATATTTTAATCCGAGGTGTAGACGAGGATTATAACAGCCAAAACCGTTATTTGCGTATCGGCCGTGTGATGTCGTTCAAGACTATGTAATTTCACTGAAAGGTTACATTTTGATTCCGAGGAAACAACCACAAACCACGTGTACCTCTCGTAATTCTACAGAAAAATTCCAACATCGTGTTGTTATGGAACAGTTAACGGCCGCCGGCCGTTAAACAACCTTAACGGTCGGTGGCTGTTGACATTAACTTTTCAATTGTCATCTGAATACCGTCAAATCAAAATAACAGTACGGGATTACGAAAATGAAATACATTTATTCTTTTTACGGCATTCTAACAGAAATACCTTTTACATGCAAAAATATCTGAAAAATTATATTCTGGTAGTAGAAGTGAGATAAATCACGAAACAAAAAAAATTGGGCCATTTTTATATAGAATCGGTTACGAATTTTGCACCTCCCTGTGTATTATATCATGTTTTCCGTACCACGAAACGATTCATTAGATCAAATCACCCTTGGCGTGCCTAATTTCGTGATTCTAGGATCAAAGATAATTGATCAAAACATCAAAACTGCATTTTAAGGACCTACCTTCAAGGGGATCTATCTAGCGCCCTAAGGAAGCCTTTTCGGACACTTGTTGATAGGACTTTTTTTTATAATAATATATATACAGAAATTCGACCGACAACGCTTGACAGGTGATAGCTCTCGTGATTTCATACGGTCTTCAAGGGTTCGATCAGTTCTCGAGATACAGGGCATTAAAGTTGAGAAATTAAAACAGTTGTTTCGCAATATCTCAAGAAAAATTGAATATAATGCATTCAACTTCGGTTTATGGTTTCATCTTTGAATGGGTCATTTTTTCACCAGGAAGCCATTCCGGACATTTTATCCAGTGGTGCCCTACAGGGGGATGTGGCAACTTTTCCTCCCATATTTTCTACGCGACTGATTAATTTTCAATTATCTCCAATTCCTCGAATTCATTGTTCAATTTTGTTCAAAACATGCATCACCTTCAACTGAGCTGATATGAACAGTTTTCGAGATATTTGACACAAAATAGAAGATTGCAAAGTAATATTTCATCATTTTCAGTAGTAGAAAATTGCAAAAATATTTTTCTGGTGTTGAGTAGTGATGAAACGGCAGTGAAGTGGTCAAGTACTCAAATTAACTGAGTATAGATATTATATCCTCATCTTATTGGATTACAGAAAAGCATTTGACACACTTGACCCTACAGTTCTATGCAAAAAACTCTTGTGTTTCGGTTTTTCAGAATCCTCAGTATCGCTATTAGGAAGTTATTTATCTAGCCGTTCTCAAAGTGTCATATTGGACCGTAACAAATCAGACTCCCTTTTGAAACCATTCGGAGAGTCCCGCAAGGTTCCATCTTAGGACCACTGCTATTTGCAATCTATATAAGCGACTTCCATGAATATATTAGATCAGGTAACATTCATCACTATGCTGATGACACACAACTTTACAGCTCTTTCAATTTCCATAATTCTAAGCTCGCCGAAGAAGATATCAACAGAAATTTACAGTTATTGTTCGATGCCTCCTGTGCCCATAATTTGAAACTGAATTCGAAGAAATCCCAAGCTATGCTTTTTGGTTCTAAATGTGTGAGAAAAGAATTATGTGATTCTCTTTCAATCCAAATTAACAAAGACGTAATTCCCTTTGTGGATGCATGTAAGAATTTGGGTTTATGGCTAGATACTGACATGAGATTCACTAAGCACGTTAACCATTTATGCCAATCCTCCTTTAATGTATTGAGACAACTTTATCCGAGTAGAAATATTTTATCGAAAAGAACTAAATTAAATCTTTGCGAATCCCTAATTTTTTCTAGATTGGCGTACTGTGATTGTATCTACGGACCTGCTCTTCTACAAACTGATTCTACACGTGTGCAAAATATTCAAAATAGCTGTGTTCGTTTTTCATATGGTATCCGCAAATATGAACACATTAGTGATGCCTTTCATGACTCTGGATGGCTGAAACTGAAACACACGAGGGAAATACACCTACTCACTTTCACCCACAAAATTTTGACATCTGGTTCACCGCCATATTTACGTAATAAACTTTCTAAACTATCACTTAAAAAGTCTTCGCGCAACAAGCATTTGCTACTTATTCCTAGACATACCAACTCAATTTTCACCCGAAGCTTTTCCTATAATGCTGCTAAGCTCTACAATACCATCCCTGTTGAATTCAAGGAATTTACTTTAAATAATTTTAAGAAACGGCTGAAATTGTTTTTCTCTGGGCGGCAGTAGTTTTTCCTTTTTTATGACGGCGTGATTTTTGATCTGGTTGTAACTATCTTATTTAGTGCATTAAACTGTACTGTCCACTTATACATTTATACTAATTTTCTGGTAATTATTCCGATAATCTATGTACAATTCTTAATCATAAATTCATTTTGAAAATTCTGTAACTTAGTTTCTTATTCTTAATAATTATATTTATATCATTCTACCGGTTGGGTTTAAAAGCAGCTTCTTAGCTGAACCCCGCCCTTTCATCTATTTGTTTCTTTCTCTACCAGTTGTGAAATGATGATGAATAAAGACATATTATTATTATTATTATTATTATTATATTTCGTAATATTTTCTCGAGTATTTTATATATGACATTTATCAATCAATATTTTTATTTGACAACTACATTTCAATTATTCTCTATATACAGACTATAACTAGATATTGAATTATAGAAATCTAACAAGTAGATTAGATACTATCCAGCTCTCATTCTGTAGCTGAACAGAAATAGTTATTCCACGCATAAAGAGAAAACAAAAATGTTTGTAATCTTCTACTACTGAAGAAGATGAAAAATTACTATGCAAACTTCTATTTTGGGTCAAATATCTCCATAACTGTTCATTTTAGCTCAGTTGAAGATGATGCAGTTTTTCAATATAATTGAACAATCAATTCAAGATATTGGAAAAGATCGAAATTTCATCAGTGGCGTGGAAAATATGGGAGGAAAAGTTATCACAACCCTCTGTAGCGCACCTCTGGGTAAAATTCTCCGAATGTCTTTCTGGTCAAAAAATCAACCATTGAAAGATGAAACCATATACTGAATTTGAATGCATCATATTCAATTTTTCTTGAGATATTGCAAAAAACCTATTTACATTTCTCAACTCCAACTCCCTGTATCTCGAGAACTGATTACTTGAAGACCGTATGTTCCTATCTCAGTGATTATGAAATCACAAGGAAATGTCTTTCTGAATATCTTCAAGTAAAAAAGTTGCTCTTGTGGAAATTCGCTAAAATGAGCTCTTTTCCAGATATTTAGGTTTTTAAAGTTACATGCAGCACTGGAATATTCAAATTATTCTCAATAAAAAATGTCAGCTGTTATCTTCATGGATATAATTTGGTCAGTGAATGAGCAGTACAAAAATGAATTTTTCAAAATACTTTTTCAAATGTGCTTGACAATTTCAATTTTTAAAATTGATCACCCCATGTCTGGCAAATGGGCAACTTCAGACTGAAATAGGTTGCTCTCAATCAGCTTATTTTGACCTCAGGACTATGTGCTGAGATTGTCTACAGACTGGTATTATAAGTTTAGTAATTTTTTTTCAATTTATTTGAATACTCCAAGAGATAACTAGATCCATAATGAGTGATAAATATATGTGTTACTTGCATGTCAACAAACTTGTATAATTATCAATTATACTTATCAAATAATAATTTTTGTAGCTCAAACAACTGATTTACATGTAATGCATAGGAAGAGATACTTTTTTATACATCACATATTTCCAAAAAGAAGTTTTTTCATGTGTCTATTGAAAGTGTTGATGGACTGACTGTTTTTGATGTGTTCAGGAATTTGGTTAAACCATTGTAGAGCTTGAAATGTAGTTATTTTTTTTTTCAATATTAGTAGCACTAGGTAGGTAGTATGTGGAAGTGTTGATTTGTTCTGGTTTTGTAATAATGTATATCACAATTTTGTGTTAGGTTGACTTCTGTTTCTTAGTTCAATAGGAATATTTCATGTAAAAATATATTTAAAAATGACAGATTTCAATATGAGAAATTTACAAAACAAATATAATGGCCCTAAAGTATATTATAATTTATACATAAAAGATTTTTAGAGTAAAAGCCATCATTTTACTATCAACAAACAAAAAAATAATTTAAAAAATGATCAATTCAATCAATAAGTGATGTATTCCAAGGGAAAAATAGAGGGCTGAGCAAAACAGAACAAAAAGTCTTAGCTTTTATTATAAGGCAAGGAAAACAGAAGAAAAAAATCTGATGAAGTGTTTTTGAAGGACATTGACAATATTATTTTAGCAAAATTTGCATATTGTTTCACATTCAGAATCTGAAGTAATGACATCATTGAAGTATTTTTTCTGGAAACTACATTCAGGCATTTTATCAAAGAGTGATAATTTATGAACAAATTTTGTACAGCAAAATCTTTACAAAGTAATGAGTACATTTTTAGAAAAAGTATCAAACATTTAAAATAGTTAGGATTCACAATGTGAACTAGCCTTTGGAAACACATAGCAAATTTGCAAAAACATGTTTATTAAAAAAACTAAGATTGAAAAGAATTTTAAAGGGCTCCAACAAAATTCTGAATTTGAGAAAAAATCTCAATGCGCATAGAAGATTGAAATTATAAAAAAAAGAATAGAAACATGCATGAAAAAGAAAAAAAATATGTTTTTCTATAATCATCTTGATAATTGTCACTATAATTTTTCAACAGAGAGAGTTGACAAACTTTATGTACCAGGAATTTGTTGAAAAATATAACTCAAATATGTAAATATGGGTATGTTTCTAGGAGAAAAAAAATTGATGACTTCACTACTTATTAAATATCCAAATATAAAAAAATGCAAAATATGTCTTAAAATGGGCCTTGATCCCAATTGAAAACTTCTTTTCTGATTTTTTCTATTGTCTTCTTTCCTTGTAGTAGAGCTGAGAAATTAAGTTTTGCTCACCCTGTACAGTGTGTCAAGCTTTCAATGCTATTGCCCAGGCTATTGCCATCTGTTGCATGATTTCTCAGTTATCTTTGACGATTGAGTAATGCAATTTTAACATTAGTTCCTTACTTCTTTGTGAAACAAATAATGCTGCAAACATAATTTTCATAGTCCTTCATGTTTTTGAGATATGTGTAGTTGAAGAACCAGGCCTTACTCATTTTATTTCTGTAATAGCTTCATTCAGGTTGTTTTCGATTCTATAAATAATTTTGACACTACCTAGTTTAACTATATCAGGGACTTTCAAAATGTTTAGATCTTTGTAAAGCATTATTGTGTATGTCCTATATGGAAAATGAAATGAAGTGTCAACTAGTTTATTCTGGGCTATTTGTAATCTATTGATATCTAATTGTCTTGCTTGTCCCCAAAAAGCAGCCAGGTAAGTCATATGCAAATACACATGTGGATAGTAAATTTGAGAACTAAAGTGACTCAATTTCATGAGTGATTGTTGCCCTCAATTATGTGATCAAATGGGCAGCCCTATGGTATACTGGATTTTTTGCTGGGTTGTAGCAAAAATGGCACCAAAGAACTCATTACAGGAGAAAAAGATATAACTCAGCATCATTCAATTTGAAAAATTAGTCTTCTCCAAAAACTCATTAAGCTCTTCAAGGGCCAATTACAAGTCAAATCTTCTAAAAAGGATACAATCATGCATACTGCTCCAAAAACAAACATCAGCACAAAATCTGCTGTCCTATTTCTGAATGATCCTTCTTCTAACATCCTACAATATCTATAAGTGAATATCATATTGAAAAAGAAATTGAAACCAAAGGTTCCAAAGAAGAGGAATGTAGTTATCAATCTCCATAGTTGTCCTTGTTTGAGAATTAAGATAGGATTGAAGTATAATTGGAATGGTGATGCTAACTCCAATTGCTGAAAAAAAAATCATGATTTTTGAGGCCATAATAATTGAACATCTGAAATTTTGGTTACTGTTCATAGTGACTATCAAATTTAAAAGTATCAGGTTCTGATCTGGTCAATATTCCATATGAATGAATAATAATACTATGAGGTGTATTTCCCCATCAATCATTGTTCAAAGTCAATAAGGTTTCAAAATGATAGATGATGATGAATGTATATGCACAAATCAGAAGCCCTAAAAATAGATTATTCTTTTCAACTGAGTCAATTCAATCAATCCTGAGGAATAATTTAAGACCCACAATTTTGCAACTCAAGGAACAATAAGTATTACTACAGGATTTCCAACATGTATACCGAGATGTATACATCCCTTGATTATATACACTAGTATGAATACTCAAAGATACAACTCATAAGATATATAAAATAAGTCAATACAAGCACAAACTACTTATGAAGAATGCCATTACTTATCAGAATATGAAGATTATTTACTACAAAGGTCCTACCACAGCTAAAGTAGTAATAACACATGCAGTTGTATATGCCCTGGTGACAGGGGGCATATTCATGTATTCATTTCTTAGACTCATGTATGCCATTTTGCGTGGAACTATTGCCGTTGTCAATCACGACATCATATAATAATTTCAATTCTACTTCGGTTTCATGTATTTCACATATATTTGAATTATTTAGGCCACATCACATTATTATTATTTATCTTCATTTTGTCATTGGTCATTGGACTATCAATGTCAAGTAGTCAAGTGTGTCAGTGTCAACAGTCAACACTGTCAACGTGTCAACAGATTGTAAAAAGTGAGTTCCCAATGCAGCGTTTTTGCTTACGCGATGAAGTTGGAATATTTTTGGGAATATTTTAACTTTTTGACGTTGCTGCTTTGTGTTGAGTTGAGGTCATGTTCTAGAAACCTCAACATTTCATTTTCGAGAGTGTAATTCTTGTAATTAATCTCATGGTTAGTTAAATCATTGCAATATCACTGAAATAAGCAGGAAAGTCAACAGATCCGAGTTTAGATGGCTTCTTTTTGGAATTTGGCGGCAGGTATAGAGAATTATGGCGGCAGGTGTCAGGTTGACATAATGACATATCTCTTGACGTTCTCGAATCACAAGTTCACCACAACAGATTAAATCTCGAGTTCTCGACTTTGCAAACTCGACTTTGTAAACTCGAGATCTCGAGATCTCGACTTTCACAACTCGAGATCTCGACTTTCACAACTCGAGAACTCGAGATCTCGACTTTACAAACTCGAGAGTTTAAAAAATATACAGGGTGTTTCGAAATTCGATCGACAACGTTTGACAGGTGATAGCCCTCGTGATTTCATAATCATTGAGATAGGAACATTCGGTCTTCAAGTGTTCAGTTCTCGAGATACAGGGCGTTGAAGTTGAGAAATGAAAATAGTTGTTTCGCAATATCTCAAGAATAATTGAATATAATGCATTCAACTTCGGTATATGGTTTCATCTTTGAATGGGCCATTTTTTGACCTGGAAGCCATTCCGGACATTTTGTCCAGTGGTGCCCTACAGGGGGTTGTGGCATTTTTTCCTTCCATATTTTCTACGCCACTGATTGAATTTCGATTATTTCCAATTCCTCGAATTCATTGTTCAATTTTGTTCAGAAAATGCATCACCTTCAACTGAGCTGAAATAAACAGTTCTCGAGATATTCGACCCAAAATAGAAGATTGCATAGTAATATTTCATCATTTTCAGTAGTAGAAAATTGCAAAAATATTTTTCTGGTGTTGAGTAGATTAGATACTATTCAGATCTCATTCCATAGCTGAACAGAAATAGTTATTCCACACATGAAGAGAAAACAAAAATTTTCGTAATTTTTTACTACCGAGGAAGATGAAAAATTACTATGCATACTTCTATTTTGGGTCAAATATCCCGATAACTGTTCATTTTAGCTCAGTTGAAGGTGATGCATTTTTTCAACATAACTGAACAAACAATTCGAGAAATTGGAAATAATTGAAATTTCATCAGTGGCGTAGAAAATATGGGAGGAAAAGTTATCACAACCCTCTGTAGCGCATCTCTGGATAAAATTCTCGGAATGTCTTTCTGGTCAAGAAATTAATCAGTGAAAGATGAAACCATATACCGAATTTGAATGCATTATATTAAATTATTCTTGAGATATTGCGAAAAAACTATTTAAATTTCTTAACTTCAACGCCCTGTATCTCGAGAACTGAACACTTCAAGACCGTCTGTCCCTATCTCAGTGATTATGAAATCAAGAGGGCTATCACCTGTCAAGCGTTGTCGGTCGAATTTCGAAACACCCTGTATAGAAGTGGCCCTCCCAGAGCTTCGTAGAAATATCTACCTGATTATCTCATTTTCACTGTGCTATTTTTGTACTCATCTGACGCAGCTCTTCATACCTAGGGTCCCTTGATGGAAATTGACGTTAAAGACATCTAAACAGGGTACGGACAGATCATAGCTGCATTCTTTTTCAATGATCTAGAGACTTTAGTTTTGTCTACTGGCATCCCTGACATTGCTGTCACGTCACATCCATGGGCGTTACAGAAAATCATTCAGAATTTTAATAATAGGTATGTACAGGGTATTTAGTTGTTGAGGAAGATCTCAGATCATATATGGCGAACGAGTTTTGTCATTATGATCCGATTCTATTCAAAATTGAAAGGTATCTGGGGTTTTCCGGGGTTGGAGATAATGATTGTTTCGTCAAACTTGGAAAACTCAAGATGACGGATCCAATATACTCTATAGCGAAAGAAATTTTTAATCATGATCCGATTCTATTTAAGATTGGTATCTGAGGTTTTTCGGGGTCGAAGTTCATGAGTTTTAGTCAAAATTGGGAAATTCAAGATAGAGGATCCAATATGGCGAACGAATTTTGTAATTATGATCCGATTCTATAGAGAAATCAAAATTGCTATCTGGGGATTTCCGGGGTCGGAGATTATAATAATTTCGTCAAAATTGGGTTATCAAAGATAGCGGATCCTAATTGGTGGACGAGTTTTGTAATGAAGATCCGATTCTATTCAAAATTGGTATCTGAGGGTTGTTGGGGTAGGAGATAATGATTTAACGATCAAACGAACTTACCGTGAAGTTCGATCGAAATTATATGAGGCACCTCGTCCGAAGAGATCACTTGTTTTAGCTAGGTAGTACCACTCTTAGGTACGGTTGATGCCACAATGTATTAAGTAAGAAGAAGAGTTTTTATCATACAGCACCCTTCCTTACCGACTGGACCGTGTACTATTTCAAAGTATTTCCCACAATATTTTAAAACTCGGGATTGGGCGGGCGGGAGTGATCTCTTCGGACGAGGTGCCTCATATAATTTCGATCGAACTTCACGGTAAGTTCGTTTGATCGTTAAATTATATTTCGGCACCTCGTCCTCGAGATCACTTGTTTTAGCTAGGTAGATATTCAAAGTAATGTAAAAATATTGTGGAAGTTGGATTCGGATCAAAATAAACCAGCACAACTTTATTCAAAATTGAAAGTTGACAGCTCGATTATATCAAATTTTAAGTCTTATTGAAGACTGCCTTAGTAAATGTCCCAGGATTTTTGTTGATAGGGCGATTGTAAAACTTGGCAAAAACGGATGATTCCTTAGACCATCCCGCCGCTCTTCTGATTATATCCCATGATATGCCTAGTCTTGCTGCTTTAGATGTGGCAGCATGACGTGTGGAGTATGCAGAAAATATTTCAGTATTGATTCCTGCTGCTGCCATCTCATGTTTTATCCATTTCGATATGGTATCTTTTGAAGCTCGCTTGAAAGGCTTCCTCGTCGACAAAAACAAGAAAGGCTCTGTCTCTAGTCTTTTACTGGCCGATCTTTCGATATAGGTTAATAGAGTTGAGGTCACACATACTGAACTACCCTCAAAAAATGGTAACTCTATGTATGGTTGAAAACCCTTCAAACTAGTAGTCTTAATTCTATCCGGGATATATATATATGCTCCTTCTTTCTGAAAGGTTATGTTTTCCACCCTTATGACATGTAGGGTTTGTATTCTTTGGCCTGTAGCCATAGCTAATAGAACTGCCAATTTTCTTGACAATTCTAAAAAGGATAAAGTCTCATTAGTACCCAATGAAGATAAATGATCCAACACTTTTTGAGGCTCCCATGTGATGTCATATTTAGGTATTGGAGGTCGCAATCTTAAAACACCCTTGAGAAATCTCCTTATAAGGGCATGTTTTCCAATTTCCTTTTGAAGAATTAGAGAGAGTGCTGACCTATGCTGGTTGAAGGTTCCATATTTTGCTCTAGAACGACCCAACTCATATTGCATGAATGCCAATATAGTGGATATTTCTGCTTCAAAAGGATCTGCTTTTTTATTCAGACAGAATGACCACCATGCCTCATAAGAGGAATTGTACTGTCTCATTGTTGATTCAGATATAGACTGCATCAAGGTGTGGATTGTTTCCTCTGAATGGCCTTTTCTTAAAAAAGCTTGCCGGACAATTTGCCTGCCACCAGGGAAAGGGTGGCATGCAGTGGATGTGTTTTCCTGAAAGGGGAGGAGAGTAAATGTTTATTAGGTTCGAATTTGACTATCCTTAAATCACTGGTTAACAAACTTTTGAACAGTGGGAACCAAGGTTGAGAGGGCCAATCTGGTACAACCACTATTCCCTCAGCTTTGTCAACAATTATTTTATTCAATGTTCTCAAAATCAGAGCAAACGGTGGAAAGGCGTAAAAGAAAATGTTTTCCCAAGATAAAGTAAATGCGTCAATTGCTATTGAATCTGGGTCTCTATGCCAAGACACATATTTATCCACTTTTTTATTAGCACTGGATGCAAATAAGTCTATATCAGGTTGGCCCAAACACCTTATGATTTCACTAAAGGCGAGGTCTGACAGTTCCCATTCTGTTTCTATAGATATGACCCTAGAGTCTTCATCAGCAATATTTTCTCTAGTGTTAACATAATTAGCATGTAACCACAAGTCTCGACTTTCACACCACTGCCATATTTCTTTTGCCAATAGACACAACTCCAAGTGTTGTACACTACCCATTCTGTTAATGTAAGACAAAGCTGTGGTATTGTCTACTCTTATTAGAATATTACAAGATCTGAGATCTTTAGCGAAACATTTCAAACCATACAAAATCGCTTTTAACTCCAGGTAGTTAATATGATTTTCTTTTTCTTCTGTGCTCCACCACCCATGAGTGGATTGGTCGTTTGCACATATACCCCAACCAGTTTTTGAAGAATCAGAAAATATTTCAAGGGCAAAGTTATCTTGTCTAATTTCATTTCTACTGCCAATAATTTGATGGGCCCACCACTCAAGATCACTACCTATAGAATCGGATAGTACCATAGTTCTATTGTAATTTTGATTAACTTTTTTAAGTGCCAAAAATTTTTCCCTCTCCAGCATTTTTGTATACAATCTGCCATACTTAATTGCTGGGCAGACAGATATCAAAGAACCCAGAAACTGAGCAAAATGCCTTATTTTACATTTCCTAATTTTTCTGATATTTTCAATTTTTTTGAAGATTTTCATTCGCTTGTCTTGAGGTACTTCTATAGTCATAGAAGTGCTATCAAAAATGAATCCCAAAAACTTACATCTTCTGCTAGGAATGATGTTACTTTTTTCAAAATTTATTGTGAAACCTAGAGAAATCAATAAATTCATTGATTTTTGTACATGCTCCTGGCAAATTTCTTCAGTAGATGCCATTATACAAAAATCATCAAGATATGCCACACAAACAATGCCCTGCTCTCTCAAATTCCTAACAATAGGTTTGATGAGCTTGGTGAAAATGTAAGGGGCAATAGATAAGCCAAATGCCATACAAGTGAATTCATATAAGGTATCATTTACTTTGAAACGCAAATATTTCCTAAACTTTTCATGGACTGGGATCTGTAGATAAGCATCCTTGAGATCAAAGGTTGCCATATAGTTGTTTCTTTTAATCAGCTTCATGACTGTTCTACTGTCCTCCATTTTAAAATGGGGTGGATCAATATATTTATTTAGTTCTTTTAGATTAAGGATGAACCTTGCCTTACCATTGGATTTTTTTATCAAAAAACATGGTGAGACAAACTGGGATACTGCTTCCTTGCATTCAACAACTGCTCCCAAATCAAGAAGGTGATTTACTTCTAACATCAATTCCCTGCATTCATTTTCAGAATGATTCCCACAGTGAAACAAAGCCTTTGGCTTTTTAACAAAAGGAATCTTGTAACCAGATATCCATTTCAGGATTTCTGGATGTGGTGATAGGATGGACTTCCATTGATTTTTGAAAAACCTCAAACTACCTGCAAAGAGAAAAAAACTTACCTTTCTATCTACTTCCGAGTGGGAGGCTGATAATGTTTTTTGGTTTGGAGATATTGCCCCTTCTGTCTGTGATCTCTCCTGTATCCAGACGGGCCCCTCCAGTTTAAAGAATCACCTCTTTTATATGTACTGCTACCTGAGCTTGTACTTGGTAGTTGATTACTAGGCTTCTTGAATACAGTATCTGATTTTGGTTTGAGATCTATAACTGATCTCTCAACAGCTTTTGCTGTTTTTATACGCTCACCCAGGTTTGATCCAAATAACAGCTCCTCAATAGGTGCTGCACTAGTCAGCTCTTTAACAGTTTTACTCAACGTGGGTGTAATGAGGGCTCTCCTAGTCAGTGACATATTGTAGTGAACATCTGTCAACAATTTTCCTGACTCACTAAGAAGGCCAAGAACTGTGTTCTTGTTTTCTTTATTATCCTCTTCCTTCAAGAGGATGTTGATACCAGCCCCTAGGGCAGCAAGGCCCTTTCCCAACTGGCTCTGGTTCAGCTGTTGAAACTTGTCTTTCTTATGTGTATTTGAAGGTATAGCCTTCAGAATTTCAGGGTTTATATCTGGGGCCTTCAACAATGTCAAATTTGTTGGAGGCAAATGTAGCTCCATTAGCCTTTCTTTTTCTCCTTTATCAAGCCCTTCTGTGAGTATGGTTTTCCATCTCTTTTGGACTACTGAGTGTAGTTCATATGTCTTCTTGGTATCCTTGTGAGGGTCTTCCCCCAATGCTTCTAGGATCTCATCGTCTAGCTTGACATCGTTATCGATGATGACAACATCTTGTGGTATTCCACATTCCATAGGTGATGGTGGTGTTCCACCAATCGGAGAGGAAGGTGGTGTGCCACCTTGGGAAAATTCATTTGAACTTTCTGGACTTTCCAGAATATAGGAGGAGGCTTGGCTATAACTAGCAGCTGATTGATTACTGCGAACAGAGCGAGCGGTATTCCGTTCTATTTCGGCTTTCAGAGCAACCAATTCCTTAGAGAGACGCTCCAATTCCTGTTGGCTATCCATTCTAGGAGGGGATCGCGATCGCGAATGTTTTCGCTTTCGGTCCCTCCGATCAGTTCGATCGCTTTTGCTATGCTTCCCCATTTATCTAAAAAGAGGAAAATATCAATATTAAATTAAAAAGATCAAGTATTTCAAAAAAAAAAATCAAAGAAGGAAAAATTTCGTGGCACCAACGCGTACACAAAAAAGCGTAATGGCGTACACGGTCCAGTCGGTAAGGAAGGGTGCTGTATGATAAAAACTCTTCTTCTTACTTAATACATTGTGGCATCAACCGTACCTAAGAGTGGTACTACCTAGCTAAAACAAGTGATCTCGAGGACGAGGTGCCGAAATATAATTGTTTCGTCAAAATTTGAAAATTCAAGATGACGGATCCAATATGGCGAAAGCCATCAGTTCATATAATCATTACTCTACCACAAATAGAAAATATGTAGGATGCAAGAGTGATAATTTCCTGTGAGTTATACTGCGTATATCGAGGAGTATACCAACTTATTTGTTACTTTTATCAATGAATTATTCGAAAATGACTTTTCATTCAAGGGAGACGGAAAAATCATATGTATAACATGGGGGTAAAGCCGGGGTAAAGTATATTCTATTCTTTATTTTCCTGCACATTTTTCATATTACTTAATCTTATCAGCCTACTTTTCGTCTCAGACGAAGTTTTATACATAGTGTGATATTAGTCACTCCATAAATTCTTCTCCGAATTGGAATTCTGAAAATATATTTAGCACACATGACATGAGTAATGAGTACAGTAGTTCAGATAATAGCGGATACACAGAAACCATCTGCGAATCGTCCCGAATGCGCGCGCATATATCAATACAGATCTGCAGGTCCCAGGTTCGATTCGCTATGAACTTAATCTTTTTTTAACAACTTTTTTTCACCAATGTATCTTTACTTTATTCTGGTTTAGCTTCCTCAAAAAATATCGATTGTCGAATAGGTTAGTGCGTTTAGGATAAACAGTCTCATTTTATTCAATTTTGTTGAAAAACTTGACTTATCATTGATCAATGTGTATTTACTTCATTCTGGTTTTCCTTCCTCAAAAAATATTGCAATTAGGAATAGGTTAGTTTGTTAAGGATAAATAGACTCAATCCATTTAATTTTGTTGAATACTATATTTTTATATGACTGAAATTTTCCACTTCATCCTATTTTCTTTTCTCGAAAAGATTCGGATTCGATCACGATTCATTTTGAATGCACCGCCATAGCTAGAATCGTTCTGATTGGTTCATACACTCGGGACGATTTGCAGATAGTTTCTGTGTATCCGCTAGTGTTCAGATACCCACATTGAGGTTTCCACCATTTCTCAATCATAAGGCTCAGTTCATTCAGCTCATAGATAAACTTCTGCTCAGCTTGAACTCTTTTGGTGAAATATATCAAGCTTTCAGTACAATTTATATGTTCCCTACCTCGCAGTGTTTATGCTGGAGTAGTAAACTCTAAAACTAGATGATTGTTCATCTATATCTTGGTATAGTTGAATCAGGAATTCCGTATGGAAATTACGTATGATACGCCAGTGACTTCAATATAACCTAAAAAACAACGAATATCAAAAATCTAGTGTTTATCCCCAGAATTGAATAAGGATGGAACTATATAACTGTTTCACAAACACTTTAGAGTGAGAGGAGACGAGGATCTGTCCGTACCCTGTTAAGATGACTTTAACGTCAATTTCCATTAAGGGACCCTATTCATACCTTGCAAATATTATCCTATATTTTCAGTATTCTTATTTTATGGTTTTCCAATACGAACCTCAACCAAAGCGACAATGATAGATAATTTCATTGGGAACTGGAGATAATAATGAGAAACAGTGCAGCAATTTTCAATTACGCGTCACCAACCACACTGAGCAACGCATGACGCGAAAAGCAAAAAAGCTGCATTGGGAAGTACCTTTAAGAAGTGTCTAAATCTTTGGAACCATTCCCATCCATCGTCCATGAAATGCTTATAACTAGGCATCTTAATCGTCCATCACGTTATACGTTGAGATTCATGTTTTTTCATACTTATTTTTCGCAATAAAATTGTGGAGGCCTTGTTTGGTCAGGGAGTTTCATTCTGGTCAACTAATAGCATGGCGTCAGCACACTGTGATAATTTGTGTAGTGATTTAGGCTTTCAAGGATGTCTTTCCTTCCTCTCGAGAACCTGTGGGATCTCGTTAATAATTCGTACTATTCGTACTATTTCACAGACCACCCACGGTCTTAGAAATCCAAAATCCCAATGCCGAAGCTATTTCCGGTCGAACGGAAAGTGAAAAGTATGTAAAATCCTCTTATAGCGAATTCCATTCCATTCGAAATTTCGACTTTCTAAGTCGAAATTTCGACTTATTATTTCTTTCCATTGGCACTCCAGAGCTTCCGTACATTTCTGACAATGAGAAATAAAAATTGTCGTTCATCAGTTTTCTCATCGATTTTTTCAATATTCCATGTCTGGTACATTCCACTCGATTTTAGTACAATTCAATAGTGATTTCAGTACAATTAGCTTTTTTCCTTCTGGCAACACTGCCTGCAGCTGCTGTGCGGCGCGGTATGGCGGTATTGCCGGTATTGGCGGTAATTCCGGTAATTAAGATCCGGTAATCAACTGATTGTTTGCAAATAGTTTTTCAACTCAACAAAAATATAGAAATTTCAAGCACTTACCATCTTTGCAGTGGTGATGATAACAGTTATTAGTAAATAAAGATACGGTAAGCAATCAACAGAACATCTAATTCTCTGGAATTAATTTTATTTTTTATTTTTCTGAATAGTTTTTGTGCCCTATCCTATAGCTGTATCTGTGTCTGTAATCTGTATGTGCCCTGGAACTGGATTGTTCAAGATAGCTAGAGGTAGAGCTGTATAATACTTTCCCTTAACATGGATGTTTTGGAATATTCAGATATTTCAGCTGAATTGAAAGGATGTATGGTGAGCAGAAAACATGAGTGAGAACAGCTTGATAACCTATTTGATTGTTTCAAAACTTTCAGACACAAGGAAAACTGAAAATAACAGACCAGAATATAATATTCAAGAACAGCAAAACTGGCAAAGTAGAGCAAATATCTTCATCAGATTTTGATTTAGTTAATTTCCAAAATTTTGCTGGTACCTGGGGTATCCGCCTGTTTTTGAAAAATGGTATATTGCATAGATTTGTTGGCTTCAAGGATTCAGATAAAGAAAAAATTGCCAAGTTTTTCAATAAGAACTTCAAAATCGATATGTTAGAGAAGGAACTAAGTGTGAAAGGATGGAATTGGGGTACAGCTAAGTTCAATGGATCAGTTTTGAGTTTTGATGTAGGTTCTAATAGTGCTTTTGAAATACCCCTCAATAATGTTTCACAGTGCATTGCTGGTAAAAATGAAATCACCATGGAGTTTCACCAGGTAAACCTATGATCTAATAAATTTTTCTGGATGTTTTCAAATCCATGTTATTCTTTAGAATGATGATGCACCTATTGGTTTAATGGAAATGAGATTTTTTATACCTTCTAATGAGTTAGCTGGAGATGTTGATCCAGTTGAAGCTTTCCAACAACGTGTTATGGATAAAGCTAGTGTTATCAATGTTTCTGGTGATGCCATTGCCATTTTCAGAGAAATTCAATGTCTTACACCTCGGTATGTTAATCATATTGGTATTCATGTTTGGCATCAAAAACTGGTCCCATTGAAAAACTTGATCTAGTCACTGTAACTTTGGGATACCATGTGACTCAAGGCATATACATATTCAAGGCATAGGTGATTTTTGCTGTCCCAAAGTTGATGTGGTTAGACTTAACATATTGGTATGTAAAATGAAATTCTAGTTTTTTACTATATAATGTATACCTCAGAATTTTTTGTATGTTTCTTACTCAGTATAAACAGGTATAGAGAAAGAGAGGGGGGGGGGGAAAGAGAGAAAAAGAAAGAGATGGAGAGAAAGAAAGATATAGAAAAAAAGAGGGAGAGGGAGAAAATATACTTTATGATCATAAGTATGCTTATGTTCACAAAAGATCAAGGTATAAAATCTGCTTAGAGCTCTGAATTGACTATGAATTTTGAAAATTGAAGAAGTATTATTTCAATAGGCAAGAACAGGAATGGGTATATTCTCCGGTCTACATAGGATGTAGAACTTGAACATAGTACAGGGTGTCAACTAAAAGGAGGTCAATCCATTAACCATATATTCCTTGAACAAAAACAAAATATTTTCCAAATACCATTTTTCATTTTAGCACTTCATATTCAATATACAGGGTGTCAAAGTTGGAAAAAAATGCAGCGAGAGAGAGAAAGAATATGATTCTTTTGGTAAATAGTAATCTCACATAATTTTCATTATGAAATTATGTCATTTCTCATTAAAATTCCTTCTGCCACTTCTGCAATAGGAGCTAATACCACTAACAGATTGAAAAAGTCTACAACACACACGATCATATTTCGTCAGCATGTCAGACCAATCCTTCCGTTTGACTGCATGAATCCAATTATTTTAGAAATTTCATGAGTATATTTATCAGTACCTGTTGCAGAAGGAATTCCTATGAGAAATCAGAGAAATTATCAAATGAAAATGAAAACTCTATGTGAGTGACTATTATAGTAGGTACTTACTTTTGAATCATAATGTACCAACCAGATTCCTTCGTCTCCCGCTGCATTTTTTTTTGCATTGTACAATAGCACATTTTGATGGCATGTGCGAATTGATGAATAGCTGAAAAACACGATTCGTATGTCAAAATAATTGTGAAAAACTATTTCAATCGCTTGTAAACAAATAAGAAAAGTGAGGTAGTGTTTCAATGTTTCCCCTTCAGGTCGGTAATGCATTATGCAACCCATTAAATCAATGCAAGAATTTGTCCTAACCCAATTAAACAGAATTTGAGTGAACGATTTTAGTATACCTGTCATTTTGATGAACCTCAAATTTTATATCACTGAAATATCTACATCATATTTTCATGTCTCAATCAAGTTTATTAAAAATAAAAAGAATCAATATTTTGCCTAGTTCATCCATGACATTGTCCAATGGTTGTTAAAATCAGTCAAATTTACAGAGAGAACAGCTGATGAATGTTGAAATACTCTAACTAAAGAATCAATTTAGACCACAATGCTGTGTTGATTATGCTCTGGGAGCATAACTTTATGAATTTTCTTGCTTATTTTATATAATAGTGAAAACCTGGTAATGAAAGTAAAAGTTTCATACAAGTCAATGGGACCAGTGGGGCCAAGTGTTTGTCTCAAGAACCTTTGGTGTTTTTTTTTTCTAACTGGTGTGTGTTTTTAGTGGGCGATATGACATCAAAATATTCCATAGCTTTTTTCAACTCCATGGTAAAACATTTGATTATAAGATTCCTATGAGTACTGTCCTTCGGTTATTCCTGTTACCACATAAGGATAGCAGACAAATGTTCTTTGTAGTCAGTTTGGATCCGCCTATAAAACAAGGACAAACAAGGTACCATTTCTTGGTGTTGTTGTTCAACCGAGAGGATGAAACTTCCATTGAATTGCCGTTCTCTGAGTAAGTGTAGAAAAATTTACAAAATGCCTTTCTCTTTGTAGATACCTAGTGTTTTTTTAGGGAGGAATTGAAAGAGAAGTATGAAGGTAAAATAGAGAAGGAGCTCAATGGTCCTACATTTGAAGTGCTTGGAACAATTATGAAAAACATTATAAATCGGAAATTGACTGGTCCTGGAGGATTTGTTGGGTGAGACATTTATTGTTAATGTTTTTGATTTTTGAATGCAATGAGACTTTTGTAATATTGGCTGAGTACTTACATAGGTAAAATAATGTTTCCTGTAATCCTGATTTCCTGAATAGTGGAAAATTCTGAAGTGAATCATTCATAAAACTATTAATCAGTTCAAATTCCTGATAAAGTGATGAAAAATTGTGGTCATTTAAGTGTGCAACATGTATATGCAACTTATAACTTATTCAGAATCTTCATTGCAGCAATTTTCATTGCGTGCCTAATGTCATTTTGGACAGCAACTGTTTTCGTTTTACAGCCATCAAAATAGTCCTTGAAATGTCGATTTTACTTTGAATGATGGATTTTCGATATTTCTGTACATCCTTAGATTCATATTAGTTGCGTTTTATTTATCCGATTCCGCCACCGGAAACACTTTAATGTGTTGTTTTATATGCGACTTTACCGATTCCGGTAGCTACTTTCCTTTCCGTCTCACTACAAGGAATGACGTGGAATGACTGTTGCTAGTTGTCAGAAAATGAAATTAGATTGACGAAAAACGAAACTTTTTGAAAGTAGAAGTCATTAAGATGACAATTTCATCGTGTGGTTCACGAGTTTATGATTTTTTCAAAGTAAGACGGATTTCATATCTTCATTCGCAGATAAAATGAATTCTCTTGATCCTAGAGAACTTTCTCCAAGCAGCACAATGACTGCTCCAAATATACTCTGATTCATTTTATTCATAATCTAGTATTATGATAATGAAATAATTCAGAGCCCAAATATATAAATATAACTTCAATCATCTACGAGGTCATGAAGTTTCTCGTATTATTTGTAAATGTCATTGTGTTTCCACCACCGTTACCAGAATGGAACAAACAAAACGCAACTATTGAATGTCACTGTTCTCATTGTTTTTTCTGAGGCAATAAGTAAAACAGATTTTTTCTCCAAATGACATAGAAAGTGGCTTTTTAGTGACACTTGACCGGCACGAAAGTTGTACCTTTTCTGCCCACACAGGAAACAAGGTGGATAGAATATGGTGTATTCACAGACAGTGTTTTGTTTATCCCAAAACGCTTGACCGCAGATTCCGCAATAATGGCATATTAGTGCTCAGTTGTCCGCAAGATTTCTTTTATGACAAATAACAGAAAAGGGCGCTTACACACCTCTTGCACCAGAAATAATAACATCATAACAAACTTTTTTTTTGGGAATTTTAATTATCATCAGTTCTACTAACCTTGAATTTTGGCAAGAATTTTGGTTGAGATTTCGCCATCTAACGGGTAAAATGTAACCTATTTCAGCGATATTGAAAAGAATCCTTCTGTAAAAAACAGTAGATGGTATTTGATAGGAGTTTCAGGAAAAGTTTGCTGCAATGCATCGTTCTAAGTGATTATTCGAATCAAATTGGTAATCAAAATTGACAATGACTTTGGGTGAACACAAAATGCTGGATTATTTGGGGTTTGCATGGAATTTTACGAATTTAGAGAAACATTTATATGCTTCACACAGCACGAAAGCAGATTCAATACCTTGGCTGAATTCCTAGCCTCGCTATACTCGGCTATGAACTATCAGCCGCGGCATTAAATATTGTGCTTTCCAAATAACTAATTTTGACAAAAAGACATTGCAAGCCAGTCATTCCGAATCAGTGTTGAATAGCCTGCATATTATGATTGCTTGATATATGACCTGCAGCAATCAATTTGCAATAATGGGGAAGATCACTGAGGGAAGAAATCCGTGCAAACCTCTTTCAATCGACGAATCATGATTTACGTTTGATCTACAATCAATATTATGAGTTGAAGTTGAAGGGAATCGAATCTATATCGTTTTGAAATCAGCATATTATTATTTCATTCGTTATTTCGAAAAGCCAAATATGATGGTGGAGCTGTGACGTATTAGTCCCGCACTGTAGCTATTTCTCTCTGATACCTCGTCATTCTGCAGTGTTGCAGTGTGATTGGTGAGTTCATGGACAATAGGAGTGTTGGGACTAAGACGTCGCACCAGTATCACCAATGAATTGACAAAATTTCAAATGGCGCAGGAATTGTGTGTTTAGAAATGGACATATTCTAATTTATTTTTTTCATCGTCTTAGCATGAATGAAAAAATTCAAAATTAATTCACTGGTAGTTTTTCAGTATAGAGTTCACGATAATGTCGTTTCAAAAAATCAGTGGTCTCCCCCATTGTATACAGGATGTTGAAAGTATTGATTGTTGTTTTTTATGATGACCCTGTGTAAGCTTTCATGATGACAAAATTCAGTCTAGTTGGTGACTGAGAAAGTCTCAAAGTTTCATAATAATACTCATCGAGGTTATTGGGCATTCCCAATGGGTGTTTTGAGGGCATCTAAATTGAAATTTGGAATCAAATCAATTCTTCATTATTTCCTCAGAAACTGAGTGTTATACAAAAATATAATAAGGGACAAGAAAGTTGCATTTTCAATTGTTCAATCTGATGAATATATCGAATTAAAAAAAAAATAAGACGTAGGTACTTTCGAAAAGGTAACCCATTGCGACGCCACTAGAATCATTATTTTATTATACCCTGCTATATCATAATACCGTTCCCTTTCAGTCATTCTGGTACCCCAGCCGTGAGCTGTTCTTTCAAAGCAGCAGCTGGACTGCTCTATCCGCTTGAACGCGGCTTCATCTACGTGCACAAACCTCCGTTGCACATTCGTTTCGAAGAAATAGCCTCTGTCAACTTTGCCAGAGGCGGGGGCAGCACCAGGTCCTTCGATTTCGAAGTCGAACTCAAGTCGAGTACCATACACACCTTCAGTAGTATTGAAAAAGAGGAGTACGGGAAGCTTTTCGACTTCATCACATCGAAAAAACTCAATATCAAGAATAGGGGGAAGAATGTAAGTTTATTTGAAAATCTTTTGAAGCTCATTTTGATCAATAGGTATAATCTATTCAAAGTCAGTTGGAGCGTTTGTCAGTTGTACAATGAATTGATGTTCATCATCCATGGCGTGGAAACAATGTTGAATTGAAAAATCTCAATCAGTGAATGTCTGCCATGTGCACGAAATTCAAACGAACTTCAAAAGAAGTGAAACCGCACTGCATACATACCTATATATGTCTTTTTCTCGAGCTGACTTTGGATCGACACAATTTTTAGTGTAATGATAACTAGAGAGTTGAAGTAATCACTGTAAGTAGATATTGACGTACGAAAAATAACGTTTACGTATTGTCGTTGAATTGAGTTGAAGTCGTCACTTTGGTCGTCACTGTCATCGTAACGTAATAATACGTTTTGGTTTCGGTTTACATTGGTCATTTTTGGTTGTGTGTTTAGATCCGAACATTTATTCCTGTTGAAATGAAAGGACTCCATGATGCAGAACTCCTTGGGGATCCCGAATTTGATAATTTTGACTCATCATCATATTTCGAGTATAGTTTGCTTAACGTACGTTGATATTTATGGTATACGTGAAAGTATGTGAGATAACGTACACCCGTAAGCCCACTATCAACGCAACCGTGAATAATTGGAAAATGCGCATGCGTAGCTGTCATTTTCTACGTTTACGTTAACGTTCATGGCATCACTTCAACTCTCTACTATTTAGGTCTACCACGTATTGAAGAGATTGGTGAATACGAGAATGAATATACACGAAATTGATCATTGATGAATCCTGTTTCTAGAACCATATTTTGACGATTGCTATTTTTCCCCATATTCTCAATAAGGATATAGAAAGACTAAATTAACATACAGGGTGTTTCCATATATGTAACACAATGTTGGAAGTTATACCAATATAAGATTAATAATAAAACAAAAATATTGCGAGAGGACTATAGTGGGTGCATTCTCACAATACATTGACGACGAAATAATGTATTTCAAAACAGATTGGTGTGATTTTTCCAGGACAAGTCGTCGTACAAGGACGATTTTGGCGGGTCGGACGAGGAGGCCGCCCCCGATGCGTACCTAGAGCGCGTCAAGGCCGAGGGCCAGGAGCGCGACGATGACGACGGCAGCGACGATGACGGCAGCAGCACCGACGAAGACTTCAATCCCGATCAGGCGGAGAGCGACGTGGCGGAGGAGTTCGACAGCGCGCACAGCAGCTCCTCGGAGGAGGATGAGGAGGGCGGAGGTGGATCAGGTCGGTGTCGGTCACTACTTCAGACTAAAGACCAATAGATAAACATTGCGGTTCATTCATAAATCATTGAAAAGTATGCGCCAATAATCCTAAACGTCAAACACGGAAAAACGAAGGAAATCGCGAATGGTGGGGATAATTCTGCCGAATCATTGCCAGAGAATTGATATTCATTATAGGTATATTAAATATTTGATCAATCAACGACAACTTGAGCGACGAGGACTTCAATCCCGATCGGCGTTGTCGTACATCAGAGATCTCCAAACTACAACCTGTGGGCATCCGACCTGCGACAGCTTATTGCTTTTTTTGTTTTTTGTTCTGTACTGGGAGTTTGATAAAAAAACAGAATGATAATAACTAATTTATTTTCTTGCTAGGTATAGCTTGATGAAATGTATTACACGCAGATAATTTAACTCAAGCATGATAATTGACAAGTAACTGAACTAAATCCCACTGACAGTATTAACTAGTGAACATCCCGCTGTTTCATCCTCGAAGATTTACGTAATTGTCATTTTCCACTGACAATAGTTCATAGTTGTGGACCAATTTCACTTGAACCAGTTATTAAGAGAGATTTAATGGAAACAAGTAGAAATCGGTCTGTTGGCTACATTTTCAGTAAGCTAGTGACCTCTGTTCCGAATTAAGTTATTCATTTGTTATCCTAACCCTAAACATTTTTCTAAATTCTGTCAAGTTTATTTTAGAAAAATTCTCATGTTTAAACATTTCAAGTACTTACAGGAATAAGGAAAACATGATGAAGAAAGAAGAAACTATTAGTTGTTTATGCAATTACTATTCCACTCTTGTTCTCAAGAACCAATCAGAAACGACCATTTTCGGATTCTCCGATATAATTTTTGACGTTCATAACGTCAATTATGTTGGAAGCCAGAATGATGGGTGCAGTGTGCGCAACTCTCGCGAGCGGCTCGTTTATTGTCTTAATCATGGAATATTCATAGGAATACAACTTGTGGTGCTATTTTTCCTGGAAATATTCGTCGGTTTGACATACTCCGGTAAAATAGTATCACTTGTGGGATTACATGATAAAATTCTCGATTCATTTATGTTATTTGAATATTTGAGTAGGAACCAGAAACACGTCAGTGCTATGATGAAACGATACAGTTTGCATTTTCTCGAAATGATGGTATGCAAGCTCAGAATAAATCGGTGGGGACATTGAAACAAAAACAATTTTTTGGGTAAGGTGAACAATTTTCGTTGATTGTTTGCCAATAACCAACCTAAATATGAAAAATACTCGGTATCAAGGACGAAACTATAATTCCACTTGATTAGCTCAGGTATTTATTTGGCATCTGAATCTCAGTTTGAAGCAAAACCATAGTAAAACGTGTTCATGACACTTCGTCGAATGGACGAGTCTTAATATGTCTCGGCAACAAAATCACTTTTGGCAACATGCCCTGTATTGTTTTTCTGCATAATGACCACTTTATTCAAAGTGTCCAACGATCTGTTTCGGCGTTTTGACCGAAAATTGACGATTTGTCCAGATCCCAATAAAACTCAGTCACGGAAAGAGTCATACCACACCAGCGTACATACATTAGACAAGTAGAATCAAAGTCTGAATTGGGCGAAAAAAGCCTGTAATTAGTAAGGTTGCGGTTCCTCTATTATCTGATAGATGCCAGCACGCTCGGACGTCAAAGACGACTCGATGTTGCCAAGCTGATTATATCCTGGTAACTTTCGTACTTTTTGTATTCTAGCCTACCGGGGAAAAATACATTTGAACGATTTATCGTGTGCTGTTGAATATCCTATGAATTTATCAATTTATTTCAAACTGAGTACATTTTTCTCATTACAGTTTCAACATTATTTGGTGAAATGATTATGGACAATATATTCCTAGTCAAATTGCCAAGTAAATCTGTCAACTATGTGAAACAATTTCATGACTTCTCAATTTCTGTGTTTTATGAGTTTCGTGTTTCTTTTCCGTTGTGCTTAGCAGTGGTGTAGCGGTAGATTTATTGTATATTATGTTGTTGTGAAGGATATTTTATTGGATTGTTCTTTTGCTATTGTAGTGTTTGGTCTTTACAGCGTGTGTTTTTGAATTCTTGTCAATTGCTGTGCTGATTTTTTGAGACTATTCAATGGATAGACCAAGTTACGTGTGTGGTGTGGAAGGTTGTTATTCCAACAACCTGTCCAGTTGGAGTACATTTGTTTAGGTTTCCTAAAGATCTTATTAGGTAAGTGAAGAGTAAAAAGGAAGAAATAAAACTTTCAATAAATAATGAAAGCTGCTTCTATAGATAGTTGTTGAGTTTTTTGAAGAAGTTTTAACATCAATTGCATTAGTGTTTAGAGGCAATAAAAGTTCACCATTATGGCTGATTTATATTCTCTAAATCCCCAAGAACATTCTTCGAAGAGTTTTTTTCAATACTCTGAAATGATTTTAAATGCAACTCTGATATCATAATAGGTGTATAATTTTTCTTTACATTCTTTAAGGTGCCGAGAATGGGCCTACAGATGTGGAATCCTTCACAAGTACTAAGGTCAACTCCACATGCTCTATAATTCTTACTATAGAGTATGTTCATTACATTTTGAATCAGAAATGATAGTTGAACTCAGAAAGCATCTGAAAAAGCATTATTTATTGAAATTCGCTAATAAAAATTTCAAAACTATCAACGAAAGTGGGGAAAAATTACATGAAAAAATAGTTATTTAGAGACATGAATGAATTGATGCTTGAAGAATACTTTTCTCATACATACAAATTTGATATCCATTTGGGGAAGTACACGGATACTTGTATTGATTTTGTTTTATTTATTTTGACACATTGACATAACTCGTTGATTAGTTGTTTAATTTTGTTATATGTATGTTATATGTATATGTTTATATATCCTTATCCAAAGATGTTTCTTGGGGTAACAATGGACAAAACAACAACAATTATATATGAATAAAATTTATGAATGTTACAATAAATATTTTCCTTCATCACATCCCAAAAGTGCAAAGTAATAGTTTCTACTATGATTCCACCCAAAATGAATAATTTGTTAGATCTTCAACAATTACTTGTGGAAACTCGACACAAAAAAATGTGATTGTCCCGTTTATTTATGAATTTTGAATCTGAATGATTACTACCAATGTATAAAAAAGGAAAACACTGATTGTCATCAAAAAATACAAATTTTTCTACTTTGTAACATTCTTGATTATATTCGTAATATTTTTGAGAATGTGCCATGAACATCTAAATACTGGTTTAGTTTTGTTTCAAATCTGATTTTCTGAATGACTCAAATAATATTATTTCGAAATATATTCTGAATTCCTGTAAGAATATAAATTTAATCAAGTAAGCTCCAATCCGAAATATGTGGTACGCCCGTGGATACAATCAAGAAAGCACATGATCTAGTACAGCTGATGTACATTTTTACGTAGCGACATCTACAGAATAATAGCGGAAGCGCAACCTTAAAATGTATGTTAGGTGGTTGAAGGTCATTGGCGGCCGTTTTCAGAGATCAAAGGATTTTCAGACTTTGCACCTACTTGTCTAATGTATGTACGCTGACCACACAGATAGAATTAATTGTTTCACTAAAACTTCCTTGGATAAAAATTGATTGTTGAGTATTTTGGTTACAAACTTTCATTGTTAACAGAGAAAATACCTATAGTATCATATTCTCGTTCCACTTCAAGCTCTCAACTGAATTTTGGACTGGGACCCGATTCTCGAATCTGTAGGAATTCGATCCTATAGGAGAATGATCCAATACTTTCAGTTCTCATAGGAAATGATAATTTGTCATGGCATCTATTCTTGAACCAGGTCCCCTATTCACGACTTCAGTTGAATTCATTCCAACTGGTAAAGCTTCCCATGTTCGTATTCCCGTGGGATTCTTGAAGAGTATTCTCGAACACGATAGGAATGCTATTTCCCAGTGGAATTGAAAACACGGTATGTCGGTGATAGTTTATGTGCTCAACCAATCAGATATTGATATTTTCCAGGGATATTCTTGTTTTGATTTACAACGATCCAAAGATTTCAGTTGGTAGTGGTGTATGCATGGTGAAATTTAGGTTGTGTATAAAAAAAATTGCAATAGAAAGAATTGGGGGTTTCTGGAAACATTTTTTTCATAAGGAAGCAATTATTCTCTAATCATGGAAGAGAAAAAAAAGTGGACATATGTCTGAATGTCTATTTTGTACCTGAATAAATAGTTATTTAATTCTTTTTGAATTTCCTATCAGAACTCTAGTTAGTTTAGTTATTTACTATAAAAAATAAGTCAGATACAAAAATATACCATACATGTAGAAAGCTGCTCATCTATGAATTGGTTCAGTGTGTTTGAAAATCGTATATGATGAGATCTACATTCAAGAACAGCACAAGTATCAATTCATTTATTTCGATAAAAAATGATCAAACAAAATAATTCCAAATTATTTTACGTTGCGACCTTCTTCCTTCTTGTAAATCAGCATTGTCCATGTCTTAATCAACAATGAATCTATCATACAGTTCCATGCTTACTTTATTTTTTTTGGCAGTGCTGATTCTCTGGTAGGACGTGCTAAAAAATTATCCAAGTTTTGGATGAGATTCAGTGCTAAAGGTTTAGTTAATCTGAATAACTTTAAAAAATGTTTATCTGATAACAGATCAAATGGATCTCCATTTTGCAAATTTGTCCAAAAATCTCTTCCTTGGTTTCCGGCCATTTCTTCAGTCATTTCAACAATGTCTTGTTGAACCCGAAGTATCAGCTCATCATGTTCAGATATTTTGATAACATACTTTTTATATTATACCTAGTAGGTACAATGATAATTCCAACCTCAAACTGGACTAAAAACACATTGGAATTTGAATTCGTGTGGAGAAATACTAAGTGAATATATACCACTGAAATTCATAGGACCACTTTCCAGCGACAACTGTCGAGAATACTAAATCATAATTCCTATGAGAATTTGATCACTTTTCCCATAGGAAAATCGTCGAGAATCGAGCTCCAGATGGAATTGATTTTCCCAGGGGCCGTATGTCGCAGATAGATTCTTGAACTTACATGAATTCACCAATGAAATAAGTGGAATTTATGTTGGTGGTGGATGATTGAAATGAAATGTTGACATTTTGATTTTGACAAATTTAAAGGTTATAATATAATATAATTTTGCTACTGTGAGATTATTGTGTATTGTATATTTACTATATTTCCTCTGATCGAAATGGATAAGGACACAAACAATATTGAAAAACCACGAGGTGGTAGTATTAGCGAAGAGCAGACGAGACCTTTAATAGAAGGCCTCTGAGGACTTGAGGAAAGGAATATTCCACCCCCAATTCACTTATAAGGATTTTAAAGTACCTATCAATTTTCTAGTAATGTGTGTAGACAAACGAAAAACTTCAATGAATTGTGCAGCAGACAAACACTCAAATGGCCCCTTCTTCTTAGTCTTCTACCAAGGATTTCAGCCACTTCAAAATTTTGTAAAGCCTCTAGATGATCTATTTCATCTATGTTCGCCATGTTTTGCAATACATTATGTTTTTCCGATTTTTCAGTAGGGTTCAGTTCCCATCACAAATGAGAATAACTTCGTATTTCATTAGTGTATCCTATGGGAAACATGTTGTTCCCATGAGTATTACCATGGGAAGCAGTCCTCTTGAAATGTGTAGGAATAGTTTCCCATACAATAGTTCAAGAATACATCATCTGGAATTTCCATGGGAAATATGGAGTTTTTCTCATGGGAACGAATTCCAACGGATTCGAGAATCGAATATGTTGCCTTCTATTCCAAAAAACCTTTCCAATTATTTATTCTGATTCCAGGTGGTGAACGCAAAGAAAAGAAAGAAAAGAAGGAGAAGAAGAAAACCAAAACAGTGTCCGAGAAACCGAGAAAGAGACGCGAAAAGAAGGAAAAAGACGAAAACAAACCGAAACGTGCCACTACTGCTTTCATGTTATGGCTGAACGCCACAAGGGAACAAATCAAAAAAGATAACAAGGGTATCAAAGTGACGGAAATAGCCAAGAAGGGAGGCGAGATGTGGAAAGCACTCAAAGACAAATCGGAATGGGAAGCAAAAGCGAAGAAAGACAAAGAGCGATACGAAAAAGAGATGGAGGAATACAAAGCTAGTGGTGGCGGTTCCGATTCCAAAGAGAAAAAGCCGAAGCAAAACCGACCCAAGGAAGCCAAAAAAGCCGACAAACCCGACAAACCCGAACAACTCGACAAACCCCAAAAACCTTCCGAAGACAACAGCAGGTTCAAGAGTAAAGAATATATCGAAGATGATGATAGTAGTGACAGTGATGATGATGAGAAAGGAAGCAAAAGAAAAAAGGGAAGCGACGATGAATCTACCAAAAAGAAGGCTAAAAAAGGTTCCGATAGTGAAACTGAAAAAAAAGATAGTGATGATGAGGATGATAAAAATTTGTCTAAAGAAGTATCGGATAGTGAAACTGAAAAAAAAGATAGTGATGATGAGGATGATAAAAATTTGTCTAAAGAAGTATCGGATAGTGAGAGTGACAAAGATAGTGATGATTAAGGTATTGTTGTGTTAACTGTTCATTAATTAAATTAAATAACACGTTCTTACGATATAACTTGTATTATTTATTAGTAACTTCTACGATTTAAAATAGTGTGTACGCGTTGTTGTGGTCTCGCCGCCATCATTAATTCAACTGTCTGTCTAGCCTCTCTCCTGGTCCCATCACCTATAAACCTGATATTTACAATGCTAGCCTCAACCAGGGTACCTTGATAGAATTTGAGAACACTACATTCCTCCTCTACTTCAAATATGAAAATAAAACTACAAAACAGTTTTCATAATTGTAGTAGCTCATAATCACAACTAGGCTCTGAATTTAACTTCACTGCTCGAAACTACATTCTATATTAAATTACAACTTTACATTGAACTCTTTTTTTTTTATTCAAAACAAGTCACGCAAATAGGTAGGTCTTCTTATTAACCTCTCAGGTCGCAGTACTGGTGCTGGTACTACTGTCGTAGTTGGAGTACACATAGTGTCTCCATTGTCTGTTGTCTCTGAATCTAGACCAACAGATGGATCTTGATCAACAGAAGTTTCCGGATCTGGATTTATTGACGCTTCTGGACTTGGAGATGGTTCTACATCAGAACTTATAGGGAATTTTCATTATTTTGCTGATTTGGCTGTCTGCATCTGATACGTATGATCTGGGAGTTTCTATTTTGAATGGGGTATGGAAAAGTTTCAGTTTGACTCTGAACATTTGATATATAATATATAATATATATATATATATAATATATATATATATAATATATATATATATAATATATATATAAGTTTATTTACCAAAATGTTATTACAAAATTAACACTAGAATTGTTGTTGTAATGTAAACAAACATGGAAATCCCACTAAAACCAAAGTTGCGCGTGGGCTTTGCAATATTTAATTTACAATATTCCATATGCATATGATATTAAAAATAGAAGATAGTTTGAATTGGTCTCACTTTGTAAATATTAATATTGGTTCCTAACATTTTGACATTCAACCTATCTTAGATATAACTAAGAGAAATTTATCTATAAATAAAATAAAACACAAACAATTTGTAAAGTATTGGAAATGACAAAAGATATTGATCCTCTATACACAAAATAGACATGAAGGTTTACAAAGTCTGTTATTCAATGAGAGAGCGAACCAGATCTCGATTCAAGTTCAGAACATAGCTTTTGATAATTCTTTTCAGCATTTGGCTAGAATTTGTATTCACTATATTCATTTTCTGTTCAGTGGGCAGAAAATTAAAGATTTTCGGAATGAGGTAAGAGATATTTCGTTGTCCGATTTTTGTACTACTCAGGGATGTTTTAACATGATATTCTTTTTTGTTTCTAGTGATGGACCAATTAATTTGAAAAATGATGAATTTCTATTAATAATCTTTTCTCCTCTTCTTGCTGTTACTTTAGTTCCACTGATTTTGATTATTGTATAGGCGGGGTCTGGATCATAGGTTGAAGTCGAGGTTGAAGTCAAACAGTTTTGCATGGTTTGTTTGCAGAGCACCTTCATTCCTACTTTGAGTTTATGGGGTGATGTATGTCTTTTTTTGTCTGCATAATCTTTGAATTTCTTTTTCCTCAGCTCATCATGGCCTGACTGGGTTTCTTTGTTGTTGGTGATCATTGGAAGAAAATTGTTGATCTCCCTTTGAAATACTGCTTGAAAAGGAGAATTTCCAGACATTGTATGAGGAGTACTTCGGTAATTCAGAAGAAATTCGTTGATTTGAGAATCAAATTTGTTAGATTCTAGTTTGGCACATTTCAAGGATTTTTTGAAAGTTCACAAACCTTTCTGCCATACCATTGGCTTCTGGCCAATAAGGTGTTATTTTCTTATGTATGATGTTATAGTGTGCAAGGAAATTTTGTATATCACGTCCATTAAAAAGAGACCCATTATCAGATTTCAGTGACTTGGGGATTCCAAATGTTGAGAATGTCTTTTCTAAGATGGGCTTCACATGGACAAAACTTGTTGATGGTACTATCTCTACTACTGGATACCTGGAATATTCGTCAACTAAACTACTCAACAATAATTTCGTCGCACACCAAAATGTCGCCCCTGTTATAATGTGAATAACTTTTTTCAGTTTGGAACAATTTGAATTTGGCTCACACTGTTCGATAGCCCAGTCCTTCATCTATAATCTCGTACTTCATTGAAACATAAGGGTATTCACATAAAATCTCTACATGGTGTTTTCCGACACTGTGCGAAATTTCGGAATATTTAAAATGCTTTCAAATGGTGAAAAAAATTTTCTTCTCAACTTCGACAACAGAGGCATGAAGATGATCTCATTACCTCGAGATATTTCGCGAATCTACTTCCTATCTCTCTTATTTACAGAGTGATCTCAAAAAATCAACTTTTTGGTTTTGCAGCCATAATTAACTTTTTTCCACGTCAACCGATTTTGGAAATCTTAGGCTCATTTTGAAGATAAAACTTTAGATGAAGAGATCTGAATATCAGAATTGACTCAAGATGGCAATCAAAGATCTAGAGTTTTCTTGAAAGTGACCCAAATCTGTAACGCCCTCCGAATCTCGGTTGGGAGGAGAATTGAATGAAAATCAACTTGTTCTCGGAAAAACAATTCATTCTGGATGCGTCCATATTTTCCTCGTTCTCAGTACTCAAAAATGTGCGTGAGAAAACACAATTGAAACATGAGACGACTTTTTGTTTTTGATCCCTGGTAACATAACCACTTCACTTTGAAAAACGATGGACTTCTACCACAGATTTCAAAATCAAATGTTTGAATACTCACATCTATAAAATTGTGATTGGTTAATTTTCATACTTTACAATTTCATTGAAATACATGGGAATATTATTGAAATATTCCATGAATATACAGGAACAGAATATTCAATTGGGAATACTCCTGGAATATTCATACCTGAATATTCCCTGCACTATCCAACTGGAATATTCTAGGAATATTCACTACAGAATATTCCTTCTGGAATATTCCCTGTATATTCATTTTGGAATATTAGGGTGGTGATGATATTTTCATACTCATAGTATTATAATAATCTGTCAAGTGGGTCACCTTGGGTGGTTACTTCACTCATTTTCATTTCAGTTGAGTATCAATTCACTAATGGTTATCAATGTCAATCAATATTGCAGAAGGCATTGATACTTGCAGTGCTTCTGACCTCGATGAAAGCAAACGTTCGGGTTCGGCTGTCAATGATACAAAAACATTGCAGTTAAACTTTAAAATTCAATATCTCCCTGATGAATACTTTCTTACTTATATTCATTCTTTGATTTCGTTTCGTCTTATATATATCTTCTACTTCCCAGTTTTCACCACATGTTTCCAGTATTGTCACTCGTTGAATTGTTTGCTTTGTCCACTCATCTCTTAAATCCATGCACCACAGAAAATGTGATTATATAACTTTTTGACGTAGCTACTCGTGAACTGTGATCCCAGACAGCACTGGATATTCCTAGGATATTCTCTTAATATGCTAAAAAGGAGAAGTATATTCCGAATATTCATCGATTATTCCTAGAATATATACATGCCTCTGGAACATCTAGAAGGAATATTCCAAATAAGTGATGTTCAGGGAATATTCAGGTATGAATTTTCCAGGAATATTCCCAAATGAATATTCTCTCTTGTATATTCATGAAATATTCCCAACTGAATGTTCTGTGGGGTATATTCATGAAATATTCTCAACTGAATATTCTCGAATATTCTGTGCGGTATATTTATGAAATATTCTCAACTGAATATTCTGTGGTGTATATTCATGAAATATTCCATGAATATTCCTATGATTCTCAACACATAAATACCCATCATTATTTCAGAGTTGTGAGTATCGAACATCAAAATTAGATGTAAGGGGATTTTGAAACAAAAAGTGTTTATGATCCGATTTCGAACAACGCTCTCACAAGAAATTGATATGTACAACATTATTCAATTCGATTACTGGCCTAGTGGTCAAGGCGTTGGTCTGATAGTCTTGAGGTCACGAGTTCGATCCCTACTAGGGCCACTTCTTTTTATTTTAGAATATGTTTATTGGAATATTCCAGGAATATTCAACATGGAATATTCTTTTGGATATATTCTATGAATATCTGAGGAATTCCCATTCGCATATTTAGAGAATATTCCACAGATATTCCGGAATATTCCATATTATTTCTAGAATATTCCAATATTCCAAAAGGAATATGATAGGAAGATTCATGGAATATCTGGTGCTGTCTGGGATGAATATTTGATATTTTGGTTTCGAATCATATAAAGTTGCCCATATCTCTCCTACAGCCCAAACCACTGACATCGTCCACCACGTGGGGAAGCGGCTGGATCGAGGGCTTGATTGTCAGGGACGGATTCAGTCGATATCCAGTCTTAGTAAGGAAAAGGTTCCAAGATTTTACTATACCCATGATTCATACTTTGAAGAAAAATACACCAAAGCCCAATTACTTGAAGTTTTGAAAGTCAAAGAGTTCGAAAAAGTATATGGTATAGACGAAATTGAAATAACAAAATTATCATACGGTTCTCAGATTGCCACATATTTTTGTATTTTCAATCCTATAGAATCAATTTGGAAACAACTGAAGAAAATGATCCGTAGAAATAAAATATTCCCAAATTTCGACCCTAAAGTTATAGGTATCTTAAATAACCACATAAGTGGAAAAATGTCGGTGCTGCCGATGGGCATGAAACAGTGAATAAAGTTTGAAAATTCGAAGAATATCAGACATAGAAATCTGGGTGCTTCTCATCTCTCATCAAATATTTGGCATCCCTTTAATTCTCGTTTTATTACGAGATAATAGTTTCCTCTAATAAAAACATGATACTATACACATTTTGAATTGGTTCTATTCGACTTCAAAAATCACTTAGTAGCTTACAAGTAGATAAGAAAACAAACCATTCACCTATTTGAATAATATGATTCAGATTACTTATTGATATCCTCATATTTTTGTCTGCTATTTCTGAGTAAACTAATTCAGTCCGGTTCTGGTTCCAAATAATTGCGGATGAGTGCGGATGACTTCGGAATGTCGGCAAAAAATATCAAAAGGATTGCGACTTCTTTTTTATGTTTCATATAAGTATTTGTTCTACTATTCATCAATTTTTTGGGAGAATGAAAGAATTCGCGACTTTTGATGTCATACAATTGTGTCTATTTGACTACATTTTGAGAAAAATAATTAAACTGACGAAGTAATATTGGTCCTTCGAGACCTTCGAGACCCAGTTCTATACGAAATACAGAGGACATATAGAAATATTCACGATGGAGCGAAATGAATCTACGAGAAGGAAAACAGCAGGTATGAGGAATTTGGACACCAGTTATAGTTGGCCACCTGGTTTTGGAACGAGAGGTGTTGCCAATGTCAATGCCATAACTGAAAATTTTCCTGTCAGACCTTTAGAAGAAATCAGATCAATGTCGACTAAACACTCCAAAGAGAATGGCCCTCTTCGGGAGATGAAAAGCGACAAATCAGATAGACCTAGCCGAAGTAACCATTCCTGATCAGTGAAGTCAAAGTCCGAACGAACCATTCTCTAAAGCTAGTACAATCCTACGGAAGAAAATGAAAGCTCTAGAAAAAGAAAAACTGAAGCAAGCTATAGAAATCAAGAAAGTGGAAAATAAGCTGAAGCAATTGCGCAGTTAGAAGATGAAGTCCGCGACGCAGAAATTGAAGAATTGGAAAGTAAATCCGATTCTAAGTCTTCAGGCTATTACTACGAAGGGGGAGATAAAAAAAAAACTATTGCATTTCTGCGTGGGTGGAGGATATTCCAGTAGAAGCAGAAGCTATACTGAAACAGAAAAAATATCCGAGATGAAGATTATGTGCCAAACCATTGCGGATGCCATAGAAACCGCTGGGTCAAGACAAGATGAATTCGTATCAAGACAAGCTATAGAAAAGGATTTTCCAGAATTTGGTGGTAATCCGGGAGACTGGCCTATTGCCCAAGTACGACGTATTTCTTCTTTGTGTGAGTTTTCCCCAGACGAGATGATGATCAAGATTCAACGAAGTCTAAGGGGTGAGGCGAAATATGCTGTGATGGGAATGATGCTTTCTCCAGAAAATATTGAGTTGGTACTACAGACGCTGGAAATGAGGTTTGGTTGTCCAGAATTGATTATCGAGGGTCTTATTGATAAGGTGAAATCTTTTCCTATTATGAGAGCAGAATTTGGAAACTTTGATTCATTTTTCAAGTATTGTTCGATGTTTAGTCGCTACGATAAAATCATTGAAAAATATTGGTCATCTTCAAAATCCTCAGCTTTTGGAGGAATTTGTTCAAAAGTTGCCAGAAACACTGAAACTTCGATGGGGTGAAGAAATAATGAGTAGGCACGAAGAAATCGATTTGGAATATTTTTCAGAGTGGATTATACATTTTGCCACTGCAGCGAGCTATGTTATTAGTACACCAAAAATGCCAAAAATAGAGAAACGATCTAAAAATTACACGACAATTACTAAAAAACCTGAAATTTCCTATGTTACATCTGATCCAAGTAATCTTTCAGAATACAATCACTGTACTCATTGTCCGGACAAAGGCCACAATGTAAATTGCTGCCCTAAGCTGAAAGAAGATGATGTTGATCTCAGATGGAATACGGTCACGAAGAGGAAATTATACTTCTCCTGTCTGTAGAACAACCACCAAACTATGAGATGTAGGACAAGAAAAGTATGTGGATGCGTCACCATAAGTATTTACATAAAGAGACACAGATAGCGGTGACTGCTGATGTTCCTATAAGACCCTCTCCTCCCAGACTGCTTGCTCCTCTCAAGTTCCCTCTACGTCTTAGGTTCAGTATTTTATCTTAGCTGTAGGACATGTAAAAGGTGATATACTTTTACGCACAATCAAGGTTCGACTACACAGCGAGAATGACATGGAGGAAACCGTTGCCTTATGTGATGAAGCGTCAACAGTTTCGTTGATTGACAATTCCATTTTAGACAAATTCAGACTCAAAGGTAAGAAAGAAAGCCTTTGTATACAATGGACAAACAATTTGACGGTAACACATGACAATTCATTATGCTTGAACTTAGGAATATCAGGAGCATTTGACGACTCTAAAATATTCATTTCAAAGGGTGTTAGATCCATTGAAAATTTGTCACTCCCAGAACAAATCATCAGGCAGAAAGATTGGAAAACTCACGAACATCTGAAAGGACTTCCTTTTTCGGAAATTAATGATCGACCTATGTTACTTCTAGGGCAAGATAATTTAGAGAAACTAATGAAACAAGGGTTTCAGATGCCATCATAGGTAAACATTACGTGGACGACTACCTTGACTGCTGCGATTCTGAAGAGGAGGCAGTAAAAATGATATCCGAAGTCAGTCGTATTCAGAGACTAGGTGGATTCGAGCTACTGAGTTGGCTGCCCAACTCAGAAATGGTGATGGAAGCTCTTTCAACTGACAAACACTTGAACTCTATAATCAAAATTCTGGGACTGACATGTAATTCAAAGACAGATGATTTTTGTTTTGAATTAAGAAAAATTGATGAAGACAAATCACTTAGAATGACAAAGCCAACCAAAAGACATATCTTGCGGATTGTGATGTCAGTTTTTGATCCACTAGGACTCGTATATATAGTGAATCTGACGGTGAGAGGAAGAATCTTGATTCAAGATATGGCGTTCTTGCATAGGATGGGATGACACCATCGATGAAGAACTATACAAAATTTGGAATTTATGGTTGAAAAATCTAGAAAAAGTAAGATATCTCAATATTCCCAGATGCCATTCGATGAATCTTCCACAAGCAGGGAGAATTGAACTACACGTCTTCTGTGATGCGAGCAAGAAAGCATTCGCCACCGCTGCTTATCTTAGGACAATCACTGAAGAAACTGTAGAAATAACTCTAGTAATAGCTACGGCGAATGTTGCTCCAACAAAGGAATTATCTATTCCTAGACTTAAATTACAAGCAGCTTTGTTGGGAAGCAGACTTGCAAAATTGCTGAAGGAGGTTTTGGAATTTGAAATCGACAAAATTTATATGTGGACAGACTCAAGGACGGTTCTTTACTGAATTGATGGCGACAGAAGTAACCTAAAACAATTTGTATCATGCAGAGTTGGCAAAATTCAGGACCTCACGGATAAAAGCGATTGGCAATGGATTCCTTCAGAATGTAATGCAGCTGATAATGCAACACGAACATATGGAAGTGAAGCGATATTGGATTTTGAAAAATGGATTTCTGGTCCTGGCTGTTTGAAGATAAAAGACGAAAGAAAATGGCCATCCAAGACAATAAATGAAATTAGAAAACAAAACGATTGTGAAAATCATATAGAATTTTCAGCAGTAACTGTGAAAATGGATCAACCTCTGCCAAAAGTAGAAATATTTTCGAAATGATTACGTCTGATTAGAACTACTGCCTGGATTTTAAAGTTCAAAGACGTCCTACTTTCATAAATACGATCATTGAATATTCAATTTCCTTTTCAGCTGACGGTGGATGAGTTGAAAAAAGCTGAAAAGATGTGGATTTTGTGGTGCCAGTCTGAATCTTTTCAGAGAGAAATATGGGGAAACACCCAGTCGACTCATGGGACTTTCACCTATACTAAATTCAGATGGAATATTAGTTATGAATGGACGTACCAATCTAGCTCCTGGGATGACTATTGATGCAAAACAACCAATAATTCTACCTCCAAGGATAAGGTACACCCAATTGATGCTGGAATATTACCATGAAAAATTTGCCCATCAAGGTGTAGAAACCGTACTCATCAGTGAGGTAAGACAGAAGTTTTAAATAATCAATGGCAGATCTGAGGTGGAAGCAGTATTCGCTTTAGATGGAGTCGATGTCGACATGCAAAGACGAAGCCACAAATACCAATAATGGGTCAACTTTCTGTATTCAGACTGGCCCCTAATGTTAGACCATTTACGTATACAGGAGTAGATTATTTCGGACCGTTATTTGTATCTGTAGGACACGTAGACGTGAAAAGAGATGGGGAGTGATTTTTGCATGTCTCAGTATAAGAGCTATCCATCTTGAAGTAGCACATTCTTTAAATACAGACTCGGCGATTATGGCAGTTCGGCGGATGAGCTCAAGAAGAGGACAACCAAAGGAAACATATTCTGACCAAGGGACAAATTTCAGAGGAGCAGCAGAAGACTTGAAAAAAGCTATGGGAGAACTCGATAACACCAGGATAGCAAACACCATGAGCGTCAAGGCAATCGAGTGGAAAATAATCCCTCCAGGAAGTCTACACATGAGAGGCGCCTGGGAAAGGGTAGTAAGGAGCGTTGAAACAACATTTTATTCGATTACCCGTGGCCAAGGCCAAGTACTCAGAGATGAATTGCTCAACACTCTATTTGCAGAATCTGAATTTATAATAAATTCTAGATCCCTCACGAAACTTTCATTAGACCAAAACGATTTCGAATCAATAACCCCAAATCATATGTTGTTGTGATTCTCAAGAGAAAATACCAATTTTGGAGATATTTCTCAGAACCTTCGTATCGACTGGAGAACAACAATATATGAATTGGTTCAGGAAACGCTAGACCAAAGAGTATTTACCAACCCTCACCAAACGATCAAAATGGAATAGCGAAGGAAAACCGATCAAAGAAGAAGATATTGTGATCATTGTTGAAGAATGCCCCCAGAAGATCTTGGAAATTGGGAAAGGTCGAATCAGTTCACCCGGGACCTGATGGACGTGTTCGGGTTGCGGATATCAAGACTTCTACTGGAGTTTATCGACGTCCAGTAACCAAGCTATGGCTAATAGAAGAATGTGAGAAAAATTTGTAGAATTTCTTCACGGCGGGGGGCAATGTTTGAGATTCATTCTGTGTATTTTATTGTAATTCACGACCCTGTACAACAATTTGATGATATGTTGTCATGGACAATTTTTTGTGAGAATAAAAGAATTCGACTTTTGATGTCATACACACGATGTGTTGCTGCTTCCTCATATCTATTAAAATGACCCTGTATTTGAATTATTGTATTACCCTGTACTCGTTCAAAAACAAAAAAGTCATAGTGACATAAAAGAAGACTGACGACATTGAAAAAGTCAAACGTTAGAATATTTTACAATTATTCCGAAAAGACGACGAAACATTGGTCCTTCGAGCCGGATATTCTAGTTCTTGTAGCTGACAGTATCCACAAGAATAAGAGAAAACGAAAATGCAGAGAAAAAGTATCAGTTCATGTGATCTATATCCTCGGACTAAGAGAACAACTGTAGACTAGACAACGACTATGAATGGCCCGCTAGTTTTGGATTACCAAAAAAGGTGACAAAAACAGTCAATGTGACAAACGAAAATCATCAAAAAGGGAAAGATGAGCTAGACAATATTATGCCGAATCATCAGGTAGAAGCTTCAGAAATTAATGAGGAAAGTGATATTTTATGTTGCCAAACCATAAATACTGACAATCGTGACCCATCAAATGACAAAAAATCTGAAACTTTGAAATCTAATCAATCGAAGAAAACCATGTCGAATATATCTTGTCCTACTACTAGTCGTACTGCGAAGTCCACAATAGAAAGAAAAAAGCGTGCATTAGAAATTGAGAAGGCGAAGTTGAAAATTTTGGAATTGGAAAACGAAATCCATGAGTCTGAAACAGCAAGTAGCCGTGGTCAAAAATCTCTCCACTCTTCAATTATGAATCCTTCAAAGTATGATGATAATATGACGGTCGCAAAGAGTGAGTCTTCTGATGACCCTTTAGCCAGAACTGAAAAGTGGGTAAATGAATTGACATCAGATACATTCGGCTGCAACGAAAATATGGGTAGAAATACCGAAATCAAAATGCTATGCAATACTATTAGTGAAGCCATCAAATCTGTGGGTGGTACTGCTTCCAGACAAAATACATTCAGTGCCAGACAAATAGTCGAAAGAGACTTCCCATATTTCGATGGTAATCCAGAAGAATGGCCAACTTTTATTTCTCAGTTCACACGAACTTCATCATTGTGTCAATACTCATCTGAAGAGCAGTTGATCAAATTAAGTAAATGCCTGAAAGGTGATGCCGAGTTCGCAGTTTCTGGGATGATGATGTCGCCGAAGAATATTGACCTGGTGTTAAAGACATTGGAAAAAAGATTCGGTCGTCCTGATCAAATCATCGAGAGACTTATTGCCAAAGTTCATGCTATTTCACCTATCAAAGAGCATCATATGGATAGTATCATTCAATTTTCCAATCATATCCGCTGTTTAGTGGCAACAATCAAATCCTTAGAATGTGAAGATCATTTGAAGAACCCTCAAGTTTTGAAAGATGCTGTTCAAAAACTGCCTGATATGTTGAGACTGAGATGGGGCGAAGAAGTGGCAAAATACAATGGTAATTCTGACATAGAAAAGTTTTCAAATTGGATTGATAGTTTAGCTATGGCAGCTTGCTATGTTACTCCAATGAAAACCAGTGTCAAACCAGAAACTCGAACAGATTTCAGATCAAAACCGACGAACCAATATCATACAAAGAAACATGAAACTTCTTTGATTGCTTCTGAAATCAAGACTAAAACAGAACATTGTATATATTGTACATATTGTAAATCTAATGATCATGCCATAAGAAGTTGTTCAAAGTTCATTGATGAAGACGTAGAAAATCGGTGGAAATTCGCCACAGACAATAAGTTGTGTTTTTCGTGTCTTAAGAAAAACCATCAAACGTCTAAATGCAAATAGGTAGACATTCTTGTGGGGTAAATGATTGTAAGAGACCACATCACCGACTACTCCATAAAGAAGAAAGACAGCCTAGACAAGAAGACATTTCTGCGATTCCATCACTTGCACAAGATAGCATGCAAAATGATCAAACCATCAACCAAAATGTACTTGCGGTTGGTCATGGTAGTTCAAATGTTTTGCTTAGAATAGTCAAAGTCAAATTATACGCAAATAATTCTTTTCTGGAGACCACTGCACTCTGCGATGAAGGATCGTCAGTTACACTTATAGACAAGAGTATTACTGATGAACTGGGACTACAAGGTAGGAAAGACTAGTCATCAGAATTCAAGTTGCGTCAACATCGATATCTCAGGTGTTTTTCAAGGAACAAAACTCTTCAATATGAGGAACATACGAACTATTGAAAATCTGTCCCTACCTCTTCAAGTTATTGAAAGATGCGACTGGGAGAAATATTCACATCTTCGAAATCTTCCACTACAAGAAATCAGAGAGCGACCAATGATTTTATTGGGCCAAGATTAGATAAGACTGACAGTTGCAAGGAAAATCGTGACCTCAGGACGAGATTATGAACCTATTACAACTAAAACTAATCTTGGATGGATAATGCATGGTGCTTCTTCCGACGACCAATCTATTGTAGACCGGAGTTTCTCGTTTCATATTTGCAGTAACGAGGTTTCCAATGAAGCTTTACATCAGCTGGTGAAACAATCGTTTACGACAGATGCCTTTGGAGTTCAACCATTCAATTCAAAGTCCATAGCTTCCAAAGACGAAGAAAGAGCAATGCAAATCATGGAAACAACTGCCAAACGTGTGAAAGACAGATTCGAGATAGGGCTGTTTTGGAAATCTGATGAAATAGTTCTACCTGAAAGTAAGCCGATGGCAATAAAACGTTTGTACTGTGTAGAAAAACAAATGTTAAAAGATGAAAATTTCAAAAATCATTATTGCCAGAAAATTCAGAGTTATCTGGACAAAGGATATGCCAAGAAGCTGTCGGATGCAGAGGCCAATATGAAGGGACCAAGATGTTGGTATTTACCACATTTCGGCGTGATTAATCCAAAGATACCCAAAAAATTCCGCCTTGTTTTCGATGCGGCAGCTAGGTCGAATGGTACCAGTTTGAACGACAACCTACTTCCAGGACCCGACCTATTACAATCTCTAGTTGAAATACTCATCAAATTTAGACAGCGAAAGATAGCTTTTTGTGCCGACGTAAGAGAAATGTTCCATCAAGTCGTCATACGGCCAGAAGATCGAAATTCACAAAGATTCTTATGGCGAGAAGGAAATACTGATGCACCTTTTGAAGTCTATGAAATGCAGGTGATGATATTTGGGGCATCAAAAATCTTAATGCCGACCAGCAAACGACAAGACCAGATATTCTGGAGGCGATAAAGAAGAAACATTACGTTGATGACTATTTGGATTGTTCCGATACCGTCGAAGAAGCATTGTTCAAAATTTCCGAGGTTCGACGAATTCAGAAATTAGCTGGTTTCGAACTTGTTAGCTGGACTTCCAATTCCGAACTCGTCATGAACAGTCTGCCAGATAATGACTCAGTCGTAAATAAGGAAATAAATCAAAATTGCGATTTCAATATACAAAGAGTTTTGGGAATTTCATGGAATCCTAAAACTGATGAGTTTTGTTATCAACTTCAACTTGTAAATACTGATGAGGATGAATATAATAGACCAACTAAGCGAAAGATATTGAAGTGTGTTATGTCAATTTTTGATCCACTGGGGCTCATAACAAATATCACTATCAGAGCCAAAATATTGATTCAAGAAATCTGGAAATCCGGAATTGGCTGGGATGATGCAATTAATGAGGAGCTGGGTCTACAATGGAAATCTTGGCTTGTTGATATTAAAAGACTGGACGAATTGACAATTCCAAGATGCTACTCATCCAATTTAGCTGTAGGTGAGAGGGTTGAGCTCCACATATTCTGCGATGCAAGCAAGAAAGCCTTTGCAGCCGCGTCATATTTGCGAGTACTCAGTAGGGACAATATTGACGTTTCTTTGATTTTTGCTAAAGCCAGAGTAGCCCCCACCAAACCAATATCCATACCTAGGCTGGAACTACAAGCTGCGCTGATGGGAATAAGTAGGATAATGAACACGATAACCAATATTTTGGAGATCCATATTGACAAATATTTACATGTGGTCTGATTCAATGACAGTCTTATATTGGATCAAAGGTGATGGAGGTAAACTGGGACAATTTGAGTCGCACCGTATAGGAGAAATCCAGGAAATCACGAATACTTCAGATTGGCATTGGATTCCTTCAAAACTGAATGCTGCAGACCAGGCAACGAGAACAGGCTCTAAAGAACGAAATTATGACCTCGGACAATGCGGTATAATGGACCCGACTTTCTATATCTGAGAGACGAATCTTTTTGGCCTATCAGAAATCCCAATACTGAAGTCTTCGAGAGTACCTCTACAGTTTTATCATCTGATATAATCACAATCATTATTGAATATGATTCCTGTTTACCTGACATAAGTAGATTTCCAAAATGGCTCAAATTAATCAGAGCTACGGCTTGGGTTCTGAAGTTTTGTAAAAATCTACTCACTAAAATTCGAGATAAAAATGTATCCCAACAGCAATTGACCCCAACAGATATTCAAGAGGCCGAATGGAGATGGATACGACAGTGCCAGCGAGAAATTTTCCAGGAAGAAATTAACGCTTTGAAGAACAAAAGCCCCCTCAAAAGTCAAAGCCGACTAAGAAATCTATCGCCAGTTTTGAACGATGAAGAGATAATAGTACCTACTTGGTGGCCAAACAGATCTGGCAGAACATTTAGAAATGACCACGCGAAGACCTATAATCTTGCCACCTAGACATCCGTATACAAGACTTCTACTACATCACTACCATAGAAAGTTTGCTCATCAAGGAATGGAAACCGTTTTGAATGAAGTACGACAGATATACTGGATTATCGATGGCAGATCCGCTCTTAGATCAGTTTTCGCTGAATGTAGAAGATGTGGGAATTCTGAAATCTAAACCAAATGTTCCTGAAATGGGCCAACTTCCTAATATCAGACTAACACCGACGGGCAGAGCATTTACTTACACTGGAGTAGATTATTTTGGACCCCTCTACGTAACAGTTGGTCGCAGACAAGAAAAAAGATGGGGAGTTCTATTTACCTGTTTATCTGTCAGAGCTGTCCATTTAGAGGTAGCTCATTCCCTGACTACCGACTCAGCTATAATGGCTGTAAGAAGAATGGCTGCAAGACGTGGACAACCTAAGGCAATTTACTCAGATAATGGGACAAACTTTCGAGGAGCTTCAGAAGAATTGAAACGTGCGATTCAAGAACTCGACCAACAAAAGAAATTACTTGACAATGGAACAGAATGGAAATTTTTACCGACATCTTCACCTCATATGGCAGGAGTTTGGGAGCGACTAGTACGTTCAGTCAAGAATACCTTCAATATCATTCTGAACAAGCAGATACTAAAAGACGAACTCTTACTCACCTTATTCTCAGAATGTGAGAATATCATCAATTCCAGACCGATAACAAAGGTTTCAACAGATTCAAAAGATTTGGAATCACTAACACCAAATCATTTTCTTTTGGGTGGAACGAATATAATGACTCCATACGAGGAACTAGATGCTGAAAACCTACGTTCTAATTGGAGAAAGTCACAAGCTCTGAAAAATTGTTTCTGGAAAAGATGGACGAAAGAATATTTACCAACACTAACTAGAAGGACGAAATGGAATAGAGATGGTAAACCCATCAACATCAATGATATTGTTATCATTGTCGAGGACAATTACCCCAGAAAATTTTGGAAACTGGGAAGAGTGGAAACGGTTTTTCCTGGACCCGATGGAAAAATACGAGTGGTTCAAGTGAAGACTGCAAATGGATTTTTTAACCGACCAGTATCGAAGCTTTGCAGGGTGGATGTTGAAGTTTGCGAACGAAGATAGAAACCTCTTCGTCACAGGGGGGAGAATGTTGCTGCTTCCTCATATCTATTAAAATGACCCTGTATTTGAATTATTGTATTACCCTGTACTCGTTCAAAAACAAAAAAGTCATAGTGACATAAAAGAAGACTGACGACTGAGACTGACGACATTGAAAAAGTCAAACGTTAGAAATATTTTACAATTATTCCGAAAAGACGACGAAACACGATGTGTCATACAATTTTGTCTATTTGACTACATTTTGAGAAAAATAATTAATTTACTGACGAAGTAATATATCCAGTAAAGCTCTCTGTGATTTTGGTTGCGATTTGGAGTCTTTTTGGAGTGGAGAAATTGAAAAAACCATCAACAATGATGTGATTTATGTATGCATCAAATTGTCTTATCACATAACATGACTGAAGGTTTTTTTTGTCAGGGTAAACTTGACATTTATAATTCGATTTATGTTGCTTTGGGAAATTTTAATTTCCAGGTGAATAAAACAAAAACTGTATTTGAAATTACCACACCTTCTTTATACTCCGCTGACAAACCAATTTGAAGGCATGTGACCTTGAACAATAAAAAATTTCGCCTTAAAAAGATAATAGATTTCAATTTTTTGTTATACTTATCAATACTGAGTTATACTTACTCTACTTCCTATATTTTTCGTAATATTTTCAATCCACACTTGTGAAAACTAATCAAAAGAATATTAATTTAAATTTGTTGCAAGTCATTACAAATAACGATATATCGCTCCGTCCTGGCTAGCCAAGTTGTCTTCTTATTGTCTCTTATTTTCCAATCCTATTTCTCTCTCTCCTTATTGCGCCTCAATTAATTATACAAATTTAACAATAGTTATTTATTATACAAGGGAAAAAAGTAGTAGATTTTAGCTCCAGGTTGTGTTGTCTCCCGACGCGTAGCGGAGGGAGACAAAAAACCGTGAGCTAAAATCTAATATTTTTCCCGTGTATAATACACTATTTTTTTCTGTGACAGAAGGAAGGACGAATCAATATTGGGAAGATATTACATTATTTCGAAATTTGAAAATTATCGACGTGAAATTTCAAGTTTTTAACAGTAGGGACACCTGCGTTTTATAGACATCTTCATCATTCTTTTGAAGTAATCAAATATCTGATGTCACTTCTGTCAGTTCAATTCTGTGATTTGATTTTGAAAAATTGCGAATTCAGTAGTTGTTTAGTAATATACGAAACCGCGAAGTCGAATGGAAGATAAAAAGGACTTGCAGTTCTTTCTCGGAGGCGGTATTATTGACTTATTTTTCGGAACTATAGCACAACAAAAGCCATTAACAGAGTATATATATGTGATATATATCCGGGAAAGAAGTACTCACTTTTTTCCCACGGGAAAAAAGTAATTTATGAAAAGTGACATTTTATAACCTGCCAACAGAGATGAAATGCCAAACTTTTTTCCCGTCACAGAAAAAATATATTATATGATATGGAACTATACCAGTCATATGGAGGTATCTATATATTAGTCAATATTAGTAGAAATAAAGTTTTACACAATTAGAATTATTTACATTTAGTTTAAAGGTAGCAGGATTCGGAAAAAGTAATCACTAGGACTTCAAGGTCCTGTTTGTATTTCTTCTTCAATAAATGAATGCTTCCAATTAAAATAAAACGCCCCACACCCTGAAATTTCACTGGCGGTGCCCATGCTTCCTCCTCAATCCGCAAAGCTTACAAAACCAAAACGGTCTTCCGGCTTGCATAACGTAGATTGGCTAAAATTACCTACTTCTCAGAGTTTTTTATATTGAGTTCATTGCTCGGAACAGGATGAATATGAGGAAAATCATTGACTGAACACCGGACCACAACTGACGTCAAGTGTCAATTCAACAGTCAAAAGTCATTCGTGTTCTATGGAGTTTCATCTGTAAACAAATTTTTTTGAAAAACTCAAAACATAATATTATAATATCCAATAAATGATAACAATTTGATTATTTAATACTGTCTGTAGTTTAATCGGTTATTGATATATTTACAGGAGATATTAGAAAGGTAATATACAGGTCAAAAACTGAAGAGAAATGGTTCTCACAAAGGAGTACCGAATATGTATGCCCTTAACAGTGGAAGAGGTAATAATCAAACCCAAAATTTGATTTACTTTGTGATGATTGTTTTTGCAGTACCGAATCGGACAACTTTATATGATTGCTAGACATAGTTTGGAACAATCTGGAGACGGTGAAGGTGTGGAGGTTGTTGAAAACAGGGAATGTTTTGATGAGAAGCATGGTAAAGGGCAATTCACAGAGAAACGAATACACCTCTCAAGGTTTGTGACTGTGAAACCAACTAGTATAATTTTTTAAACATCATGAACCTACTTGAGCAACTATTCCTGCCATACTAAAACCAGGGATTCATTTAATCTATTTTGTATATCACATATATGATTGTATAGACATCTCCACAGACATTCACATCATCAGTTTAAAGTTTTATTCATTCAGGACCAAGATGCAGAACTCATGATAATTAAGTCTATCATATGTTAGGTGTGAAATAGAGTGTGTCAAAGTACCAGACTCAAGATTTTCTCAACATTGGTTGAAAGTCTCCCAATAATGGAAAATCTATAATACCTATTCATGCCACCAACATTTACTATGTACTTCACATTCTGTAACTGATATTAAGATATGCTAGTGCTAGAGAGTATGGAATCCACAGTCAACTTGATACTATTTACTAATGCCTTTTGTGAAAACCAGATATTTTTGCAGTCGTCTTCCCTATTGGGTGCAATCTATAATACCAAAGATATTTTATGTGACTGAAAAGGCATGGAATTTTTATCCATTCACAAATACAGAATATACAGTGAGTAAATAAAATGCGAAAAATCATCCTTTAATGAATGTGTTAATTTTACAGTGCTCCTTCATTCCAAGATTCAACATATCAATTGAAACTAAATATGAGGATAACAATGGATGTTCAGAAAATGTAAGTGCCTTATATTTTTGGATAATTATTCAAATTTCTACAAGTAGATTCAATCTAAAATATCCTCAGAAATTACAAATACTTTGTCTATCTGAAATCAGAGAAACATATTAGAAATTTTACTAGAAAACCACATACATCCCCATGCAGGTTGAACTACAAATTAACAAGAACTTATCAAGAAGTTTCAAATATAATATGATAAAATCAACCACCATCTTGATTTTTTGTGAAATCCAAGAGATAAATAAAAAAAAATTGAGTGTCATTGTATTTTGTCACATTTTTTTTGTCACTCATTCCTTATGTATGCACCCCTAGGTATTATATAATTATTCAGGTAGGCTTCTGAAATTGGCAGGAGATAGAGAGATATCCATAAAAAGCCACTCAATGATCAAGTGGGGTAAATTTCAGCTATACATGGTTTCCCAGAACAACATGCAACAGGGTGAACCAAGGGGTGAACTGGAAATCATAGGCTAATTGAAGTCTACTTATACTCCTGGATTTCATTGGTCAGATGCTGTTTTTCATTGGATGTTGCCAAACCACAAATTTCTATTTTATTCTGAATACTCTCAAGTGAGAGCTATCACAAAAAAACTCTCAGAAGTTGAACGTACATGACAAACATCTAACTGATATCAGGAAATAAAGAAGAAACATCTTACAAATGTTCTGGGCTAATCAGAATAAGAGATATATGACAACTATGATTTGGGAAAATCAAATTATAACTAAATGTAAAATATTCAACCCTGAATATTTAGAAAACGGCTGAACCAAATATCAATAACCAATATATTTTTAAATAAAAAAAAAACTCAATTCTTTTGGTACTCATTTCTTCAGAACAAACGCTACACCTCGAATGCATTTGAAGTTTTCTTTGTATCTTCAATGATAAACCTACTAGAAAATGATTGAATATACGAAATGACCCCCTATGTCCATGTTCTGTCAGTTCCTTCTATTTCATCTAATAGGCAATCCAACCTAGGTTAGAATCAATATGGCACCTGGTTGCCACCATAAATAAAATCCATAGAATAATGCGACTAGAGAAATTATATTGTTTCTTTTTTGTGACCCTTCAAATTATAGACTTTCATTTATGATATCAACAGAAATCCGCATATCAAAACATTTCATTAACTACGATAATTTCCAGCGCATAGCTTGACAGATCGCCTAATTCATTTGTGGTTATGTCTGACTGTCAGTGCTTGTCATAGTGTTCGTTCCACCTGCATGAATGATTAACCAGACCGCTAATGCCATAAGTCATTTACGAGATCGACCTTGGCTTCAATGGAGCGTGCGCATTCAGGTCCTGTCATATATCTTACTCACTCTTACTTATTACTTACTTATGTTTCCGAGCACCAAGGTCATGACCGACAGTTTGTGAGTTTCTGCTGACCTGCTTATTGAGCAGAAGCGTTTCCAGAGGTGCAATATGGATAAGTTCCTCAGATGGCAGGGATATGACATATAGCGCGGTTTAGATATAATAGTTATGTCAGTAGTCCCTACTCTTAGATGTAACAATAACGCTAAAACAAAAGTGGTAACTGCGTACAGATGCTTTTCACTTTTAGGCTTACAGGGTATATTCTCATCTTATTGGCCGATTTGTCAGAAAGCGCGTTTCAAGGCCATGAAGCTAGAAAGTCGGTGCATACGCTGGCATTTGAACACGCTTTAAGGAACGATTGACTGAATACCATCTGAATACCTTGTCAAAATATTCGACATTGAATCTAAATTCCCTGGCATTACCGTGATTTTTCCACCGAAATAAACTATTATCTAGACCGTTATAAGGCCATGAAAGAATCCTCCCGTCTTCTTAATGCATTGAAGTAAAAGGCAAGCTGCCTGTGCTCTAAAATAAAATATTAGTAATATCCTCAGTTGAAAATACGAAGGCATACCGTTTGCGTGAGCCCAAGAGGTAGGTAATCACGATCAGGTGTAGTTGTATTTATAATTTTCACTTGTTTTCAAACAGGCTGCCTTTAAGAAGTATTATGTTTGTTCTATACATATGCTACTCGGTATGCATACCGTTTGCGCATGTCCAAGTACAAATACAATTGTTCTATTCGTCATTCAAGCAAGGAATGACGGGGGCCTTACCTTTTGACGTGTGATCCCAAACACTCTTGGGCCATCAAAAAAATGTCTGCAGTCGCGGGGAATTGGACCCACGATCGGCAAGCGAAAGCGGATTAGATTACTGACGCTTCGTCCGCACGGCTGCCTTGAAAAAATGCTTTGATGCAAGATACTTTATAAATATATATATATATATATATACATAATGATACCCTCCAAAAGGCATACTGGGTAAAATCACGTCAGAAAATCCGTCACTAGTTGCGTATTATTAAATTTGTCCCATTCTGGTAGGGATGGTGGGAACAGAATGCCGTTTACAAATGAAACGGCAACCTTCATGACCTTGCATGAGAGAATTGACATATTATAGGTGATAGAGGTTATATTCATATATTAGGAATCCAAATAATTTCAAAATCTTAATACTAGAGTTGAGAATCTAAAAAATGAATCAACTACTATTTGAAGCAGTGTTTGTGGAGATTCATTTTATCTGGAAATGAACATATGAAACCTGTCTTACTTGAAAGAATCATAAACTTCTGAACCTCATGATAAAAAAGTTTTCTAAACGTCTTCTATTTCAGAGAGTTTCGTATTTCGTCAGTCTAATTTAATTTTCGGACAACTGCCAACAGTCATTCCACGTCATTCCTTGTAGTGAGACGGAATGAAAGGTAGCATCCCGAATCGAAAAAGTTGCAAATAAAGCAACACATTAAAGTGATTCCGGTGGCGGAATCGGATTAATAAAACGCAACTATTACCTGCCGGTCTATTTAGGACCTGCCAAATACACCGGCAAAAAAAACCGGCCACTAAATAATTTAGCCAAATTGTTAGCTCTGTATCTTTTTCAATTCTGGTTCGCTTTTGGTGAAATTTTGACCAAATCGTAGATTCATGTTTCCAAATGTTAGCCTGAATATTTGTTCCTAAGAAAATCTGATGACTGGATCATTATTCAGGGAAAAACGAAAGTTACTTTTCCACCCTTAACTTCTTAATGCCCTATGGGAATGGTAAGTGGTTTAACTCTAGTTTAACTTAGCTTCATTATGTTTCAGATTGAAGAGTGATCTCTTCTCTACATGATGGTTTTTTATTCACGTCGATAACCACTTTTTAAAGGAAGGTACAAGTGTTTCAAGAAAGTATGGATTTTTTAAATTTTTATTTACAATAATTCAGAACCATTCTCTAACCTTCTGCTTCATCATGTTTTGAATTGAAGTGTGATCCTCTTTTTTTTTCTTCATACAACGGTTCTTGAACAAATATCTCTTTTGGGAGAAGATACAAGTGTTTCAAGAAAGTTAGAATTATTTTAATTTTCAATAACAATAATTCAGAACCTATCTACCTATCTTAGGGGTGACCTCTAGATGCTCAATCGCCTTCGCCCAGCCTTGTCAGATACTCTTCAAGAGCTACGATTCGCCCTTCAAGAAGGATTCTAGACAATTCTTCAAGGCTACTTGTGTAATTTGATCAATTCGATGCCACTGCGGTTGAATACAATATCGAGGAGAGCATACTCGTTATTGCAGGTCTGCTTCTTGTTTGTTTTTTGTAATTGATTTTCCGGTAAGTGTCTCTGTGCACTAGGTAGAAATACGTGATATTAATCCTTGAAGTTGTTAATCAATCAGTTCATGTAAGTTCTGATTATTGGTAAAAAAAGTTGAAAAACACCATACTTCCTTAAAACACTCTTCTTTTAAAAATAAGATATTGACGTGAATCAAAAACTTTTGTGTTGAGAAAGGAGGGATCACACTTCAATCCGAAGCATAATGAAGCCATGTTCAATCACGCAGTTTTGCCACAGGGCGTTGAGAAGTATAGGGTGAAAGTGTTACTTTGGGTTTTCCCTGTATGATGTTCAAGTCATCAGCTTTCCAGGAAAACTAATATTTAGGTTAACATTCCGGAACATGAATCTACGATTTGATCTAAATTTCACAAAAATCCGACAAGGATTAAACAATTTGGGCAAATTTGTGTGTCTTGCTCGCTCTTGTTCATGTTTAAAAAACACCAAGAAACATTAGTCCCTGTCACGAATTGCGCATTGAGTAGCTTTTTCAGGCGATCAATTTGGATGAGATTTTCGGGCTGCTGAGACATATAGCGGTCTAGATAGTAGTTATAAACCCCTATTACTGCGATTTTCCAGTGTCTCGGTTCAACTCCGGAGCAATTGGCCGAAAGGATCACCGACCACCTGGACATAGCGTACGATGAGGTGTCCGCCAAACACTACAAAGAAGAGGAGGACCCGCGATTTTTTCAGTCGAAAAAGACGCATAGGGGCCCTCTGGTGGACGGTTGGAGGTCCAACTACCAGCCCATCATGTGTTCCTACAAACTAGTGCATGCCTCGTTCGAGGTGTTCGGGTTGCAGACCAAAGTAGAAGATTTTATTCATTCTGTAAGTGCTTCAATTGAGGATGATGTGGAAATGTGCAATCGCAAAGAGTGCACTTCTCTACTTAGTAAGTTGAATTTCACAGCCTTTGAATTTGACATTTCGAAACTACGACAACAGCGAGGTTATTCATTGTCAGGTCATATTTTGGTTTTGTCAAGAGCTGTCATGTATCTAATATATGATTTTGATAATAATATTATTGGAATAATCAATCATCTGTGACACAACTAATGAAGAAGTATCAATACTGTTGTCATGACGATTGATTAATTGTAATTTGAAAATATAAGGCAGTTCAATTTAACGCGGTGATAACCCGGAAAAATGGTGTTGACTGTTTTTTGGCTCTGTTTCATGTCATAATGTCAATATGGTATACATGACTCTGAAGAGAATTTTCATCTCTATTCAATGGTGTAAAATACAAAAATGGCTCCCGAAGGGAAAAACCTCAAAAATAGTCAAAATAAACTATTTCTGATAAACCCAGTTTCATTGTCATGATTAATTACTCGTTTATGTAGAATTTCAAATCGCCCCTAATATTAAATAGGAAAATGAATAACAATAAAATCGGTTATTTTCAGTTTTTTTCAAAATATATCAGGAACGACTACATTTTTTTCAGTTTGCAAAGCGGCATATTGAAGAGGTTCAAACTAGGCAACCTTTGCCTAATGTCCCTGGTACTTTGAAACTAATTGACGTATCATCATCATATTTTGCGGGAAGTGTAGATACTATACAGTGAACGCCCTACTGAGTTATGTAAAATAAACGTTTCTGGCTACAACCAGTGGCGTACAAACGAGGCAAGTTGACCCATCCCAAATTGCTATTTTATCGCTATTTTTCGATTCTCTAATACATTCTTCGTAAGTATCGTAATATTTTTTCATATCGATGAAGTTCATATTCTTCCGGATGATTTTCAGTTGAACATGAAGCTGTACAATTATTTTGAATTTGATCGTATGTCGATATTTTGGATCAATCAATCAAATGAAAGTTCAATCCATATTAACGAAAAAAAAAAAACAATAAAAAACAGCTGAAGATATCGTTCCATGTCCTTACAATCTGTACGCTATCTCAACCCACAGCGGTACCTCCTACAGCAGACACTACACAGCCTACTGCAGACATCTATATACGAAAATTTGGCACGAATACAATGATTCCCTGGTTTCTTCAATTTCGGCGAATTCTCTCGTAAGTGGGGATGCTTATATTCTTTTTTGCCAACAAGAGGCTCACCCCAAATACGATCAACGTGTTGTTGACTCTGTGAAGAGCTACTGCTCCGTAGCTGATCCCGATAGCACTCTTCGTACTGTCCACTATTCCGCTGATAACCACGACATGTTCAACACAGTCGTGGAGAAGCATGAAACTCCAGTTTACCTAGCTCCAGCTGCACACTCTGCTCCAGTAGATATTGTATACTCTGCCCCAGTACTGAATGTATACTCTGCCCCAGTACAGAAGGTATATTCTGCCCCACTTGCACATGCTTGCTCCAGTACGTGCAGCCCAGTATGTGCACGCTGTCCCAGCCGTTCTTCCTGCCCCAGCTCACTTGTGGAGTGAATGAAGTGGAAAACCAATATTTATTTATTATGTTATGTTTATATGTTTATTCAATTTGGAATACTTGTCATTTTTGAATATAATTATAATAGGGATTGAAGTTTCATTTGATTAACGAATGCAATCCATTGACCTAAAATATACATAAACATAATTTATAAAGTAACTCGAAAAATAATGACTTCATCACTATGGAGAAAGAGTACGACATTAACGTAGAAAGTATTGGAGAATTGAGAAATTGTGATAAAATGGTAATTCCGCCACTTGCCCCTGTCGCATGCCTCTGGTAGTAGCCAGAAACGTTTAATTCACATAATTCAGTATGGTGTATGTACAGGGTGATTCACCATAATTGTCCCCCCCTCTAGCTCACTTATTTTTGACCCGATTTAAAAATTTGAAGGATGATCTAAAATGATTTCTCAGAATTTTTTTCCCGTTTCATCAGGAAATACAGGGTGCTCGGAACAAATGATCTGAAGAGCTGATTTCATCAATGCATCACACTTGGGGTCTAGCGGGAATGATAACAGAGATATAGGGTGTTCAAAATCGAGATTTTTCAAGTTTAGGATTTGTTTGTCTCGAAACTATTCATTATTGGTCGAAACGGCTCCTATGTTTCCATCTTAATTTTCGATTAACTGTCTATTGAGATTTGATTGGAACATTCACAGGGTGGTTCAAGATTCAGAATTCTGATCACCCTGTATCTGTTCCAATTATTAAATGTCAGTAGATAGTCAATCAAAAGTTGAGGTATGGACATGAAAGCCGTTTTGACCGATGATGGATAGTTTCGTCTCAAAAAAATCCTAGTTGAAGAATCTCGATTTTGAACACCCTATATCTCTGTAATCATTCCCGATAGACCCCCAAGTGTGATACATTGAGCAAATCAGCTTTTCAGGGAGAATCTAAAAATACAATGAAAAATAGGGTGTTCCATATAAAAAAATCAAATGGTACCCTGTAGATCGTTTGTTCTGAGCACTCTGTATTTTCTGATGTAGCGGAAAAAAACTCAATAAAAAATCATTCAAGATAATATTTAAAATTTTGAAATCGGTTTAAAAATAATTGAGCTAGAGGGGGGGACATTTATGGTGAATCACCCTGTACACTTCCCTCAAAACATGACAATCATTATTATTAGTTTCAAAGTACTAGGCACAGATAATTTTTTTTATTTTCAAATGAAACACCATGTAACTCAGACAGGACACATTTTAAATAGGTGATTTGGGTTAAATCATATTTTGAGCTCAGGATTCTATAGCTGAAATTTGTCTAATTAATAATGATACACCTTGTATTAATTATACAATGTGCAACAAATTTTTTCGGTAATATCAAAGCATTCTTATTTTTCCTTATGTAGTTGAGAGATATTCCGTGTTTCTCAAAAACAAAGCAACATACAAAAAAATAGCAGGAGACAGAAATGCATTTTTATCTACGACCATATACGTGATGTTGTCATTACTAACGTCATTCATACTTCCCCCCCTCACTTCCCGCCCCTCACTACTTCCCGCCCTCACTCATGTAATAATTCAGGTATGTTCAGAACGAAACATAGATTTATTAATCTCACAACAGGAATGAATCACTTCCCACCTCGGTGTGTAATATACTAGTATTAGTGGGTTCATCTGAATATTCAAGAAGAACCCGAAAAAAAAAACAAAGGGTGACTTTTTCTTGTACCAAAAAAATGCCGACTTGCTCGATGGTTACGCCCCTGAAGATTCTGGATCAAATCTAATTGGTCCAGTACATGATAATTGGGTGAATAAACCATAAAAATTTCATTTAAATCGGCTAATGTGTTTTCAAGATACTAATAAAAAACTCTTTTAAAAACTTGGATACCTTGAAATGGGGTCACTTGGGGCAAATTCACTTTCATTTTTTCAATAATTTGGGTTATTTATCGATTTTTTAGGGACGCAAAGCAACAATTTCTATGTACAAAATTTCTTTCATATGAATTCAACCTATGAAGCACCATCAATATGGCCCCTAATGTAAAAACATAGGTAGATTAGATTCAGTCCCAAGTTACACCATATTGGGGTTAAATGGGACTGTACCGGTTTCACACTGAAAATGCATTTTAAATTACTCACATTTTTCTTGGGACAGCAGAAAATTAAAAATAATACCAGCACACATCTTGAGTCGACATTTTTTGCTCAGAGACTTATTCAGAGGGAAGACAAATCTGAAAAAATATTTATTTATTTATTCCAAAAAACAAAAATACTTGAATAAATTGAAGCCTCGGGATATAATCTTGGTCCCTGGGTAATAATGATATATTCTTCATTACCTTGGTGTATAAGTAACTATAATACTCTTGAAATATCCTTAATTCATGAAAAATTTGTTGAATTACTCATCAACAGGTTGCTCTTCAACTAACCAAAATCTCAAATTGAGGTAATGTTTATATTCGCGTTGTTGCCGCTAGTAAAATTAGAACATCCGAAGTTGTGTCCCGAGTTACCCCGAGGTGTCAAGTACCATTTTACGGTACCCTTCATCTGTTAAACGATAGCCTTTTTGGACCCAAGTTTATATGAACTTTTTTCATATTATGTTGAGAAGAGTCTATCCTAGGCTTTTGTCACCGCAACTCTGAAAAACCCTCTATTATATTTCGAAGACTGGAACCTTTGGCACGATAATACACTGTTTTATTACTAACCAAACCGAATTTTTGAACGTCTCGACAGGAGAACATTAAAACTAAATATCCTATGCTTATCCTATGCTGCTTATATACTAGGTATAATATTGTCTGTTCATTCAATCATAATATGTCTGTCTGTCAAGTGGCGCTGAGGACGAGAAATTGAAAAGAGCTCATTTGTTTATGTTATGTGATATTCTCTTCTTCTAGTTTTCTCCAATATGTACTCAACCACAGACGTTCTTCCCATTATTGACGTGATATTTGATAGGAAGGCGATGCAGAAAATTCTTTTCTCTACGACTATCGTATTCTACATTGATTACATATAGGTTAGTCATTGATGAATGAAGATGATTCCAAGACACCGTGGATCCCAACTCATTATTCAACGGCACTCGACCAATCACAGATTCAGAATTTTCAGGATCCACAGCAACTGAAAAGGTTAGACCAATGAAAAACCAGCAAATCTACACAACAAAATTCTCAAGAAGGCCCTGCTTCATTTTACGGGTCACGTCACGGCTTGACTTTCGCGAATGTCAGATTGACTTATAGAGTCTTTTAAGTTTTAACTTCGATATCTGGAGGATATAATGGAGGCTCGCCGTTCCATAGAAATGTAGGTACTCTATGAATATTGAAAATATTCAAGATCTTGGATCTCCATGGATGATAACTATCCCTGAGACCAAAACAAGAATTCTAAGAAGGTTCACTGTAACCGGGAAATTTTATCAATTTTGTAAAAAGTACATTGATATACGAGCAGCAAATGTTGGGATTTCCAATTTTCTCATGAATTACCAAAAAGGAAAATGTACTCTTTAGAAAATTGGAATTAATAAGTTTGCAGCAATGGGAAAACAAATAGTTACATTTTTTCATGCTACCAAATCCCGAGATGTACACCGGGCATTGCTTTGCTTGTCAATGCAGGTGGAGGTATAACTGCATTGAAAAGACATGGTGGCTGGAAGAGCACATCGGTGGCAGAAGAATTTCTAGAAAATTCCATGTTGATTAAAAAAAAAACGGCAGATTCGAATTCTTCAATGAATCGAACAATGTTCATCATCATCAAATAACAGTTCCTTCACACAAAAAACATCAACTAGCAATATGAATAAAAATGTCAGTGTTGATTTAAATGCAACACCAACAGTAAAATTTCATGAATTGTGAGAATATCACTAAAAATTTAGTCACTAAGTACGAGAAACATAATTGACTGACCTAATAATTATTGTGTTGTTTCATCATTGAGTTCGTTGAATATTAAAGATTCCTGTCAATTGTATTATCATATCATTAAAATTCATACATCAAGTATAGTCGTAGAGAAAGTATAGTCTTCTACTCGCGTATAATAGCTATTATTCTCTCGGATAATTCCGAACCTCACCTACGGCTCGTTTCGGAATCATATCCTCGGGAATAATAGCTATCATCATACGCTCGTTGAAGAATATACTATTATGAGATTGAGATGTAGATAATCATAAAATTATTTTCTGACAGTTGTCATTAACTTATAACTTCGTCCTGTGGATATGTTGAACTTTGAATTCGTATCCTTGAAAATTACAATTATACCTAATTATTTCTTCTAGTATTGGTTTTCTATTAAAGTTTGTTGATTGGTTTGTGAGTGCGATTGTGTTATTTTGCAATTTCATCTGAAAACTTCGCACTCCAGGAGGTGGAGGTGTAAAATTATCAAGACATGGTTTCCCCAATCCCCACTGTTGTGAATTTGAGCCTCAAATCCTGAGGCATAAATGGGTTTATGACATATTCATTGGATTCCAAGGTGAAATTTTTTGCATGAATCGCATAATATTTGAAACTTAATGCATTGATATTTCAGGAATGGCAGTTCTTGAAGTAAGCGAACATGATACTGTATGTTTCCAACATTTTAAGGGAACTGTTTCTTGCCAATGAAGAATAGGAAACGGTTTTGGAAGGAGGGTTCCATTCCAAGTTTGTTTAAGGTAGGTAAATGATATTTAACAAGTTTGTACCTATACAAACTTTTCAATCAGCTTATTAGTTTCTAGTTTACTTTAACTATTAGTTTCAGTATAAAAATTACCAAGAACTTGACTTTGGTTCCTCTGAAAGTTGTTCCATAGTCAAAAGTCATTAAATTCATTCCAGAATGGTACAGGACATTGAAACTAGGGACAAAATAGGTATCAATATTTTTATAATTTCAGACTCATCAATGTAGTTTGGAATATGATGCTGAAGAGGAATGCCTTCCTTAAGGAACACGACCTGAAGATGAAGAAGCATCTGAGGAGGAAATGGGCATTCGAACAGATATTACAGAATGATAATAAATAATTATGAAATATATTCAAAATGTTGACACAATATAAATTGAAAAGTTACATATTGGTATTGAATATTCCTGCGGTTTAATTTGTGGTAATTATAGACACATCTTCTCATATTTAGTAAAGTTAGTGGCTTCAGTAAGATGATTTTATAAAAAATAATCATTGTTTAGCTAAGAAATATTTTACCTATATACCTTTCGTACAATATATATAGTGTTTTCAAACTTACCTGCCAATTATTAAAAAAATATAATTGTATTGTCATTCGTACATATTATTATACAAGTTATTTTCCAATAAAAAAAAATTCTAAATATCCCAGCATCTTTAACAAGAACCCTGAACAATAGGAAACCATATATCTGAAGATAATTCCTATACAATCTTGAAATCACTTTTCTCTAGTGAAATTTTGATTGGCTCACTATGAAAATGGTCCTGGGGGTGTGCTTGAGTGGAATATCACATGTTCCTCATCATCTTATTGATTGGTTGAAAAATAAATAAATTGAAAATACATTGGGGTGTGTATAATTTGCGGACTAGAATGGAATGCTGGGGACTGGCTATTCCTAGCAAACAACTCGTTGTTTTCACTGCATATCTGGATTATTCAGCTCATTGAACTACAGGATAAAAAGTTTCTGATTCTATTCACTGATGCCTTTCCTTGTGTGTTTTTTCTATAAAATCTTGTGAACTGGATATTTTGATATTTTTGCAACTCAAATCATCTGAATTTTCTCCAAAATCGAATAATCTCATGACTATGCATGCGAAATGTATGTAATATAAGCGGGTGGGTTTAAACAATTCATCAGCTGATATCATGCAAAAAATCTAGATTTAGGCACATTATTATGTAGGTAAAAAACTTACACCTACTTTCAAGGAGGTACCTACCTATGAAACATATTATGATATTTTTTGTTTGGAGTAGAGTATCCATAAGACATTGGTAAAATAACCAGATTGAGTCTAACCTTATTGCTTCTATATATTCATTTCAGATGGAAAATTTTCCATTGTGCTCTCGAACATCATCATCCTTCTGGTACATTTCTTCTGAACATTACTCACATAATGATTCCTAATGTGATTATTCCACATTAATTTGTTTGTACCACTCATAGTTTTTCGTTTTTTAACTCAAAAGCTATTCATGTAGTTACTCTTCGTTGTAGGTAGGTACCTGAAATTTTCAAGTCTAGTGATTCCGATGTGTACATGGTTTACATCACTAAATACATGTTTTCACTGCAAATAATGTTATTTCATGAGTTATATAGTAACATCAAAAATATAGAAGGAAATCAGCAGTCCCTACCTTCTGCTTGGCTTGCATGTCGAAAAAGTGTAAAAGCACCGATGAGTTTCCGGAGTTTCCACAGTTCCAACTTAAATTCAAGTTGCATCATAAGTCAACTTAATACAGCATTGCCTAAACATTCTCCTGCTTCCATTCATGTATAGGTAGATGGTTTTCATACTTGATAATATCTTTCGTGATAATGTTTCATTTTTGAGTTTCAACATGACAGATTTTTATTTGCAAACTTGACAGGACCATGAAAAATCTTTCGATTAGGAATACAAAATGAATAACTTAGTTTACTTAGTTCACGTAGATGTCTCTGAACTACTTATTTCCTTCATTTTTCTTTTCAATGCACAGACAACATTATAGCTATTGCCTACTAACTACCTAACTAGATTGTCATCTAGAACGAAAATGGGTGAACATACCGGGTGGCTACGGAAGTATTGCCTACGGAATATCTCAGTTATTGTATGAAGTAGGTTCGTGAAATTTGGAGCGTCGATATATTGACATAAGAGCTAGAATTTGAGCATATTGACATGTCGGAGTTAACTTCCGGTCTGACCGGAAGTAACATCAACTTTCTTATTTTGAATAGAAACCCTATTTTTTTTCTTTTTGCTTTATTCAGCATTCAATTCCCTTTCAAATGACATATCACAAGTTGGTATCTAACCAGAAACTAGATCAGAAAAGAATTATTATTGAAATTCACCGAGTAGGCCGTGGAAGCAAAATGAAAGCCAAAAATTGAAAAGTTGGCTATGAAAACCATACGTCACTTGATAACAGTTGCTACTACTGTGATATTTTATTTTCATTCGTCGGCGTTATAAAAAGCCGCCAAAAAAATATTGGAAAAATTGGGAAAAAAACAATACTCTGTAGGTCCATAACTTAAATAGGAACGTACAACTTTTTTTGCCTGTACTATTCAGCATGACCATTCCTTTCTAATGATATAATAGCTATAGTCAACTTTTCAATTTTTGGCTTCCATTTTGCTTCCACGGCCTACTCGGTGAATTTCAATAATAATTTTTTTCTGATCTAGTTTCTGGTTAGATACCAACTTGTGATATGTCATTAGAAAGGGAATTGAATGCTGAATAAAGCGAAAAGAAAAAAAAATAGGGTTTCCATTTGAAATAAGAAAGTTGATGTTACTTCCGGTCAGACCGGAAGTCAACTTCGACATGTCAATATCCTCAAATTCTAGCTCTTATGTCATTTTATCGACGCTCCAAATTTCACAAACCTACTTCATACAATAACTGAGATATTCCGTAGGCAATACTTCCGTAGCCACCCGGTATACCTAGTATATTAGTTCTAATCTTCTCCTGAAGATGCTAACATAGTTAGCGAAACACGTGTCGAGTCGTTTAAAAATTCGGTTTGGTTGGTGGTAAAACAGTGAAGTGGACCCTCTATTATTTCCTTGCTTCAGTGCGTGCGAGAAGTGCTCCTGCTCGGCCACCGACAAGCGTTCGCATGGATCGACGAGTGGATCGACATGTCCATGGCAGACGTGCGCGTGTACGAGTCCAGCCTCCAACAGCAGACCAACAGCCTGCTCCAAGGGCAGAGTGGGCGTCCGCTGGGAGGGCAGACGGAGAGCCTGCCCGAACGTGACGCGCCGCCCGTCTCGCGTCGCATTTCGGGAGGCGGGGACGCAGGCGAGAGTCTGTCGCTGGGCGGCACTGCTCCCAGTTCGCCGAAGGAGCCGAAGAGTCCGGCGAGGAAGGGGTACTTTTCGAATTGGTTCTAGTCAGAAGGGTGTCGTTACTTATATAGCGTTTTGCACTCGTCACACCAGCTCGAACTTTTTTGGTACTGAGCGCGATTAGCGTGGTCCACTGAGAATTTCCAAAGGTTTCAGAACCTGCTTGTGCGACGGTGCGATATACATAACCTGTTGAATATTCGCGAGTGGGAAAATATTCATTCAAAATGCGAATGAATATGAATTTCTCATTGGAGTTCATTCCAATAATATCCCGAAATATATTCTTTGGATATTAGCGATGATGAAGAAATTATGACTGAGATACAGAACTACTTTGTTACTTCATGTTCTGGTTCCCACGAAAAAGTGACCACAAAGGGGTGCGAAGCCTCAACTCGACGGGTTAATCTCGCGGGGACTGCCAAGGGAGGAACAATTGTTGATATTTCAGAAGAGCATCGTCCATGAAAATATCTATAACATAGAACCAGATCGCCAACTTTTCTACGGTGTTCCAGAGAAGTGAGTGAGTTTGTGAGCGAGGCATCACCCACAGGACGAATTGCCCTTTTTTGGACAGAATCCAACAGTTCCAGGGTATGTTTCGGTGCTGCAATCCAAATATGGGAACAGTATTCCAGGACAGGTCGGATCTGTGCCTTATAGATTCTAAATTACATAAAAGTCTTATTCAGATGTGCAGGTATTAAAAGCATTCAATTGTTGATTCATTGATGATGATAAATACTAACTTCATAAAGAACACTTCATGGACAATGAACAAAACATCTTCATTCATATAATACTGTCGCTGGTAGTGATTTCACAGAGAAACCACAACAAGTAGATTGATCAATTTCATGTGGACTAGCGAAACCAAAATGTACTATCAATGCTGCTGTCAAGCACCCAAAGGTCACACCAATTCTCGATTTCTATTCCACTGCTCTGTGCTGGAACCGCACGTTATGGAAAAACCCCATCAGTGCCACTTGTACTTGTTCTGTGCTAGAGTGTTCTGTGAGTCGGCGAGTTGAAAACGCACTGGCTCTGGCTCGGTTCTTCCAAATAGTTGAGTTCCAGCGCAGATCAGTGGAATAGAAATCGATACTTGGTGCGACTAGAGTGACTTTATAAATAGAGTGACGACAATAGACATCCAAATGGCTGCCATTTTCGGAATGTCAAGATCACTGAATAGCTGAACATCTGAAGGGTATCTCCCATGCATTAATGAATTTGCGCCTTCGAAGTATTTTTATTTCATTATCTGAATATTCTGAGACTTACGACTTCCAAATGACGGATTTTGATAGTTAATATCCAAGGTACTGACGTCACTCTAGGTGCGACTATCTGTTCCCTGTCGTCAGAAATCTCAGAATTGCTTTGTCAATCAAGAATTTGAATTACTGATAGTGCACTTCCAGAAACAGTATGATTTTCAATTGAATGTCAACAATTGTGATTGAACATTGAAGTGTCGTCTAAGAAGTTAGTATTTTTCATCATTACTTAATCAAGAATTGAATATTATTTTTGATACCTAAACATCTGAATAGCTTTCTTCAACTTCCCAGCGAACAATTTTGATCAGCCCTATGCTGGCCCATAATATGATGGGCCACTACCAATAGGAGACACTGGCCGTCATCAGGCCCAGTACATGCCTGCCGATACATTCAATTGAAATAGAAGACGACCGCCACGGGATTCGAATCTCGGTCCCCCGATATTACTTGGTTACATATCGAACTTGAAATATTTTAACTGAGCTACTTCACCTTCATTGAAATGATATATGTTTACGGAATTGTTTTTTCGCTTAAATTTCGAATAGGGATATTTCATTAATAATTACTAGATGTCCTTCTGCTCATTAGTGTTCTGTGCAGGCTTTGTAACTATCTCCATACGCCACCTTAGGAGCAGTACTGTTATTTGGAACGCAACAGCGAATCGTGCAGAATCCTCTCCGGCCGAAAATTATAATCTATAACTTGTTTAGCAACCTTTCGATGTTCTGATTACTAGTCGAGCGCCTCAACCCATGCGCTATTCCACCGTCCTAAAAATTGGATTTTTCAATTGAAACTGAAATATAATCATACTCCGATTGGCACTGTGCCGGCTACATTAAAGTCAAACGATTTCAATATGCCATGAAGTGGGTAGACGATTGTATGAAGTAGGTAACAATAACATAATACGAATTGACACAAGTCACACACAGTGTCGACTGAATTATAAGCAACAATTACAATATGTCATGCAATGGGCCGATGTTTGACCATTGCAGCTTATCTACTGGGCCAGAAGGCGGCCATAGATTTGATGTTTACTGGGTTGGGTTTTTGAATGTTTTGTTACAAAGTACATATACAGAATGGGCCTTTGAAAACGAAACAGAGACTCTGTAGGTCGCCAAAACCGGATTATAAATAAAATTTGAAACACGTCAACTACATTTTCGAGGGGGACTTCGTTCTAAAATATTTTCAGCTCTGCGGTGTGCCGCTTCTAACGAGAAGAAGCAACAACTTTGTTATTTCAAACGGAACACCTTGTATTTTATTGCATTTTTAGATTCTCCCCGAAGAGCTGATTTCATCAATGCATCACACTTGGCGTCTAGCTGTAATGGTTTCAGGGATATAAAGTGTTCAAAAATCGAGATTTCATGTTTCTATCTCAACTTGTGATTTACTATCTACTAACATTTAATTGAAACAGATACAGGGTGATCAGAATTCTGAATCTTGAACCTCCCTGTATTTGTTTCAAATAAATGTCAGTAGATAGTAAATCACAAGTTGAGATAGGGACATGAAAGCCGTTTTGACCAATAATCAATAGTTTCGACAAAAATCTCGATTTTGGACACTTTATATCCCTGAAACCATTACAGCTAGACCCCAAGTGTGATGCATTGATGAAATCAGCTCTTCGGGAAGAATCTAAAAGTGCAATAAAATACAAGGTGTTCAATTTGAAATACCAAAGTTGATGCTTCTTTTCGTTAGAAGCGGCAACGCCGCTGGGCTGAACATATTTTAGAACGATGTCCCCCTTGAAAATATAGTTGACATATATGTTTCAGATTTTTTTCATAATTCGGTTTTGGCGACCTACAGAGCCTCTGTTTCGTTTTCAAGGGCCCACTTTGTATGATAAGTATCTCAATCATCATTTCTTCATCATCTTCGCGCCAGTATCCGAGGAATCTATGATTTCGGAAATTATTGGATTGAACTACAAGTGACTTCAATGAGACATTCATAATTATTCAAATTTCTAACATTTTCCACTCGGATATTAAAGGTTATGTGTAAGCACAGTTGTGAAAACTCGAACTTGGAACGAGCATAATTTTTCGACGAAAGAACGCTCTTGAAATTCTCAGTGGACCACGAAAATCGCGCTCAATGCCGAAAAAGTAGGAGCTAGTGCCACGAATGAAACACGCTATTACTTAATGTAGTGCGGAGGGATATTGAACTGCAACTGTACAATTGTTATTTTACAATCTTTGCAGCCAAATTGTTGATTTTCAACCAAAAACAATCTATTTGAAACGAAAATTCCTTAAGGGATTATTGTTAGAACATAATGATTCTCACTTTATTTTACTGAATTCAAGATCACATGTGTGCAGTACCTTCAACATACTGAGTGTCAACGAATCTATTAGACAAGCCATAACTTCCAAATATTGAGTGTATCAAAATTATATTCAATTGGTTATATGGTATGTAAAGAGGAAAGTTTTTGCATATTTTTTATTTTCCGGTCACTTCCGGTTTCACCTTGTATATTGTAACATTTTTGGATTTCTGAGACAATTCTGGATCAGAATATGACATTTATTACGACTTCTTCAATTTCTCAGAATAACTTTTAATATTGCATCTAAGAGAAGTTCCTAAATATTTCGAACCATTACCATCACGTGATATGTTAAGATTCTTGTTTTTTTCTGGTCCACTAATAGCATGACGTCAGCTCACTGTGATCAATTATTGTATTGTGATTCAGGCTTTCGAGCTGATACCCGAGGGTCTGGTTAATAATTCTAGGTATTTCTACGAACGAATGCGCATGCGTCCATAATGTATCACGTGATTAATTGTGACCCATCTGACTTCTTCTTCTTCTTATTTGCTTTTCTTGGTTTTCGGACTCGATGAGGTTTGGGAATTGTTCGAAAACTTTAAGGTCTCCTTATCTGAGGACCTCAGCTGATATCAGAATATAATAATCACAAAGTTTCAGTGACTGGTATAGTGGATAGGAAGAAGACAAGTTGACAACATTATTTTTCAAATGACAACCATTTTTTGACAAGGACTTTCCGAAAACAGGAATGTTTGAGGAATCTAGGGATACTGATTTATTTGCGATTGGGTTGAAAATGAGAACATAAATTTAATATTTTCAAGACAAATATTGGATAATTTATCAATTCACATTTTCAAAGTGTGCCATGGGTAACCATGTTGAATAATATTTTGCAGTTATTTTTTTCGAATCTTCTTTAGAAAACAAGGCATTCAGGTACCCCCTTTTCCCTTTGATTATACAATATTTTCACAGAAAATTAAACTGAAATTTAACGATGAAACAAACTTACTGTCTGATGATCATAAGGCTTTTATATCACTGTCATTACCTGAGTGTTTTGATTTCAAAAGAAGACTTGATAAAAATAACTGCAAAATATTATCTATTGCACAAAAATGTTAATAAATGAATATCCACCATTTTAATTAAAATTGAATCTATGTTCATATTTTCAATCCAAATTCGGGAAGTGCTTGTCAAAAAATGTTTGCCATTTGAAAAATGAAAGTTAGAGACGGAAATGGAATTTTTTCAACTTGTTACCTTCCTATGTAGGGTCCTGTCACGACGAGCTTACACTATTTTTATATCGAGAATCAGTCGGGAGAAATCCATGAAAATATGCATGCTTATATTTTAGAATACGCTCTCTTCATTTAAAATATTTTCGACAATGCAGTGTTGCCGCTTCTACTAGAAAGTAGTAGCAACATTGATATTCCTAAATAGGACACCCTGTATTTTATCGCATTTTTAGATACTTCCTGAAGAGCTGATTCTATGGATACATCACCACTTGGGGTCGAAAAAGATTTTTGTGTGTCGAAACTATTAATTATCGGTCAAAACGGCTCACATGTCCCAATCTCAAATTTTGATTCACTATTCACTGATATTTAATCAGAACAGATACAGGGTGGTTCAAGATTGAGAATTCTGATCACCCTGTATCTGTTCCGATTAAATGTCAGTGAATAGTAAATCAAAAGTTGAGATAGGGACATGTGATTCGTTTTGGCCGATAATAAATAGTATCGACACAAACAAATCCTGAAGTTGAAAAATCTCGATTTTGAACACCCTATATCTCTGTAATCATTTTCGATTGATCCCATGTGTGATGTATCAGCTCTTCAGGGAGAATCTAAAAATGCAATAAAGTACAGAATAATAATAATAAAACTAACAAAGTTGTTGCTACTTTTTGATAGAAGCGGGAACACTGCATTGCTGAAAATATTTTAAATGAAAAGAGCATGCATATTTTCATGGATTTCTCCCGACTGTATCTCGATATAGAGATAGTGTAAGCTCGTCGTGACATACCCTGTATAATAAGTTTACGTCCGATCATGGCTACCTAGAAGCAATAGTAAAACTGACTCTAAAAAATTGAATAGGCGTAAAAATTTCTTGAAATGTAATATTCTGATCTAGAATTGTATCAGAAATTCAAAAATGATGATATTCACTTGAAAATTCCACACCAAACATTTTCGATCAATTAAAGCCTGTATTTCGTATCGTTACAGGAGCATGAAATCACACTGGATTTTTTTTACTTTTATAGGTTACATGACATTTACATTCAACTTCAGATTATTTCGAGTTTATTCTATAAGCCAAGCGATAAAAAAAGGTATACTTGCAATATAATATTTCAGTGTGAAATTTTCCTACCGAATACCACTTAAGCTTCAATTAATATCCGGGAATTTTTTCTCGAACACGTATATTTAGAAAATTCTCCCTCTTCTTCGACTCGGAAAAATTTTCAAAATATTCGTGTTCTCGAAAATAATTCCGGAAATAATTGAAGCTCTCGTGATATTATAAGTGAAAATTCATAACTAGGGCTATTTCCGGTGAAACCGGAGGTGACTGAGAAGTGATAAGTATGCGAAAAATATCCTCTCCACATACCATATATACCCATATTAAATTTCATTTTGATATACCGATATATTCTAATAGATTCGTTGACACCTCCTGTACCCAGTTATTATATAATAATATATAATTACACATGAATCCAAATGGAGATTGTTAGGAAAATGGTTGTGAGAGTAAATTTCACTGATGCAGTTGCAATAGATATTGAAAGTTTTTAATTATTTATTACACGTTTGACTTTTGTTGATAATAAAATTCTCAAACTGAAAATTTTGATGCATTTCTTTGACTGAACGCTAAGATTTTTGGCGGCTTGAATTTTGGGGGATGGAAGTGGCGGCGGGGGGAAGCTAGTGACAGTTTGATGTTGGCCGGTACTGCCGTCTAGGAACCGAAGTGTACGGCGTAGAAGGGATATTTTTTTTTTATCGATTGGAGCGCACGAAAGGGAATCCCTATAATGTTCAAAGAACATCGTTCGTTCCTAGGGAGAATAGGGACAGGAGGTAGGTATTGGAATTTTTTTTGAATTTTTGGAGATTATATGTTGTTGGGAATACTTCCACAGGCAATGAATTCCAGAGCCTAGCCGTTCTATGGATGAAGGAGTCTTGATAAAGTGCTGTTCGACATCTTTCGAGGTTGACGACGAAAGGATGTGCTGACTGGGCTTGTCTAGTTCGTCTGATTGGTATTGCTAGTGAAGGGATGATTGCAGAGATTTCCGAAGAACATTTCCCGTGGAAGTATCGATAGAAAAGTGAAAGGTCGCCGACCTTTCTACGGTGTTTCAATGATGTCAAAGAGTGAGTAAGTGTGGCGTCACCCACCAGGCGAATGGCTCTTCTCTGGATGGAATCTAAGAGCATCAGCGTATGTTTTGGTGCTGAACCCCATATGTGGGAACAGTATTCTAGAACAGGCCGTATCTGCGCTTTGTAGATCATGGGAAGCTGTTGAGGTGTAAAGTAGCTTTTCGCACGGAACAAGAATCCGAGTTTTTGTGAAGCAGCTTTTGCGATGGATCTGACATGATTATCCCATGAAAGCGTGTTGCTGATGGAAATACCGAGCATATATATGGTGGGCTTGGTGGGGATGGTGGAGCCAGACATTACAATATCGGGCATACTGAGTTCCGCCTTTCTAGATAAAATGCAGGCTTGAGTTTTGGTGGCGTTGAATCCAACTAGGTTGTTCGATCCCCAAGCTGTGATTTCAGCAAGATCTTCATTGACAGCATTGACCTGCCTGCGCCGTGAGTTCTTAGTTTCCTGGGAAGAAATGGGAATTCTGGAAGAGAACGCAGTATGGAGGGTACTATCATCTGCAAAGCTGTGGATGGGGCAAGTTGGTACTCCCAACAGATCATTGATATGAAGCAGGAATAATGTTGGTGCCAAAATTGATCCTTGTGGAACGCCGGAATTGATGCCAATGGTATCAGACGATACACCGTCCACCACCACGTGAAGCGATCTGCCTGAAAGAAAACTCGATAAGAGATGGCATAGCTGAGGTGGTAAGCCGTATGATGGTAGTTTGTGGAGGAGTCCTTCGTGCCAAACACGGTCGAATGCTTTCGATATGTCCAACGCGACAGCTAGAGATTCCCCGTGTTTTTCTATTGAAGATTGCCATAAATGGGTGACGTAGGCAAGTAGATCTCCAGTAGATCTTCGGTGGCGAAAGCCGTATTGTCTATCATTGATGATTCCTGAGCTCTCCAGATATTTGATAAGCTCAATATTGATGGCTTTCTCCATCACTTTGGAGATTACTGATAACAGGGCAATGGGCCTGTAGTTGTTGGGCATGTTCTTGTTCCCTTTTATGGGGATTGGTTGGACTCTAGCTGTCTTCCAGCATGATGGAAAAATACCCGACCTGTACGAGATGGTAAACAACTTGCAGAGAATCGGTGTTAATTCTGGTGCACATTTTTTGAGGATAATGGGGATATTCTTCGAATTGTTTCTTATCAAGGCTGTGTCAAGTCATTCGTTCAACCACAGTGGTGATGCCAGGATGGCTAATGGTTGATTCGACTCCCATCAAAAGTTAACGTGGTTACTTCGTGGGCAGGTTTGAAATGTGACCGATATTCCCAACAGCTGTTTGGTCCAACCGATGGTCAGACTTCATACTGAACGTATATGCCCGGTCAAACCACAGACTTATTGACACAGCCCAAGAGTCTGCCGTTACTTAATATACAGAGGGCGTCCCTCCACTATGAGTAGGGCGGATTCGAACATTTGCGGTGGCATACTACTGTTATTTTTGGATGCATGATGAATTGATATTCATCTTACAGGACGTGGAAAAAAATTCTGAATTGAGAAAACCTAATCACGAATCTCCGATGGAGGTCTATAAAAATAACAAATTTTCATCGTTCAAGTTTGAATTCCTTGATTGGGTGAAAGAATTGAAAAGGAATATTCTCAGATGTAATTATGAACATAAAAACAATGGATTTATATGTATATAAAGACATACATTGAGAATTCGCATTCTCTATGTGATGAAAATATCAATATTTTCTCGGTTTATTCAACATTCAATTTATTTTCCTGGCTATATGCCACGACGAACATTGAATTACATCCATTGAACACACACGATAAGAATATCAAAACGAAATCTTCTGTCTTCTGTAGTATAAAATTTGCATTCTCCTTCATATAAAGATAGGCACATAATATAATTCTGAATATTCAACAGAAAACTATTTCCCTGGCTATTTGCCACGTCGAACATTGAATTATATCTGTTGAACATCCAAAAAGAGAGCATGACAAAATGAAAATCCGCTGAAATTGAGAATTGACATCATCTCTAAAATCGGATGAAATAATATGATGTCTTATGATATAAAAATGTAACTCACCAATAATATGTTTAGTATTGAAATGTATATGAGGATTTTACTTGTATACACTCTGATTTTGATGAGCTTGGAACTAAAAAAAAAAAAATCATTCGTATCCATATCTCACACACAGGTTATATGACTTCACTGGAATAAACATTTCGGATATCAAATCCTCATCAGTAACCTGAAGTCCAATTATTCTTTCAGCCGGCCGCAGTGTACTGATATACAGAATCCTGCATATGGGACCATTTACTGGGCCGCTGATGTCAAGTATGGGGAAAATATATCAGGCCATTAATGACCCATATAAAAATATTTGGTTGAGAGTTTCAGCTTTACTGAATTTATACGGATGCATTTTGTGATTTCCCAGAATTCTTTGTTCTGGAGCATGTATCATACCAAATCTTTTTCTGCACTAAGATGTAAGCAAACCAAGAATAGTTTGATAGCAATAAAAAGGACGTTGGCGAATCTAGGTCACCCAACAAAAATCTAAATATCAAATTATTGAAAAATGTTCTGAATGACGAAGCTCACCAAATTGGTACGTCACACAGACGTGATTTTTAGACGTCAAAGATACGTCACTGCAATGTCATAAAAGTAACGATTTCAATATAGGTACACCTATATTATCATTTGTATATACAGTGTGTCCCACTTACCATGCTCACCATGGGTATCTTTTTAACGGCGAGAGATACGAAGTCGGTTAAATGACACCAAATGTGGAGTTTGTCAAGGCCAACTATAATGTGAGAAAATATTTTGATAAAATCTATTCGTTCTTTTTTTTATACGCAAAAAACAGAATTTGATCATTTTCATTTCTCCTCCGTAACTTCTTTATTTATGAAAATATTCAAATAGGAATTTCACATTCTCATGGCAGTTTTTCAAAGTGATTTCGAAAAAAATATGAAATTTATACCAACTCTTCTAGAATTTGAGATATCAGCAGCAATTTTAGTTTTTCAAATGTAGGTCATAGCTCACTATGACTTAGTTACAAATAACTTTTTTTTCTCTTACAGATGATATGTCGCAGTAATAGTTTTGTGTTGATAACAACGGAGTTATCGTCATTTATACAAAAACAAAAACTTATTTGGATGCCGCCATCTTGAATTTATAAACTTTAACAAAAAAATCATGATCTCCGACCTCAAAAACTCCCACTTGCCAATTTTGAATGGAATCGGACTAAATCTTGTCAGCCATCTTGGAGCAGCCATTTTTTTTAATTTCAACAAAAATTCCATAACTCCGATTAACTTGAAATTTGGCAGGTGTTCATAATTTTGGTGACAATACATTATGGAATTTTTGTTGAAATAAAAAAAAATGGCTGCTCCACTATGGCGGACAAGATTTGGTCCGATTCCATTCAAAATTGGTAAGTGGGGGTTTTTGAGGTCGGAGATCATGATATTTCTGTTAAAATTCATAAATTCAAGATGGCGGCTTCCAAATAATTTTTTGTTTACTTATAAATGACGATAACTCCGTTGTTATCAACACAAAACTATAACTGCGACATATCATTTGTAAGAGAAAAAAAAGTTATTTGTAACTAAGTCATAGTGAGCTATGACCTACATTTGAAAAACTGAAGTTGGTGCTGATATCTCAAATTCTAGAAGAGTTGGTATAAATTTCATATTTTTTTCGAAATCACTTTGAAAAACTGCCATGAGAATGTGAAATTCCTATTTGAATATTTTCATAAATAAAGAAGTTACGGAGGAGAAATGAAAATGATCAAAATCTGTTTTTTTGCGTATAAAAACAGAAACGAATAGATTTTATCAGAATATTTTTTCACATATACTATAGTTGGCCTTGACAAACTCTACATTTGGTGTCATTTAACCGACTTCGTATCTCTCACCGTTAATAAGATACCCATGGTGAGCATGGTAAGTGGGACACACTGTATACATATATACCTTGATTAGTTTCCGAGATATACAGGGTGTCAAAGTTCGACGTTAGAAGCATACCTACATATACAATTACCAAGACGTACATTTATCTATATATGTGTGTAAAATTAATGAAGAAACGAATTTTTCTGAAAACTTCGATACTGAAAATGCCCATCCTGTATATATAGGTACGTCACAAACCTAACGGTTTCTCAAGATTATGTAAGGATAGATGGTTTATATATGGTCTGGGAAACATGTACGCCGTCGACAGGACGTCCCTGCAACGTTATGTATAACTGACGTCTTATTTTACCCTTCTTAGTGACGTTCACTCGACGGCGAGATGATGACGTGATTATCACGTCATAAAAAGTACGTCATAGTAACGTCATAAATTGGTGTGACGTCTCTGACGAAAAATCACCAATTATGGATGTCACTGTGACGTGATCATTCGTCATATTTGCCAGTTAGAACCTTATTTAATTACTACATTAGAAAATCCTTCTGGAACAATGTTCTATCTACATTTTAGATGTTCGAATTAACATTTATTTGGGAATGAAGAAAGGAGAAAAATCAACTGATAAAAACTTCGACCCATTTAAGTGTACTTAATCAGAACAAAAAATCTGATCGATTGAACCCAAATTGTTTCTTGTTATGTCCTTTCGATCAGCGCCCCCGTAGAAATAATACACAATTTTACTAATTTCAAGAGTATAATTCGTTTTTCATATTCGACACTATCATTTGCTTGACTGAATCCAATTCCGTTCGAATCGAACGCGATCTCTCTTTTCCCGTGATGCAAACGCGTATATATAATGACCGACCAATCTGCGTCCGCCAAGATATCCCAGAGTCCCGTTTCCATGCCATTCTCCCAAACTTCCGGTCGACTCCCGACAGAACTCCCGACACAACTCCCGACTGCCGATTCAGTGCTCGTCGTGGTCTCGCCCTGTTCACACGTCTCCACTGCAGAACTCCCTCGAATTTCCATCATTTTTGTCCACTTGTCCGGCCCCAATCGACCACCCTTCTCAAAATGAAGACATCTTCCTTCTCCCTTAGGGTGATGCGGAGGGTAAGGTTCGATGTCCTTGTCGCTTTTCCATGTCAAGCTTTGAATGTCTCTATGTCATGCATATACAGGGCGATCGAAAACTTACCTACTTGTTCTATTTGTCGAAAAATCAAAAGCTTCGAATTGAGGAATTATATGTAGACTCGTTTTCAGGATATACAGGGTGTCCGGAGATAAAACCGACAAGATTCATGGGGTTATAGGGACTGTCAATATGATTGCAAAATGCCATAAACCAAGGCCCGAAACAGCTTCGTTATTGACATACAGAGTGATTTGTGGATTTTGACAAAAAATTCAATCCGCCATATCAAAAACAGGGATTAACCGATTAGATTCAAATTTGGTACACGGATTACACTGAAAAGCATCAACAAGTCGCCCTCTGATCGAAACCAATATCAGGACCGGAATGATATTTTTTCCCTATGTTGATTAATTGTGAGAATAACTCACCCTGTATAATAATATCCAAAAATTTCAACTCAGATTCGAAATCTACGGTGAAAATTGTATAGGAATTCCTCGAAAAATCTTCTGGCACCATCTTAGTTATTCCGTAATTAATTATTATTTTAATTTTTTTCATTCAAAAATCAATTATTGTCGGATGAAGTACCAGCGAAATTGGAAATATAATAAATATTAATCAAACGATGATATGAATATCGTTTATTTTCTTCAATCAGTTCGTAAATCGTAGTAGAATAAAATAGTCACATAACCCGAAAAAACTGAAGAATAAATTCGTATCAGGACTGGAATGAGTTTTTTTTGTTTATATTAGCTGACCTAGTAGGTACATCAATAATCAGTTTTTTATGATCATATTTCTGTAAGAATAGATGATCTGAAATAACAATAATGAAATTCACTGAGAAACATTAAAAACTTGTTGAAAAATGATCGGACTGAACTTTCAAATAACGAATCCGAATGAGTAGCTTATAATGTTTGTATAAAAAGAATACCTACTAGGCTTGTGTCAAATTCAGAATTTCATTATGGAAAACCATTGTTAAGCTGTCATAATAAGCGTTTGTTTCATTGGTGTTCATTCATCATTCCAGTGATTTTAGGAGCAAACTATAGTTCTGAGAGTGTGTTTATGATGCCGTTTCATTTCACTAATGAGGAATACACAGATATTCTATTTGTGTATGTGCTTCACCTGGTGATGATCACCTAGATTTCCTTGTCAATACGTGACCCGAATCTGTTGCAAGGTGTAAATTACGGGGTATGTGGTTTCAGCATGATGGTGCTAGACCTCACTTTTCAATTCCAGTTAGAAACCATCTCGATGCCAATTACCCCAATAGATGGAGTGGCCGTGGAGGTCCAGTAAATTAGCCACCGCGATCCTCTGATCTAACTGAGCTAGATTTTTTCTCATGAGGTCATTTGAAGTAAGAAGTTGATAATGAAGAAATTAGAATTAGAGAAAATTTAACATAGAAAATTACTGCTGCCTGTGTTAGTGTTAGAAATAACCCTCAAATAATTCGCAAGTCATAGTGAATCATCTAATAGCACGCTCTCAAAAATGTATTGATGCTGGAGGGCTCCACTTCGAAAATGTTTTGTAATACTGGGTAGTGAAAGTTTTTCACGAATTCATTGGTTTTGTTATGTTCATTAAGAACAGTTATTGTTCTTTGTGTAAAGTAATTTCATAAATTCAAATACATTAGTGAGCGAATATAATTTACGAAAAATTCACTCTTATCCTTTGTCAACAGGTTCTTATACGATTTTTTTAGATTCCGAATCGACGATCTGATTGTTGATAATTATTGATGTACCTACTAGGTCAGCTAATATAAACAAAAAAAAAAACTCATTCCAGTCCTGATTCGAATTTATTCTTCAGTTTTTCCGGGTTATGAGAGTATTTTATTTTACTACGATTTACGAACTGATTGAAGAAAATAACGATATTCATATCATGGTTTGGTAAATATTTATTATATTACCAATTTTTGATGGTACTTTATCCGACAATAATTGATTTTTGGATGAAAAAAATGAAAATAATAATCAATGACGGAATAACTGAGAGATAGTGCCAGAAAATTTTTCAACAAATTCCTATACGATTTTTACCGTAGATTTCGAATCTGAGTTCGAAATTTCGGTTTTTATTATACAAGGTGAGTTATTCTCACAAAAACTCAACATAGGGGAAAAATATGATTCCGGTCCTGATATTGGTTTCGATCACAGGGCTACTTCTTAATGCCTCTTAGTGTAATCCGTGTACCAAATTTGAATCCAATCGGTTAATCCCTGTATTTGATATGGCGGGTCGAATTTTTGGTCAAAATCCACAAATCACTCTGTATCTCAGTAGCGAAGCGGTTTTGGACATTCGTTTATGGCATTTTGCAATCCTATTGACAGTCCCTGAAACCCCATGAGTTTTGTCGGTTTTATCTCCGGACACCCTGTATAGGTGAAGTTGCGGATGTTGATGTTGCAAATATAAAGAAACCTATTCAGAGGGCGGAGCAATGAACAATTTTTCTGAAATTTTATATCCTTGGGTGTGGATTAGTTATCTTGTCAGGTTGTATTTAACTTGGAATAAAATTCGCTTCCTAAAGATAGCATCTTGAGGTTCCTTGCTGAACGTGAAATTTTTAAATTTCAATAAAACATCCTATTTTGAAACTTTTTTACAATAATGAACGTTCTTTTCTGATTCCGTCGTGAATCCCTGGGTACGCAATAGGTGCATATTTAAGTATACAGGGTGTATCTAAATAACACAGAAAAAATTCAAGGGGTGTTTCCTTGTTACATTCCAGCAAATAAAATTCATACATAAACATAGGGACTTCCCAGGGACGTCCCTGATTTTATACTAGGACATCCCAGGGATGCCCTTTGTCGGGACAACGTACATACTAGGGATGTCCCAGGGACATCCGCTGGCAGCAAAAGAATGGAATCCAAGGGATGTCCATCTGGTACGTCCCTGGGATGTACCAAGTACGAAGAAAGGATCCCAAGGATATCCCAGGGATATTACTTCGACAAAAGAAAAAAAAATGTTGGTCGAATAGGGATAGAACCCGGGACCTTTAGCTTATCAGGCACGCACCTTACTCCATTGGCTATTATGCCTCCTGAAGATTTATGTACAACAGATTTATAAACAGGACTTAACTACAGAAACCTGAATGAATACATTTTTGTTAGGATTTGGGTATGATTATTATCATTCTTGGGTGTTTAAAAATAAGGGGCATTATGCATGTACGATTTCTGTTTGCGAAAAATGGTCATTTCTTGAGAAGTTCTGAGACTTTATTCTTCATTTTCAATATAATCATTTTCCGGAAGAAAAACAAACATTTTAAAAAAAAATCAACTCAATGGATATCAGATAATCCAGGGACACGAATAGGATAACCTAGGGATGTACCTGGCGGGATGTCCACTGGACAACCACACAATCATGTCCTTGTACCGCGGGACAAAAAAGGGACGTACCTAGGACATCCCTGTGTTGTTAGGGTAACCCCCCCCTGTATAAGCTTTCATTGTGCCAAAATTCAGTATGGATGGAGACTGAAGAAGCCGCAAAATTTCAGAATGATTCTAATTGGGGTTATTAAGTATAATCTCAATGGAAGTCTTGAAAACACCTACATTGAAATTTGGAGTCAAATCGATTTTTTATTGTTTCCTCAAAAACTAAAGCTAGATACAAAAATCACACAGAGGATAAAAATTTCGTTATTTCAATAGTTCAATCTAATAAAAATATGAAACTCAGAAAAACCGATGGTGTACAATGACATTCACCCACTGTGACGCCACTCTGTGACGTCACTGGAAATATTATTTCGAATCTTCTAAAGGAAGCTCCATATTGCTATTAACGAAACAACAACGTTCCATTGAAATTGATGAAAGGACAATTGAGATATGAATAGAAAAAATGATTTGTTATGAAAATATTAATACCCTGTATCTCGAAAACGAAACAAGTTAGGACACATGTTTATATGAACTTTATTTCCTAAAATATAACAAGGACTCCCCCCTAGAATATTTTCGGTGTTATTTAGATTCACTCAAAAAACAGTCCTGCGTGAAGATAACTTCAGGTTCCTTCTTTTATGTGCAATTTCCATGAAAAAATTTAATTTCAATTTACGTTCAAGCCCTATAGTACCAAATGCAATCCAAGGTATTAAAGAAATGAATTAATGGATAACTAGAAGAAAGATTAAAGTTCTTATCTTGTCGAAACAGGACCTATTTGGTTATTCTTGATGTTTCTTCTACCAAAAATAGAAACAAAAGGTTCGTAACGACCAAACGGCCTCCTTATAATAGCGTCTGGAGATGATATTTTCTGGATATTTCCGAAACGCCATATAATGATGCAAGAACTAAACTTTTAATGGTCAATGCAGTGAAAATGATATCATTACAAAATCTCGTCTCGTTCAATACAGGGTGTGACTACATTAAATATATTGCAAACACTTTTTTGTATGCATATTCTTTGACAATTTAATCTCGGATTATGGGAATCTACATCGTTTTACAGAAAAAAAAAGGACTCTTAATTGGTCCGTAATCGAATCGTTAATGGGCTTATATCACAAAAACATTTTATTTCATAATTCGATAGAACTCACCCAAACTAGCTCACCACCGCAAACCGTTTCTTGCTGTGAGCTCCCTACGTACGTTTTATAAAAAATTATTGAAATCCCCGATTTTTCGGACCTCTGGAAACGAGGCGATGATGTGACGTCAAAACCCTAATACTCAAACAAGACTATTGCAGACAGAGATGAATGATACATGAATTCTGACAGAGTGAATTAGCGCGTGATCACAGTTGAAAGAACTAATATATCAGTTGCCTCAGTCTCCGTCGGGCGTTTAGTATTTTCTTTAACTATGGCGAGATGACGTTTCTACTTTTCAGAAGGTACCATATTATTTATGTCCAAAAATAAAACATTCCAGTAAATTTTTCGATCGAATTATATCGTCAATCATTATTTATGTATAAATCAAGGATCATTATGAACATGGTTTGAGTTAAAAGTTCTACTACGGTGTACACGCCCATTGTTACACCCACACCTCATGCATAACGTTGCCAATTCTGAACAGCAGATTCTTCGATCAAAAATAAGAAAAAAAGTTTCTATAAACTTGGGTCGAAAAATGAATAGCTCTCTAAAAACAATAAAAGCAATGATGTGATGACATTTTGCACATACTCAGAAGATTTTTTGCTGAATAGGACGGGGTAGTAGTTATTCAAAAATTTTACCCGTAAGTAGGGATACTTGGGAGGAGATAGGGTTCAACCCCAAATTTTTTTGTTAACTACACTAGCATGCACCGCTTTCGAGTAAAATCATCCCTGATGTAGCATTACTCAACCTAATTCTAAGGGAACTTTTTTTCTGATTTTTGATCGAAGAATCTACTGTTGAAGTATGACAGGCTATAATTTCGGGTGAATGATTTGAAAATTGGCAGCGTTATGCAAATGATGTGGATGTAACAGAAGTTTCAAATCGATTCCACTCGAAAATTACACATCTGATCGATACGGAACAATAAAGCACCTATTTCTGTAAAATGGTGTGGATATTTATTTTATAATCTCAGATTGAATTGTCGAGATATACTTTGATATCTCTGGCAGATATGTAATTCACTCACTGAGTCGTGAATTCAGTAGCAGATTTCGTACGTTATTTAAACCCAGGTAACGACTTCCAAAATGACGTCATAATGACGTGTATATGACCTTCTAAGTCAAAGACGAATGACGTCATTTTCATGTCGTCAAAATGACGTCATTTTCATGTCGTCAAAATGACATCATCCTAATGGCGTCAAAATGACGACATCCTAATGGCGTCAAAATGACGTAATCCTTACGATTATTTATATCACTGAAATCTTCTGCACGTTTCAGTTTATTTTGTGCTATTTCGAAATTTTCTGTAGGTAAAAAAAAAACTGTTATATCAGGGTTGTATCAATATTATCAGAAAAAATAAGATTTTTTTTGTATATTGATGTTCCTTTACCACCTTAAATACAAAATAATATAATAGGTATAGGTACTATAATCACCAGTTTCATAAAATTTTCTTTTTATTTGGGAACTTATCCAATTCGGATGATGCACTCGAGAGATTTATTCTCAGAGCCCTATAGTATTCCTTCAATGGCGGCCAATTTCCATTCTGCTTTTTTGGCGTATCCCACTTGTCCAAAATAATGGCCAAGCTGCCATCCTCAAATTTTACTACTTATTGATACATATGATTATGAATAAGAGTATGGCCACCACACCAGACCACATAGATAGCCAAATAACATGATAATGATGGCAACGGCGAAGCGAAAGCGAACGGAGATTCGCAACCGGCAATTGCTTGGCGCTTGGCCGCTTGGTTTGGCTTGGCGCTGATGGCGGTCGACGTTCGCATGTCTGCGCAAGGTCCGTGCCGACGAGGTGCCGACCAATCAAGTACAGTTTTCTACGAACTCTCCCGCTCTGATTTGAATTCGCATTGTGGAATAACAACTTTATAAGATTTTTATGACGGGAAATTCGGTCTGATATTTTTATACTTTGCACAGAAGGTATATAATCAACAATTATTATCTGAGAGACCATCGAAAACACAAAGCTCGCACAGATGAGAGGAAAAGTTATTATAAAGCATAATATATGATGAGTGACATAATAATATATGTTATATAACATAACTACTATAACGTTTTCATATAACAGAGTTGGGAAACTTCATGATTATGAATTTTCCTTGATGTAGATGACTCAATAAATAATGGTCATAATTAGTCATGATAATGACCATCAGATGACGTAATATTGACGGCATATCAAGGACGTCTATATAACGTCATATTGAGTACGTCAAAATGACGTCAATTTGAGGTCATATGTTGTCAATGACCATAAACGACCATACATTGACGTACAAATGACGTCAGCTTGTTACCTGGGACTGATACTTTGGCTTCATTTGTCATTTTATTGAAACCTTTGTAGAAACCAATCAGAAAATTAATAGATAATAATGAAATTGTAAGCATTAGTGAGAGAGAGAACATTCTCCAAGTGCTAAACTGCTGGCAGGACGCCTTGAAAAATCGAAAATTACCGCGTATATAGAGGTTTCAATCCACAATTTTCTACCTACCAGAGCTATATTGATGAACGTGCCGAAATTTGCAGTTACAATTTTTTCGAGGCAGAAAATGGAAAATTCGAATCCTGTTAGTTCCGAATTAATGAGGTCATTTTTTTGAATATGGAGGTTTGAAACCATGAACAACAATAATAAACAGGGTGCATACCTCCCTATACCTTTCCTCCTTTGGTTTTCGAAAATGAATTGAATATGCTCACTAAAGGGCACTTATTTCTCACCTTCTAGGATTTTTTTCATCTTCCGGTTTTTCTGGAAATGACATTAACTTTTGATTGTCAATGAGAACACTATATGTATTTTATTCCATAATCGGTTAGGGATTGTTATAACATATTCAACAACACCGAATTCGTTTGGGTTAAGATATTCGCGTTCGAAGTTTCCATAAGCTCAATGGCGTGTAACGGAGCAATATCGAAATTTCTTTGTCTGTCACACTCATTGAGCTCATGTATACTCCGAACCCGAATATCTTCGTAATCGTTTGAAATAACCCAATCAAACCCGGTATTGTTGAATTCGGATCGTTACAATAATCCGTAACCGATTATGGAATATAATACATGGTGTTCCCATTGAAAATCGGAAGTAGAAGTCATTTCCAGGAAAACCGGAAGATGAGAAGAATTTTCTGTAATGTAGGAAAATGCCCTCTAGTGAGCATATTCGATGTTCCAAATTTCAGAAATATAGCCAGAAAAACAAAGGAGACAAGGGGGGGTATACCATGAGTCAGTCACCCGACATGGAGTTTTCAAAAAAAATCCAAATATAATATGAGTCGACTTTTTTCAATAAAAACGTACGGCACAGTCCAAAAGGATTTTCGTATACATATAGGTTAACTATATTATGTTCACCAAATTTTAAAATCATCAGCCAACTAGGTACCTTTTAAGATAAAAAAAAAGATCAGACTGCTATAAGGGCAAGATCAAGGCGATCAAAACAGAGCAGAAATCAGACGATCTTACCCCTAGAGAATGACACTGTCACAGAATACCCACACACATTATTGTATTGTTAGTGAATATATATATAAGAAATTATTTGGGCGTTTGATTTTTCACTAAAGACGGGTGAAGTTTTCTGTTCCTCTGGAAACAAGAATTCGTTTCCGGCTTTTTTTTCGTCACCCCGAAATGGCTGTTTCACCCCCGCCCTACAGTCGCTACGTCATAGTAATGGCATGATATAAAAACGGCATAGGTACGTATATATACTCATAAAATAGCAGGTTTCATAAGGACAATATAAAGCGTTCATTTATAATGTAGATGCCAGGTGCGACCTACTGAACATACATAAAATTCAATAGGTAAAGGTAGGTACCTAATAAAAATGGAAATGAATCCCGTTTCACGGACGTATTTTGTAATTTTTCAAAATATTTCTGGTAAATAGGTGGCGGACAAACAACAAGAAATATTAAGAAAACTTTCAAGAGTATGTGGATAACGATCACTATAGCTATTTTTTATTGAAATCGAATTATGAAAAGGAAACAATATTACTCCGTGTGGTGGTCGGATTAGAATAAACCCACGGTAAGTCCTGCCTGTCGTAGAAGGCGACTAAAAGGACGCCAATAGGTGGAAGATGGTTAACGTCATCGCCCGGTGCGATACCACCACATCAACCATAGGCACTGTGAAATGGAGTATACTTACCCGTGTTTCAGTAGCTGGTTGATGTTCCGGCCAACCTAACCCAACCTAATTTCCTTCCACGCCAACCTCCCTTCTTTATACAGAATAAGCGATGATTAGTTATCCTCAAGTGAAATTATCCGGAAGTAAAATACCTCTCCATTCGGATTTCCGGGCGAGAGGTACTAGAGGGGGTTCACCATCGACTGAAAAAGTCCTCAAGATAGACCTATGTAACATCCGAGGTCTAAGTAAGAACATCAACGATGTCCATCGACACCTTCAAATTGAAAAGCCAGACATATTGGCTCTTACTGAGACACAGGTCAATTCATCCACCAATACGACGAAATAAGTTTGATGTCATGTGGTTCAAACTCGATAGCCAGAAACAGACCAAATACGTTTGTTGTCTCTACTTATCACCAAATGATCCATCCAATGAAGAGCTCTTCGAATTCTTGTCTCTGAAGCTTGACCAAATTCAACGGAACCATCTAGCAGCAGAAATCATCATCATGGGCGATTTCAATGTACATAACACTGCTTGGCTCGTACACTCTAACAGAACGGATGAAGCTGGGCGACAAGCCGAAGCTTTCGCCATCACTCACTGCTTAGAGCAGCTTATCAAAGAACCCACACGAATTCCCGATGCCAATAACCATTCAGCTAACATACTTGACTTATTCCTCACTAATAATTCAGCACCCTACACCATAGATGTACGAGCTCCACTTGGCAATTCTGACCACACACTCATCTCCACAACCTGCCCATTTTTCATTCCATCAACTGCTCCGGCACCCCCACGTTTTATATGGCATTACAATTCATGAGATTGGAACGGTCTCCGCATGTTTTTTCCCGAGTTTCCTTGGCATAGAGTGGGCTTTGACTCTGAGGACCCTTCACAGTGTGCTGCGGAAATTTCCGAGATCATGATGCTCGGAATGGACACATACATACATCATTCTTCGAAAAGATCATCACCATCAAAACCCTGGTTCAACAAAAACTGTTCTAGAACTGTTGCCTTGAAACAAACAGCCTACCATCGCTGGCGCAAAAACCCTAACCTCGCGACTAGAGCAGAATACGTTGATGTCAGGAATTATATTAGCTGAATGGTTATTGGCATCGGGAATTCGTGTGGGTTCTTTGATAAGCTACTCTAAGCCGTGAGTGATGGCGAAAGCTTCGGCTTGTCGCCCAGCTTCATCCGTTCTGTTAGAGTGTACGAGCCAAGCAGTGTTGTGTACATTGAAATCGCCCATGATGATGATTTCTGCTGCTGGATGGTTCCGTTGAATTTGGTCAAGCTTCAGCGACAAGTATTCGAAGAGCTCTTCATTTGGTGATAAGTAGAGATAACAAAGGTATTTGGTCTGTTTCTGGCTATCGAGTTTGAACCACATGATATCAAACTTATTTGCTTCCAAATTTCTTTCTCGTTGACATGAGACATTCGTTTTATTAAAATATTTCAAAAACGGTCCTGGATTTTGCCGATTCTGAATAGGTCAGTTGATTACGGTTTAGTAGAGGAATATTCCATGAAAAAAAAAACAGTCGAATCGAAGGAGCTGTTGAAAAGTTATGACCAAAAGATGTTTTTGCCAAATCTCATATTTCATCCTCTCATTTCAAACGCCCCCCCTCTATATCTCAGCTATCAGTGGTGTGATCTCTACGAAATTTGTATCGTTATGAATAATCATCAATATGACCAGTTCTTCAATGACAAACATCATTTTAGACAGTGCCGTGCATTTTTATTGAAATGAATAGGGGTCAGTTTTTTATTAAATCATATTGGGCATTTTTTCACAGGAAAACTTACCTCATAATATTGTTCTTTATGGTTTCAAACACTCATATGTGGATTTTCATAAAATGCTCATGAAGGGTTTCAGAAAAAACAGGCACATCTAAACAGCATTTTTGCGAACGTTATAATTATTTACTCGGAAACGGTTCAACATAAAAAAGTATAACTCGTTTTCCCTTCCAAAACATGATTTTCCATCTACCGGAGCCATTGAACGTTCCAAAGTTCGTTGTTGATTTGAAGTCACTATTTATTCGAGACTGAAAATGAAAAAAATGAAGCCAATCTTGTTGATTCGGAATTAGGTAATTTTTTGCATATGGAGGTTTAAAAGCATGAGGAACAATAATATGAGGTTAGATTCATTATAAAATAATGCCTAATATGATTATATGAAAAATCGACCCCTTTTTAGTTCAATAAAAACGCACGGCACTGTCCAAAATAATGTGCATCTCTGTAAAACTGGTCATATTGATGGTTATTCATACCACACCAAATTTGGTTGGAATCGCATGACTAATAACTGAGACACGCTGTATATTGGTAAAGAAGAGAAGAAGACTCTTTCTGATGGTCATCAGACAATTCCCTCAAGGGCCTCTATTCGTGGTAGGAGTATGTACAGTTCCTCATGACTGACCCTGTATAATTTATAAACAGCTGCACAGAAGCTCTTTATCTCAGGGTTGATTCTATTTGGGGGTTTGACTGACTGATACTCCAACGGGAAGTTTCCACAAGAATTTTATTCTGAAGGACGTCGAGGTGTGCGAAATGTGCTACAACTAATTATTAAATTGATTTACCACATGGTATTCCAGGATCCTATATGCAACATGTAGGTTTTTTCATGTATTGTGCAGCCACGTGCAGATAACAATCATCTATAATATTTCAAATAACTTACCTAATTATTAAATTGACCAGGTCTCAAGTGTGAACTTCGTGATTGTCCTACCACTTGTTGAAAACCAACAAGGTTCAAAATAAATTTAGTTGAGGGATAATTTTTAGAATTACTCTAGGAGGCACCAACCATTTTCCTTCAAGGTTGAATCAGAAAAGGAGACCTCAGCCACAAAGTACAATTATGGTGAATAAAACATTAAGTTACAAAAAATGTGTAGTTTGTCCTGTTTTTATGCCTTCCTCTTTAAATCATTTTTTCTACTCACATAACTAAAATGGCATTTAGCGTACGGATATGTACCACGCTAAATGATCGATTAATAACGGATTGACGATCTGTGATTTATTCAAAATATTAAACACGTTACCATGGCAACACGATTTCTCGTCTGAGTTTCTTAAACACATTACCATGGCAACACAGTTCATTAAACACAGCTTCAGTGATTTGAGACATGTCTGGCCTGTCAATTGTATTAACTGTCAACTGTTATTTTCGAATTTTGTATCAGAATTATTCGAACAATATTCGTTTGTATCAGAATTCTTCATTAAAAAATATATGCGAAAAGTAGACGAAAGTGAAATCGAAGAGAATGTTCTGGTACTTGCATATCTCCAAGAAGTGTAAAAATGAAGCATCCATCTTTGAGAACAATTTATTTATTTTGCGCTAAGCATGAGAATGAACGTGAAACAATAAAGGTTAGTAAGCAATGGACTGGATACATCTACAACCAATATCACTTATACGTGTCTCGCTGGTTGCATGCAGTTAGTTGCATGTATCATGTTCTCAATTCCCATTCCTTCCGAATTATTTTGTAGGTTAGCAGGAATTGCAGGTATGTTAATGTAATTTTCGGAGTTCGTAGAAAAATCATAGTATGTAACACGTTTATAAACTCTTCTAGACACTCGTTTACCCAGATAGCACCAGATATTCATAGAATGTTCTGTCAGTGTTCGATTTGGAAGATATATATCCAGATATTATATAGATGTCCTGAATATATCCAGAATATCTATAGATATTTATATATTATTCCATTTCGAATATTCATCGTAGGTTCAGTTTCGTATATCCACAGATTATTCGATTGAGAATATTCTGAACGCATTGTTCTATGGATAATTCATGATTATTTATTCTGGATCAAAATCATTCCGTATCGAATATTCATTGCATGTCCGGTTTTGAATCTCCAAAAGTTATTATATTGAGAACATTTCAAATCTATTTATGATTTTTTGTTTTGGAATCGAAAATAGGTTGGTAATAATTCGTTTTTTCCTTCTGTAGGTTCATCAGTTTCGATATATTTACAGATTTGATTGAGAATATTGAGATCATTCTATTTCAAATTTCTAATGTCTACTTTCATTTTATTGAAAATATCGCAAAATTAAAGTATTTCTGGAATAATTGAAAAATGTTACAACATGAAGTCATTTTCAACACTTGCATCCGTCGAACTTCCCGTAAATATTAACCTGTCAATCTAACTCGAGGTACCGTGTACCGAGGCTAGGGTAAGGACCACACGGACCCTCGGAGAGAGGCTAAATAAAAGAGTCAAGAAGATGGCGGCGATACGACAACATTAGCGTATACACTATACACACTACACAGTCCTGTTTGTAGTTCAAGAAGTTCAAGTAGGTATGAAATTTCAAGCAATAATGATTGATAATGAAGCAATCTATGTGAGGTTCTGTTATCGTAGTCGTAGGTGAGTATAATCATCTCAATTGCAACAATTGTGAAGCTTTCTTTATTGTTATAAGGTATACCTCATTGTGTTGAATTGTAAGCATCTCAGGTGCATAAACAATATAAACGATATCAGCTCTCATTTCAGGAAATTGAGGGTAAGACATTCTAAGCCTCTAATATAGGTATACTCAAATAATGAATGATTTCTGGTGAAAAAGGGGGTGCCGTTGGTGGTGAGTTATTTCTGTACAATATAAATGAGGATATGGTACCTACCTATTTTTATGCTGTAGGTAAGAACATCACACAAAATTAAACATACTGGGACTATATACCAGCAGACCCTGAAAGAAATACCATACAGGAACAGATCCTCTCAAAATCCTCGAATTCCTAATAGAATTGAAGCTTGAGGGGCTGCTATAAACAAGAAGACCTAGAGGTAGTAAAAGAGAAGATGAGGCACAATAAATCTAATCAGGTCAATACCAATTAGGTAGGTTCATTTTTATACTAAGCTATTATAGCATACCTACTAACTATAACATCTACATATTATTTTTCCAGTGAAACAATATGGTGATATTATACTCCAATGCATGATGAGACCATGCCTACCTACCTATTTATGGAATAGGTAATTCAGAGATTGGCCAACAATTATTTTGAAGGTAAATTCAATAAAGTCATCCCTGAGGGGTATTTCTAAACTATAATATATACAGAGTGTCTACTTAAGTTGTCTACATATGGGGCACTTTTTTTATTATCAATTTCACGAAAAAAAGTTATTATTCCTCATAAAAAGTTCTGCATGGCCCAAAATGTACAATGCAATTATCAGATATCTGATTTTTCCAGTTGTATACTAGGTATGTCTAAAACAATCAATTTTGTTCAAGAATAAAGTACCTTTATTTTTGACAATATTGACAAGTATTATGGAGAGATGTTTACTGCAATTGGAAACTAGGTTCAAATATCTAATCACATCTACCTGTGATGAAAAGCAGGTTTTACAATTTTTTTTAATTTCTGATCAATTCACATGGAAAACTTTTTGATCTTATCAATTTTGAGGAAAAAAGTATTTCTTCATAAATAGTTCTGCTAGGCCTAAAACCAAGAATTCAAATTGTTTTTTTTTTCAGTCTTCTTGACATGCAGAAAAAAAAGGTACTTATTTCCTCTTGAATAGAATAGATGTTTTTTTGACATACCTCATAAAAAACTGAAAAAGAAACATATCTTATGATCACATTTTTGGTGTCAGCCCATCCAGCATGTTTTATGAAATATAACTCCATATTATAATAAAAGAGTTTCTCTTTATATGTAGCCAACTCAAGTAGACATAGGTACTTTATATAATTGTCATAGATAAACTGATATGTACATGAAAAACATTTTTGTTCCAGATTCTGTTCTGAAAATGATGTATCTGTAGAGAAGTGATTAGTCTGGATCTATACATACCTACTTGGTGAAATAAGGATATTGATAATGAAACCTTTACTCAGATGTACTTTCATACAAGTGTCCAGTGTAATAAAATCTCATCAGGTGAGTTATTTGAAGTTGCGAAAATGACTTTCTGAATAAATGTTTCATGTTACATTTTTTCAATTTCTTTTCAGGTTATACTGAATAGCATCTGGGATTATAATATGTTTGATAATTTCAGGGATGGCCAGAGAGTCGTGATCGAAGAACTGAGGCTATAATCACCATACAAACCATAAATTTGTCAGATATTGTTGTATAGACAGACCTTCGAATAATAAAATATTTCCAGAGCAAGAATATTTTCTGAATCAAAATTGAAACCTCAGAATATTCTATGGATACCTACAGAATATTCAATGATTACTATTGGATGATCGATTTGGAATAATCCATAGATAGTAGAAATATTTGATGAAAAGATATTCCAAAGGTATCCCATGAATATTCTGGATTATCCAATGAATATTCTTGTCGGAATATCTATAGAATATTTAAAAAGATTCCCATTTCCATGGTCCATAGAATATTCTAAAAAGAATATAAATATTTAAAGTGGGTCTAGAGAATATTCGAATATCCGAAACGGAATATTCTTAGGATGTCCATAAATTATCTAGTGCTATCTGGGTATTAAACACTCGCTCCGCTCTGCTCCGCTCGTGCTTAAAATACTCTTTACTAAAAGGACGTTTATAACACTTGTTACATAATATACTATTAAATACTGCTCGCGCCATCAACCGTAACCTCGTATGCAACCAACTATACTCTGAAATGCATTAAGTGTGGACAACCCACATAACGCATATGGGTAACTGATCTCTGAATGAGTATTGCTATGCAGGTGACACAACTCTGCCCAGCAAACATGATTTTTGCGGCCCTCTAAAGGTACAATGAAACTTGCCGGCGAGCGGTAACAGCGGTCCTCTATTGTACAACTAAATTGGGCCGGCTAGCCCGTGTCCCGGCGGCCGACAGCCGACCGCCTCTCTAGAGCCATCAGTATGCCGCTTATTACATTGCAGGGCTTCTGGTGGGCAGAAGCAAGTACTCAAATGTATCGCATTCATGGCATATCTTCGGTCCGATTGAGACTTTTCAGAGACTGCCATTAATTGGCCGCTTGAGAATTTTTATTCCCCCGATAGAGGAGTTTTTCAGGGCCGTTGGTTAACGGGGTTGAATGAATTCAATATTCATGGTATTCTGTTTTTTGATGTCCTATTTTTCAACTAGGTTTGTCAAAAAATATACAGGGTAATGCATATATCTCAGTGAAACTAAGTTTTTTGAAAGGTATCCCAGTTTATATCACCACTTGGAAAGCAAAGTATCTTATTTTCACTCGGATCTTCATCACTCTCTTTATTTTCAAACTGGTTGAAAAATGTGGAACTTCAAAAAACAGAATTGAGGTCTCCCAGTTTTTTGTGAATCCTTTCTGGGTATAACAGAAATGTGGAATTCACTCCTTACCTGAAGTTGTTGAATAATTACATAAAAATCTCTGAGGTAGCATCCTGATATCACATCAGTTATTTCCAGGAAACTAGCAGTATAAATACTCCATACAAAAATAAGAACTGAAAATATCCATGTGTGTATATTATTGCCATGATCTCAAACAATACATATCACAACTATGGAAACATCAAACATCTTAATTTTAGTTCTAAATATCACTCTGTATACTCATCATGAAAAGGTACCTACAATTTACAATAATAGGTATTTGTGTTTCATCATGCAGGATAGATATTTGTTTCTCCACTTGTTTCAAAAAGTTGCTAACTCTATAGGTCAAAAATTACATCACCTATGTACCTACCTAATAACTTGAAAGTTATGTATGTAGGTAATCAGTTATTATATTGATCAAGTTATTGTCAACAATAGGGTTCAATCCACAAGAAAACAATTCCCAGATATGGAGAACCTCACTCTTTATTATATTGATATGAGTGTTGCCTGGAAGTGAGTTATCATATACCATGAAGAAATTTATATCATAGTCTGGATCATTGTGTGATTTCTTCATTAATATCTGTGATTGATGGGCTTCTGGTTGTTGATTTTGTAGCTGAAAGATTGAATGATTTCATTCTCTACTAATCCAAAACATGCAACATTATACATACCTACAGTAATTCTTGAAATATAACTGTTTCTCCAAGTAGGTATACTCTTTGATTTTCGTTTTGAAAATAGATTTATGATTCATATGTAATGAAAGCTCATGCATCTTCAAAGTCCTCATATTATTATATTATTAGATTCTTGTGTATCCGCTAAACATGTCCAAACTATTATTGCATCTGTTTGTCCAATGGTGTTCGTAAAATTATTATCTGAAATAGGGGAATTATTTAGCTGTGCAAGTTTGTATAATATGTTTGTTCCTCACTCACTCTGTAATATCCTTCCATTTCGTATAAAAATCCACTAGAAAACCAAACACGAACTGAACACAGTACTAAAATCTCTGTTGAGAGTGTTGAAACAACATAAACAAAGAAATTAATATACGCCATACTGAATCATTGTTACCACTGCAAAATGATCGAAATATGACGGCACACTCCGTTGAAATTTTGATGGCCCTCAGACTTGGATACATACAGCGGAAGACTAGCGGCTGGGAAACAGAGGCCCATCATAAGTATGTGTACATTCTGCCTCCGTCATATAATCCTTCGAAATTATATGGAGGGCCTTTCGAGGCATGCCGGCATCGACATTTGCCCGCCGTTCTCGCCATGGGCCCGGCTTTCTACCGCCTTTCGATGTTTGCTGGGTGGTGCGCCTGAAATAGTGAAAATAACACGAAGATGACGAATCGAGGTGACAGGTGACCTTCGACATTTCGCTGCCATCATTTTCGGCAGGTTAATCAAATAAAGGGAGGGGATATTGCTATTTTTAATATATTTAAATTACTATTATTTTATATATATTATTTATATACTCATGTCCAAACTAGACATTGAAGAAGTGGTGCTATTCACCCGGAATCGGTTTCAGCACACAGCTAATAGTATTGGGTGTACCTATATATAGGCAGATGCATCCCCCCTGAAAGAAATCCTGGCGACGCCTATGCCAGTGCTACCTGTGCACTGCCCCGGGAATGTGAAATTTTCCCCCGACCTTTTCAACTCCCAGGGGAAATCTAATTGCATTTTGATGAGTTCATTGATGAGTTCGCATTGTGTGATGCGTAGGGACTGTCGGAAGTTTCTTGCCGAATACCAAGGAGTTTCCAGGATCAGCTCGTTCTCAATATATGTATCATGTATTATGTATGTCTGTCCCCATCCAGAATATGTCATGGACGCATGTTCTACTCCATTGGCTCGATGAAACCATTATCATACGAATATGTACCCTAAAAGAATAGTTATTTATTATACAAGGGAAAAAAGTAGTAGATTTTAGCTCCAGGTTGTGTTGTCTCCCGACGCGTAGCGGAGGGAGACAAAAAACCGTGAGCTAAAATCTAATATTTTTCCCGTGTATAATACACTATTTTTTTCTGTGACAGAAGGAAGGACGAATCAATATTGAGAAGATATTACATTATTTCGAAATGTGAAAATTATCGACGTGAAATTTCAAGTTTTTAACAGTAGGGACACCTGCGTTTTATAGACATCTTTATCATTCTTTTGAAGTAATCAAATATCTGATGTCACTTCTGTCAGTTCAATTCTGTGATTTGATTTTAAGAAATTGCAAATTCAGTAGTTGTTTAGTAATATACGAAACCGCGAAGTCGAATGGAAGATAAAAGGACTTGCAGTTCTTTCTCGGAGACGGTATTATTGACTCATTTTTCGGAACTATAGCACAACAAAAGCCATCCACAGTGTATATATATGTGATATATATCCGGGAAAAAAGTACTCACTTTTTTCCCACGGGAAAAAAGTAATTTATGAAAAGTGACATTTTATAACCTGCCAACAGAGATGAAATGCCAAACTTTTTTCCCGTCCCAGAAAAAAAACTTTTTTTTCACGAACATTTGCCTTATTACAGTTTCAACTGTAAATTAGCACTGATTCGCAGTTGCAACTGTGAATTGGACAAAAAAACCTTTTTTTTTATATCAACTGTAAATTAGGCAGAGAAAACTTTTGTTTCAAAACACCTTTTAATTCACAGTTGCAACTGTAAATCAGCACTGATCTACAGTGGCAACTGTAAATTGTTGGAGATATTTGAGAAAAATAGTTTCTCCTGCCTAATTTACAGTAGCAACTGTTAATTAGAACAAGAGACCTTTTTTTCCTAAACATCTCTTAATCCACAGTTGGAACTGTAAATTGGTCAGAGAGAACTTTAAAAACAACTCCTAATTTACAGTTGCAATTGTGGATTAGGAGATGTTCAGGAAAAAAGGTCTCTTCTTCTAATTAACAGTTGCAACTGTAAATTAGGCACGAGAAACTATTTTGTTCAAATATCTCCTACAATTTAGAGTTGCAACTGTAAATTAGGATGTTTGGAAAAAAGTTTCATCTGCCTAATTTACAGTTGCAACTGTGAATTAGGCAGCAACTCAACAGTTTTTGATTTTGGTGATCACTCCAAGTATGATTACATAGTTCTCAATAAAACAAGACCTCACTGTTTGAGTTTATTCAGACCAGTTGCAAGACAATTTGATTTTTTTTCATTTGCATGTTGAAGACGGAGGCAGATTGACACCAAAAACGTCCGAAGATTCCATATTTTTCAAGTATAGTTCTAACATAAAAAAAATTCACATGTTCAAACATGCACAGTGAAATTTATGGTGGATCCTCGTCCTCACTAGACATATATTGAAATGATACTACGAGGAAACAAAATCCCATACATTTGGAGTAATGATAATTAATATTCCATACCTCCTCCTCAAACAGTATTTTTTCAAGATTTCTTCCATCAAATGTGAAGTAGAATTAAAGTGGGTGATAATAATTCATAATAGACAATCAACATCGTATAGAATGATTGAATAAGGTGGAGTGAATATACTCACAAAATTTGAATACATGTTTCATATTTCTTATCACTGAAAGTATCTCTGTTTAGTTATCCGCATCAATGTCTGTATATAGATTCAATATTCAGAACAAGATTATCCTAAGTCGTGTTCAAGTTAGAACCAACAATCCAATTCATGCTTGAGAATGTTAATTGAATGAACTATGTCAACTTCGGCGAAGTTTGAAAAGTCGAAGTGTTTCCACGAGAGTTTTAGTAATTAGTAAATGCTTTGATCTGTGTTTCCTCTGTTCTAGAACTACTATCATGCCCAAAATGCATAGTAGTATGAATATTGAGTAGGTAATGTTTGAAAAGGAATATTCTCAGATATATTTATGAACACAAAAAAAAGATATACAGTGGGTCCCACTTACCATGCTCACCATGGGTATTTTTTTAACGGTGAGAGATACGAGGTCGGTTAAATGACACCAAAAATGTGGAGTTTGTCAAGGCCAACTATAATGTGAAAAAATATTTTGATAAAATCTATTCGTTAATGTTTTATACGCAAAAAACAGATTTTGATCATTTTTATGTCTCCTCCGTAACTCCTTTATCTATGAAAATATTCAAATAGGTATTTCATATTCTCATGGCAGTTTTCCAAAGTGATTTCGAAAAACATATGAAATTTATACCAACTCTTCTAGAATTTGAGAAATCAGCACCAACTTTAGTTTTTCAAATGAAGGTCATAGCTCACTATGACTTAGTTACAAATAACTTTTTTTTCTCTCACAGATGATATGTCGCAGTAATAGTTTTGTGTTGATTACAACGGAGTTATCGTCATTTATACAAAAACAAAAAATTATTTGGAAGCCGCCAACTTGAATTTATAAATTTTAACTAAAAAATCATGATCTTTGACCTCAAAAACCCCTACTTACCAATTTTGAATGGAATCGGACCAAATCTTGTCCGCCATCTTGGAGCGGCCTTTTTTTTTAATTTCAACAAAAATTCCATAGCTCCGATTAACTTGAAATTTGGCAGGTGTTCATAATTTCGGTGACAATACATTATGGAATTTTTGTTGAAATTGGTTGCTCAAAGATGGCGGACAAGATTTGGTCCGATTCCATTCAAAATTGGTAAGTGGGGGTTTTTGAGGTCGGAGATCATGATTTTTTTATTAAAATTCATAAATTCAAGATGTGGCTTCCAAACAATTTTTTATTTTTGTATAAATGACGATAACTCCGTTGTTATCAACACAAAACTATTACTGCGATATATCATCTGTAAGAGAAAAAAAAAATATTTGTAACTAAGTCATAGTGAGCTATGACCTTCATTTGATAAACTAAAGTTGGTGCTGATATCTCAAATTCTAGAAGAGTTGGTATAAATTTCATATTTTTTTCGAAATCACTTTGAAAAACTGCCATGAGAATGTGAAATTCCTATTTGAATATTTTCATAAATAAAGAAGTTACGGAGGAGATATGAAAATGATCAAAATCTGTTTTTTTGCGTATAAAACAAAAACGAATTGATTTTATCAAAATATTTTTTCACATTATAGTTGGCCTTGACAAACTCCACATTTGGTGTCATTTAACCGACCTCGTATCTCTCACCGTTAAAAAGATACCCATGGTGAGCATGGTAAGTGGAACACACTGTATATATAAAGAAATACATTGAGAATTCGCATTCTCAATGTGATGGAAATTTTGACATTATCTCTCAAATCCAATGAAATAATATGATGTATTACGATATACTGATGAGGATATGAATGATATACGATGAGGATGATATAAATTGTCAAAAAAACTAGAATTCAAGTTGTTAGGAACAAATCATTCGCTGATACATTATTCTTAGTTCATCCTGAGAGATAATTGCTTGGACATTAGGGACAATCGAAAGTACTTGAAATCATGTTATTATTAAATGAAAATACAAAAAAGCTCGAAGTCATTTCCACAAATGTCCATAAAATGAACAACAATGGAAGTTGGCGGGAGAAAAACGAACCTTTTTCCTGGCTAATGCCACGCAGAACATTGAATTACATCCTCCCCAAATCTATGCATCGATACGGATGAACGAATACTACTTATAATGCATGGCGCCCAACGTGGGGCCATGTAGGTAATTGATCCAAAATGCCCTTCAAGCTCTTTGAATTATTGAGCAATGAGATTCCTGAGGGGTGAATTCTTTGGACTATCCTCCTGTAGGCGATTTTTGTGCTATCAGGATGGGATTTTGATTGTTTTTAGATAGAGATGATTACAATTCAAGAACTCTCTCCTATCTTAGCAAGAGCAATAAAACCACTCGATTCAAGTATGACAATCCCTTGTATCAGAAAACCAGCGAAACGATTGGATTTACAATTTTTCTCTAGCTGATTTTATTACTTCACACAAGCTTTGATTAATATTTATGCTGCATTCACACTCCTATACTTGCAAATCAGATGTCGGATCCCCTTTTCCCTCCCCAAACGGCTTTCATTTCCTGCTACCAGACTTCAGATCACAAAATGTGATGACAGTACCTACGTTGGTTTGAGCTCTCAGGGACACAGGTATAAGTTTCTCTGATAGTAGGCTCTCAGGAAGTAGCTAGCACCCTGCCCAGACAGCACTGGATATTCCTAGAATATTCTCTAAATAAGAGAAGAATATATTCCGAATATCCTTCGAATATCCTTAGAATATATACGTGCCTCTGGAACATTCAAAGAATATTCAAATGTGAATATTCTAGTTATATTCCAAAATGAATAATACGAGGAATATTCCAGAAGGAATATTCTAAAGTGAATATTCCTAGAATATTCCAGTTGGATAGTGCAGGAAATATTCAGGTATGAATATTCCAGGAATATTCCCATCTGAATATCCTGTTCCTGTATATTCATGGAAATATTCCAATAATATTCCCATATGTTTCAATGAAATTGTAGAGTATGGAAATTAACCAATCACTATTTTATAGATGTGAGTCATTGATTTTGGAATCTGTGGTAGAAGTCCATCGTATATTTCAAAGTAAAGTGGTTATATTACCAGGGATCAAAAACACAAAGTCGTCTCCACAATTTCGATAGGTAGTGATCAAAGTACTCAAAGATCATCGTACATGTTAAGAGCCCATATGGAACTGGAAGTGTTCATGATCTGCTTCTGAACAACGCAATTCAATGAATTGTTATGTACAGTATTATTCAACTCGATTACTGGCCTAGTGGTTAAGGCGTTGATCTGACAGTTTGAAAGTCCCGAGTTTGAGCCCATCTTGGGTCAGTTTTTTTCAATTATGAATATGTTTTAAGGAATATCCCCGGAATATTCATTTATTCATATTCCTGTATTATTCCTGGAATATTCGGAATATTATCTGAATATTCCTAGAATATTGTAGGTACATTCTGAATATATAGGGAATATTCCTTGTGTTATATTCCGGGAATATATAAAATTTTCCCCACCAGCACATTCAGGGAATATTCCATAGATGATATGTATATCCCTGGCATGTTCATGAATATTCGCAATATCCAAAAAGAATATTCTATGAATATTCATGGAATATCTGGTGCTGTCTGGGTGGAGTGTTGAATGTCTCAGTACTGAGACGTGTGGGGATCTAGACGACTATCGGTTGCGTTGAGCTGACTTCTCTGGATGCGGATTGCAGTAGACTATATGAAATATTCACAAGAATTAGCAGTAACAAATTTGTAGTACAAAATTTGTTAAATGTGAAATGTAATGAACAATATACCTATCAACAAGTTTCAAATACTATAAGATGATTGAGTGGAATTATTTTACTGAAAAAAACATCTACACTTGCTGAATTTCTTCAAAGAAAAATCTTGCATCCACGCAATTGGCGTTTTGCTTGCCTGCAAGTATGACTTCGAAAATAAGGTGCTCAATTCACTCTAGATATTCCAAAACACTCTCACAAAACTCTTGCATTCAAATTTTTCTACGGGAGAATTTGATTTATCGAAAATGGAAAATTCTTGAGATGTTATATGCTCAAAGTCTAAAAATGGAAGCAAGAGGTTTTAAGTCCACCTTCGTTTACAGGAGAATTTGTTATCACGTGACTTCCCCTAATAACACACTTATGTCCCATGGATATCCTTAGGACGTCCTGTCGGGACATTCAGGACGTCCATAGGACGTTCGAATTTGGTACCGTGGACGTCCATTGGACGTCTCTGGGACGCACAAATGTCCCACTTGAGGACCAACTAGGGACGTCCATGAGGGATGTCCCTGGGACAACTATCGAATACATAAATCCTACAGTATTCCTCATCAAGTACTTCAGAGGACATCCTTAGGACATTCATAGGACAACCTATCAGCAACGCTGAGGGATATCAATTGGATGTCCATAGGATGTCCCAGGGACGTACGAATTATTCTCGAATTTGAATTTTTCTTGTTCCCTCTAGGACCAGATCTTGCATAACTTATTGAGATATCCAGTTGAGTTGATGGTCCGCAAAAGGTCCCCAAAAAGTTTCCCAAGGATGTCCAATGGACTAACGTGAAGGACATTGACGAGGAGTACTTATAGCCTACGAGCAATCATTCGTCGGCGAGGTGTAAGTTAACGTCCTCGCAGGGACAACATATTGAGAGTAACAGGGACGTTCAAAGAACGTTATTTCTAGGACATTGGAAGAGTACAATTCATGTACCAATTGGGACATCCGACGGATATCCCAAAGGGACATTCGAAGGATGTCCCTAAGGGACATTTCGATTGTTATACGATCCTGAAAATATTATGGGCGTCTGTGCAGAGATATTTGAAGGAATGTATATACCATCAGGGACATTTCATGGTTGTCTTGAAGGGACATTATATAAGATCTGAAGTCATCCAGAATATGTACTACTCTGGACATCTGATGGATGTCCCTAAAGGAATGTTAAAAATCATATCCCATCAGGGACATGCCAAGGACGTCCTTGCATGGACATTCTACAATATGTACCACGTGAGGCGTCTTAGGGATGCTATTTCTAGGACATTTGAAATGATGTACCAGCTGGGACATTCCGTGAACGTCCTCGTTCGGACATTGCATGAGATGTACGGGATGGGACGTCCCAAGGAAACTTATTTTTGGTTCTGGACATTCGGACGTGAATTGTACCAAATAGGGACGTCCCTAGGACGTTGTGTGCTATTAGGGATCTATCAATCTATTCTATTGGCTAACGGACACATCTGTAATAACAACTGTTGAATTTAATAAGCAAAGATTTCTACATATGGTGGCTACCTATTTAATGAATTCATCCTCGTACTAATAGAGGTCATTCTGATACAATACTAGGGTTCTACTTGCCATTATCAGAGTAGAATGAAGAGAACTGAAAGTACTGTTTAATATTCGTGACAATTACAACAGATGCCGCTACCGACATCGAATCATTATGATATATCAATAACTGTTGATAATATTCATCATGGGTACTAATAACTTATAAGCGAGTAACGATTTATACATCGTTACAAGTGTGGATATAGTTATTTTCATAACGAGTGCGCAAAGTGTTTTTTTTCCGCACGCAAATACAGATAGGCGAACGACGCAGAGCAGAGTTCTAATAAGTTTTTGCGTGCGGAAAAGACACTTTCTCCTACGAGCTTCATATCAGATAAAAAGGAAATTAAAAAAAATATATCTTATTGAAAAATGTAACGATAAGTACAACAATCACATATAACAATAAAATAGAATAATAGAAAATCACATTTTCCCTACGAGCTTCATATCAGATAACAACGAAAATAAAAACAATTCAACTTAAATTACACTTTATTGAATCATTTTTAGTTACACTCGATAGAAATAGCTAAATAACAAACAATTACACATCAATAAAATATAATCATGGAAAATTGAATCATTTGTTCCTAACATTCATATTGAGGTGAAATACAAATATCGGGAAAAACGGTTGAATAGTAAGAGGGATAACGGCTTCTTATAGTGCATACAATAGTCTACAGCTACTAAAATGAATATAAATGTTCCATACCAGTGAGATTTTTGGGTAGTTTTACTTATCTGCACGCCGTGCGGATAACACCCATATCCGCACTGAGTGCGGAAAGGTATTACTTTGCGCACGTGAATGAGTGCGGAGAAGTTCTACTTCGCGCACGTTCGTAGAAAAAAAATCTTATGTGTGCAGAGAAGTACTACTTTACGCACGCTCGTAGGAAAACCTATTTTCGAACCCCATCAGAAACACCCTGAAACATAATCTTCAAAATTTTTCAACTCGGAGTGATACGAAGTCAAGACACAAATGGAGTATACCTATACTCAGTTGAACTATTTATTTTAATAATAACTTTCCACAAATGGACAGGGAAAAGTAATAAAATGAAAATACTCTTAAATACTGTCTGTAGGTTAATCGAGGAGGTGGTACATTCATATTATTCCAAATTTTTTGAGATTTTCTCTCCTCGTTTCTATAAAATAAAAATATGAATATTATTTCAATATACGTGTAGTAAGGACAAATCAGATGATCTTTCCCAAAATGTCACTGCGTTCAAAGAATTTTCCTATCAGAGAGCCTAAAAGAAAAATTCACTAGCTTGTCAGTGACAATTTGTATTGAAAAAAGTTTGGAGAAGAGAAATAAAGGTATATAGAAAAAATATCAAATTTTCACTTATCTTTGGACGTTTCGGGACCGATTCTGCTCCCGTTTTCAATATGAGAAGAGATTATTTCAATAGCCGTAAAGTCGTAAAATATGTCTTGAAGCTTTTCAGTTTTCAATGACAATTGGTGACGTTGGCAATCAAATGAGTTACAGGATGTTTTCATTAATTAATCTTGAATTTACCATTTTCATGTTCAGATTTCAGAAGTGAATACCATATTCTGTCTATATCAACTGAACAAGAAGCAATGTTATTGTCTCCGTTCAGAAGAATGCAAGCAGATTCCTTGATTCTTCTCTTCTGGTTGTTATCTTCTTTTCCAATGATTTTAATATTATTCCACTCTGCCATATGTTGTCCGTCTTCTTTCTACTGAAAGAGGTCTCTTGGTTTCACCTGTATAAAACTTTCCACAAACACAAGGTATACTGTAAATACAATTTTTTGACGATTGTTCTTCATTTTTCGGCTTTGTTTGAGTTAGAATTGATCTCATTGTATTTTCAGTTTTGAACACAGTTTTCACTTGAAATTTTTTACCAACACGTTTTATTTCTTCAGATATGCCGGGAATGTATATAGTATTATATTTATCGTTATTGATGGTTGATTTTGTTGTGGTTGACCCTGTTTGTTTTCAATGTGATGAATCGTCCTATCGACAAAATTCTTTGGATAGGAATTGAGTTCGAGAACATTTTTAATGTAGTGGACTTCGTTATTGAAAATTTGTTGGTCAGATGATATTGATTTGGCTCTATCATGGAGTGATTTGATAATTCCTTTCTCAATACTTTTCTGATGATTTGATTGAAAGTTCAAGTATCTGCTAGTATGGGTCTTTTTACGATATACACTCGTTGCTTGATTTTTCAATGAGAACATTTAGAAACGGTAATTGATTATTAGATTCAATTTCCAAAGTGAACTTTATTGTAGGTTCGGCATTGTTCACATAATCCTAAAAAATTATCTAGCTCCATAACGTTATGTGGCCAAATTATGAAAATATCATCTACTTATCGCCACCATGTTTTATACAGGTGAAACCAAGAGACCTCTTTCAGTAAGGACGAAGGAACATAAGTACAATTTAAAGAAAAGAAACATCGATAAATCGAAACTAGCTGAACATATCCTTACTGAAGACGGACCACATATTATATGGCAGAGTGGAATAATATTGAAATCATTGGAAAAGAAGATAACAACCAGAAGAGAAGAATCAAGGAATCTGATGCTTGCATTCTTCTGAACGGAGACAATAGCATTGCTTCTTGTTCAGTTGATATAGACAGAACATGGTATTCACTACTAAAATCTGAACATGAAAATTCAAGATTAATTATTGAAAACATCCTGTAACTCATTTGATTGCCAACGTCACCAATTGTCATTGAAAACTGAAAAGCTTCAAGACATATTATACGACTTCGCTATTGAAATAATCTCTTCTCATGTTGAAAACGGGAGCAGAATCGGTCCCGGAACGTCCGAAGATAAGTGAAAATTTGATATTTTTTCTATATACCTTTATTTCTCTTCTCCAAACTTTTTTCAATACAAATTGTCACTGACAAGCTAGTGAATTTTTCTTTTAGGTTCTCTGATAGGAAAATTCTTTAAACGCAGTGACATTTTGGGGCAGATCATCTGATTTGTCCTTACTACACGTATATTGAAATAATATTCATATTTTTATTTTATAGAAACGAGGAGAGAAAATCCCAAAAAATTTGGAATAATGAAAATACTCTTGTATGGTCCTACATGTTTTGTATCAGAAAATCTGTCTCATTGAAATAATCTCCTATTTTCACCTCCTCCTGAAATTAATAGTTGTATCCACGACACTTATGTGACAACTGAGAGCACCTGCAAAATGACGATCATCCGCTTCTTCACGCCCTTATCAGTATAAGTTATAAGAGAAGTTATAGTCTGAATTCCACAGACCTCATTTGCGTGAGTGCTTTTTGACGAGCAATGGCAGTTTCTTCCTAAGTTATCTACCGGTTTTTCGTTTCCCACCTGCTGGCTGCTGGTTTCACCCTCCATCCCTAGTTAACCACACAAAACACGAGTTAATGGAGCAATTACGTTCCGCTCTCTAATGCCATACGAGAGAATAGTGTTTTCCAGGACGGTTTCCAGGACTTTTCAGCGCGGAAAATTTATGCGAGCAAAATGTCAAGGTTGCTCATGACATCTTATGGGTTATCCAGAGGCAGAACAATCGAATTAGAGCGAATAATGATAGAAAGTTTTTTAAAGCTATGGTAAAATAAGAAGAAGACTCGAGCAGAAAAAAAATCGATTTCATATCGAATTATTACCTAATCTTCTCATGCTTTGAAGGTGAAATATTTTTCATGGGCATTCATAATCTGGTACTAGAAAATGGAAAAACGCGTTTTAAACCTAACAATTTCATATAAACTGGTATATTTCAAATAGAAACACATTGTACTTTCCTTTTCTAATCGGTAATCTGATTTCAAATATATACAGGGTGTTCCATAATTGAATGCTGATCCTAAAGGGCGATAATCCTTGGATGATTTTAAGAAAAATTCTTCATGTGAACATAGGTCCGTAACAGCTTCGTTTCTGAGATACAGGATGTTGAAATTTAACAAAAAAATCAGTTATTCCTCAATATCTCTGAAACCACTCTGGCTTTTTTCTTCATCACAAAAACTCAAAAATAGTTATCATAAAATTATAAAAATATTGCTTAGATCTTTTGGTTATCACAATTGTGAAATTATGACTAAGAGTAAAAATCGAATAGGGACAAGCAAACCGTTCGCTGGACGAAAAAAAGACAGGAGACCATTTTTATGAGAAGATAGAGGATAATTACAAAAATCATATTTATTTGGTAAAAAGACAGTGGCGTATCATTATTTTGATGAAAAATATGACATGGTATGTTAACAGGGACGCCACTGATGGAAATCAAGAAATCTTCTAGTATGGAAAAAATGTATTTTTATTCATACTTGGCATATACCAAAATTGAAGGAAAAAGCCAGAGCGGTTTCAGAGATATTGGGGAATAACTGATTTTTTTGTTAAATTTCAACATCCTGTATCTCAGAAACGAAGCTGTTACGGACCTACGTTCACATGGAGAATTTTTCTTGAAATCATCCAAGGATTATCGCCCCTTAGGATCAGCATTCAATTATGAAACACCCTGTATATCGAGAGTGAGTCAGAATGCGACCGACATACTTCGTATGCGGATTCCTAACCTAAAAAAAGTGCTGCTAGAAAAATGAAAGACAATTATTGTAAAGTAAAGGCTGCTAGTGAAAATACATATTTCCTACGACCAGCTATGAGAACAGCACAAAACACGTTGATTTGTTATTGAGGAAGTGACTCGTTTCACTATGACAACATATAACAGTTAGAAAGTTCGAAAGTAAAACTCACATGGGTGGAAATATTCGAAAATCGCACAGTAACAGGGTCTATAGATTATGAAGTACCACTGAATGATTATTATGCTAAATTATGGTAAGTTAAGTTATGGTCAAGTTAATAGAAAGTTAGTGTCGATTTAACATGAGTTATTGTCGTTAATGTTGACGTAATGTTAAGTTGATGAAAAGTTGAAATCAAGTTAATTTCAATTGAAAGTTGAATTATTGTCAATGTATTGGCAATTTAGTGATCGATGTGAAGTTAATGTCAATTTGATATTGAGTTGATGTTGATTTGATTAAGGTAATGACAAGTTAATTTTGAGTTAATGTTGATTTAATGTTGAATAATTATTGAGTTAATGTTAAGTTGATGTTAAGTCAATGTTAGGTTAATTTTAAGTTAATGTTGAGTTGATGTTGAGTTAATTTCGAGTTAATGTTAAGAAACTGTTGAATTTATGTTAAGTTGATGTTAAGTGGATTTTAAGTTGATGTTAAGTTAATGGTGAGTTAATGTTAAGTTCATATTGAGTCAATATTAAGTTAACGTTAAACTAATGATGTCATTCAAATATTGAAGTAAAATTAATTAAATAATAATGATGATGATATCACCTTCATGTGATCGAATATGTTTAAAAACATGATCCCTACTCTGCTCTTATAAACACTCATCACATATAATATAAATATTTGTGGTCGTAGGAAAAATAGTGTAAAAAACTCGTTGGAAAGTGCATTTCCTGCGCTCGTTTCGTTTCCGCACTCGCGCGAAATATGTCACTTTCCTCACTAGTTATTTAATGTACTATTATGTGCATCTTTTGATCTACAACAAGTGATCTATGTCCCAATCACCAATGAAAGTGCTATATTCTATAAAAGACGCTTAGCAGTTTTTAACTTTACATTTCACAATATTTCGAACAGTTTTTTTTATGACTGCGGCATGAGGCTGCGAGTAAAAGAGGTGCCTCGGAAATTTCGACTTTTTTTTTATCGCTTGGAGCGCACGAAAGGGAATCCCTATAATGTTCAAAGAACATCGTGCGTTCCTAGGGAGGATATACTATTCTTTATGCCATTAAACATGCTGGTAATCTTTTTTTTTTTCAATAACTCGGCCGTTACTTGATGGAAATCCATGACAAATGTGAAAAACTCACAAACGATAAGATTTCCACAAAATTCCCAAACACACGACATGTTTCGCTGACACAGTAACTTCGTCAGGTGATATACTGGTACAATGAACTAAACTAACGTTGGCTTGCTCAACTTTTATATATCTTACTAACCTCGTATGGTTGTTGCTTTCGAGCTAGTTCGACAACAGGATAAAGCTGAGATACAATAAGTGATTACCAACATATAAATAAATAAATGAATAAATAAATAAATAAATAAATAAATAAATAAATAAATAAATAAATAAATAAATAAATAAATAAATAAATAAATAAATAAATAAATAAATAAATAAATAAATAAATAAATACCATTTATTTTGCTGAAAAGCTAATTTGTACATTGCACTTTACACTAATATATGTGAGACAGTTCCTCCATTATCTTAACCTAATATCCATGTAATCGTGGCAGTAACAATATTATATATATGTTATTTTCAATAAACGTTTGAAGGAAATTATGCTTTCTGCGTCTTTAATATTTTGACATATGTAAAAAATTCACAAACGATAAGATTTCCACAAAATTCACAAACACACGACATGTTTCGCTAACACAGTAGCTTCGTCAGGTGATATACTGGTACAATGAACTAAACTCACGTTGGCTTGCTTAACTTTTATATATCTTACTGACCTCGTATGGTTGTTGCTTCCGATCTAGTTCGACAACAGGATAAAGCTGAGATACAATAAGTGATTACCAGCATATGTAACAACTTCACAAACGATAAGATTTCCACAAAATTCTCAAACACACGACATGTTTCGCTAACACAGTAGCTTCGTCAGGTGATATACTGGTACAATGAACTAAACTAACGTTGGCTTGCTTAACTTTTATATTTCCTACTTACCTCGTATGGTTGTTGCTTCCGAGCTAGTTCGACAACAGGATAAAGCTGAGATACAATAAGTGATTACCAGCATCCCTAACAACACAGGGACATCCTAGGTACGTCCCTTTTATATCCCAACGTGTACTGTCGATTCCCAAACACACGACATGTTTAGCTAACACAGTAGCTTCGTCAGGTGACGACGGATTAGAAAAGAAAATAGATTCGCCTTTTGACCATGGAAGGAGACACATGGCATCTCCAGGTCAAAAGTCAGGTTAATGTGTGTGCAAGTCTATAATTTTTCTAATTACCTGATCTGGATCGAAATCCAATATTTATTGTGAAGTTTAATAAGTGTGTGTGAAAATTATCAAGCCCTTTTATCTCTACGCCGGTATAGAGGCCGGATGGTGACGGCTTCACCGGATAAAGGGGCCATACTTGAAATCAAACGTGCTCAGCATGAGCACATTCGATAGAATCTTTGGACATTGATGAACTCGGCTTCCGGGCATGGTGACGGACTACGGTGTCTTTAGTGCTCGAGTCGAGAGATAATATTATTACATAACCATATATATTCTTGAAAAAATTAATTACCTGATCTGGAGAAATTGTTACCGAAAGGTGACAGAAATCCAATAAACCCAAAAGAAGAAGAAGAAGAAAAGAAAATAGTGAAATTTTGAATCTTGAAGGCTGTCACCCGATCGCGCAAATGCTAGATATTTTTTGGTATTCGTTTTCTCTCGTCGCGTGCGATACAACTGAAGTCTCCTTTTCGGATGTCTATTCCACTACCCATGAAAATACGTATATGTATAAGAATCGGATCGGTACAAAATATCCAAGGGACCCTTTTCTGTAACACTAAATATATTCTTCCGCGAGGTGAATTTACTATGTAGTATTTAACGCAATTTTTGAACTAATATAGAGGCAACCCAACATACAATTCTTTATCGGCCAAAGCACATATCTTGTTGGGAGGAATCTCCTCTAGGCTTTTGTCACCACAACTCTGAGACACCCCCTGTATACAGGCTGACTGAAGACAGCCCCAAGCCATATTATAGCGCCGCTATTATAGCTATCCGATTTTGAAAAACAAAAGAGCAAATGAAATACTGTCTGCAGGTTAATCGAGGAGGTGGTACATTCAATATTCGAGATTTTTTGGGATTTTCTCTCCTCGTTTCTATAAGAAAAAATATAAACATCATTTCAATATACGTGTAGTAACGACAATTCTGATGATTTGCCCCAAAATGTCACGGCGTTAAAATAATTTTTCTATCAGAGAGCCTAAATAAAAAATTTACTACCTTGTCAGTGACAATTTGTATTGGAAAAAGTTTGGAGAAGAGAAATAAAGGTATATACAGTGTGTCCCAGATTCGCTTCTCTATACAGGGATCTCGGCTCCTATTATACCTACAGCAGAGGTTAAATGGGGAGAGTTTTAGAGGAATCTTAGTGCATTCGATAACCGGCTTCAGATTTACGATCGGATAATTGGTTTTGAAAATATCGGCGAAAAACCGAAAATGACGGATTTCGTTTTTCGCCAGTAAATCCGAAACGGTTAATTTGACAGCTGTCAAAATGTCACATTATCCGGACACTTTTTTAAGACGAATAAGATAGCATGTATGACATGTCACGATCGTATTTTGTTATCCCGCAAGCCCCCTCAACTTTCATTTTTCTTATGGCCGCCATATTGGAATTTTCGATTTTTGAAAGAGCGTAAAATTTCCAGTCTAGTAATGTCTCATAAGTGCATAAAAGTTTTGAGTTCCATAGAAATATCACACTTCGTAATGTTAGGTCTTGACTTTTTCTAAGGAGGCCATGATTTACTTGACAGAAAATAACACGCATGAAAAAACTCATAAACGCATCGAGATTTCGATAGAACATGAACGTAAATAACGACTTCTCAACAAGTAAGATATTTTGGGACAAATTCCCAACTATTGGTGTTTAAAAAAAAAAGTCAGAAAAATCATCGTCATTAATTAACACTTGAACCTTTGAACAACCTACAATTAGATACAAATTGAAAATGAAAATCGCAAAAGAAATATTTTACAAGTTGTAATGTGATGTCATGTAAAGTTTAATTCACAAATTTGCAAAATGACGTCCATTTGCATCGAGACATTTTCGACAATAGGTGACTGTTTTTCTTACAACCCTAGCAAGTGTATTCCCGTTAATATTTCCAAATGTGTCCAGAACTCTTTGTTTCAGGATTTCTATGGTCGCGGGAGGATCAAATTCATAGACCTCATTCTTTGTGTGACCCCAGAGGTAGAACTCCAAAGGTGAGAGGTCAGGGGATCTCGGGAGCCAAGACATTGGACCATATAAAGAAATCATTCTTTCGTCAAATTGCTCTCTTAAGAAGTTTCTGACTTGAATGGTGTTGTGAGCCGGACATCCATCCTGTTGAAACCAGGTTATTCTAAACTCATCTTCGGTTATAGTACCTCGTGAAGCCGGCACAACCTGGTTTCGCAAAAGCTCTAGGTACCTCTGTCCGTTTAGGTTGTATTCAAACACAAATGGTCCTATAAGTCGATTTCCGGAAATGATTAATAATAATTTATAACAGGTGCCCAATTGAAAAAGCTAAGTCAGATCAAATTACCAATGACCCCACACCAAAAGTTACTTCCAAATCTAGCCTGTAGACGTCTCTCTGCCACTTCGTGAGGGTTTTCCACAGCCCAATGATGAGTGTTGTGCTTATTAATAACTCCACAATTCGTGAAACTACTCTCATCTGACCACAAGACAAGATTTACAAAATCGGGATTTTCATTACACTTCCTAGTATACCACTCACAGAAGCGCATTCGTCTTAGAAAATCAGTTTCCTTGAACTATTGTGGGTTGGTATGGATGGTACTTATTCTTATTCAACACTCTCTGTACCGTTGATTTTGACACACCAATTTCCCGTTCTACAGTTCGTACCGATGCTCTGGGATTTTCGTTGACAGTTTGTAAAATGATTCTGTCGCGATTTTCATTTTCAATATTGTATCTACTTCTAGGTTGTTCGAAGGCCCCATGGTTAATTAAATTAACTACGATTTTTCTAAATTGGGTTTTATGAGGCTGCCGTCGTTCGGGGTACATCTCCAAATATCTTGCTGAAGTAATGTCGGCGTTTCTGCGTGACTGCAAGTACAGCGCTAACATGTCAAACTTTTCTTCATTTGAATAGGGAATACCGGCCATTTTCAACAAATTAAGACAATTTGTGTGTCAGATTACAAGTACTCTTTATGAAAACACAACTTTGACGCTTTGAACTATTTAATGTCAAACTCAGAGCATCCTTAGATGGAAAAAGTGTTACTTATAAAAACCCAATTTTCTGACAGGTAAATCATGGCCTCCTTAGAAAAAATCAAGACCTAACATTACGAAGTGTGATATTCCTATGAAACTCATAAGAAAAATGAAAGTTGAGGCGGCTTGCGGGATAACAAAATACGATCGTAACATGTCATACATGCTATCTTATTCGTCTTAAAAAAGTGTCCAGATAATGTGACATTTTGACAGCTGTCAAAGTAACCGTTTCGGATTTACTGGCGAAAAAGTAAACCCGTCATTTTCAGTTTTTCGCCAATATTTCCAATTATCCGATCGTAAATCTGAATCCGGTTATCGAATGCACTAAGATTCCTCTGAAAATTTCCCCATTTAACCTCTGTTGTAGGTATAATAGGAGCCGAGATCCTTGTACAGAGAAGCGAATCTGGGACACACTGTATAGAAAAAATATGGAACATTCTCTTCAATTTCACTTTCGTCTACATTTCGCATATATTTTCATGTAGAATTCTGATACAAACGAAAATTGTTTGAATAATTATATTATTCTGATACAAAATTTGAAAATAACAGTTGATAGTTAATACAATTGACAGGCCAAATATGTCAAAAATTACTGAAGATGTGTTTAATGAACTGTGTTGCCATGGTAATGTTTTTGAGAAATCGTGTTGTCATGGTAACGTGTTTAATATTTTGAATAAATCACAGATCGTCAATCCGTGATTAATCGATCATTTAGCGTGGTAGGTCGTTACGGTAGGTACATATCCGTACGCTAAATGCCATTTTAGTTATGTGAGTAGAAAAAAAAATTATTACAGAAGTTTTTGAATAACCAAAATATGTGGAGAATTGCGAGGGGGTGACAAGGAAAATCCGCGATGAGGCTATCAAAGGAAAAATTATAAATAATAGGGTCCCTATTATGCTTTCCTGAGGGACGCCACTGGTAACTGAAGTAAAACTTGAATGAACCAGAATATTATTTGTTTTCAGTTTTTTTTTGTTCTCTATTGGTGAGGTAAGATTTAATCCACTAGAAAGCCAGACCGCGCATGACGTATCTGTAAAAGTTATTTAGCACAAAGTCAATATTTATTACATAAAACCCGGTTTTTAGATCAAGAGACTCATTATTTTGTTCGAAATTCAACATAATATTTCAATATAAAAAAATTGTAGCATCTTGGGTGGAGCGCCCCTTTCGAGAACCAAAAATTGGTGATTGCTAAAAAATGTTCCTTTATAGAAGAACGATTCAAATCGTATATAAAAGCATTATCCGAATATTCTCGAACAAATTGATGAAAGTGATATTTCGCGGTGATTGGACATCATGTGTCTATCACTTTTTTTATATATCGGGATGACAATGGATTTTGATCCCATAGCTTTTTTTAAATCATAGATATCACCACTTTCAGGGGTCGTGATTTTCGTAGAATTTGATTGAAATTAATTTCCTTTTCAAACACGGTAAGAGATGGGTATAGGGAAATATGAAGGAATGTTGAGAAAGTGTTGAAGATTTTGAAAATGATACTTCATATAGGGTGTTCAATGTGAAAAATTAAAGTTGCTACTACTTTCTAATAGAAATAGCAATATCGCATTGTCTGAAATATTTTAACTGGGTAGAAAATGTCTCTCCAACAAATTCTCAAATAGATCTGGTGTCTGGTTCACCGAAAACGTCTAATGTGCCATCCACTGTGAATGATCCTGTATACACTGATTATTTCTTGACACACTTTCTGAAGGAAAGCTCTATTCAAAAGCAATATGTGTAGATGTTGCATCCAGGAATACGCAACATGTCTGCCATTCCGTCAGAGTAGATAATAATAATTAATTCACTGCAAACTTTGAAATTAACTTTCATGATGGCGGGAAGATATGAACTGTTGTACTAATTCTCTGGGACATTTTTAACTGGTACATCAAACGTTTTTATATACTTGAGTTCAATTCGATTTATCCTGAATACGTTTCGAAAGTATTCTGTACGGAATTTATGTCTATCGAATGTAATATCATCTTCTTCCCACAGAGGCTAGATCTTGGTCGTTTGTATAGGTAGATGGAAAGTGTTACCTTCGTCAGTTAATATTTCCGGATGAGAGGGGGAATTCTCGGATGCACGTGATAAACGAGGTGTTGGTTGCCTTATAAAGTGTGTCAGGACTTATCATCAATCTTACTTTCCTTCAGTGGGTATGTGAGGTCGAGAACGTTGAAAAATTCACTTCGGAGAGCTGTATCTGCCTAATAGGTTTTCCAGGGGCGGACATAGGGTTGCCTCCTTTTGAAATCTGTCGACCCGGAGATTGTGATACATTTAGGGAGCCTCATGAAAACCTAAACAATATTTTTTCGGTACAAGGTTATCTTTTTTTTACGTTTTGGTTCCCACGAAAAGGGATATCCTGTAATGTTCAGAGAACATCGTGAGAACCTAGGAAAATGAGGTAGGAATTGGTGTTCTTCTTGAATTTCTGGAGGTTATATGCTTCGTGGAACACCTTCCTTGGCAATGTGTTCCAGAGCCTCACTGTTCGTTGGATGAACGAGTCTTTGGAATGAGATGATCTGCAGGTGTCCAAAGTGACCACGAAAGGGTGCGAAGCCTCAACTCGAACAACTCGAACAACTCGAACAAATCTATAAAATAGAGCCAGATCTCCAACTTTTCTACGGTGTTCCAGCGGAGTGAGTGAGTTTGTGAGCAAGGCATCACCCACGGGACGAGTTGCCCTTTTCTGGACAGAATCCAACAGTTTCAGGGTATGTTTGGGTGCTACACTCCGAATATGGGAACTGTTCTCCAGGATAGGTCGGATATGTGCCTTATAGATCATAAGCAGCTGACTGGAAGTGAAATATCTCCTGGCCCGAAACAGAAAACCAAGTTTTTGGGATGCACTTTTAGCAATTGATCTCACCAAGCATCGAAATGGATGTCTTCAAAGGTATGGTTACTCCTGACAATCTTATGTTGGCACAGTGAGATCGGATTTTCTAGAGAAAAGGTATGCTCGTGTTTTGTTCGCATTGAAATCTACCAAGTTATTGAATCCCCATTCGAGAATTGTTACCAAATCCATACTCATGTTGTCAACATTTCTCCCTCGTTCGTTTCTGATTTGCCGGCTGATATTAGAGAACTGGGAGAGACGGCGGTATGGAGTAAGTAAGTAAGTAAGTAAGTATTTATTTTTCATAAGACTTGCACAAGTATAGAAATTGTCAATTCAGGATAAAAACTGTAATAATATTAAAACTAGACACTAGCCCAAGATCTGGAAGAAAAAAAAAACGAACAGACATGGAACAGTTTACAAATAATTATGTATAAAACAGAAGTACTCTAAGACGAATGATACAAATTGAAATGAATCATCAAAATATTCCATGAGAGAGTAGTAGCTTTTATTTTTGAGGAATAATTTGCACTGTCTTTTTGAATAGAGGATTCTTTAGAACTTTGAGTGAGTCAGGCAAATGATTATATATTTTGAGAGCTGTTATGACTGGACCTTTTCTAATCTGTGCGAGTGAAGCTGGAGGAATGAATAGTTTATTTGCATTTCTTGTTGTATAATGATTGATATCACCACATGTTTTAAAATTTTTAAGATTATCGTGAGTGAAGCATAGAGCGGTCAGAATGTAAATATTGTAAATGGTTGGAATTTTTTGAGAAATGAATATCTGACGACATGAGTCCCTTGATCTCATACCAAATATACTTCTTATTATCCGTTTTTGACTGATGAATACCTTTTCAGAACCAGAGCTATTACCCCAACATAGTATGCCATACATTAGTTGAGAATGTACACAGCTATAATAGTATGTCATTATAGCTTCGGTATTTGTTACTTTTCTTAGTTGAAAAATTGCAAAATTCTTTGATGACAATGATTTTACCAAATTTCGTGTGTGGGTCTCCCAAGAAAGATTTTCATCCACATATAAACCCAAGAATTTGACAGAATTACTTTGTCTGATGGATACATTATTTTCATTACCAGGCCTCACCAATAAGCAGATATCAGATTTTGTTGTTATAGGTGTGAATAAAACAAAGTTTGTTTTAGATAGATTCAATATCAGTCCGTTAGTGTCACACCACCTTTTCATGTTACTGATACAGTTGGTTGACTTTTCAGCAAGGTCTTCATAATTTTTGCTGTTTAAGACCACTGATGTGTCATCAGCATACAGTGTCAGGAGTCCATCTTGAACGTTCAGGAAGATATCATTGATCATTATGATAAAAAAAGTTGGTCCTAGGGTGCTACCTTGAGGAACACCACTTGACACATTCAATGGCTTCAACACTGTTGTAGTCCCATTTTTCTTTACACAGACCTGCTGGCTTCGTTGTGAGAGGTATGAACTGACCCAGGTTAATGCAGGTCCTCTTATTCCATACAATTCTAATTTATTCAATAGTAGTGAGTGGTTGACAACATCAAATGTCTTTTGGAAGTCAAAAAACATAGTCGAAGTTTTCAATTTATTGTCAAAATTGTTTAAGAGCTGTTCATATAACGACATCAATGCTTCTTGTGTAGATAGATTTTTTGTGAAGCCGAATTGTCTATTGGTTAATAGCTTGTATCCATGGAGAATACTATCATCCGCGAAGCTGTGTACTAGACATTAAGTTGCTTTCAACAAATCGTTGATATGAAGTAGAAAATGTGTTGGTGCTAGAATTGATCCTCGCAGAAATACCAGCATTTATGATAAGAGAGTCAGATGAAACTCAGTCGACCACTACATGGAGAGACCTGTTTGAGAGAAAACTAGCTAGCAGAGAACATAGCTGGGGAGGCAAGCCATAAGATGGAAGCTTGACGAGGAGTCCTTGGTGCCAGACTCGATCGAATGCCTTGGAGATATCAAGTGCCACGGCTAAGGTTCCACCATATATTCTTCAATAGGTTGCTGCCATGTATGTGAGACGTGACCGTTTGAATTGGAAATGATATTTTTTGCCAGGTATGGACCGAGCGACCATTATGTCTGTTTGAATGAAGTCCAGAAAAAAAAAAGGCTTTGTTATCTTATGATCACGAGCACTATCACATAATATATAATGGACATGGGGTATGCTTGTTCTATGTTCCACTACCCGCCCAACACCAATTAACCAGCACTTGCACATGTCTGTGATAGTCAGCTAGTGACGTGAGCACATTCTACTGAGCAGTAACGTATCTAATTGCTAGAGGCCAACAGGCTTGATGCCATCCCACTGAACATATTTGCAAGCTATGTTGATGCAAGGCTGTAGCAATTATCACTGAAACGGACGTTCAGCAACATTGCAAATGTAAATTTGTGAATTTAACGTTCCAGCAATGTCACAGTAACATGTAATATTGCTGCAACGCTACATTATCAAACTTCACCTATGAAATATTGCTGAACGTACGTTTCAGTTATTGCTTCAACACTGCATCAACATAGCTTTCAACTTCGCTTAGTGGGATCGACCTTTGAAGTTTCATATTTCTATACAAGTTATCATAAAATAAAATATTTCTGAAGGAAGAGTAAATCTCAAAATCCCAAAATCTTCACTTCTTCACACGTTCAAAATATTTTTGTTATAGGTACATTATAAAAAACCAATTCACAAAAATGGAAGGAAACATAATATGGAAAGAAGATAACAATTCATGAATGAACAAAAAAAATCAATTTATAGACAAACAAAAACAACAGTCCTCTACATACACAAAAATAAAATAGCTCAATCTTTGAATTTGAATTTTTATTTTGTGTTGGAATTGCTTGATATTAATGAACTTTTTTCTCAGAGTTTACCCAAATAGTTGTTAAACTGCGAACGAAATTTAATTTCGTGCACACATTTTGCCTTGACTATATCTACTTCCATTCGATTTCTCCTCCACGAAATAAACCAAACCCAGCAAATCAATTGCCACTGTTGCCAACTTTCCTCCGATGGCGAGATCTTTTGGATAATACATGTATTTATGATTTTTTCGTGCCTGGACGCGTATAGACATTCCCCTGTCCAGCACTGAGCGTACCGTCTGACATAGTGCTCTGAAAAGCACTGGACTTTGTTCATGATCAATTTCACGCCTACGCAACAAACCCCAGTACGTTTCAGAGCAGCATCGCTCATTGCTATATACCTAAATGATACAAAGCTCCACGCAGAAATTATGCACTACCTCCTCGCATAAAATATATGTTTTTTCCTTGTTATACCAATTTAGATATGCAATTCAGTATGTACGTATAAGCGAAAGCGGCCTGAATAATCAATTGAACTCGAATTGAGATTTGAACTTTTCAGATAATTTTAACTACCGTTATATATGAAAAATACTACTAACACTAACCTTCGCCATTTTGATCAACTGTGTTGAAATCATTCAACAAGCAATTCATATCATTCAAATCAATTTTATGAAAAATCTGGTTTGTTACAAACGCGCCAAAAATTTGTAGTTCAAGTCTTAGACGAGGATTTCGGTTCGCGAGATTGGAATATATGTTGTGCATACTTTGTCCATGACTATCTCGCACTGATAAAAACAAAATATCATAACGTCAAACTCAATGATGAATTCATTATATTTGTATGTTTGACGTTATCGCAACCATGCGAAGGTGAACCTGACATTTCTCTATTCTGTATGGTGCTGTTTGCAATGATTTCAAATTGCTTGCTGAATCATTTCAATACAGTTGATGATAGAAATGACATTATTTCAGATTGATCCAAAAGTTGTTATAAAATTTACTTTTCTGTGTGTATGAGTTTAATGAGTATGATTTCAAAATTACTTACAACTGTTGTCCTCAAAAGTGGACAGTAGGTAGGTGACTATTATCCTCATATTTGGAACAGTAGGTAACTATGTGACTTTATTTTTGTCATATCTTGGAGCACACGAAAGGCATTTCCTATAATGTTCGTGGAACATCGTGCGTACCTAAGGAGGGTAGGGAGAAGAGGTAGGTGTTTGGAAAGAAAACTAATACTTATGAATAACCATCCTTAACATTCCTCCTATTCCAACGAGGACTAGTGTCAAAAAAATGCAACCGTTTGCTCTGGAATGCACTGGGGTTTGTTGTGTCGGCGTGAAATAAATCATGAACAAAGTCCAGACAAGAGTCTCGAGATCATACCCGTGTGTTCACCGAACACGCTCGATCGTTACCTAATACCTAAGCGGTGGGGAGACCGAGACGTAAGCAGGCAGTCATGATACAATATGAGTGGGCAGGCAGCTTCTCTCATGCTGTCTTTGTTTTTGTAGTACGGGGTGGGACACCAACAGTTTTCTTGATCACATTTCAACTTTTTTTTTTTCGAATAAATAAGAAACATTTGATAGGCATCAAGTGATCTACTGCGACCTGTAGTATCCAGTAATTATGAATAAACGGATCAGAAAGACATGAGTGAATCATCACCATCGCAATGCGGATAGGTTGAAATAATGATAAGGAGATTCATTAGTGTCTGGACGGTCGGACAGTGTACATCGGTGTTTAATTGTGTTACCCAATCCCAGTATATTACAGTGGCGACGAGTGAAAATAATTTGGAATAAGTTGATTAATCAGGGTGAGTAGAAGAAATATGCAAAAGACATCTGAACCTAGCTCGCCCAGTTCTAGTTTGTAGAGTGAAATATACGCTCAGTCCACAATATGAATCATAGAATGAAAAACCGTTGACATGGTGACGTGCAGCAATTATTGAATACGGGTCGATTCTGAATGCAGTCAATTTCATATTTTTCAATTCGTCACATTTGAATGAAATACTTTGGAAACTTGAACTGGGTATGATAGATTATCAGACAAGGGTCACAGACCTGGACCAGGATGTCCGAAGACCGATGTGTCATGAATAGGCCACAGGCCTGAGTGAAAACTCGAACAGACGAAATGTCTGAGGGTCACAGACCTGGACCAGGATGTCCGAAGACCGATGTGTCATGAATAGGCCACAGGCCTGAGTGAAAACTCGAACAGACGAAATGTCTGAGGGTCACAGACCTGGACCAGGATGTCCGAAGACCGATGTGTCATGAATAGGCCACAGGCCTGAGTGAAAACTCGAACAGACGAAATGTCTGAGGGTCACAGACCTGGACCAAGTCCGAATACTGTAGGTCCTGAAACGGCTACAGGTGTGAGCGAAAGCTCAAATAGAGGGCACCAATGGGCACTCTTAATTATATATATATCATTTCTAGACGTGATGAACCGAAATACCTGTAACATTAGTCAATTCGATGTCGAGGGAAACATTTGTTCAGTCGGCCTTCGTTGGGAGAAATGGAAAAGAGCGTTTTCTATTTACATCGAAGCTGCCGGTATTGGAAACCCCTCGAAGAAAAAGCGAACCTTCTACATCAAGGTGGATTAGGATTGCAAGAAATATTTTATAACATACCAGGAGCCAATGTCAACCAGGAGGAAGGAGTGGATGTCTACGAAGTAGCCATCACAAAACTTGATAAATATTTCTCACCATAACATAGCGGAGTTTATGAACGACACGTTTTTCGTCTGATGAAGCAAGAAGAAGGAGAAGGAATCGAGAAATTTCTCTTGAGACTTAGAAATCAGGCAGGAAAATGTAAATTTTCCAATAGAAGAAAATCGAATAGACCAAATAGTGAAAAAGGGTAATTCAATCAAATTACGGAAGAAAATATTAGCAGCTGTGGACTCGATAACTCTAGAAAGGGTGATCAACGAGGCTACATCTCTAGGGCTACATCTCTAGAAACAGTAAATAGAGAACTGGGAGGATTCCACGAAGTTCTTCAGGAAACGGCGACCAAGTAAATGCTTTGAATTCAAGGTTTGAAGGTAAATCAAAACAAGCCTGTACTAGATGTGGTCGCAGTAATCATTTTTCTAACGACTCAAAATATCCAGCTAGACGGCAGAATTGTAATAAATGCAACATACCTGGACATTTTGCAGCATATTGTAGAACACGCCAGCCAAAGTCAGAAGTTTCCAAAAGGAAAAATGAAGAATTATTGAGGAATTACTTTTCAAAAAATAAAAAACCAAGACAATCTGGAGCTCGTTTCATCACAGAAGATTCACACTCGGAAAATGAAATTGACCATGTTTTCCATATAGACCAAGATGAAACAATAACTTGTTCATTAGGTGGGGTAAAGACAAAAATTTTGATAGACTCCGGGAGTAAAAGTAATCTTATAACGGATAAGACCTGGGAATACTTGAAAGAACATAATGTTCAAATCATTTATCAAGAAAAACATCCTAAAAAAATGCCTATGGAAGCAATAAACCTTTAACGGTATTAGGTTCTTTCGTATCCAAAATAGGAATAAATAACAAACATTTAGATGCCACATTTTATGTAATCAAAAATGATGCAAATAAATAATAGGAAAAGACACCTCAAAAGATTTAGGAGTCTTGAAAATCAGGTTGGAGTCGGTGAACAACGTGTCCACCTTCCCTAAATTCAAAAACGTTCTCATTGATATTCCAATCGATGGAAACGTCAAGCCAATTCGTCAACCATATAGAAGAGTACCTACCCATCCCCTTAGAAACGAAAGTCAACACCAAAATGAGAGAACTATTAGACTCCGACATAATTGAAGAGGTGGTCGGTCCATCCAAGTGGGTTTCTCCCCTCGTTCCAGTTTCAAAAGGAAACGGTGAGGTTAGGATATGGGTAGATATGAGAGAAGCTAATAAGGCAATCATCAGAGGGAACTATCCTCTCCCAACTATGAACGAACTCCTCCCAATATTCAGAAATTCTCAACTGTTTTCCAGATTAGACATAGAGAATGCTTTTCATCAATTAGAAATATCACCTGATTCACGTCATATCACAACTTTCATCAGTAGTAATAGTCTGTTTCGATATTAGAGACTGGCGTTTGGAATATCTTGTGCACCTGAAATATTCCTGAAAACATTAGAACGAATTCTTCTGAAGAGTGAAGGCACTGTTAATTCCATAGACGACATTCTTATATTTGGGAAAGATGAAACAGAACACAACTCTAGACTACGTTTCACATTGAAAACATTACGCAAAAATGATATTTTATTGAATGAGGCGAAATGCCTGTATGGAATGAAAAGTTTCCAATTCTTGGGTCATACTTTATCGATCAATGGAATCACACCTCTTGATAGCTATGTGGGGGTCATAAAAACGTTCAGATCACCAAAAACCGTAGACGAGATTCAAAGTTTCTTAGGCCCCATCAACTATGTGGGCAAGTGGATACCAAACCTAGCGACATTAACAGAACCATTTCGACACATACTGAGACTGAAATTAGGAAAACATGCAAACATTGAAACTCATTGAAAAGACGAACAACGAAAGGCATTTGAACTAATCAAACAAATATCAACAAAAATCAAATCACTGGGATACTATAATCCAACTGACAGTGTATTCAGTTGACGATAGGGGACCACGAATCATCAGATATAGAAATAAAAGTCTGACAAAATGCGAAAGAAGATACTGCCAGACAGAAAAGGAAGCGTTGGCTCTTGGCTGGGCGGTCGAACATTTCAAAGCGTATTTGTATGGCAAGGCGGAGTTCGAGTTAGTGACTGATCATAAGCCTCTCGAAGTCATTTTCGGATCAAGATCCAAACCCTATGTAAGCATCGAAAGATGGGTCCTTAGACTCCAGTCCTACAGTTCCAGAATAGTTTATAGACCAGGTATATCGAATATAGCTGATTCGTTATCAAGGCTTTGCATCATAGTTCCATCTGAACCCTTCGACAAAGAAAGCGTTCACTAATTGATAGAATATTCACGACCTGTAGCAATTTCTTTGAACGATATCAAACATCATTCGGAAATAGATGAGGAATTCGCCAAAGTGAGAAAGGGATTATTTGAAAACCACTGGGACCAGTCGACTAACGTTTATAAAATATTCCAATCAGAATTATGTTATCAAGACGGAATTCTTCTGAGAGGAAACAAATTCGTGATACCTACCAACAAATCTGAGGAAAGATGTTTTATTGGCAGCACATGAAGGACATCCAGAAATTTCAGCAATGAAAGGCAGATTGCGAACAAAGGTTTGGTGGCCTAAGATCGATAGCGACGCAGAAAAACTAGTCAAGTCTTGAAGAGGATGTATCTAAGTATCGACACCATTACGACCTAACCCTATGGAGCGACGGGAATTACCATCCAAGCCATGGGTTGATATTGCTATCGATTATCTGGGCCCTCTTCCTGGTAAATATTTTATATTAGTAGTGATTGATTATTATAGCCGCTATGAAAAGATCAAAATCACGAAGGACACAACTACTAGGAAAACAGTGGATTTACTCCAGGAGATCTTCTCTCGAATTGTCTATCCGTCATCGATAACAGCCGATAACGGTAAGCAGTTCGCAAGCCAAGAACTACATCAATTCTGCCATCAACGTGAAATAATCGTTTTCCGTAGCATACCATATTGGCCTCAACAAAATGGAGAGGTCGAAAGACAGAACCGAAACATTTTGAAACGAATCAAAATAAGCCACTCGCTGGAACAGGACTGGAAAAAGGAGCTCCTAGATTATCTAGTAATGTACAACAGCACCCCACACACGGTGACCGGTAAAACTCCGGGAGAACTTTTTACGGCCGACAGTTCAGAGATAAAATCCCAAGCCTCATAGACCTCGAAGATAATGAAGAGAGCAACGAAGTAATAGACAGAGATAAAATTGAGAAGGAAGAAGGTAAAGAATATAGCGACAATAAGAGGAAAGCTCAGGACGACTCTCTCCAAAAAGAGGATAAGGTTTATGTGAAAGAGATGCAGAGAGAAAATAAAACCTATCCAAATTTCACACCAGCCTCCATACAATCATTAACAAAAATGGAACAGATGTGGAAGTCAGAAACGATGAAACAGGACAGAACCTGAGAAGGAACATAGTCCACCTGAAGGAAGTCAAAGGAGAATGGACAGTACTACCGTAAGAATACGATACTGTATGAGCAGACCAACTGACTTTGGCTAGTAGCTTTCATTCAAATCTTATATTTGTATATAACTGTTACTATTATTATAACCTATCATTGTCACTATCAGGATTATTATTAGAATTAGTAGTTATATTATTATTATCATTATTATTATTGTTATAAGGATGGATATCGTTAGTGTTTCATGTTATTATCATTAGGATTGTACTTTTATTTAAGTAGTATCATTGATATGTCCTAATCGGAATAAGTATTCCTTCACATACATTGAAAGTGCTGAAAACAAGGGAGAGATGTAGTATCCAGTAATTATGAATAAACGGATCAGAAAGACATGAGTGAATCATCACCATCGCAATGCGGATAGGTTGAAATAATGATAAGGAGATTCATTAGTGTCTGGACGGTCGGACAGTGTACATCGGTGTTTAATTGTGTTACCCAATCCCAGTATATTACACGACCTATCAGATAATGAAAGCGATGATTTGATGTGCAATAATTCGCTATGTCACGACGAGTGTCCTACATGTGAATAGCGAACCACTCATCGAAAATCATGAAACTATATGTACATATTATATGCTTATGTTTTGTTGGCGAGGACGCTCGTTTTATTCAAGTTATTTTCGATAATGTTCATCTGCTTCAGTAGAAATTATTATTAGTAGTTATGTAGTACTTAGTAGTATAGTAGCAGCTTTGTTATTCAAAATGGACACCTTATATTTCATTACATTTTTTCATTCTTCTAATTGAGCTATGATTTCGTTGATCAAGCTAAAGGTATACCTATACGTAGAATGTGAAAAATCGGCTTACATGGCTTACCTACATGTGTCCCTATCCTAACATTCTATTTACTATCTACTGATGCCATTTAATTGAAACAAATACAGGGTGGATCAGATTTCAGAATTATATAAAAGAAGTGCTAGTATGCCTACTAAAAAAATATATATATTTGAAATAATCAAAACAAATATATCACATGAAAAACACACTCTAATATTCAACATAAAATAAAATTCAATCCCACTGGATGTATTTATAAAAATATAAACAGTGTGCATGTCACTTATTCTAATGGAATCAACCCGTATATCTAACGTAACTGTTCAATTTTAAGGAGCGATAGAAATATATACCAACTATGACCAAAGTGAGGTAATCTTCAGTGAAATACACTGCTCGGGTCATGACCCACCAACATTTCCGGAAAATGATATTAGGAGGCAAGATAGGTTGAAAATCACTTCGGATTCGAAATCAGGACGTAACCCTGTACCTCGAAAACGAAGCAAGTTTAGGACACATGTTTATATGACCTTTATTCATCATATTATATGACCTTTATTCATCATATTATATCACAAAGAATCATCCCTTGAATTATTTCGGTGTTATTTAGATACACCCTGTATAGATCATTCTTCATCCCAACATTTTTTCCATAGCGAAGTTCAGCAAATACCGATGGCGAGAGCACTATGTTTATTGATTTGATGTCTACCTATAATATATGTAAAACAAGAAGGCACAACTACTAGTGTTCCGTTTCGAAGTACATTAAATTGACAAATTTGACTTCAAAATGATTCAGGCACGCGCCAATATTCATAACGTAGTTACTGCTGCCCGTTTACGTTTCCCCACCGCTTAGGGAACGATCGGGCGTGTTCGGTGAACACACGGGTATGATCTCGAGACTCTTGTAAAGTCACGTGCGTCTCAGAGCACTATATCGGACGGTGTGCTCTGTAATGTACGGGGAAACGGCTATACGCTGCCTGGACTGGCACGGTAAGTATCCCACCCGGAGCCTGTAGGAGCCCTACTGAAACCCCGAGACTCTGGGCAAAACCCTGAGAGATGGCAACCCCGCGGACATCATGGGTTACATTGTCAACATTGCAAAGAACATGAAAAATATAATAGATTCCATCTACAACTAGTGAAATTTCAAATAGTCAATGACAGTTATTATTTTTGTGGTTAATCGAGTAATGATGACAGTGCGATCGAGTAATAATGTGATACCCTCCATCTTCTTGTCAAATTCAAATAGTTAGGTAACCCTCCAAATTGAACTTGATCAAAATAACATGGGTAAATGGATCACAAGTCGACATTTCTTATCGAAACAATAAAGAAAAATCGCCTCACTGTGAACTATTCTCGCCTGAAGCCTTCCTAAAGCGTATAATGTTTCAAATAAAATGAAAGAGAATCATAGATAGTAAGTGATTGGATATACCTTTATTTCTCTTCTTCGGACATTCGATACAAATGTCACTGACAAGCTAGTGAATTTTTCTTTTAGGCTCTCTGATAGGAAAATTCTTCAAACGTAGTTACATTTTGTGGCAAATCATCTGATTTGTCCTTACTACACGTAAATTGAAATAATATTCATATTCTTATTCTATAGAAACGAGAAGAGGAAATCCCAATAAATCTGGAATAATGAATGTACCACTTCCACGATTAACCAATAGACAGTATTTGTTTAGTCTTCTTACGCTGTTCTGATCAGTTTTCCAAGTGCCACTACTGTTATTAAGACAAAGTACCTAATAATAAAACTATTCTCAAGTGCACTTTTTGAGATTAAATTCAGAGGTTTTTAGATTCAAAACATGAGTTCATTCACGAAATGATATTGCTCCACCATAAAATTCTATCTATGCCTCATAAATATTTGATGAAGGTACTTCGAGTTCATATACATAACTGTTCACTTTCCCTAATTTTATTTGACTTTATCCATTTTATTTTTCATGAGAATGCAAAATCAACATTCAACCGAAGGTGCATGAAAGAGTTGCACAAAATAACGAAAAAAAAAAACGAATTCCTCAGATTGAAAGAGTGCGACATTTAACATTATCCTATTTGAATAAATAGGTGCGAAGCTCAAAACTATTTCCACATTTCTCAATCCCAACTATTGAAAGTATAAGAGATGAATGCTATAATTAATAGATATATAAATATTTTTGTCTTATAACTACCAAGAATACAGTATGTGCTTTGAATGTCCTTTGAAGTGACACTAGTTATTTGAGGATAAATCCAGGTTTACATTTTTCGTCACAATATATTTATGTATTCAAAGAAGATAACAAACAGGTTCCTAGAAAACTAATTACATAAATCTTGAGTCTTAAAACTAAAATTAAAGTTGAGAACAACACAAGTTGCATTCTAAAAACTAAAACTAACACTAACGTGCAATAAGAGTAGCAATTTGAATTTGAAGTTTTTGAAACAGGTAGTGGACACAAAGTGGACTACAGTATAAGTAATAAACTATAGTAATTGATACCTATTTAAGTTGAAAGAAGCTGAGTTGAATTTATTTGATGTTTAGAATTCAGAGACCAATCATGGCATTGCGAATAGTAGTTTTGAAAGAAACAAAGTTCATAGTGAAAATATCAATGCACACTAGTTTATCAGAGGTGTTGTATAGCGTACACATTATTATCAATTAGATAAGGACACTTGCTAGTAAGAAATAAAATGTGTTTTGGTCGAAGATTGGGTTTTGGTATATGTATTTTTATTTTGGACAATAGCATTACACTTTCAGTAATATTTGTTAATAGTTTGTAAACAAATGTCATCTTCTGTAAGAGCCTTCTGTTTTCCAATTTAGGAATATTGAATTCTTCACGAAGTGGCTCGTAGGACGAACGATCGGGACATTTTCGCTATTTTTTGTAATGTAGAAAAAATATAAATTTATTTTGAACCGTTTCAAGACATTTTATGAGGTGTAGCTTTCCAGGGTCCCAGATTATGGACGCGAATTCTAATTTGCTGCGAAAGAGTGAAAAATATAGACTGGAAATGGTTTTAATATTCTTGAATTCAAAAGTAACGCGTTTAAGAAAACCTAACATTCGAGAAGCACTTCTTGATACATCGTTTATGTGTTTATCAAATTTTAATGTATTTTGAAACGTAACGCCCAAATTTTTTATACGAGTGAGTTTTTCTACGATCTTGTTATCTATAAGATAGTTGAACTCATTGAAGTTATTTGACCTACAGAAAGTAATACTGAAACACTCATCAACATTCAGGTATAGTTTATTCTCAACTGTCCAGGCATGTAGCAAATTCATGTCACTTTGTAATATATCATGATCCCCGCGATGTTCAATTTTTCGAAATATTTTACAGTCATCAGCGAATAGTAAACAGTCAGATGAAAGTTGCTGAGGAAGATCATTAATGAATAAAAGAAATAGAAGGGGGCCCAGGTTTGACCCTTGTGGTACTCCAGATTTAGCCAAAAGTATATTAGAGCTAGCTCCACGAAATGTGACAAACTGTGTGGGTCTATTAGCAAGATATCCTGATAGCAGAGTAACAAGCATATTGCTCAAGCCATAATTATATAATTTTCTTGAAAGTATATCGTGGTTGACTTTATCGAAGGCTTTAGCGAAATCTGTGTATATAGTGTCAACTCGACAATATCGCTTACTTGAGTAAGTAGTAAGTAAGTATTGTATGATATACAACATCTATAAAGTGGTGAGTTCTGAAGAAAGTTAGTTGAGCTTTCACCAACAATAAATAGGACTCGTTTACGATTACTATAAAAAATAAATTAAAAAATAAAAAGTCACCAGGTCTGTATGATGTCCCAGAATTCTTGTTAAAGAGTATCATTGAAACCATCATAAAACCATTGACCCACTTAATTAACATGTCTTTTGAATTTGATGCATTTCCAAATACTCTGAAAACGGGAAAAGTGGTACCTCTAAAAAAAGAATGATTCCACTTTATTAGAAAATTAACGGCCGATAACAGTACCTCACGGATTTTCAAAAATACTCGAATATGCTTTCCTCAATAGACTTTTACCATTCTTGGATAGACATCAGGTGTTTTTTTTTATCGCTTGGAGATCACGAGAAGAAATCCCTTTAATGTACAAAGAACATCGTGCGTTTCTAGGGAGGATAGGGATAGGAGGTAGGTATTGGAATTTTTTTGAACTTCTGGAGATCATAATTATGTTTTTGGGAATACTTCCTGAGGCAATGAATTCCAGAGCCTAGCCGTTCTATGGATGAAGGAGTTTTGATAAAGTGCTGTTCGACATCTTTCGAGGTTGACAACGACAGATGGCACTACCTGACATACTTGAGTGGAATTTTTCCACCACCTATTCAACTGATAGATCTCATAACTAAGATATCCAGGATGAACTTGCCCCAATTTATAGTGGCCGGCGTACCTCAGTGCTTCGATGCTTCAATATCGATTCACGTCGAGGTATCGATCGTGGGTTCGAGTCCCACGAACGCAGACTTTTTCTGATGGCCTAAGAAAGTGTTTGGGATCACACGTTAAAAGGTAAGGCCCCCGTCATTCCTTGCTCGCACAAGACTTTCGAAGACTTCTGAGGGTTGCTCGTAAGGGGGCAACCGAATGACGGATAGAACAATTTTAGAACAATTTTAGAACAATTGTCAGCAGGAGTGAGACAGTACTGTTTCGACCCACCATGTCTCATCAGCCGCTCTCGATCTGCTGACAACTGGGACAACTCTACGCTTCGGGTATATCACCCATTTCGAAGACGCAGGGTATAACATGAAGTTATAGTCATGTTGTAGCCATCTAGTGGCAAAGCTCTAAGGTAGGATACAGAAATCGCGACACACACTATATGGCGTTGCCATCTATAGTTGAGTTTTTTTCCATTTATTGATGTTTGCTGGGATAGCTATTTATATGCAAGCAAATGTATTCCTCCCGCGTGCGAGGGCATTAAACACACATGAGGGGAAATAAACCTTTGCTCCCAAAATATATAATATATGATCTTGATGAGAGCGTCATTTACGAAATAGTGCTTCAGGCGGTTTATCTCGCGAGTCTCGATCCAAAACGATGTGTTACAAAAGTGTAGTATGCCATGGACACAGATGTATAGAATGTAAAATGATGTTATCACTTGAAGGGAGATTCGATATCTCTCAATATCGCCTACTTTGCAAAAATAGCGAGGCGTGGGAGAATCTTGCTAAATTTCAGAAGTTTCAAACCAAAATATTGTGTAAATGGAAACAGTCCCTTATATATATTAGGAATGTTCGTATCTTGAAATAAACCTCACACATTGCAGCAAAGTCAATCCCTGATGAAAGCACAATACACCACACAAATAATACAATATCAATACCTGCTTATCAAACTACCATAAAGCTCTTATACATTATCATTCATTATCATTAGTTTATTGAGTGATGACATTTTCAAATTTTCAGTTTGGAATACGATATCATTGGAGGCCAAAGAGAAAATAATTATTTGATTTTTGAGACACTGATCAGGTACTTGCCTAGCACATATCTTATATACGTATATCTCCACCAATGAATTCAGCTGAAGCCAATTTATTTCACCTTCAACAAGAGGTGATTTTTTTCCCGTGGGAGTAAATTGACAGGTTTGTGTCCTTGAACGAGGGAATGAACGCTTACTTGAATAGATACAATCATTATTATTCGATATCTAATATGTGTGTCGCGGCTGGATGACTATATGGACACACAGTTTTTGTGATGGTATTCAGAATATCAATAACATTTTCACATATTGAGGTTCGCGGGGAGAGGGGGCGTGGCCCTTTTGCCCCCTCTCCAGGATCCGACACTGGATGCCATCCACCCTCGCTCCGCTCGTGCAGCTTATAGCCGCGGGCTGCTAAACCTCATTTCCTGTCCTTGTGATACAATATACTATTTTCTACGACTATAACACAAGAATGCTCCTATTTTACTGTGTTCGATACATCCATGGGTTACTTTGAAAGTCATCAATTTTATTTCTGTATCTGATATCACAATAATGACTCCATTTTGTTATTATTTAAAAAAAAAACTCCTCATCCATGGAATGTCAAGTTACAAGCAATAACAGCTCTGTCCAATAGATGAGCATTACTTGACAGGAAATCAGATGACTACAAGACGAAGAAATCGAAAATGCCGCCGTTATCTATCATAGCCGTATCGAATGATTGTGATAGGGTATAACTTGCACGGAATGCTAATTTCCTACTCGAATGATTGCAGCATTCGCCTATATATGGCTCATGCTGCAAACTCAATTCTCGTAGGAAATCACTATCATTCCGTGCTCGTTAAATAATATACTATTTTATGCAACAGACACAAAAGTCGTCCATTTTGATACCAAAATTAGCTCTTAAATTTACGTTTCTATTTTGGACACAAAAATAAGTATCTTGCTAGGCAACATATTCAGTTCCTAGGAGCTAAAGTTGACTTTTAGTTCCTAGGAGCTAAAGTTGAACTTTAGCTCCTAGGAACCAAAAAGGATCTACTGGATGTCATCAAGAATAAACAATATTGTGACGATTGGTTATTTGGGTTGAGACGCATACCTAATTTATTTCCGATTTCAGCAGATTTGGCATTTCATACCCATGCTGGAGATATAAATACACTTTATTATAGTTCAGTATTGGAATTATAAACATCTCAGTTAAGTATTTTTGTTTTGATCAGGGAAGCCTTCAAGATGCAAATACTTGCTTGATCTGTATTTAATTCGTTATTCTCGGGATGGATAACTTGTTTTTGAATAATCACGGCAAGCAATAGTTTTTTTGTCTCAACAACGATATTGTTTAGCTTCATTTGATTATCAAGTCAAACACAGTGTGGTATGCCAGTATGGAGAGGAATAAATAATCACTATTATCATTGTTGATATGCTCACTAACCTCACCTCACCTAACATTTTCCACGTCTTGTTCCTATAGCTGGCACTGGCGCGGTATTTGCCATTAGAGCACCTGGTCCATACACAAATATGTCACTCTGTGGTTGTATTTATATTGAAACTACAATTCGAACATCCTAGAAAACCTAACCTGCTGTTAATGCAGGTAGAATATTCCCACCTCATGGATCATTTGTCAATATTTGTTGCATTGCATACATTTGGCACGGCATTGGTGGTTAATTCACATGTTTATTTGAGTTAATTGTTACGGTTGCAGAAAAAATAGCATGTTTCATTCGGATCAAAAGTGACTTTGTTCGACTCGCAAATTTTGCTTGTCAAACAAAGTGTCACTTTTGATCCTGATAAAACAATCTACTATTTTCTACGGCAATAACACAACATTGCTCTTGTTTCACTGTGTTCGATACGTCAATGTATTATTATTTAAAAAAACTCAGCGCCAATGGAATGTCAAATTTCAAGCAATGACAGCTCTGTCCAATAGATGAGCATTACTTGACAGGAAATCAGATGGCTATAAGACGAAGAAATTGAAAATGCCGCTGTTATCTATCATAGCCGTAAAAAAACTATAGTGTATAAATTGCACGAAATGCTAATTTCCTAATCGAATGATTGCAGCATTCACTCTTCATTCTCTTAGGAAATCACTATCATTCTGTGCTCGTTGAACAATATACTATTGGTTGAGTCTCTGCCACAGAATAGTTGAGTATGCTGTGTCTCGGCATTCATTATACTCTCAATGATAGTATTTAAGTGATGTATATCCGAATTTTAACGATCAGTGCCTTCTACGTCACTGGAGTCCGTGCTGATTGCTCGGTGAAAACTCCCCCAAATTGTGGGAAATTGGGTTCGGTTTGGAAGGTGCGTGGAGAAGAAATTAGCCTGAAGCCTTTCGCATTTGCATTTCAAATTTTCGTCATTGATATCCAATATTCGTCGAGACAAGGTGATGATATCTAAATATTTCCATCATGATTTTGAAGGAGAAAATAGGTCAGAACGAATTTGAACGGAGCGAGCATCTTTGAATTATGTATTTTCAGGGGAGGGGAGGCAAAGGGGGCGCTCGATCCCCCCCCCCTAGCGCCTGTTCTTTACTCAGATACTTTATAAACAAGATACATTTGCATTATTCAATTCCTATTCTGATTAGCGCTTATTATAGTGACTTTCTGAGACTTCGTTTAATTAGTATTCATCGACATCTTATAGATATAGATATAGAGTTAATTTTTTCAACGAAGTTATTGATGAATTTGCTCAAGACTCTATAAGAATGTCATTTTTGTTTGAACAAGATTATTATCACGTGCAATTTTTTATTGTTATCTTGGCTGTAAATAGAATACCTATGTGGTGTCAATTCAATTAATTATCTTTTTTTTTATTCCAATTTTTATGTAAAATAATAGTAGATTATATATCGAGAGAGTAAAGTGCATGACTTTTCCAGAGTGAGTTTTGTAGCCAGAGGGTGCTTAAATGCACTGAGGAAAGAAATAAGTCACTTTCGAGGTTTATATACCATTTTTTGCACGACTCGACGATTTTAATTGAAAGAATCTCATGATAAAATCAATTATTGTCAATATGAAAATGAAAATCTGAACACAATAACCACAAAATCATTATTATGACTTCCGATAAAGAAGAGTAGCCATATTGCTTTTTGTGAACATTGAAAAAGTGTTGTAGCATATTTTCTTGATTGCTTTCCGAAGTATTTTCAATAAATATTGCAGGAAGGTGTTAAAAAACTATTGAAGAAGCTGCTGCAAACATAGTGGTCGATTTATTATTGCCAGAAAAATCCCGGTAAATTTTTTAGCCTAGAGAGTGCCTACTCTGTATCATTTATTTCCGCTTTTGTTGGTGTAAAATCGCTTATAGGTCGTGCAAAAACTGTTTTTTTGATATGTAGTGAATATAGTACATTATTTATTGTGACTTGCCCCTCCCTGAAATCATTTCTGCGGACGCCCCTGTGTATTCTCAGTCTGAATCACCATCTGATGTAATATACCTATAGAATATACTTTCTATCAGTATAAGTTATTTCTACAGGGTGTCCGGGAATTATGCGCAAAAAATCAAGGTGCTGATTTTGCATGAGAAAACACGAAATTTATTTCATATATACGTGGGTACGGAAATGCATATATAGTTTTCAAAATACAGTGTGTTAAACTTTTATGAATATCTCAAATATCCTTCCACAGATTTGCTTGGAATTTGACAATGATATTTTTTGTCATGAGGGGCTGATTTAGCCATAATAAGATTGAAATTGTCAAATCCAGTGGCGTCCCGGGGACACCCTACAGAATATTATTGTCAATAAAATGTGCGCCACTGATTTTTATAAATTCTGAATCTTCATATCCTGATGATTAGCTAAAAATACAAAATTTTGGTTTCCTGAATTGTTTTGCTATTTCGCTGCGTTTCCGTGGAAAAAATAGAAACCAATTAATCGTATAAATTTGTGCAAAACATTGCTTCAAAAACAGGGGTGAAATTAAATTTGTGATCCATGCCCATAGACGTAGAATGAGAATGAAGATTCATTTTCTTCAAATATTTTATAATACACGACACACTTTGTATCATCGAAAACTACGCCTTCCTGGACTGAGAATACATAGTTCTCAAGCTCAGAAAATATATCTTCATACTTATTCTATGTCTATGGACATTGATCATGCGTATGCAATAAATTGGTATATTTATTTTTTTCCATGGAAATAAAGCAAATCATCAAAACAATTCAAGAGACCTGAATGCTGTATTTTCAGTTGGTCAATAGGTTATGAAGAAACAGAATTAAAAAGAATCAATGTCGCACATCTTATTGACAATAATATTCGGTAGGTTGCCCCCCAGGACGCCACTGGATTTCATAATTCCAATATTAAACTATGGCTATATCAGACCCTCATGACATAAAATATCTTTGCCAAATTTCAAGAGAATCGGTAGAGGTATATTTGATATATTCATAAAAAACCGAGGTTTTTTAAAAGTAACTATGCATTTCCAGACCCACGTACATATCAACTGAAATCCTTATTTCATCATGTAGAATAACCCCCTTGATTTTAAGCTCATAATTTCCGGACACCCTGTATAACAACAGAGGATGTTCTGAATTCTCAAAACGACTATTTATGAAAAAGTTTCTGTTGCCGTATATAACTATTTTAATGCATGCGTGGTGAGTAATTTTTTAGAGCATCAATTCTATGATGGTTTGAGTTACTTTTTCAATAAAACAGTGTGTTATATTATCAAGAATGGTTCATTCTTTGGAATGAATCTGCAGAGTCTCTAGCGCTAATTTCTAAATTGTTCATTACTTCAAGAACTGAATGGAAACGATAATGTATGAAGTAATACTAGAAATAATGAACCCAATCATCGTAAAATCGACAACGAAAAATCCAAAAGCTGTTAAATGTGGCTTCCTGTCAGTGATCTGGTCTTTCAAGTAAGTAAGTTCCTCCTTCAGTAATTTAGATTCGCAGTGTAAATCCATGTTGTTGAAAAGTTTGTAGCAGATTGTAATTGTGCGATTGCCTTCTCTTGAAATACGGTCACCAGCGTATGCCAAGGCGAATATCTTGATCTGAAACAAGGACACATATAAATCAACGAATTGAATTGTTGCCAAACATCTGCAAAATAGATCAAGATGCATAGCAGGCGCGACAATGAGATTACTATGGTCAGCATGTTATTTTCTTATAGATTCACATAATACATAGGTATCAAATTGAAATAATGAGAAGTTGTTCTCACTAACGGTTTGACCGGGAGTACAACCACAGTAGAGAGCTTACAGACTATATGAAGTGTTCAAGTAAATTAGTAGAGCAGTTGGAGGAATTGGGATGGAAATAATTTCCACAAAAACGCAGTTTCCATTTTCTGAAGCCTCATTCGAACCCTCACACTATATTAAGAATACCTATAGATGCATTCTTGCATGCAAAAATGTTTTATTGCAACTTCTCATAGTTCAGGTGCCCAAACCAGAATGATTGTTTCACAACTCAACACATGTTCCGCTACCTATGTTAGGATCTTCAGGATAAGATTAAAAGGAATTCCATAATCTTCCTAAAAATGATAATATGGTTAGCAGATCTCAAAATTCGTGTCGGAAGTGAAACAATCATTTTGGTATGTGATTGAAACTATTCTCTGTGATCGTGAATTAAAGGTTCCATAATTTGATATATTATTCCAGGTATACCTAAATATAGTGAATCAAAAGCAGCGATGGAAGATAACAAATGTTTTCTATTTTCGTCAAGTATTGATGTTAGTTCGAATTGTGTAAAATTGACTGCTAAAGGTGTCCAAGGAATTTTAAGTGCTAGCAAGTAGCAGCAAGACAAAATAATTGAACTCTTGGAACTAGTGCCTATTCATCCTCTAATTGTTCACTTCGAATGTCGTCGTTTGTACGTAAATCCGAACAAGATGAAGAATGATCTCAGGTTTAAATCAGATCCTGATAGAGAAGCATCAACTAGTAGCAGCAGCAACAGAGCTTTGTGATCTGAGCTGACGACATTCGCATCCAAAGAAAATTGCTTGTTTTGTGGCCAATTCATCAAGGAAACTGAGAAAATAATTAAATCTTTCGCATTTCGACAAACTGTTATTGATGTGTGTGATGCAAGAAACGATTTTTGATCATCAAATGTCCTTGCACGTCTTCTTTCCGTTATCGATACTTGCCAGCATCAGATGCTCTGTATAATCAGAAATGTAGTGTGAATTTTGGAAAAGGCGACTCTATTCCTGAGAAATATCAACATGATATTCCCAATGAGCAGACAAAGTTAGCAGGACGTCCTTCTTATAAAAATTAAAAAGATGCTTTTTTAGAAATATGCAGGTGGCTCAAGGAGAATGATGAACCAATTTCAGTTCAGGAGTTGCTGGACAAAATGGCAGAGCTGCTACCAGAAAATACCGAACCTTACACTGTTCGTCGTATGCATAAAAAATGATCGTAACAGGAAAACAGTTGCCACCATAATTTGTGATTATCAGCGACAAAAGTGTCCAGAAGATCCAGATGCTGAAAAATTTCTGATAGTCGAAGCAACAGCTAAACTGATAAGTAGATGAGAACATCCTCAGAGTTTTATCCTTCACCAGAAGAAATAAGTTCCGAGCAGGAAAATAATAAGCCGACATTTTGAAAACATTCTTGAATATAATAATCAACGGAAAATCCTCGAGTTTGAAGAAAAATTCAATTGAACAGGCACTAATGCAAGCTGCAAGGCCACGATCTATCATAAGTTCAATTCGTCTAGGTGTTGGTGTGCAGTATCATCGAGATTTTCGATCTCGGTTACTTGTCGATGAACTTCATAATCTTGGGTTTTCTGTATCATATGATGACGTACAGAAGTTCTTGCAAAAGATGAACCTTGTGGAACCAGATGTAAATGTCGACGATAAGGGAATTTTTGCACAATATTATTCAATAATTGTTCGAAAAGGTACCAATATTCCAATCGAGGAAGTTGAAGATAATGAATGGACTTCTGGTACATGCCAAATATGCCATTTTTATTAGGTTTATGATTTATACGTATTAACGAATAAACGAATATTGGCAACACTGTATTTTTATTTTGCACACAGGTATCATTCTATATTTTCTCATATGTGTTATTCTATGCATTCTGAACTGAAAAAAGCAAAAAGAAATTTTGTGGGAATTATTTCCACCTGTGACCATTTTTTATCGCATATCTACTACACTAAATGTTCATAATAGTCCAAGAGCGGGCTGTAAATTACGACCGTCATCTGATAACGAAATTATACAGGGTGTTCACCGACGTATATCTGGAAGGGGGTGACATTTTTTTATATTAAATTTATAATTTTGGAACTTCAATAGCAATGTCAATTTGAAGGCATAAACCTGTATGATGTAGGAATTCAGTAATTATTGACAATTTATTTACTTGATTTCCTGTAACAACTGATGCACAAAGAGGAAATTGAATGAACCTGTAGTTGACCTCTATCTATGTGCTTCTGATTTTCATGCCATGATAACAAAAGTACAAGGTCATCTCCATTCCAGAAACCATATTCCTGATAATCACTATTGGGATGGTAGTAACCCAACCCAGCAGCAAAAGTATTAAGTAGAGACATCCATCCAGATCACTCAGTATTCCAGGATTCCCAAGGGGCTGTAATTGAAGCCTACAGTCTCTTGGCCCCTTGATTCCAGGTCAATTCAACAGCACTGAACCCTGGTTTATTAGACACATTGTGTCTTCTTCACTCTGCTACTTTGGGCCTCTATACCAAGATAGTTGGTGCAGAGCAGGTAGAGTAAACTACCTCAAAAACAATCTGGCGCTCGAAAAACCCCGACAGGTTCCAGAAGTCTGTTCAACAAGCGCCAAAGTAAGGGCCCCAGAAATAATGGCCGTTACACAACATCGAACTATTTCGAACAGCACTATATCAAAACTCGTTTCTCTATACAACGGTAAGCATATTTACGTTTCCTATACAGCCAGCGCGATTGGTCGCTCTCACGAGATAGGGAATGGAGTGCATCCTGGAGCACTCCGTTTCCTAGCTGATAATATGCGCGACCAACGACCATCGCGTTCCCGCGTGTTATTGTTTAGAATACCAAGAGCAATTAGTTGCCGAATAACTGTGCTCCCTTTATAACCTATTGAATATTTATTCCTTAGCAAAATGAATCTCGAACAGATAGAAAATGCATTTAATACATTTTCTGTTAGTTATAAAGTCATACCTGAAAGAACAAAACATTCAGAAGTAACTGTTCGAACGCGATTCATTCGAAATGGTGACGAGAGGTATTTCGACAAAATGTGTCAGAGAAGACAGGATTGGTGTCATTGTTTTCGAAATGAACTGTGCAATAGGGGCCATAATACGAACAACAAAGATGTAAGGCATTCAACACAGTATCCTTAGTAGAATTCATCTCTTTATCACTGGAGGACTTCTACGAAGAAAAATTGTTGCGTTATGCTAGCTCCAGGGATAACAAATTTTTAATTTATTTTACGAAATTTTGCAAAAAATCGGTTGATCTTCGTGTTGTGAAAGTGTCTGAAGATCAGTTTACAGTTACTTCAGCTGCAGATGAGACACTTTTGTACCAAGTCAATACAAAGTTGGAAGTGTGTGACTGTCCAGAAGGGGCAGGAGGGAAATTTTGCAAGCATTTGTGCGCTATATATAATACTGGTGTGCAGATGCACGAAATTCCTAATATTTTTTTACAAGACAAAATAGAACTTGCTACGTTAGCACTTGGAAATACTATCAGTAGTGCCAACTTCTTCGAAGATATGGATAAAGAAAGAGATAACGAAATAACTGTAGATTTTGGCGAACCCATGATGTTGGAAACGGAAGATAGCCTTAATGAGACGACTCCTGATGAAGAAAATAATTTTTCGGTTGAAGTGAACGAAACTAAAACTGATGGATCAGTCGAACTCAAAGAATTCAAAGACAACTTGAAAAAGATTAGCAGCTTCGTGGAATCTCATCCAGCACTATTGCCTATTGTGACGAAGTTCAAGAGGCAGATGAAGAAAATGGACAGCGAAGCTTCGTTCTATGCTCTATGTTCCTCGTTTACTAGTCAGAAAAAGTCTCACATAATTAATGTTCAACCTACCTCTATTGCTAGAAGAACATCTGCTTACAGAGGTGCCAAAGCTATACAAGCGGGTCGGCCATCTAGCAGCGGAATAAGTTCGATTACTTTCATGATCTTGATAACCAGTAAGAAAAACAAAGTAATCTGAAACTGAAAAGCATTTCTAATGGTTCGACGATATATTTTGTTTATATTTTTTGTATAGTTGAATATTCCGCATGAATAAACTTCCGATTCATTGTCAAATTGTACCTTCTTCAGACTGAAAATTAGTGTTGAAAACAGAATCTGTAAATAATCCTGACCCATGCACCACAGAGCAGCCGATGGTCGTTTATCGTTGGTCGCGCATATCAGCAAGGAAACGGAGTGCTCCAGGATGCACTCCTTTCCCTATCTCGTGAGAGCGACCAATCGCGCTGGCTGTATAGGAAACGTAAATATGCCAACGGTAAAGCTCTGGAATTCAATGCCTACGGGAGTATTTCGAAACAACCATAATCTCCAAAAGTTCAAAAAAATTCCAACACATATACCTCCTCTAACAAAGCGATAAAAAAATATCGTGTGTTCCAATTTCGATCCTCACCATGAAGATTTCGGTAATTGTGCTAGATAGAGATTGGGTTACACTATGGAAGTTCCAACAAATTGAATGAATGAAAATGAATTTCGAATGGAATAACCACAGCATTTATGCGAATGACATGCCATTGGCGAACAAAATTTTCATACCTGGATATCTCGATTCTTAATCCCTTTTATGAAAAATTCTAATTTGAAGTTGTTCATCGCTTTCACTTATAATTTCTTCATCCAGTTTGAATTTCCTCAACCAAAGATTGGCAAGATAAGTGATCTCAGTAGGTGGGTACAATTAGTTATGGCATCTGAATGTTCCTAAACTTGTTTTGAACCTTAAAATATGTCGAACAAAAATTTACCAACCCTCGTTCTTCTATAGGACGGCAAAGCTTTGGAATTCTCTGCCGATGGAAGTATTTCCAAGAACTTATAAACTCCAAGATTTCAGAAAGAATTCAATACCTATCTCCTCACCCTTTCCTCTCTAGGAAAAGCTGTTCTTCGATCATCATAGGTACCTACTCCCTTTCGTGCGTTTCAAGAGATAAAAAAAATCATACCATTTAAAATTTGGTGAAACCTTTTTTATGGGTATATAAAAATTTGAGAAATTATTCTACGAGAATATGAATGAGTTGTTCTTCAGTTTTTATTTTCTTTACTGGTGTAAGTTTTCAAGACAATATTTGAGACGACGATGGTTATCAGTAAAAATCTCTGTAATAATTATAATATCAGAATTCTTTTTTTCATCCTCATTTGAAATCAAAAACTCATAATCCTTGTTCAAATAGAAAATGAACATATTCTGGACATAGAATTTGGAGTATTTTTCGTGAAAATTAAGAGTAAGTTTGTATTGAAATATAGACATAATCCTGAAGTTTCCAAATTCATTGGGAAAATGGGTGTTCAAAAGTGACACTAGGCATATAAACTATCAGGAAAAGTGACATAACTGAAAAAACTGATTTTTCAACAAATTTCAACTAGATTATTGAGCCCTTATAGCAGTATCCCCTTCCTGAAGCATATTATGATTTAGATATGAAAAAAAAAATTGAATTTGATTCGGTTTGGACAATGAATGATTTTTATATCTCCTGGAAAACTAATAATTTTGACTTGTGACACTTTTGTCGCAAGGATGCGATATGTTGTGCCATCATCTTTCGGTCTAAAACTGCTCAGTTCTCTATTGTTGATTGAAAGATTGGGGAATCATGAATTCTCAATCGATAGGGTGACTTGTCTCGAACATTTGTTTGGCTGCACTCGATTTATATTGGAAGATATCAGTATGTTCTTTGAATCTTATGCCCATGATTTGATGTGTATGTCCGATATATGTCATGCAACCGTCATGACAATTATTCATTTCATGAAAACCTGAGCCATCATCATCATAAATGATCATCCAAATTGCAGTTTTATGTATCAAAAATAATGTCGTCAACATACCTTGGTAAATTCTTTGAACACCTTTTTGTAGTCCATACTTTACGGTTCATTTGAAATAGTTATTTATGTACCAAGAAGGAAACACTGTCTATTATAGTCGGGTCTGCAAATTGATAGGCGAGGCTAGCAATAAGGCGAAAAAATAGCCAATTTTTTGCCGAGGTACATAATATTACATTTTTCCGTCGACCTCATATTCACATCACGGTCCTATTCACACGTGAAACCATCGGATTTCGTGAATGATTGATTTGACAACAGCAAATGACTGCTGTCGACTCACTCTCTGCGCGGACCAGGGTTGCCAGTTCAATTTTCATTCCTTAACTAAATATACCTTGTCAAAAATTCAGTTGATTTCAATTGATCTGTTCGAAATCTTTTTAATGCTATACGAATTCCAAGAAAAGGTGATGAAATAAGCTTCTGACGTCAAAACATTATGTAGGTACTTTCAGTAAATGTAGTAGGCTACTTGGAGTAGAATCACAGGCATAATATATAAACACTTATATTCAACTTCTGTTAGGTACAACTTGTCTCTACAATAACCGAATAATTTGATGAGTCCAACCTTATCCCGTTTACATTACATAAAAGTATATTAGTCACTATCAGCATTGCAAATAAATGTGATTGCAGAACATCTCTAGTATTTGAGTCGAGTTAGATGCCTTTCCATAGGCGGGTACCGCATAAAGTAGAAAAATAACCTTCTTCCAACAGAATAGAAACAAACAAACCGAACATTTTCATACAAAAATAATCATATTTCTAATTATCAAGTCAAAAATACTCAAAAATATCAAGAATACAGTTACATAGGCACTCATAAGATTTGTGTACATAAGAAACAGGGACGAATAGTAAACATGAACAACAAAATTACAAAACAAATAAAAAAGTTAAACGTAGGGACCAAGCTGTTATGTTGTTAGATGTTATAGAAAATAGAATTTGACTTGAATCAGAAAAAGTATTGTCTTTTTTGGTTTATACATATCATGTCAAATAAACTATTAATCAATGAGGGTGTCCCACAGGGCTCTGTTTTAGAACCTATAATATATTTACTTCATGTTCATAATATCAGTGAAATTGGTCTCAAGAGTATATATCCCATGTATGCAGATGATACAGTACTTTTATATGAAGGCAAGAATCCTTCAAATTTAGAAACTATGATAAATGAAGACTTGAAAATATTTGAAAAATGACTCCACTCTAACCTTTCATCGATAAATACTAACAAAACAGAATATATGATTTTTCACCAAAAAAATAAACAAAAAATTCACCTCAACCTCAAAATGAAAAATTAACTCTTAAAACAAACTGACCAGATAAAATATCTTGGAATTTGGTTTGATGACAGGTTGAGGTGGGACAAACATATAGATGTTCTGACGAAAAAAATATCTCCATGCAATTATTGGTGCATTGAGAAGATGTCCAAACTTGATATTAAAATTGCAAACATGATTCTCTACTTTCATATACTGAGTCGTATCAACTATTTAATAAATGTATGGGGAACTTGTTCAAAAAACAATTTCAATAAAATATCAACATCATATAGAAAATCGTTAAAAGTATTGTCTCCCATTTGATAACACCAACCAATCAATTGTTTGAAATAACAAATACGTATTCTTTAGATGAAACATATAGAATTGAAACTCTTAAAATATCATATAATATCATAAATAAAAAATTAAGTCGAATTGTATGTTAATACGGAATTCTGAAATTCATAATCATGAAACAAGACAATATAACTTGTTTCATCTTGACGCCGCTAGCTCCATAATCGGACAAAATAGATTCACTCATATGAATTCAATAAACTACCTACCTGACAACAGAGCTGGGCTGGGTACTGATAAATTGTACTCGAGTACCGGGTACCGGGTACTGTTTATAATTGAAGAACGAGTACAGAGTACCGAGTACCCCACTCATTGGATGTACTCAGAGTAAAGTACTCCGAGTACAAGTACCCGAATTTCACGGGTACTCATTTCAAGTACATTTGAATAGAGAATTGAGAAATTTTGCATCAGTATTAGTTATTATTAACAATAATAATATCAACAACTTCAACAATTGTCTTTTACAAATTATAAAATTGACCCATTCATTTCTTATTCATTACTAATACGTAAATTAAAGCAAAAATCAAACTACTTATTTGTCGTTGTTAACGTCTGTACGTATCTCTATAAAAGAGAAATATTATTGCAAAATACTATACCCTTACCCCTTAGTTTAGTGTGGTTTAGTCTTAAGAAAACAACAGAAACGATACAAAAAACACTTGACTCTATAACTGTTACACAGTGTACAAAACAAAAACTCCGCGTTTGGTTCTGATTGAAGTGCTGACTGATAATGATGATATAACATAATAATATAACAGCGGTTTCCCGTGTTGCACTCGCATATGCACAGACAAGTTTATTCTTGCAAAAAGTACCCGGAAAATGTACTCGTTTAATAAACGCGGGTACCGGGTACTTTTCCCGAAATGCTACGGGTACGAGTACCGGGTACTATATTGAAAATGTACTCGGGTACTGGGTACTGAGTACACAAAATGTACTCAGAGTACAATATTTGAGTACTTGTACTCGAGTACTGCCCAGCTCTGCCTGACAATATAAAAAATTGCAGAAATATAGGTACATTCAAAAATGAAGTGAAAAAATTGATTATTTCTGAGCGAACTGGATCAAATTGAACATGTAATTTTTTTATTTTTTTTTATGCAAATATTATTCTTTGTTTGTCAAATTACAGTTGTTGATATATTTTGTATAATGATATGTTTACCTATAGGTATATAATTATGTACTTCCTTATACCAGAGCCTATTCTGTCTGGAAGTTATTTGTTCAATAAATAAATAAATAAATAAATAAATGAATAAATAAATTAGTACCTATATGTACATTTATGACGTATTTTGTGAAATCAATTTGAACAGAGCGTGCCGAAATATCATGCAATTTATAAATGTTTAAGATAAACTGAAAATTAATAATAATGAAGGTTTTTATAATAATAAATGAGTGTCAAAATATTTTTCAGTAGATTATGAAATGTTTCAGTAGATCAGTAGGTAGAGCAATATGCAAATCAGGAGATCTACTGAAAACTCAGTAGAACTGACAACCCTGCAGGGGTCTAAAAGCGTTTGCGGATGAAAAATTAGTGTCTGAGGATGAAAAGTACTAACCTTCGGAAATAGTCGGTTTTTCGTTCGGAAATTAGATAGTAAAATGTGATTTCTTGTAGAGGTTGACGAAAAGAAGAAAAATCTATAGTTCCTGTAAATATGTCAACGATTCTGTGATAAGGAGACTAGGAAAGGATTATTATTGTCCGAATACGTTTTCATAGGTTTTGCTGAATATTATTATCAAATAATGAATTATTCTCCGTTTTTATATTCACTACAATCCCCAACATTTCTATTGACCAACAATTGATACTCACAACATTTTCAATTATCCAGAAACAACTGACAACTTGCAAACTAAGACCAAACTGAGCACCATCGACTGCATTCTTGAAAACAGCATAAATTATCAGTAACACCATATAAAGTATGACGAAAAAAATACTGGAAATGATATACAACAGTACAAAGCCCCCAAACAGTTCATTTATCAGAATAACATTGTCGCAGAGATCATTGTGCATTTTTGTGGTGTTCCTCAATTTTTTCAAAACATTGCTTCTTCCCGTAATTGACAATGCTTGAATGTCGTTCATCAAAACACGATTCTCATTCTGATACAATCTAATAGAAACCAACTTCTCTATTGAGGTATTCAAAACAGTAAATCGGTTGGATATTTCTGTAACCATCCAAAAATAAAGTATCAGAGTAATATTCTGGACATAGTATTCCATATTTCTCATGAAATAATACTTGTAGAATCTGATTCCCAATGACTGTACCCACAAGAAGGTATCTGATGATATTATCAAGAAGCTGAGAATATTGCTGCAAATGAAAGCTACCCACAAGGATCTCATTGTTTTCTTGTTAGTGCACTTATCAGATTTTTTTATCACTCTGAGAAGCTTCCTCGCATCATGTTGCTTGATGAATATGGTGAGAAGGGATGTTGACGTACAGCTAGCTGTTAGAAATATATAGGCTGCTTGTTCAAATAGCTTCACCAAAAATACAAAACCATCAAAGACTGGATTGAACATCTTTCCAAGATAATTCAATAACAATGCGACATTGTGAAATAACAAGAGGAGTATCACGTAATATTTATATAATTTGTTGTCAGAATTTGGAGAAAATATTCCCAATATCCGACAAAGAAGCAGAAGAAGACTTGAAAGATCAATGCTTTTGGTTTGCTTCACAAACATGATCACGAATGATATTTCACTTGAACAAGGCCGTGATTGCCTCCTCAATTAGGTATTTCATGATATTAATTTGTTTGCGAGCTTTTACGTAATGACAGGAAATGAAAATATTCATAATCGGCGATTTGTCTGAATAAACATATTTATAACAACTGATTGAATGTGCTTTTGGAAAAGATCCATTTGTACAAATCGGATGGTTTAGTGGAAAATATATCGATTTTATGACAAAAAAATTGGAATAGTAACTGTCAGAAATAAAGATACAGCTTGTCTCACTTTGAACGGACCTCCTACATATCTCAGCTATTATAGTCATGCGATTCTCACCGAACTTGGACTAGTATGAATAACCATCAATATGATCAGTTTTTTAAAGATGAAATCATGCCAATTCAAAGCAATGCCAAATTGTAGTTTCAAACGAATTAGTTGAAACATTGTCGATCTAAATGAAAACCTAGTAGGCGACCTAGTACGCGAGGAGGTACAATATTGTCTGTTCTTTGAATCAAAATCTGTCTGCCTGTCAAGTGGCGCTGGCATCCTGAAAATGGAAAAAGCTCATTTGTTTCTGTCAAAATAGACAAATTAGGTTGACATTCTCTTCTTCTATTTTTCTCCAATATGTACTCAACCACAGACCACAGACGTGCTTTCCATCATTGACGTGATATTTGATAGGAAGACGATGGAGAAGATTCATGTAATCATAAAATCATTTTCTGACAGTTGTCATTAACTCATAACTTCGTCTTTGTGGATGTGTTGAACTTTGATTTCGTTTCTTGGAAATAACAATTATACCTAATCATTTCTTCTAGTATTGGTTTTCTATCAAATAAGTTTGTTGATTGGTTTGTGAGTGCGATTGTGTTATTTTGCAATGTCATCTGAAAACTGCGCACTCCAGAAGGTGAAGGTGTAATTGAATTATCAAGACATGGTTTCTCCAATCCCCATTGTTGTGAATTTGAGCCTCAAATCCTGAGGCATCAATGGGTTCACGCCATATTCATTGGATATCAAGGTGAACTTTTTTTCTTGAATCGCATAATATTTGAAACTTAATGATATTTATATTTCAGGTATGTGAGTTTTTGAAGTAAACGACCATGATACTATATGTTTCCAACATTTTAAGGGAACTGTTTCTTGCCAATGAAGAATATAGAAAACGATTTTGGAAAGAGAGTACGGTTCCAAGTTTGTTCAAGGTAGAAATATATAAATGAAATGGTATTTAACAAGTTTGTACCTATACTAACTAACTAATTATTAGTTTCGGTATGAAATTTACCAAGAACTTTGATTCCTCTAAAAGTTGTTCCATAGTCAAAAGTCATTAAATTCATTTCAGAATGGTACAGGACATTGAAACTAGGGACAATATTTTTATATTTTCAGACTCATCAATGTTGTTTGGAATATGATGCTGAAGTGGAATTCCTGCCTTAAGGAACACGACCTGATGATGAAGAAGCATCTGAGGAGGAGGAAACAGGCATTTTAACAGATATTATAGAATGATAATAAATAATAATAAAGTTCATTCAAAATGTTGACTTGAATATAAATTAAAAAGATACATATTGGTATTGAATATTCCTGTGGTTTAATTTGTGGCAATAATAGACACATCTTCTAATATTTAGTGAAGTTCGTAGCTTCAATAAGATGATTTAATAAAAAATAATCATTGTTTTACTTCAAAAATACTTTACCTATATACAATATTGGCACAATATATATAGTGTTTTCAAACTTACCTGCCAATACATCTGTACAACAATAAACAGGGTATCAGAAGAGAACAAACTATATAGTAGAATGAAAATTGAAATAATTCTTCATAATTATGTACAATTCATTAAAAAAGTTATATTGCCATTCATACATACAAGTTATATTCCAATAAAAAACTCTAAATATCCCAGCATCTTGACAAAGAACCCTGAACAATAGAATACCATATATCTGAGGATGATTCCTATATCTTGAAATCACTTTACTCTAGTGAAATTCTGAGTGGCTCACTACGAAAATGGTCCTGAGTGTGCTGGAGTGGAATATCACAATCATGTTCCTCATCATCTAATTGATTGCTTGAAAAATAGATGAATTGAATATACATTGGGGTGTGTATAATTTGCAGCCTAGAATGAAATGCTGGGGACTGGCAATTTCCAGCAAACAAATCGTTGTTCTTACTGCTTATCTGGATTCAGCTCATCGAACTACAGGATGAAAAGTTTCTGATTTTATTCACTGCCCCATTTTCTTGTGTGTATTTTCATAAAATCTTGTGAACTGGATATTTTTGCAGCTCGACTTTCAAGGAGGTACCTATCTATAAAAAATATAATGATATTTTGTGTTTGGAGCAGAATATCCATAAGACATTGATGAAATAACCAGATTGAGTCTAACCTTAGTGTTTCTATATATTTATTTCAGATGGTAAATTTTCCATTCTGTTCTCAAACATCATCATATCCTTCTGGTACATTCCTTCTGAACATTACTCACATAATGATTTCTAATGTGATACTTCCACATCACTCATAGTTTTTCGTTTTTCAACTGAAAAGCTATTAATGTAAGTACTCTTCGCTGTAGGTAGGTACCTGAAATTTTCAAGTATATAGTGATTCCGATTTACATCACTAAAGACATGTGTTCACTGCAAATAATGGAATTTCATGAATTATATAGTAACTTGTCAAAAATACAGAAGGAAATAAGCAGCCCCTACCTTTATGCTTGGCTTGCATGTCGAAAAAGTGTAATAGCACTATTGAGTTTCCGAAGTTTCCACAGTTCCAACTCAATTTCAAGTTGCATCATGAATCATACTAATACAGCATTGCCTAAACATCTTCCTGCTTCCATTCAAGTATAGGTAGATGGTTTTCATACTTGATAATATCCTTCGTGATAATGTTTCATTTTCGGGATTCCACATGACAGATTTTTATTTACAAACTTGACAGGACCATGAAAAATGTTACGGTTAGGAATAAAAAATGAATAACTTAGTTTACTTGGTTCACATTGATGTCTCTGTACTACTGAACGCCTTCATTTATTTTTTCAAAGAACAGACAATATTATGCTCTCGCCTACTAACTACCTAACTAGGTTTCCATTTAGATCGAGAATGGTTGAAAGAATAAAACAATGATGACTTCCAGAGCAGCATACACGGAAAAAATAGTTTTGTTGCACCAACAAAATAATTTTGGTCATTTATTTTTGTTTAATTGAACACAATTTTGCGAAATTAACAAAATATATGTTTATTCCAAATGAGCAACCTATTCAAAGTGAAAAAATAATTTGATTGAAATTAGCCATAATTGCCAGTTTGATCTGGCAATTAGCCATTATTGCCAGTTTGAACTGGCATTTAGCTATAATTGCCAGTTTGATCTGGCAATTAGCCATAATTGCCAGTTTGAACTGGAAATTAGCCATAATTGCCAGTTTGAACTGGTATTTAGCTATAATTGCCAGTTTGAACTGGCAATTAGCCATAATTGCCAGTTTGAACTGGCATTTAGCTATAATTGCCAGTTTGAACTGGCATTTAGCGCTTCCGTACGAAAGGATCTAGTCATTTTATCGCCATCTAGTGACGCCAAAAAACGCGAACGATTATTTCTACCAACGCAAAGGGCGAGTGGACTGATAATGACTTATTGCCATTCAATTACTACACTGTGTCGTTAGAGACCTATAGTATATTGTTCAACAAGGACGGAATGATAGTGATTCACCCCCAAGAATGAAATTTGCAGCCTGAGCCGTAGGCGAATAATGCTGCAATCATTCGAGTGGGAAATTAGCATTCCCTGCGAGTTATACACCATAATTTTTTTACGGCTGTGACAGATAACAGCGACATTTTTTATTTCTTCGTCTTCTAGCCATCTGATTTCCTCTCAAGTAATGCTCATCTATTAGACAGAGCTGCCATGCTTGAACTGTGACATTACATTTGCGGGGTACTTTCGTACGAAAGCAGTAAATGCCAGTTCAAACTGGCAATTATGGCTAAATGCCAGTTCAAACTGGCAATTATGGCTAATTGCCAGTTCAAACTGGCAATTATGGCTAAATGCCAGTTCAAACTGGCAATTATGGCTAATTGCCAGTTCAAACTGGCAATTATGGCTAAATGCCAGTTCAAACTGGCAATTATGGCTAATTGCCAGTTCGAACTGGCAATTATAGCTAATTGCCAGATCAAACTGGCAATTATGGCTAATTGCAAGTTCAAACTGGCAATTATAACTAATTGCCAGATCAAACTGGCAATTATGGCTGAATGTCAAGGGTCAATCAAATTTTTGGCGGAAATAATGAAAAATTAATTCCTTAATATGCAATACAGTGGCTTTGATTTTTTTTTCTAGAAAACGAAGCTGGATATGAAGAAAATACAAAAGACCAAAAGTTGTATTTCGAGTTGCTTAATCTGAGGAAGATTTGAAACTTACCGAAGAAAGTCAGTGGCGTACTTCTTTTACAATATTGTTGGCTGTGGTGCCCACTGAGACGTCACTGGCCCCAATAATTTCAATCTAAATAGGGCTAAATAAGCGCCTCATTAGTTCAAATAAAAGTACCAGATTTCAACCTAATCGGTTCTAAGAGATTCATGATACTTTATAATTACCGTTTTTTTTCTTTAATTTCAACGCCCTGTATCTCGGAAACGCAGCAACTCCGGACATTAGTTTATAGGAACTTTTCTTCTCGAAATTTCCTAACAAATCACCCCCTGCAGTTAGGAACCGCAGTTAGGAAACACCCTGTATATCTTTATCTGAATAACACCAAAAAAAACCAAGGGGTGATTAATTGTGATATTGGTTTTCGAGACACATGATGGTATCAATATTTCCATGAAAAATCTTATTTCTCGATTGTCTTTTCATCAATTTCAATGAAACGTTGTGAATTCGTTAATAGTAATATGGATCTCCTTCTAGTCCCAGATAGCACACGACGTCCCGGGGACGTACATATTACGTCCGATTCGGGTCCGTACTTCCCGGAACCTAATATGGACGTCCTCAGAACGTACCATGCCGTACGTCTTCGGGACGTACAGAGCGTACGTTTTCAGGACGTCCATTTTCAGTCTTCATTTTTTCTATATTCATTATTCATTTTCATATTTTCCAATAACAATAAAACATTGCCAGATGTGATCAAATAGAGAAGGAATAAGGGTCCGATTAATTCGATAATAGGTCACAATGAATCACGTGATTTTTCGTGACCAATGTGGAGAAATTGAAGTAAATCTGGCAATGTTCGCATATATATTTTTATCCTTAACAGAGTGTTATCTCTTTATTGGATTCAGAGATTTCGGAGGATATACCTGAAGATGAAATTATGTACACATTGTCTTACGTCCTGGTCTTTATAGACCAATCAGAAAACTCATACTGATTCATAGCGAATTCCATTGAAATGAGCTGGTGGAGTGTTTCTGCACTCAATATATACAGTGTGTCCCAGATTCGCTTCTCTATACAGGGATCTCGGCTCCTATTATACCTACAGCAGAGGATGAATGGGGAAAGTTTCAGAGGAATCTTAGTGCATTCGATAACCGGCCTCAGATTTACGATCGGATAATTGGTTTTGGAAATATCGGCGAGAAACCGAAAATGACGGATTTCGTTTTTCGCCAGTAAATCCGAAACGGTTAATTTGACAGCTGTCAAAATGTCACATTATCTGGACACTTTTTTAAGACGAATAAGATAGCATGTATTACATGTCACGATCGTATTTCGTTATCCCGCAAGCCGCCTCAACTTTCATTTTTCTTATGACCGCCATATTGGAATTTTCGATTCTTGGAAAAAGCGAAAAATTTCCAGTCTAGTGATGTCTCACAAGTGCATAAACGTTTTGAGTTCCATAAAAATATCACACTTCGTAAAGTGAGGTCTTGATTTTTCCTAAGGAGGCCATGATTTACTTGTCAGAAAATTGGGTTTTCATAAGTAACACTTTTTCCATCTAAGGATGCTCTGAGTTTGACATTAAATAGTTAAAAGCGTCAAAGTTGTATTTTCATAAAGAGTACTTTTAATCTGATACACAAATTGTCTCAATTTGTTGAAAATGGCCGGTATTCCCTATTCAAATGAAGAAAAGTTTGACATGTTAGCGTTGACTTGCAGTCACGCAGAAACGCCGACATTACTTCAGCAAAGTATTTGGAGATGTACCCCGAACGACGGCAGCCTCATAAAACTCAATTTAGGAAAATTATAGTTAATTTAATCAACCATGGGGCCTTCGAACAACCTAGAAGTAGATACAATATTGAAAATGAAAATCGCGACAGAAACATTTTACAAACTGTCAACGAAAATCCCAGAGCATCGGTACGAACTGTAGAACGGGAAATTGGTGTGTCAAAATCAACGGTACAGAAAGTGTTGAATAAGAATAAGTACCATCCATACAAACCCACAATAGTTCAAGGACTTAAGGAAACTGATTTTCCAAGACGAATGCGCTCCTGTGAGTGGTGTACTAGGAAGTGTAATGAAAATCCCGATTTTGTAAATCATGTCTTGTGGTCCGATGAGAGTAGATTCACGAATTGTGGAGTTTTTAATAAGCACAACACTCATCATTGGGCTGTGGAAAACCCTCACGAAGTGGCAGAGAGACGTCTACAGACTAGATTTGGAAGTAACTTTTGGCGTGGGGTCATTGGTAATTTGATCTGACTTAGCTTTTTCAATTGGGCACCTGTTATGAATTATTATTATTCATTTCAGAAAATCGACTTATAGGACCATTCGTGTTTGAACACAGCCTGAACGGACAGAGGTACCTAGAGCTTTTGCGAAACCAGGTTGTGCCGGCTTTACGAGCTACTATAACCGAAGATGAGTTTGAAATAACCTGGTTTCAACAGGATGGATGTCCGGCTTACAACACCATTCAAGTCAGGAACTTCTTAAGAGAGCAATTTGACGAAAGAATTATTTCTTTAAATGGTACAATATCTTGGCCCCCGAGATCCCCTGACCTCTCACCTTTGGATTTCTACCTCTGGGGTCACACAAAGAATGAGGAATGAGGTCTATGAATTTGATCCTCCCGCGACCATAGAAATCTTGCGACAAAGAGTTCTGGACACATTTGGAAATATTAACGGGAATACACTTGCTAGGGTTGTAAGAAAAACATTCACCCATTGTCAAAAATTTCTCGATGCAAATGGACGTCATTTTGCAAATTTGTGAATTAACACTCATTTAAAAAGCAGTTAGGAACATAATGAGATTTCACTTCACATGACATCACATTACAACTTGTAAAATATTTCTGTTGCGATTTTCATTTTCAATTTGTATCTAATTGTAGGTTGTTCAAAGGTTCAATTGTTAATTAATGACTTTTTTTTTAAACACCAATAGTTGGGAATTTGTCCCAAAATATCTAACTTGTTGGGAAGTCGTTATTTACGTTCATGTTCTATTGAAATCTCAATGCGTTTATGAGTTTTCATATGCGTGTTATTTTCTGTCAAGTAAATCATGGCCTCCTTAGAAAAAATCAAGACCTAACTTTACGAAGTGTGATATATCTATGAAACTCAAAACTTTTATGCACTTGTGAGACATCACTAGACTGGAAATTTTACGCTCTTTCCAAAAATCGAAAATTCCAATATGGCGGCCATGATAAAAATGAAAGTTGAGGCGGCTTGCGGAATAACAAAATACGATCGTGACATGTCATACATGCTATCTTATTCGTCTTAAAAAAGTGTCCACATAGTGTGACATTTTGACAGCTGTCAAATTAGCCGTTTCGGATTTACTGTCGAAAAACGAAATCCGTCATTCTCGGTTTTTCGCCGATATTTCCAAAACCAATTATCCGATCGTAAATCTGAAGCCGGTTATCAAATGCACTAAGATTCCTCTAAAACTTTCCACATTTAACCTCTGCTGTGGGTATAATAGGTGCCGAGATCCCTGTATAGAGAAGCGAATCTGGGACACACTGTATGTTTCCATCTTATACTCGCATATTTATGTTGAACAGCGGTAAGTCTTAAATTCAATAAGTGTTGTGTAGAGTTGTTGGTAAAGCATCTGCTCGGTAATTCAGAGGTCGCGGGATTGATCCCCCAGTAGGAAGGATTTTTTCAAATTTTGTATTCAAAATAATATTTTTCTACTCTGTCTGAATGTCTTGTTTATCTATCTGAGTAAAAAAAGGGCAAATCTACGTTGATTATGGTATTCATGGTGATGAAATACCAAACTTGGACTTAATATGGACGTCCCTGGGACGTTCCATCTTGTAACATCGGACGTCCCCAGTACGTCCTGTGGATGTCTTCGACCGACACTGGACGTCTTCAGGACGTCTTGTACGTCCCAGGACGTCTTCGTGTTATTTGGGGTGCAATTACATTCGAACAAATATTTCCAGTGGTGTCACAGTGGGTGAATTTATCGATATCCATGGTGAATGTCTTTGTATACACCACCGGTTTTTCTGAGTTTCATATTTTTATTAGATTGAAATAACAACTTCTTCAACATCTGTGTGCATTTTGTCTTCAGCTTAGTTTTTGAGGAAACAATAGAAATTCGATTTGACTCCAAATTTTGATGTAGGTGTTTTCAAGACTTCCATCAAGATTACTCGATAACCCCGCAATTAGAATTATTGTGGAATTTTGGGACTTCCTCAGCCTCTAACCATACTGAATTTTGGCACCATGGAAGCTTATAAAGGGGGGTAATAAATAAAAACAATTGATACTTCAAACTTCAACATCTTCTATTTCAAAAACGGAGCAAGTTTGGAAACATGATCATATGAACTTTATTTGCTAGAATGTCACAAGGCAACACCCCTTGAATTTTCTCGGTGTTTATTTATTTATTTATTTATTTATTTATTGAAAATCAAATAGGATAACGACAGACCCCAAGGTCCAGATTGTTATCCACAATTATTACATAGTTTCATGGTGTACATATAAATTAATAACCCAAAAACTAAAATAAGTTTGAAAAATTTGATAATGAAGTAAATAAGATTTATCATTGAAATGATAACAATTTGCTGAATATTCTATGCACTGTGAGAATTGTATATGTATCTGATTTTTTTTTTGAAAACATTCAGTGAGGATTGAAAAATATCTACAGAAAACAACTTTCGATTGTACAGATTTTTCATTCTATGTAGTGGTGAATTTTTTTCCTGCGTTTGTATGACAAAATGATACAGAAAATAAAGTATTGTTAGGTCTGAGAAAACGTGAAGGGACATGAATTGAGATTTTTGACAATAGATCTGGAGCGTCAGATAAATTATTTAAAACTTTATACAAAAAAAATATATCAGATTGTTCTCGACGAGCCTCTAATGAATAGAACTGAAACTGTTCCCTAAGTCTACATGTGCCTGCCAAGTGATTATAAGTACCATTAACCTTGTAGTCCATAAATCTCAAAAATTTGTTTTGAATCAACTCTAATCTGTTCTTATGCACAGCATACTGAGGATTCCACACAACCGTTGCGTAATTGAGTCTGCTGTAGACATAGGAATAAAATAATGCTTTTAATGCTTGAATGGAATTGAAGTTTTTACTTTGTCTCAATATGAATCCTAAGGTTTTGTTACTTTTCGTTACAACATAATCGATATGTTCTGAGAATGTCATCTTTCTGTCGAAAACGACACCAAGATCTTTGATTTTATCCACTTTCTTCAAAATGGTGTTATTGAAATTATAATCGTATGAGAATATATTGATATTTTTAGTAAACGAGATGATAAAACATTTGTTCAAATTAAGAAATATTTTATTTACGATACAATAACCATACAAGCGATCTAGGTCACGTTGAATTAAAAGGTTATCGACTGGACTTTTGACAGATGCAAATATTTTCAAATCGTCCGCAAAAAGTAGGAAATTTACAAGTTTCAAATGATGACGTGATGTCATTTAAATAAATCAGAAAAAGTAGGGGCCCTAAATGTGATCCTTGTGGCACACCTGAAGTGACAATATAAGAATTAGATTGATATCCATTAGCTATAACAATTTGTGACCGATTAAATATATATGAAGCAAACCAACGGAGCAGATCACCGTGTACACCAATCTCAGACAATTTTGACATCAATATGTTGTGATTAATTTTGTCGAAAGCTTTGCTGAAATCCGTGTACACGGCATCCACTTGGGTTTGGCAATCCATTGCAGATAAAATAAATTCATTGTATAACGTGAGGTTAGTTTCAATGGACCTTTTCGGAATGAAACCATGTTGTTCAGGAATGATACATTCTTTAAATTTATAAATTAGCATTTTGTGTACAATTAGTTCAAGTAATTTACTTAGTATATTTATTTTGCAAATCGGTCGGTAATTACTTATGGAACATTTTTCACCATTTTTGAAAATTGGAACTACGTATGCCTCTTTCCATTTTTTCGGAAATGTGCATTCGTCAAAGGATCTGTTGAATATAATAGTAAGGGAAACATATAAACTGGATGCACAGTTTTTGATAAAAAATGATGGAATACCATCAGGACCACAGCCTTTATTTTCATCGAGCTTGCAAAGAATGTCGTGAACTTCATTTTCTGTGACGCAGATTTTGTTAATCAGGCACTTGTCTGTTTTCGAAAAGACTTGTGATGTTCGATCGTAAGGTTGAAATACACTTCTGAAAAATTTTGAGAAAAGGTCACAAACTGCAGCACCGTCTGCGGATTGATCATCTAGTTTCATTGAATTGGGTAGACTATCATTTCTATTTTTTGCGGATACGAATTGCCAAAATTTTTTTGTATTATTTGGTATATCGTTTTGGACAGTATTGATAAAATTTTTGTAGTCTTTATTTATCATTTGCTTGGTTCTGCGTCGTAATTGACGAAACAACAAGTAATCTGCTGGAGAATTCAAAGATTTCCATTTTTTATGGGCTTTATTTTTTTTCTGTTATTAATTTTAGTGTATTTTGGGTGAAGTACGATGGAAAATCACTGAAAACTCTTTTTTTGGGTATGAATTTTTCAATGAGATTATAAATTTTTTCATAGAATACTTCTATGCAATCATCCACGGTTGAAATCCTCTGAAAGATATCAAGCCAATCGATGTTAGAGATTTCAAAATTTAAAGCATCGTAATTACCTTTCCTGTAATTGTTAAGAGATTTTATGTTTGACTTAAGTTTTTTCAGCACAGACAGTTTTAGGTTGAATTCTATACTCACATGATGAGGGTCTTCTTTCACTAGAGGCTCGCCGTGTTGAAGTTTATCAATTACTAATTTGTTACATAAAATAAGATCTAGTATTCTGTTGTTGACATTTTTTAGATTGTTGAACTGTGAGAGACCATGAAAGCATAGCATATCATTTAGTTCTATAAATTTTTGTTCCACCACAGTGGGAATTAAGAATGAGCAGTTTGGTTTAGGTTCCCAAGAAGTATGCGGCATATTGAAATCCCCACAAATTAGGACTACATCATCGGATATCTCATGGAATATTCTGTAGAGGTTGTTCGTAAAACAAACTAGGGCGTTATCATCTCCGGGGGGCAGGTATACACAACATATATGAATTTTGCTACTATTTGGTTTATAAAAAGTTATCCATATATCTTCGGTTTCCGTTTGCCACTCAGGGTGTTCCACCACTTGCAGCGCACCCCGAGTCGCGATTAAAGCACCTCCACCATCACTTTTTACACTTGTGGAACTCTCACGATCTCTGCGGTACACGGAAAATTTATCATCGAATATTTCACTAGTTGTCACCCCACTATTTAGCCACGTTTCTGTTAGGCATATGATATCATAGTCACATATGAGGGTGTTTAGTTTGAATTCATGTGTCTTTGATCGAACACCTCTGAGATTTTGGTAGAAACACGTTAATTGTGTGAAGATGGTTATTTTTCACAGGATGGAGTCAATGATAATTTCGCAAATTCAAAGTGATTTCAAGTCGTCCTCGCAGTCGATTCGTTTTACGTTGGATCCTTCATCTTTTCTTATCAATATGCTGCCGTTTTTAAATCTCTTGTTTTTTTGTACAGTGATTTGTTACCAGGAGACAAGTGTTCGACGATGAATAAGTTGTTAGAAATTCCTTCAATATTTATTATGCGACTAGTAGAGGCCATCCTTTTAACCTTTGCAGCAGATAAAATATCATCACGTATTTCATATATTTGACGACGATATTTTTTTTTGGCTTGTTCGAGCTGAAGGATGCTACTCTATGGGCGGAGTCTATCATGCTTGAAGTAATTTGTATTCCTAAAGACTTGTGTATGGTGTCGATGATCTTATAGATATCTTCATTTTTCTTATCTGGTACCCCTTGTATCTCGATATTATTCATGCGAGAAAATTGCTCAAGATCACTGACTTTTTTGTTCAATGATTGTACATTTTTTGTTAAGTATTGATTGTCGGTCTTCAGTTTTTCAATGTTCTTGATTTGATCATTGAAACTTTTAAGAGTAGATTCAAAATCAGATATCTTATCGGTACAAAAAGTTATCGATTTAATCAGGTCTGCTTGCGTTCCGCGGAGCTCCTTCACTTCGCATCTTATGTCTTGCATACAATTCAAAATTTGTTGTTGCATCTTTGATTCAATAGTAGTTCCTGGAGGTGTTATTATTATACACTCTGTATAGAAGAGGCCCAGAAAGTATGATTGTTCAAAATCTTCCTGTATATCATTACTGGAAACAGTCATCTAAAATCTGATGAGCCCATCTTGAGTTTCATATGCAAGGTTATATCGTGAATAACAACCGGTAAACATGGCAGTCTTTACCAAAATAGAATGCAATGTACAGTTATTATTTCCTTTTTTCCAACTAAATATGTGTGTATCCATTTTGAGTAAGTAATCGATTTTCAATTAAAACTGTATGGTTATGGTTCAAATACACATGACTGAAAACAACCTGCTGCACGAGTTTATGCTGAAAACAAACAACAAATGACAGTTCAAAGTAGTGAAAAAAGTCATCAGGGAAATATTTAATTATAAACTCGAGTTTGACAAATAACCAGGGATAATCCGTAGACGGTTCGATGAAAACAGCACTATTTCACTGGGTAGAATTCTTCTGGAATTGGTCTACTCCTGAAAATGAGAATCAAAATGATTTATTATTTCTTGAGATAGAACGAAAGAACGTTAGGTATAGTCTATCCAAAGTCAATTGAAGTTCCTTTTGAAGTGAATGCAGTCGCGGCTCGAAACGCTTCAATTGACTTTGGATATACCATATCTATGTCTCATATGAATCCTTTCTAGAAAGATGACTTGAGAGCAGCTAATCAAATTTCGTTTCAAATTGTTCAGGGAAGTAGATCAGGAAAATAATATCTCATCAATTTAGATGGAAATTCAGTAGATCAATTTGATTGTATAACGACATTTATACAGGTTGTTTCAAAATTCAGTGCCAAGATTTCATTATTCTTCAGGTCGAAATAAGACTTTTTTTCAACATAAATATGTGACTGCAAGCGCTTCGTTATTGATTCACGAAGCTTTGAAGTTCCTAGATTTTTCATTTTACAACAGCTCTTTAAAAAATAGCCAAGGATCGTTACACGAAAAAAAAAGGAATTGTTGAATCAAGCGAAATTTGATTGAATGAAGCAAATAGCACGAATACAACGAAACAACTGAAAGTAACTTCTATTTATTTTGTTCGAATGACAAATCATTTTGAATTTTATGAAATAGATCAGATATCATAGTATTCCATCGGAACAGGTATAATGGGATACTTGGTATATTGATACATCTATATCAATATATTTTCTTAGATAAGAGCTTCATAATCATTGAGATATAGATAATAATGATAACAATAATAATAATAATAATAATATAAGTTTATTCTAAAACGTTCACAAAATATACATTGGAACATACAGATAGGTATTTTGTGGGTATTTTGAATAAACTGGAAAAAACCTTATGAAGTGAACCTTGTAGTGAGGATAAGAAAATAAATGTACATAGGTCAATAAATATTCAACAATATTGAATTATCACAAGGGAAAAATTGTTTCATTAAGAAATGAGACATCATGGTATTTAATTCATATATAGTGTACTGATCATTTCATTCAATTCACATAATTAATTATATTCATTTGAACTTATTCACGAACATTATTTAGATGTTTCTAATTATATTATTGAATGTTATTTCAAGAGATAAAATCATTTTTAGGGGAGTCTAATATCCAGTTTTTTATTTTTATCGTATTGGATTGTAGTGATTTTGTTTTTATGATTTCATTTGGAATCTTATTATATAGATAAGAAATTGAAAATTTATAATTTTTACGTCTAATTGACGTGCTCGTTTCATATCTCAATGTTATGTTATTTTTATTTCTTATGTCTTATGTTCTTTGATGAATGTCCTTTTTATTTTTGAAAATATGAAATAGTAAATTGTATATATAAAGTTGATTCATATCCTTCTCCTTAGATTCCTTATATAGAAGTTCAGTTGGAAACAAATAATCTTTTCCATAAATGATTTTCAAAATCAATTTTTGTGCAACATAAGAAAAGAATTAGTAATTCTGAAGTGAGTAATCAGTGAAAAAAAGTCTGTACATGCAAAAATACGAAGATAATATGATATATATAGGCTATGATAAACGCTGCATCGTAAGTAATGTACAGTCGCATTAAAAAAAAACGTACAAGTATATTACAGAGAGAAATTAACGTCATCCTATTCTGCATTGTTCACCAAATGTTGACAGTATAGTTGTCATAGGTTCTCGAAAACACAAAGCATTGGCTGAGCCAGTTTTACACAACTAGAACTAGGATCCCGAAATCCTCTCTTTTCAATACTTTTACGTTTTTTTATTGAATACGCCTGTATCAAACAATAGTATATAAAGAATGATGTATGAGAAATAATTATATGTATTACAAGATTATTTGTGTTATGGATAATAGGGCAGCTATACAGTGTGGGGACTGGAATAAATTCGTTAGCGGGGAGGTGAATATTTTTTCTAAAAATTTCCGACGAACGTGAACGGTTTAATATATATACATACCTTTTGCAAGCAATTTCGAGAATATACCCCTCCAGGGGCATCTGACATCATCGTCAACATAATTTTTTCGAATGTAATCCTATGGCTTGTGACCCCTCATCAGAACGCTGTTGGAAAGAGGAATCCAGTGTACTAGTCAAATTTGAGAGGTATATCATTTTCAAATTCGATTTATTTTCAATGTATCAATCGCTCAGAATGTGTGTTGAACAATTGATGGTAATGCCACAACTGCTATTTGCTATTGTATTCAATACGTGTTTTTATTGAGCCGTATAAAGAAAATCAGTTCGTTTGATGTATTTACAAACTGGTGGAAATGCCCCATATCACTGTTACTGGAGGTCGAAGTTTAGATACAAACCTTGAAAATATATTGAACTCCAGAATGATATTTTGATTTTATGCGACACCCAAACGTACTGCAAACTGAAATAAGATCAATACAATATGGATTCCTCTTTCAACCAGCTTTCCAATGAGGGATCGCAATGCCATAGGGTTGCATTTGAAAAAAACATGTTGGGGTTGATTCTAGCTACTCCTGATTACCCATATTGCTCGCCAAATGCAGGTAAATACATTTAAAGGTTGATATGTCTCGCGAATTTTCAGAAAAATCATTCATTTCTCCAGTAGCGAATTGATTCCAGTCAAAGTATCTACCCCCAGCAGTATATCATACAATATTGGAGGTCAAATATGAATGCATGTGTTATTTGAAACTATTGAAACTCAATGCTTCGATGTGAGTGAGTAGTATGTGAAAAAGATTTACATTGAGAGAGTTTCTACTTGATTTTTGTAGAAATATGATAACTTACTATTGAAAGCACAAGGAGCTGTACAATTTGCGCAATCATCATCACTGTCTTCTTTCTTTACAATTTTTTCAACAATATTATCGAATTTTTCTGAACAACATTGTTCGATAGCTCCTTCACAACACGAGTCACAAGAAGGAACAGACTTTCGACTAGTAGATTGCCTTTCACTTTTAATCTTCCTGACATCCATGATAGTTTCTATTTGTCTCGCATCCATAATTTTATTGCAAACACCATCACATGGAATACACTGACCCGAAAGGGGATTGTCCTCGGGCAAAATGTATCTAGATTTGATCACGTCCATACAATTACATTTAGAGGATGTGCAGGCGACAGGTTCATTTTCTTGACTGATAGTCTTCTCCATTTTCTGGAGGGAGCATAAGACTTCTGTTGCTAATTTGTCTCCCGCAGTAGAAGTTTGCAGATTGTCACCACTATCAGTGAGAAATTTGATCTTATTCATGACAGTGTTCAGTAAGTTGGTTATTGCCAATTTCAAATTATTATTATCGGAGATAACTTTTTCAACAAACTGTTTCAAATCTGCAACCTGGTCGGATAGTTCCTCGTTTTTACATTGCAAGCATTTAACTTCATCGTTATTTCCGCGCTTTTTATTTTCATCGACAGGAGGAGTCTGGTTAGTAGTATTAGCAATTTTTGTTTGATAAGTTGAACTCTTTCTTCTTTCATCAACGCCTTCAGACTGATCGGTTACTAATGATTTTATTTCTTGTGAAACTTCCTTCAATTTCAAGAATTCTTCTCGGCTTATATTAGGCTGCTTAAAGAAACCTCGCAATACTTCGAACTGTCTCGTTATTTTCTCGAGTTCAACGTCTTTTTCTCTACTCTCTTTCAGCAAATTATTGTATTCGTCTTGTAATCGTGCTATTTTATCTTCAATCTTTTTCTGTTCAGTGTTCTTGTTGAGTAATCGAGAATTTTCTTCCTCTAGGTCTTCGCTTCTTCTTCTAGTCTTAGAAATCTCCTCTTCCAGTAAGTTCTTATCTGTTTTGTGGGTTTCAGATTCGCATGTCTGTTCTTCTAGATTTCTTCGTAAAAATTCCAAATCCTTCTTCAATCTCTCATTCTCCTGGTGTATCAACTTAATTTCGTCTTCACAGTCTTCTAAAATTTTGTTGCTATTGTCAATGCATTCTTCTAGGTTGACTATTATGCATTGCTTATTGTTCAGCTCTTCTTCCAGATATTTTATCCTGTCCTTCAACTCCTCATTTCCTTTCTCGATTTCTCGGATGTCACAGTTCTTCTCTGGATTCATACAATCACAATTGTTAACCATCAACTTATATTCTTCGATAGAATTTTTCAAATCGTCAATTTCTTTTGCTTGAGCAATGTTTACATTTTTCAAATTGAGTATGTCGCTATCGAGGTGCTCTTTTTGCAAATCATCTGCATTCAGGGATGTCTGGATTTTATCCATTTCATAACAGCAGTTCTCAAGGCGTTTCTGTTTCTTTTTATCTTGTTCCTCTAATAGTTCAATTCTCTTTTCTAAAATTAACACTTTCTTTTCCGTATCATTGGATGCATCTATCAGTGCACTCTCTAGTTCATGGAGTTTTGTCTCGAGCATTTCATTTTCTTGTTCCAGTCTCGCTTTTTCTGCTTTCAAATTTTCAATGGCCAAATTCTTTCCTCCTGACTGCTCAGATTCATCTAAATAACTAGACATATCGGATTTTCTTCTCGTGAGTCTGTCGATTTCGGTTTTGAGTTGTTTGATTACATCATCTTTCTCTGTTGCAGAGTGAGAAAATTCCTGTAGCATTTTACTCTGCCGTTGATTGCTTTCCTGATTACTTCTCTGTAACTTGGAATTCTCTTTTTCAGTAGCAGTCAGATCATTAGTCAAGGTCTCTAATTTCTGTCGATAAAATTTATTTTCTTCTTCGTATTCCGCTATTTCAAGCTTGGCTTCATCGAGATCATGTTGTAGAGAAATAATTTTTTCTTTGAGCCTCTTCAGTGCATCATCATATTCTTCAATGTTTGCTATTTTCGTTGGTGTTGAACTTACTGATCGCAAATTTTGGCTCCGCCGTATTTCGCTTGGATGATCAGAGTTTTGACTCAGATTTTCCTGAGCTGCAGTAGTGAGTACAGTGGGAGTTTTCAAATAGGGAGAGTAAGCGAGTGTACAAGAATGTTTAGTATAATGGTGAATTGGGCCAGATATGCGGGTGACTTTCAAACTTGGTCTTTGTGTTCCTTCTATTGATTTCCGAGTTCCAACAGTCTCCTCACCACGTTCAGTACTATTGATATCTATGGGTTCGAGGCAATTATTATTTCGACTATTCCGTTCTACTGAAACAGATGGAGATTGTGGAATTTGCAAATGGTATTCAGTTATGTAATTTTCATTTTTGCCCTTCTCTTCAACATCTTCCAATACAGGTGTAGTCGTTATTGGTGTATACTGGGAAAATCGACTGCAGCTACCAGATTTCTGACTTCTTCGATCATCAATTTCTTTCTTGTATATGCTCACTTTATTTTCACTCTCTTCTAGATCGCTCTGTACTTTCTTCAGGTCATCATTGAGTTTATCCTTCGCTTTGAGATTCGATTTGTTCTCATCAGTAACTATTGCTGGTGTATCTCGTAGATTGACATTAGTCAATTCGAGATGACACAGTTTTTCTTCCAAATCACATTTACATTGGTTGTGGTGCTCCTTCAATTGGTCCAGCTCATGTTGTAGCTGCTCATTCATTTGTTTCAATTGTTTCAAGTCAGAATTGCCCAATAGATATCTTAACTTCTTCGCCTCCTCCAGTAGTCTATCTCTTTCACCTAACAACATACTGTAAGAGTGCTCATGTTCATCTAGTAATGGCGGCTCATTTATACTTTTGCTATTTGCAATATCATTTTCGAGTTGCTCTATTTTTTTGAGATGTCTAACTATTTCTTCAAGCAAGGAATCGTTGGTTTGTTTCAGTTCCTCCAGTTCAGTATTATCATTCTCTGAAAACCTACTAACAATTTCCTGCTGTAGTTGCTCTGACATCCTCTTATATTTTCCCAATTCATCATGCAGTTGCTCTTTCTCGTCATCATGTTTTTCTATAATGTCATCCTTCCGTTCATTATCTGATTTATAGGTATCTATGACTTTTTTGAGTTTTATGTTTTCTTGATGATATCTTTCTTTTTCCACTTTTAATTCCTCTGTATCTAGGGAAGGTTTTTGATTATTGATCAGTTTATCTTTCAGTTTCGCTATTTCTTCATCTTTATCATTCATTGCTTGTATACATCTGTCTCTTTCGCAACATATTTTTTCTATATGAGTTGATAAACTCCCAATGTCGAGATGGTTTTTCTCCAGAACTTCAAGACACTTGGAGAGATGCTCTTGTTTGGCAGTTAGGTTTTCGCGAATATTTTTGTTTTCCTGTCGCAATTTTTCAACTTCGACTCTGAGATTGTCTATATTATCGATTGAATCATCTATCAACTCTGAAGTTCCTACACTGGTATGATTAGCCTGACAAGATTTATTGGCACAATCTTCGTATTTTGTGTTTTTTAAGTCTTCCAGAAAATTGGACAACAATAACTTGAGCGAGTGGTTCTGAGTTTGCATGATATTTTCGATATGGGTGAAATCGTCGATAGCATTCTGTTGTCCATTTCTAAGGGCTGAAAATGAATATATATTATTCTACGGATGATAAATCGGAAAGGTACATCACTCTTTTTTGTTCAGTCCAAGTTGCTTCTGTAGAGTTTGGAGGGTATCGAGTTGCGTGGATAGTGTTTTCTTCTCTTCCAATAATCTTCTGTTTTCTGCTTCTATCTACCAATGAATATTTTAGAATACAAAATGGGTCGTTCAGATTGACAATGAAAATGTTGATTAGATACACATGGATGAAAACCCAAAGTCATCTCCACAACATTCATTAGAATCAATCTCAAAGGAACATATGTATCGGGCTTATATAAGCCCATCATCAGCCAATAGAAAATATTATGAAGAAAGTAGGCATACGAATAGTATAGTTGATAATGAAGCAAACAAGGCAAAATGGTCCATGATTGTCACTGTAAAATAATATAATTTTGTTGTTTAAAGATCGTGTATATATTTTACAAGGGCCCACGTGCCCTTGAATTACCGGTGATAATTAAACTTTGAAAAATCAAACTAAAAGTTTGATGAGGTATCAATATTAACCTGTTGAATTAGATATTTTTCCGAACATTCCAATTCGGAATGTACAAGGTGTTGCGAAATTTGACCAGTAGGAGATGAGGGTCTTGGAACCTGCCCCTCCCCTCCACTTTTCTCCAGACCGCTTGACTTGGCCTTGCGGTAATAACACATCTACAATATCAAGATTGAATGAAGTATTATATACAGGGTGTTTGAGTTGAAAATCAATAGAAACAAATTAACAGGGTGACTCACATGTTGACCACCCCAATTTAGGTGGTTTTAAAAACGATCGATGACACGTGACATCCCGGTGCTTATCGAAAGCAATCGTTCAGGTTCAACTGAAATTCAACAGATGAGAAGCCAGGTCATCCGACTCATACGAGCAGGCTATCTGCAAGCTGATCATTCAATTCAATAGGAAGTGTTTGAGCTGAATATGAATTTGAAAAATATACAGGGTGACTAACGGATAGATCACCCCGCTTTAGATAGGAAAAACAAGATGGAAGAAAAAAATTCGCCCTATGCGAATATCAAAACAAGCCTCGACTCAAACTGATCTAAGTTAGTGGCAGAGCGTCAATATTTCGCCCTCGTCCAAAGATAATATCCGATGAACCAGTATGAAACTCATGTGGTGGTCACACTACAAGTATTCTAATTCACATGTTGAAATTCACACTGGTCCATAGGATATTATATTCAGAGGGAGGCGAATATTATGGAAAGTATTGACGCTTTGCCACTAACTCAGATCAGTTTGAATCGCGGCACGTTTGGATATTCGCAATCGCGAAAACTTCCCCTATTATTATTTCTCGTTTCACTAGTTATCACATGGCGGGAGAATGTTCGGAAAAATAGCAGCAAATCAATCGCAGTGCAGTGGATTTCGCTCAAAATGAGGGGTGGCTCAGGTGAATTTTTTAAATATACCATTTAATTGGTATCATATGGCATAATTCTTGACTTGTTATGAAATCGCGAAATCGAGTGCAAATTTCCGCACAGGATAGTGCAATTTTTCAATCATTTTGCTCAGGGCAGTGGATGGCACAGGTGCCGGTCGATAAACTATGATGTTTCTGCATGCTTTGGGACATATATCATTTTGATGATCGAAATTTGCAGCCTTTCCTTGGACTATATTATGCATACAAGAAGTAAGATTCGGCGAACCGAATTTCAATGTAGATATTGTTCATACTTTCTGGAATGAACCATTACCTATAGCCTACTCACATTAGACCAAGTCCTTTTGAGTCGGTTTATGAATACATTCAGAGAAGTGCACAAAAAATGGCCAGTGCTTGATCTTTTGAATTATTCTAGATCGGATTTCGAAAATTGGTGGGTAGCAAGTATACCAAATTGTTCTTTTATTGACAAAACAATTTTTGTTCAATCACTTCCGGACCCACCAGAAACGACTCTAATTTCCGATGTTTCAATATGGGACACCCTGTCTTTCATTCCATAATCGGTTAGGGATTATTATGACCAATTCAACGATACCGGGTTTGATAGGGTTAATTCAAACGACTACGAAGATATTATTATAGAACAAAAATTGGTTTGTCAATCAATCAATTTGGTATACTTGCTACTCACCAATTTTCAAATTCCGATCTCAAATGATTCAGAAGTTGCAGCACTGGCCGTTTATTGCGCACTTCTCTGTATATGAGGCAATTCAATGTTCGATATTTCGAGTATACAGGGTGGCCCACGGTCGATGGTACCTTAGACGTATACGGAAAACGGTACATTGAATTATCCTGAAAATTTGGTTACTCTAATAAGCGTTTGTGATCTAACGATTCAAAATATTTTCAGCGATGCAGCGTTGCCACTTTTACCAAAAAGTATAGCATCATCTTTGTTATTTCAAATGGAACACTCTGTATTTCATTGCGTTTTTAGATTCTTCTCGAAGAGCTAATTTCATCAATGTATCACACTTGGGGTCTAGCAGGAATTATTACAGAGATATAGGGTGTTCAAAATCGAGATTTTTCAATTTCAGGAATATTTTGTGTAGAAACTATTCATCATTAGTCAAAACGGCTAACATGTCCCCATATTAACTTTCGATTAACTATCTACCGACATTTACTTGGAAAAAATACAGGATGGTCCAAGATTCAGAATTTTGATCACCCTGTATCTGTTCCAATTAAATGTCAGTAGATAGTGAATCAAAAGTTAAGATAGGGACATGTACTATTTGAAATAACAAAGATGATGCTACTTTTTGGTAAAAGTGGCAACGCTGCTTCGCTGAAAATATTTTGAATCGTTAGATCACAAACGCTTATTAGAGTAATCAAATTTTCAGGATAATCCAATGTACCGTTTTCCGTATATGTCTAATGTACCATCGACCGTGGGCCACCCTGTATAGCTTGCAGTCTCATAGAAGCTACTCTAACTGGAAAACATGTGGATTTCACATACTTCATTTATCTTTCATAAAGAGCTATTTCTGTGATATGCCTATAAAATTTCAATCCGATACCTATATAATTTTCATTTTTCGAAAATTAACTGAACATAATGATGAAAACAATTCCAACACAACTCAGAAACATTGGTATTATCTTAACCAACATTATCATCATCACTTTGGTGCTAATGAATATCATTCGATAATTATTGGGTAATTTTGCACTTATCATGCAGAAACACTAATTTGATAATGAAAATGTGAACAAACCAAGCAAACCACTATTAGTTTATCAAGATATTTCACGAAAGAGTTCTGAATTTCACCTTTTTTATCCGCTTGTCTTGGAACTATTTGCCCTGTTTTTTTCGTCATTGGCCAATTTATTTATCACGTTGTACTTCAATGATGATTTGATTTTTCCATATTTACTATTTGGTGAATAATCACAGTTGAAAGGGACGGCCATTCGCCATTCTGCCATCAGCCATTCAATTATCAAGGGAAGGTCAAACATGCAAGAATTTACTTCCAACGTGGATAGGTAAATAGGGAAACAATATTTTTTTCTGACTATTTCACTCTTGATCTCGAGAACATATCAGAATCGACCATTTGCACGGTTTCTTCTGTATTCTAGCGATATTTTTTGTTTATCAAATTTTATCGGACTTGCTCTACCAATAGAGATGCCGAATTGACCCACACGTGACCAACAAACCTCGTTTATCAGCGATAAAATTTTGACATCGTGTCTGGTCAAGATTGCTTTGGATTCAAATCTGCCACAAGAGACAATAACCTAAGTACCTACTTCATTTTATTTACTTATAATTCGCGTTAGTGAGACATTTTGTACGAAAGGCGAGACAATTTCATTCTGGCTGGACGTTTCATGTGTAATTAAATAAGTTTGCATATTTGTTGACGGTCTGACACAACAATACTAGAATTCAAATTCCTTTTTAAAGTAATCTTCTTCAGTCACTCAAGTTATTGTAACTAATATAATTACCAGGTGATGTGGCTCAACTGATAGGGTTGTTGCGCGGTGATACGAAGGTCGGTGGTTCAAGCCCGTCGGCGACAAATATATATATATTTAATTATTTCATGTCACATGAATTCAATTCATTTTGTTCGAATTGGATATCAAATGTATACACTCTTCTGAGAGCAACCATCTCCAAGATAATGAAAAAAATACTGTTAATCAAAATTGTACATTCCACTTTGTGAACAACTATAAGTAGGTACCTAGTTAATTTCTAAAAGAGTAAATTCTGTATTTCATTACTATCATTATGTTCTTCTTCGCAGTTCGAGTTGGAATATACTTAAATTATGTTTCCTATTTCTTATATATATTGTTTTATTCAATCATGAAATAGTCATACGAATACAACTCGTGATACTATTTTTCCTGGAAATATTCGTCGATTGACATACTCCAGCTTGCTGCTCTAATTTCTAGGCAACAAGCTGTCGTAACAATCACCGAATATTTCCGGCAAAATATTATCACTTGTGGTATTATATATGAAAATTCATCACACAACTAGTTTCAGAATTTAATGTGGAAAAAAACATTGAAGATGGAAGAATAACATTCAGAATAATTTGTGAAACGTTATTCAAGAAAAATTTGTCTAGAGGTTTATGTTCTTTCAAAATCTGTTGACATTTGACATTCGTTTGACGTCTGAAATTGAATGTCTGTCAGCTGGTATGATTAATCAGCACATATGAAAAACTCACAAGAAAATCATATTTCTTGTTGATTTTCCTATATAAAATGGGTCATTGAAGTACACCTCGTCTTTAGTGAACATGTCGCAGTTGGATGGTATGAGCGCTCCTACTGCAGCGGTGATTAAGAGAGCTGACACTGTCCATGTGCGACATGTTCTGTGAAGGCGAATATACATCATGAGTATATATTATGAGTGTGTCCAATGACAAAATAGAAAGAGCAAGTAGCTGTAAATCAGTATATGCGTAACCAAATGAATGCGGAAAAAGAAGGTGAAATTTAGAACTTTTCCGTGAAATATTCAAAAAAATAGGGATTCAGCCACATTTTCATTATCGAATTCGTGTTTTTGGGATAGAAATACGTGAGTACCAAAAACAATATTTAAAAAAGGTCAAACTGCATTTATCATGCGATGTTTTTCTTGTCGAAAATTTTGTTTGGCAATTACGTATTTTTGTCTGAAAAACACGAATTTGATAATGAAAATGTGAACAAACCACTATTTATCGAGATATTTCAAGAAAGAGTTCGGGACCCCGCACTAAACTATAGGGAAAATGGCTCTCGATGAAAATCGCTGAATTTTTGGTATGTTGCAGACTTTGATATACTGAACAGATATTCCATTGAACGAACCTCAAAAAATTGACAGTTTTTCCGATATAGACCTCCAAATGTCATTTTTTTGACAAAAAAAAGTATCTGAAAATGGTTGAATTTTTGGCATGATGTAGATAGGAATGAACTGATGAAAAAATCCAATGGACCTAACCTCCAAAAATTGACAGTTTTCTCGATATTGACCTCTAAGTGTAATTTTTTCAGGTAAAAAAATATCAATGAAAATGACTGAATTTCTGGTATGTTGAAGATAGTAATGAACTGATAAAAAAATCCAATTGACCTAACCTCAAAAAATTTACAGTTTCTCGATATTGACCTCCAAGTGTATGTACGTATGGAAAATAAGATATAATAATAATAATAATAATAATATGTTTATTTTACACACAAGTTAAGATACAAAAAAATTGAGCATATAAACATAGGTGGATCACAGAAGTGTATGGTAGCTGTGAGCTACCATACTACTTGTACGTGATTTGAACAATGGAACAATAATCAATAGACAAAGTTGCTGTTGTCGAATTAGTATTTGGCCTTTCATCTTTCTGAAAACAAATCTTCTTCAAATGATACATGCACAGATGAAGAAAACCGAAGAGGGGATGTAATTAAATGAATATTATTCAAAATATGGTTATAATCTTTCCGAATTCAATGGGGTTGTAGGTATACACTCTAGTCGAATTAATGCCATATATCTATTTCATTTTGATCATTTCATCTATCATAAAATTCGATACACCCCAAATATATTTTTTTAATAATCAAAATTATCGCCTCTCATCAACACTATAATCTATAATATAGCCGCCGATGACGTGACATTGACATACCGATACCGATAAGCACTTTTAGATTTTTATTGCTCAACAACCAATGAGAATATTTCCAAATTCTTCATAGAATTAAGGATTTATTTCCACCGTAGGAGTGGAGTGTTGTGTACTGAAGTATACACAATACATAAATCGTATAGTATAATTGCAATGGATTGATCGCGGTATATGACATCATCACGCGTTGTCCCACAATTTTCATGTTATGAAATATCGTGAATTTCAATTATTATTTACGATATGTAGAGATCTGAAGAGAGAACGGTCTGCGACAGTGAACGAAAAATTTCTATATTTTGAGGTTATAGGTCAATTGGATTTTTTCATCAGTTCATTCCTTTCTACAACATATACCAGAAATTCAGCCATTTCCAGAGATTTTTTTTCTTGAAAAAATTTCATTTGGAGGTCAATATCAAGAAAACTGTCAATTTTTGGAGGTTAGGTCAATTGGATTTTTTCATCAGTTAATTCCTATCTACAACATACCAAAAATTCAAACATTTTCAAATACTTTTTTTCTCGAAACAATGACATTTGGAGGTCAATATCGAAAAAACTGTTAGGTTAGTTCAATGGAAGATCTGTTCAGTATATAAAAGTCTGGAACATACCAAAAATTCAGCGATTTTCATCGAGAGCCATTTTCCCTATAGTTTAGTGCGGGGTCCTTTCGCCTTCTTTTTCCCCTTGTGTTGGATGCATTCACAGCAACTTGCTCTTCCTATTTTGTCATTGGACACTTTATATACTCATGATGTACATCAATGACACATTTTTATATAAAAAATTCAACAGGAAATATGATTTTCGAGACGTTTTCCATATTTTGTGAACAAGCATACCAGATGACGCCCATTTAATCAAGAGTCAATCCAAATACGAGTCAAATGTCAACTTATTGTTTTGAATGACATCACACACGCCATTATTTTGAATGATATTCTTCCTTTTTCCCCCTAAATATGGATAAAAGAAGGGCAAATTCTTCTAAATGCGCTCCAGCAGACATTCGGAAAAGTAAGTGAAATTTGTGACTTTATAATATCTTAGTAAATAATGGTTTGTTCACATTTTCATTATCAAATTCGTGTTTTTTCAGACAAGAATGCGTAAGTAGGTACCATACAAATTTAACGAAAAAAAAACCATCGCATGATAAATGCAGTTTTACCAAAAAAAAAAACCATCGCATGATGAGTGCAAAATTACCGATCACTGTTTTGAGCCTTACCTTCCTATAAATTTCCTTCAAACTACTATAATCGTGTACCGTGGAACAATGAATGAATCGGAGCTTCTCATAATCGTCAATGGAACTTTTGTATAAATTTTGAATCTTTTGTATCTCGCGTTGAAGCATTTCAATGAGAACATCTCTCGACGAAACGGTCTGTTCATTTTCTTTGAGTTTCCTTTTGAATACTTCACAATCTAGGCAATCAAATTGTATATTCGAAGAACAGGGAACCTGAAATGAGATTCAATCAGCTTAATAACACTATAATATACATTGATTTGTGCTTTACCTTACTTTTATCGTTGTTACATGCTGGTGGAATTTGTTTATTCGTACAACTATTTTCTAGCACCATTTTGATAGAATTTTGTATTGTGGTATTCCATACTTTATTGTTGACTAAACTAGTTGGGAATGATTCGTTCACCTCATTATTTCGAAATTTATAATCAAATTCATTGATATATTGACATTACAGTATTTCTGACAACTGTTTTGTACCATAATGTCACAGAACAAGTACAGTCGGGTGCAAAGAACATGTCGCCGTTCTTATTGCTGAAGTGCCTAGATGTGCTCTCACGACATGTTCATTTCATCTAGCTGTACCTGTAGTAGAGAAGTAAATGGTCATCAAATGAGGAATGTTGGTTGAATCCTGGAATGGTTATTTTGCTGTTCAAGGTCCAAACTAAGATAATCTGGCACTTCTACTATTTATTTTCATGACATACAGGGTGAGACAATAGTGCGTCCTAGTTTGTCGCTGAGGACATATTGGAAGTAAAAAATTGGTGTGATGCGAATAAATTATTATTCAATATTTCTAAAACATGTATTTTGACGTTCAAGTGCACTGTTGATGATACATTTTTGGGAAACTGAAGAACTTGTACTCAATCATCGGCTAAGTTTTCAGGACTCTATGTTGGATGACAGTCTCTCATTCAACACCCACATTACAAATTTATGCAAAAAATTATCTTCTGGTAGTTCTGCAGTAGGAGTCATCTCATCTGAATTGAATATATCTGCAGCAAGATCATCTATTTTGCCCTGATTGACTCAATTTTGAGATATGGAGTTTGTTTTTGGGGGAATAGTCCTCAATTTCTATTGAACTCTATGTTCATTTTACAAAAGAGTGCGGTGAGATTCCTTAGTAAAGCTAAATCCAGAGAACCATGTCAACCTTTATTTGTGGCATAGAAAATACTGACATTGACTTGCATCTTTATTCTAGAGAGTGTTTGTATGATCCACAAAAAAATATACCAAGAACATTCATTCAATGTTGGTATACCACACAAGGGATGTTGACTGTACGGTTTCCCTACTAATTCCTAGAAGTACATTGATGAAATAATCAATTATTTATAATGCCAAAATAGCTCATTATTTGCGAGTGGAATACTATACTTTGTCCACGACTTCTATTATCTTTGATGTATGAATTTATTTTCAACAACTGTTTCATCCCAACTCGACATAAAAAAATGTAAAAATTGAAGTTCCCTGTTAATATCAATTATTTGTCCACGACGTTGTACTTCCTCAAGCAAAACGATAGTGATTTTTCACATTAGTGAATAGTAGCGGTGAATAACCCTTATTCACTGGTCTAAAGTTCCATATATTGTTATATTGCGTACCCTAGGAACTATAGACCAGTGAATATTATGGTTATTCACTGCTATTATTCACTGTTGTGAAACATGGCCACCGTTTTGCTTGAGGAAGTAAATGTATTATGAATATTTTATACAGCAGTCGTGGATAAGGCCTAATATACCTTGCAAGAATTTCATGAAGACGCATTTAATTGAGCTTGTCATTTTTTATAATTCGTTCAATATCCTCTGTGACTTTTACTAGTATAGCTTCTACTTAGATGTTTTGTGCATATTTCACGTGATTTCATAGTTTCAATATTAGTTAAGTACTTTTAGGTACAATAAAGATTTTCTTCTTCTTTTATAGCTCAATTGCTCGAGTTCTATGATAGCTAAAAACATGATTCAAAAACTAATATGAATGATCTGACAACAAGATTCATAAGTACCAGCGTGCACCAAAAAATCTAGAGACTCTGGGGCATTTTTCTATATGGATTACCCTGTTTATTCGCACATTTTGTGGAGCATAACTGTTACTTCCATCATAGATTAACGACTCCCCCTTCCATCCACCCCTTCAATATCATTGACTATATCTCACGACATCGTTTTCGAACGCAATGGGTTAAACCACGTTAAACGCTTGTATACGGAGATGATTACATGTCGGAACGCAGTTCCCTAATAGCGCACAACGTCCTAGGGACGTCCCTATTTCGTACAATTCACGACCGAATGTCCCGAACCAAAAATAAGTGTCCTTGGGACGTCCCATCCCGTACATCTCCTGCAATGTCCGAGCAAGGACGTCCACGGAATGTCCCAGCTGGTACATCATTTCAAATGTCCAAGAAATAGCATCCCTTAGGCGTCCCACGTGGTACATTTTGTAGAATGTCCATGCAAGGACGTCCTTGGCATGCCCCTGATGGGATATGATTTTGAACGTTCCTTTAGGGACATCCATCGGATGTCCCGAGTAATACATATTCTGGCATGACTTCAGATCTTATATAATGTTCCTTCTAGACAACCATGAAATGTCCAGGATGGTAGATTCCTTCAAATATCTCTGCACAGACGCCCTTAATATTTCCAGGATCGTATAACAATCGAAATGTCCCTTAGGGATATCCGTCGGATGTCCCAATTGGTACATGAACTGTACTCTTTCAATGTCCCAGAAATAATGTCCTATGGACGTCCCAGTCGGTACTTTCAATATGTTGTCCCTGTGAGGACGTCAACTTACACCTCGCCGACAAATGATTGCTATACTATAAGTACTCTTCGTCAATGTCCTTCACGTAAGTCCATTGGACATCCTTGGGAAACTTTTTGGGGATTTTCTACGGACCATCAACTCAACTGGATGTCCTAATCAGTTATGCAAGATCTGGTCCTAGAGGGACTCAGGAAAATTCAAATTCAAGAATGATTCTCACGTCCCTGGGACATCCTATGGATAACCAATTGACATCCCTCAGCGTTGCTGATAGGTTGTCCTATGGATGTCCTAAAGATGTCCTCTGTAGTGCTTGATGAGGAATACTGTAGAATTTGGGTATTTGATAGTTGTCCCAGGGACATCCCTCAAGGACGTCCCTAGTTGGTCCCCAAGTGGGACATTTGTGCGTCCCACAGACGTCCAATGGACGTCCACGGTACCTGAATGTCCCGACAGGACGTCCTAAGGATATCCATGGGACATATAAGTGTGTTATTAGGGTTGACTATAGCTCGAAGGGGGTGCATTTTAGTGCACATCATTATATGAATAGAAAGAATTTTATCTTGATCCAGATAGAACGTACTTAAGATATTTGAATTTCTGTTTATTGAATAGGTAGTATTATCTTATATTCCCCTTTTCTCCAAAACCAGTTGTGTGATTCTAACAAAAAAATGTAACAGCTTGAATTTGAAGACGCAGGGTATAACATGAAGTTTTAGTCGTATTGTAGCCATCTAGTGGCAGAGCTCTAAGGTAGGATCAAGAGATCGCGACACACACTGTTTGGCGCTGCCATCTATAGTCACACGTACAGACCCTTACGTTATGAGATCTAGCAGTAAGCTCAGATTTGAATCAGTTATTTAATTTCCGTTATTTCGTTTCTTCTTTGTTCCTATTCCAATATTGGTACTTGTTGATATGTGATATCATTTGATTATTTTTTAATATTTTTTTCTATATTTTGTTATTGGTACCAAATGATGCACATATAATTAATTGAAACCAACCTAAATTACGTATTGCTTTTCCTTTTTCCTGAATATTGGAGATTGGACCCAGCCCCTGTGAATATATTATAATATAATTATAAATTGAAATAGATTTGAATGAAATGTCTATTTATTTATTTAACAAAATCCATGTGTCCTGACAACCATCATGACATCAAAGATTAATATTATATAATTCTATACAGGATACTCTACATCCCCCTCCTTCGCAAAGTGAAATATTATATGATTATTATAGATCCAATTTCTGAGGAGGTTTGGACACTCTACCATATGAGGTGAGAGTTACTTTCTCAACGATGTTCTCCTCTGAACTTGTATCTTCACATTCATTCTTATCTATAGATACACTATCATGATCGCTATGGAGGTAGAAGGAAGGTATTCCTATTGGGTCAAAATTTGAGTATATAGAATTATTTCTTCAACATTTTTGTCTACATAATGCTGTTCTGATTCCAATTCTGAACTATCGTTACCCAAAATGTTGTTTTCATCATTCTTGCTGAGTTCAATAAAAAACTTAGTCTTCTTATTTTCAACTATTTAATTTTTCAAAGAAGATGATTGTTGTAGATTGTTTTAATGAATTAGTTTGATATACTTTGTATATAATTTGGAATTGAAGAAGAAGGCGTTGAGTTGTTTAGAAAAAGTGACATAAAATAAATAAAGATATAAAAGTCAGAAAATTTGGAAAATCATTTATTTTTGGAAGTAATAGAAATACTGAGTCTATTACATTTGGTCCTTCGCGTTCAAAAGACGAACTAGCACTGTGGACAGCAGTTTCGACAAATCGACAAAAGTTGACTTATGACCGACTCCTCCAGGAAAAGAGAAACAGCTGGAATAAATAGAAATCTTGACGAGAACTATTTGTGGCCCAAGAACTTTGGAGAACCTAGACATAATATGGATGACAATGCCAAAAAACCAGAAGGTGACATTCCTGATGGTAGAATCATCTCCGAAGCTCAAGTCATGGGCGACAACAGGTCATCTGTTTCCCGACATTCTATTCCAAATAGGACGAATACATCATCTAGACATTCTACACGTACTAAGTGTTCAAATACTTCTAAGGCAAGTGTCGATCTTCAACGTATGAAAGTTACGTTGGAAGCCGAAAAAGCCAAGCAGGTTTTGTTGAATGAAGCCTTGCAAGAGAAATTGAAATTAATCGAATTAGAAAAAGCCTATCGTGAAGCTGAGATTCTAGATCAGGACGAGCGACGATCTCGAATCAGTAGTCGACATACAGGCTGTTCCAGGCAGAGTGTGATAGATATTTGTCACCAGTCTGTAATAAATAAACAACCACCAAGACAAGCCGATGGAACATATGTGGCACAATGGATTGATCAGTGTCCTTCCATATACGAGGATCCTGTGATGATATCTTCTCGAGAGATGAACTATCTCGATGGACAAACGATTGCAGTACAGAAAAATCCAGGAAAATCATCGTCTTCAAGTACAAAAGAACCGATTATTCAAATGACGACAGATCATATAGACAAAATTTGCCAGATCATGAAAAGCAATTGTGACAACAGTAATCGTATTCCAGGACTTGGAAAACATATGAGCCTACCAATATTTGAAGGGAATCCTGAGGAATGGACACTTTTTTATGAACAATTCAAGAGAAGCACAAGAATTTATAATATATGTGACGAAGAGAACATGTTACGTATACAAAAGTGCCTTCGTGGTAGAGCTAGAGAAGCTGTGAATTCACTTCTGATTTCATCATCTAATGTTTCAAAAGTCATAGAAACACTAGAAGTAACATTTGGCCGTCCGGAGTTCATTATTTCCATGTTGGTTGAAAAAGTGCGGAAAGCTCCTCCACCCAGAGAAGGAAGATTCGAGACCTATTTACCCTTTTCGAATATCATTGAGAATTTAGTCACGACCATGGAACTATTCAATAATACTGGTCACATGAATAATCCTCAGTTGCTAAATGAAGTTATTGTGAAGCTACCACCATTTTTACGATTAGAATGGGCGAAGGCTTCCATGACAGGAAATAATTTATCATTGAAAGATTTTTCGGTATGGTACAGAAACATTGCCTTAGCTGCTTCAACGTGCACGAATGTAAATAGTCTAGAAAAAAAGCAAAATGAATCTGATCATTTCGAGGGAAGAAAGAAGCGGGAGAATGTATTTTCCACTAGGAAATTCCATGAAGAGAAGAAATCGATATGTCCATGCCAAAAAATGTATCACCCCGTAGAAGATTGTGATGTATTCAAGAAGATGACAGTTGACGACAGATGGGTCTATATAACGTCACATAAACTTTGCTTTTCGTGTCTAAAACCAGCACATAATGTATTCAAATGTAGAAGAAAACAGAAATGTGGGATACCAGGTTGTGAGAAATTCCATCACAAAATTCTACATAATCCTGGACGAGCTATCAACACCGATGTCGAGCCAGGACCATCGATGGTATCGAGTTCAACAGAGAATCACCAATTAGAAGTGATTCACCATATTCAACAGCACGAAGATAGAATTCTTCTACGTATTGCTCCTGTGAAGATACAAAATAATGATAAGCAAGTCTTGACTTTTGCATTATTCGATGAGGCAGCAACAACAACTTTAATAGATGCTAGAATCGCTGAAGATCTTCAACTACATGGACCTGTAGAACCTTTTTGTTACCAGTGGTTAAACGAGGTTAGTCGAAGTGAGGATGATTCACGAAGAGTTTCATTTTACATCTCTGGGACTGAAGAAACTTCGAAAACATTCAAAATAGCTGGAGCAAGAACAGTTAGAGATTTATGTTTACCAAGACAAACCATTGATGTCGAAAATTTGTCGAAGTCTTACCCCTATTTGAAGCAAGCAACAGTATCTTCCTTTAAAGATGCACAACCAATGATTTTACTCGGACAAGACCAATGTGCTTTGACAATAGCAAGGAAGTTCTATCATGGTACTTGGAATACCCCATTTGTATCCAAGACATTACTGGGTTGGGTTATCCACGGGAAGAGTGAACAGCCAAGAAAACTAGACAGATCCCTAATTTTTCATTTATGTTGCAAATCTCAAGAAGAAGTTGACGACGAAATCCATAACCTTGTCAAGGATTCTTTCAAAACGGAAAATTTTGGTGTTCGACATGCCGAGGAGAATGGAAAATCAAAAGAAGACGAGAGAGCTCTCACGATAATGGAAAATACTATAAAACAAGTTGGTACTCACTTTGAAATTGGCCTCTTATGGAAAAATGATAAAGCAATCCTACCAGACAGCAAGAATATGGCAATGAACCGATTAAGATGCATCGAAAGAAAAATGGACAAAAATTCAGACTATGCCAAGCGGTACTGTGCAAAAATCAGTGAATATCTACAGAAAAATTATATTAGGAAATTAAAACCTGAAGAGATTGAACAAAATAATGATAGGATATGGTACTTACCTCACTTTGGTGTTGTCAATCCCAACAAACCTGAGAAACTGAGATTAGTTTTTGATGCTGCAGCAAGATCTCATGGTATCAGCCTGAATGACTTACTTCTTCAAGGTCCAGACCTGCTGACCAATTTAACTTCAATTTTATGGAGGTTCAGACAGAAGAAGATAGCATTCTGTGGAGATATCAGAGAAATGTTCCACCAGGTGTGGATACGGGATGAAGATTGTCCAGCGCAACGTTTCTTCTGGAGAGGCATGGACAGATTACGAAATCCAGATGTTTACGAGATGAAGGCAATGACTTTTGGAGCTACATCATCACCCTGTATGGCCCAATATGTGAAAAATAGAAACGCCACTCACCATTCGTCCGAATTTCCAAGAGTAGCCACTGCAATCATCGATAAACACTACGTAGATGATTATTTAGAATCTACTGATACGGTGGAAGAAGCGACAGAGCTGATATCTCAGGTTATTGAGGTACACAGAAGAGGTGGTTTCGAAATTTGCAACTGGATCTCTAACTCGAAAGATGTTTTGAAATCAATTCCCGAAAACTTGCGCTCCAAAACACAAAAAAACTTGGATTCATTCAGTCAACACCATGTAGAAAGAGTCCTGGGACTATGGTGGAACCCAGAAACTGACAATTTCACGTTCTTTCTGAATTGTCATAAAGTAAATCCAGACGTGATGAACTGTACCAAAATTCCTACTAAGAGAGAAGTATTGAAATTAGCAATGTCATTCTTTGACCCACTAGGACTATTATCACCGATGATTGTAAAATTCAAGATTTTTCTGCAGCAGATCTGGCGTTCAGGTATTGGATGGGACGATACAATCACATCTGAAATGGAGACAAAATGGTTTCATCTGATGGGAGAGTTGAACATGATCGAGACAACTAGTCTTTCACGTTGTTATGGACCCAACTTATTCCAGAGCTCTTTTGTGGAACTGCATGGCTTTTGTGACAGCAGCGAAAAAGCCTTTTCTGCAGTCGTATACTTACGCTTTGGTATTGCTCTGAAGAATGTTCATGTATCTTTCGTCAGTGCTAAGACACGAGTGGCACCATTGAAGCCAATAACTGTACCACGGCTGGAACTTCAGGGAGCAGTAATGTTGAGCAGATTAGTGAACACTATAAAGAAAAGTCTAGAGGTACCAATATCTGCAATACATCTATGGACTGACTCAAGAATTGTGCTACATTGGATCAGATCTGAAGTGAAACGACACAAAACGTTTGTTTCACACAGAGTTGGTGAAATAACCGAGTTAACTGATGTATCCGATTGGCACTGGGTTCCAGGAGAACAAAACGTTGCAGATGAGAGTACCAGAGAAACAACTAAGAGTCCTAGAAGATGGTTAGATGGACCAACGTTCCTGCAGTTTCCGAAAGAAAGCTGGCCAATTGAAGAAAAAGTGGATATAGATGAGGAAGAACTAGAAATCAGAAAAGAAAGATTGTTACTAACAATACAAGTCGATGACTATTTACCTGACATTACAAGATTTTCAAAATATAGAAAATTGATTCGGACAACTGCCTGGATGATTAGATTCATGAAAAATTGTAGAGCACAAAAGAGGACGTCCATAGATTTAGAAAAGCAAGAATTTGAAGAAGCAGAGTACACCTGGTTAATACACGTTCAGAAGAAATGTTTTCCAGAAGAAATTTCGGATTTGAAAAGAGACGGAGTGGTGGACAGAAGAAGTAGACTTCACACATTACATCCAATGCTCGATGAAAAAGGAATTCTTCGAATAAAAGGCCGACTACACAATTCAGAAGATTTAGATTATTTCCAGAAACACCCTGTAATATTGGACTCAGGTCACACCTTTACAAAATTGTTGATTGCAGATTACCATGTGAAACTTTGCCACCAAGGACAAGAATTGGTGATGAACGAGATTCGACAAAAATTCTGGATTCTGCGATTAAGAAATGCTGTTCGGAAGTGTAGAAATGACTGTTTTTACTGTAGAAGAATTATAGCAAAACCATTAGTCCCAGAGATGGGTCAGCTTCCAGACTATCGACTGAAGAGTTTTGTACGACCATTTACTATTACTGGGATGGATTATTTCGGACCTATATCCGTTACCATTGGAAGACGTCACGAAAAACGGTATATTGTTCTGTTTACATGCTTGAGTGTAAGAGCCATACATCTGGAAATAGCTAGCTCTTTGAATACAGATTCTGCTGTGATGGCGATTAGAAGATTTATTGGAAGAAGAGGTTGTCCTCAGGAAATTCACTCAGACAATGGCACAAATCTCCATGCAGCAGATAAGGAACTGAAAAACGCGTTGGTGGAGCTCAATAGAGACCAACTTTCCATATTTTTAACCTCTAAGAATATCATTTGGCGATATATACCAGCAGCCAGTCCACATATGGGGGGGAGCTGGGAACGTTTAGTCAAATCTGTAAAAACCGTACTAAAAGTTACTCTCAAGGAAAGAAGTCCAAAAGAGGAGGTCCTGCAAACATTAGTTGTGGAGGCTGAAAATATAGTAAACAGTAGACCATTGACCTATGTTTCTGCCGACCCAGATGATCCAGAGAGCCTAACACCGAACCATTTCCTCTTGAGTTCATCCGATGGAGCAGCACCACTACCAGGGAAGTTTCGAGAAGATCAAATCCATCATTTGAGAAATCAATGGAAACTATCACAAGCCCTAGCGAACATATTCTGGAGAAGATGGGTTAAAGAGTACCTTCCTACACTGAATAAAGTTGGCAAGTGGCACAGGAAAGTTGAAAACATCAAAGTTGGAGATGTAGTTATTGTCGTTGATGATACAACGCAAAGAAATAATTGGCCTTTGGGAGTAATTCAGAGAGTGTACACAGGAAAAGATGGAAATGTGAGGGTAGCAGATGTGAAATTGAAAAATGGTACACTCAGACGACCAGTGGTAAAGATCTGTAAGTTACCTGGAGTTAACAAAGAAGAAGAATGAAGAGAAAGAAGCGACGAAGAGATTCTTATAAATTTCAAGAACAGTTGATATTTTGGGAAATTCTGAAATATTCTGAATTTTGGGGGGAGAATGTTGTAGATTGTTTTAATGAATTAGTTTGATATACTTTGTATATAATTTGGAATTGAAGAAGAAGGCGTTGAGTTGTTTAGAAAAAGTGACATAAAATAAATAAAGATATAAAAGTCAGAAAATTTGGAAAATCATTTATTTTTGGAAGTAATAGAAATACTGAGTCTATTACAATGATGATGTCACTGTTTGTATCCGAACGATTTGCTGGTTTTATGAATCTACGATTTCTTGTTAACATTGATCCATTCTTGGTAACTTTCACCTCATATGGTAGAGTGTCCTAACCTCCTCAGAAATTGGATCTATAATAATCATATAATATTTCACTTTACTAAGAAGGGGGATGTAGAGTATCCTGTATAGAGTTATATAATATGATAGAAAGTGATCTTTAGACTGATAATCGATTGGAAAGTCTGGGTGATAGCTGAGGAATAGCACCAATGTCCATGATAGGTATAGCATTGCCGATAATTGGAAGATATGGAGAGCACGCTTTGAAAACTACCTCATAGCCAGCAAAATTAGCAAGGAAGAAGAAGGTTTCAATATCTACACAACTTTCACATTCGAGGGTGATGAGGAAAACAAGCTCAATGTACTACTAGATAATTTTGAAGCACATTTTCTACCAAGAGAAAATTTAACTCATGAGCGCTACAAATTCATTTCATACAAACAACAACCAGAACAGACATTGGATCAATTTGTCACTGAACTAAAGTAAATGGCAATGAAATGTCTATTTATTTATTCAACAAAGTTCATGTGTCCTGACAACCATCATGACATCAAAGATCACTTTCTATCATATTATACAGTGTCATTCATAAAGTCGGCATCATATGGGAAAAACTTTTATTAATGACTTATTTTGGAATTCGAGTTGGACGTTAACTTTTGCTTCAAAAAAGATAAAAAATTGCCTACTCAATCAGGGTCACGTGACTTTCGTTACATGTTAAAAGTGACATTTTTTCAAATTAATCGCTGAAAGTAGGCTTATTTGTTCCAATATCGAAAAAGTTTACCTGAAAAAGTTGTTTCTATTTCAATTTCACACATGCTTCTCGAATTTGATCTTTCTATTGCAACTTTTAGATTTTGATTTTTTTTTTAATTTTTCGAAATTTCTGTAATATTTGGAGAATTGTTAATTCCACGAAACTACTTCATACCAGTAGCTTTTTCATGCTACTTACTTTCAATTTCTTATTATCACTGATTATGGACAGAAATATATTTTTTTTCAGAAAATGATAATACCCGCTTTCAAATTCTGTTATGTTCGATGCAAAGTTGATATATCGTCAAGCATTTAGAAACAAAATTCATTCAAATTGATCTTTTGAGTACTGGAAAAATAAATTCAAATGAATTTCGTTTCTAAATGCTCGAACAGAATTTTGATGTTATGTTTGCATCAAACATAACAGAATGTTGAAGCGGAGATTATCATTTTCTGAAGAAAATCTTATTTTTGTCGATAATTGGTGATTATTAGTAATTGAAAGTTAGTAGCATGATGAAACAATTGGTATGAAGTAGTTTTATCGAATTAACAATTTTTTAAAATTACAGAAAGTTCGAAAATTTTAAAAAAATATCGAAATCTAAAAAATGTGATGGAAAGATAAAATACGAGTCACATTATGTGAAATTGAAATAGAAACAACTTTTTCAAGTAAACTTTTTTGATATTCGAACAAATAAGCCTACTTTCAGCGATTAATTTGAAAAAATTTCACTTTTGACATGTAGCGAAAGTCACGTGACCACGTTTGAGTAGGCCATTTTTCATCTTTTTTTAAGCAAAACTTAACGTCCAACTCGAATTTCAAAATAAGTCATTAATAAAAGTTTTTCCCATATGATGTCGACTTTATGAATGACACTGTATAACTCTATACTACAGCCCCCTTATGCCCCCCCCCCCCAGGGATGAATCTTAATTACGCCACTGCAGTACGACCTACGCTTTTTCCACGCTCGCTCAAATTCTCAGGGACGATGTATAGGATCAAGATGAAAACCTGACGGGTGTGTTCCACGTCCTAGTAATTCGACATAGTGTATGAATTTATTCCAAAGTGCATTTCAGCTGAATTTGCCTCTCTCGAATGTATGCATCATTGAATGCAGAGGCTTGAAACGGCTTTTATACATCGATTTTCATGTCAAATGAATTTTCCATCATTTATCCCTTCGTGTTCCGATATATGAGAACGATTAATTTTTTGAAAACATTCTGATTGTGGGATTACCAGAACCTACCATATTATTCTGAAGGGCTTGGCTCTCATTCACTGGGTAGTTCAGTTTTTTAGGACCGAATGGTAAATGTAATTAGATCTGGAAAGAATAATTTGGATTGATATACGCGCAGGGGCGGATCCAGACGATGTTTGAGGGGGGGGGCCATAGAAAGTCACGGCTCAATAAGATTAGAGAAATTATATGGTGACCTTCTGAGACAAATGCTTGTTCATTAAAAAAATTGATCATAGTAAACATGAAACCTCCGTTTTTTTTCAAGTATCGAAATTACTGGTGTAAAGAAACAAGTTCAAACTTTTATTCCATCAATATATGTAAAATTCTGTGATAAATCATATTGGATAAAAAAAGTAAATGAACAAATATTTCTCTTGAAGAATTTGGGTTCAAAAGTGAATAAAAATATTTCTTTTAAAAAACAAAACAAATTAAACAGACAAAAATAAAAATATATAAAATATTCTTCTGCCTAGCGTATCTTTGGATGATATCATCAACATTCAGACTGCTGCAGATGCCCCTATGAATATGCATCAATGCCAATCCATTTAACCTGTCTTGAACCATTCTGGATCTTATCCAATCTTTCAGCCTCTGAGTGTTGAAACACTTCTTTCAGAAGATGCAACACTTACAGGCAGGCAATATAATGGTTCCAGAAGAATGTTTATGTTAGGAAACAAATGTTTGTTACATTCCTTCAGGGCAGTTATACCATTGTTTGGTATATTTTGCTTAGTATCCCTCATTTTCTTCTATATATACATTTCAGAAACGATCTTCTGAAAGGACATTTCATTATTCATCAATGGTCGGAAACTTTTCAAGTATATTTCTCATACCTCATATATTTCCTCATATGTTTTGTTTTTAGTTATTGATGGCACACTAAGGTGAAGGTTGTATAGATTCAATTTATTTTCTGATAGTCTATCATTCAGATCAAGGATAATACTGGGATGAAAACAGTTATTATGTAATGGTCATCCACTGAGGAAACCGTAGGATTCGGTCTATGAACCAGTCTCCCTGTTATTCAACATTCAGTTCTTTTAATTTTTGTTTGGCTTCATTCGAAAAACTTAGATAGTATTTAGAATATCATCCCTTTTATTTTGAAGCGTCAGAAGAGTGATACTAACAACATCGTTAGCTTGTTTTTTGTCTAAGTTTTTTGTTTGGAGCAAATTACTGAGTGGCAGTGTTATCGAAAATATATTTGCCAAACAGCAGAGTGATATTACAAATTCGCAATTTCTCAGAGCTGCTGCGGAGTTTCTAGCTATGAGGACATATAATAGTAATACACTAATTTTTTCATTTATTCAAAATACCTACATTTTTACATATCCATGAGGTTTCCGAGGGCTTGGATTCGCCCCTGTATACGCGCGCGTTTGAGTTGAAATTCGTTCAGAGATATTCTTCAATATTTCAATATTCTTAAAAGCTATCGCTCCATTATTTCGTAATTATTATGAGAAGATTAGTTGCACGAATCTCACAGGTCTTGTCTTTTGGATACCCTATAGAGGGTGACATATATTTTCTTCATATATATTTATCAATTAATCATTTTGGAAATCCTGATGTATTACTTTCGAGTACCGTAAAAGTGCCATACTTTGCCCACATTTTTGCGTTTTTCATTGATATTTCATCAAATTCTTGAATAACAGTTCCACCTAATTCATTGAGGCATGAACATCTATAAGGATAACACCTAGATAAAATCAAAATGTCAAAATTTTAATAGGAAGTTTGAAAAAAAAAATAAATTGTGGGTGGGCAAAGTTCGCTACGATTTTGCGCAACTTTGCCCATCGATAAGAATACCGTGTTTTGACAAAGATAACCGCTTCATTGTCTAACATTGCCCATCAAAAATGTTATAGAATCGCTACAGATTATGCTTGAAATTTTTCAGCATAAAATAAACACGATTTGATGTCCAAAAGTTATTTATTTATAAAAAAATAAAAATAAAATATTCTCTAACAAAAAATAAACATGTAAACTTAAAAATCAACTCGATTCAGACTTTTGAAGGCAGGTACCTATTGGTAATATAATATCACTGGATATTATATTCTGATAAATTCACTTTAAAAGTGTATTGTCCCCTTCTATCTATAGAAGGGGCAGGCAGGATCCGCTTTATATCAAGAACGTTTATAGAGCTGATGTCTTCTGCATCAGGAAATATGAAGACGTTTTTCGCTCCAATCTTCCGTTTCATGAATTTAATCATTAGACAATTGTCTTTATCGGGATCTTCAGCCACAACTACGAGTCCAAGGTAATAGAGGATTTTTTTTTTGCCAAAAAACTGGACAATGACATAGGAACCTTCTCGAAGTTCCAATTCCTCTTCTACAGTTTCATCTCCATCTTGCGTTCCTCCTTCAGTAACATGCTCTTCATTAGCTGTTTCAATATCTTCTATCTCAGTTATCTCCCCTTCAGGTTCACTATTTCTCAAATTGTCTAATGAATCAGCAGATACTGAGCATCCAGGTTCAACTCTTAACATTCTCTTTTTCGCATTTGGTGTTATTTTGTCTTTTGGTGTTCTTTGGTCCTTCAGATATTGGAGTAGGGTCTCATCAATTGTTCCTGAAACGTTTGCTTCGAATCTTTGATTTGGTAAACGTTTCAAAACCTCAGCAGGATTGAAAGGGACCATTCCTGCTGCCTTGAATCCACTTTTGATATTTTTAACAGAATTCATGTCCATCTTCGCAACAAGCTTTTTAAGCAATTGTGGAAAAACTGTTTTCTCAACGCAGTTCAGTTTGGGATGCTGAAGTTTAAGATCTCGAAGAATTTCCCTCCATGCTCCTTTAAGTGGTCGGAAATAAGCAATATCCAAGGGTTGCGTCAAATGTGTTGCATTTGGCGGTAGGAATACGAATTTGATATTTTGTCGCTGGCACATTCTGAGAACATCAATATTCAAATGTGATGATAGGTTATCACCTATAATCACTTTCCGTTCATTCGTTTTTTGGGCCCAGGGAATGATTACTCTTGTGAACCAGTCTTCAAAAGTCGGGGCATCAAACCACCCAGATTTGGTTCTGTTATATAAAGTGCCTGGTGGTCCTCCCATGACCCATCTATCATATAATCTTTCTGCTTTATAGACCACATAAATTGGCAGTGATTTTCCGTCAGCAGTCACTGCAAACATCAACGATATGGCACTCTTTGAGAAATTCATGTTTTGTTCAGGGTATTTGGTTCCTCTAGAAAATATACACTTTTTCGACCCTGGGTCATCACTCAGGTTGGTCTCATCGTAATTAACAATCCATTTAGGATCGACACCAGCTAGAGTTTCTTCTAGATTATTGAAATATGAAATTATTTCTTCATCAGTCTTGTGAGCTCGACTCCTCTTAATGTTTTGGCACTGACGTTTCGTTAGGTGATTTTTGTGCCGTTTTAGAAAATTTTTGCACCAATCGGGGCCAGGTAAATTGTTTTTGAAAGTGGACAGAGTGACGCCTCTCTTATCCAAATAATGTTTCACGACCATTCTCAGGTCTAAAACAGTCATAGGACTGCCGTACTCAGCACTTGCTTTGAGCACGTCGACAAAGTGCCTCTCCTCGACTTCCGATAAAGCAGTAGGGTGTCCCACAGTTCCTAGATGTGCATTTCGTAATTTATTCAGGAGAGTTTTCCTAGGAATGTTGAATTGTCTTTCAGCATCTCTTGAGCTCATACCATTCCTCATATAACGTAGGGCATCATCCAGTTTTTCATCATTATAGTCCTTGTATTTTCTGCTGCCAAGTATTCTGGTATGTTTCCCCATGACTGAAACTGAAAATTTGATGAATATCAATTCAACTGTGTTTATTGATCAGTCATTTGGAAGAAATATATCAAGAATTATCTGTTTCAAATATAGGAGCCAACTTTGCCCACTCAATTTATTCGAATTTTTTTGCTAATTATCAGCCATACGTTGCATTCAAATCCAGGCATCTGGAGAAAATACCTTGACTTATGTACTGTATGAGTTGCATATCACAATACTGAACAATAATAAAGTTACAGTCCTTAGCTGTAGCACTACAAAAAACCGTAGAAATACATAATGTGTACATACCTTCTATAAACACACGAGCACAGTCGGCAGCATACTGGATCACTCACCATGGCCGAGACAACACTGTTGCCAAACACTCCCCACCAAAGCAGAATGCGTCAAGTTGTTGCCAGATCTAAAAATTTTTTTTCCGTATTATCATGACACGCGGGCAAAGTTGACCCCACCGGGCAAAGTATGGCACTTTTACGGTACACTATACTTCACTCAACTATAATAATGACTTTTTCCTAATTTTGACATGTACTTTGACACTCTTCAAAACTGACGGAAGTTTTGAAATCTCACTCCACGTAAAATATTGCATAACTGGCGATGAAGTATTCATTTCAACGCCAGTTACGAAATTAAAATATGGATAGATGAAAAAAATATTGCATTTTGTGCTGCTCGATATCACTTTGTGAATCTGAACTCAAATCATTTTCTACTTATGAAGATATCAATCAAATCCATTTTATGAATTTCGTCGCTGCTTTGAGACCAAATTATTGTTCCAAATACCTACTTCAATGTGACGACCAAGTCAACTTGTCTTTTAAATTTTGTACAGTGGAGCTCGATAAAATAGCTTTCAAGTATTAAGAAGATAATAAGTTTAAAAATTTTGTAAAACTGAATAAGCCTATGTTTGTGTTATTGGGTGGTTTTTGGGGATCTATGACAACTTAACTATCAACATTTGGTAAACGATCATTCCCGATAGCCAGTTTCACGCATTATTCCAGATTTTTTGGGATTTTCTCTCCTCGTTTCTATAAAATAAAATATGAATATTATTTCAATATACGTGTAGTAAGGACAAATCAGATGATTTGCCCCAAAATATCACTGCGTTCAAAGCATTTTCTTTCAGAGAGCCCAAAAGAAAAATTAACCAGCTTGTCAGTGAAAATTTGTATTGAAAAAGGTTTGGAGAAGAAAAATAGAGGTATATAGGAAACATATCAAATTTCCACTTAGCTTTGGACGTTTCAGGAAGGAATCTGCTTTCATTTTCAACATAAAAAATGAATATTTGTGTAGCAAATTCGCATTCTTCTTGATACATCTCAGTTCTTAGTGACAATTGGTAACGTTGGCAATCAAATCAGTTACCAGATGTTTCCAACAATTAATCTTGACTTTACTATTTGCATTTTCAGTAGTGAATACCATGTTCTATTTATATATCAGCTGAACAGGAAGCAATGCTATTGTCTCCGTTCACGAGGAGAGAAAATTCCAAAAAATCTAGAATAATGCAGAATAATGAATGTATACCACCTCCTCGATTAACCTACAGACAGTATTTATCAGTTTTACGCAAATAGAATAACATTACTCCCTCTCTCTGACAAACTTGTGCCTTTTTTTAATTGCAGTAGAATGCATAATGTGGAGGCAGGAAAATGGCGCCTTGGTCCCCAAAATCAGGTTTTCCGACTATATTCCCCGATATTGGTCAAAATATGACAGGAGGGGCGTGTAGCTATGATATTGTATTACTTTTTCCTTTTTTATTCATCTAGAATCTTGAAAAAAATTGTCAAAGTTTATTTTTGCTCGATATTTGACCCTCTTTATAAATGCATTCATATCTTTGGGGCTTCGATAGGTGGTTACTGTATACCGAAGGAATCGATATATTTTTTTTGTGTATTTTTATAAACAACATGTTTTTCACACAATCACAACATGCCCTGAAAAACATCTCAAAATGTTTGATTCATTTCAAATGCTCAAAACTACCTCTAATTTCAGATTCAATATGTGAGGTACCGGTGGCAATTAGACGGAGTTTCAATAGGATCTTTTCGAATTGAAATTCAATGGGAATAACTTTTGGTCTCTCTAACTTTTTCTATAATGATAACTGTTACGGAGAAAATACTCAAAGACTGAGAGAAACCCAATATTCCAAGTGTTTTTTGTGAAACCACCGGTGGGAACTTATTCGATCACCATTGTACTTTCCATCAACTATTATTTTCCAAAGAATAATAAATATCTATATGAATTTCGTCTCCTACTCTACAGGTTTTCGTCCAATTTGCATTTTCTAATTGGTCGCTGTGGGCTTCTCGCTGTTATCATCAATGACGTGAACTATATGATGTTTTCGAGTCTAAAAGGGCTCTACTGCAATGAATGCTGAGTGAAACAGCAGAATTTGCATTAGACATGATAGTTTTGAGTCTTCAGTGATGTCAAGTTCAGGTGGTACGAGTACACGATCCTCATGTGTCTTCAGTATCGTCGGAAGTTCTTTGCAATCAATCCATCCTGTTGGCCAACTTTTGGAAGAATGAATATAAATTTGATAGTTTTACTCAGATTATCGATTGAATTGAACATCTCTGATCATTTTGAAATTTTCCCCTACTTTGAGAAAATTGCATGTTGTTTTGCTTTTCTGAGTTTCCAAACAAATTGTGGTTAATTTTTCAATAAAAAATCCAAGCATTGATTGCCTTTGGTGATTTTGAATTTAAATGAACAGGTGCAGTGTTATCAATAATTAGATACTTGCGTTTCTAATTATCACGAACTAAGCGTGTGAGGCAGAAATGAAAATGTTACTTTGAAGTTTGAATAATTGAACTGGGAGTTTTCCAGATGAACAGAATATACTATTATTCAATTAACAAAAGTAAAACACAACTTTTTTACCCTTTCATGTCTCAGCTCATTTCGTGATGTGAATCGGTCACGCTATATCGAATTGTTATTTTCCTGTCGATAGTTAGGTCAATGTAATATTCTAATTTTTTATTACCGTTATGTAAACAACGCTTATCTTATACAGGGTGGGCATTATTGCGTCGGAGCTCTATTGATCGAGTTCTACGTTAGCTAGAAACTTGATTAAAAAACGAATGTGAATGAGACAACAAGAGGTTTAAAACCAAAAATTATTGCCGCATATACAGGGTGATCCACGGTGGATGGCCTATTAGAAGTATCTGGAGAACGAAAAGACAGAACATCCTGAAAATTGGGTTTCTTCGATAATTGAACATTCTCTATCCGTCTAAAATATTTTCATCGATACAGTGTTGCCACTTCTATCAGAAACAACTAGCAACTTTGTTATTTCAAATGGAACACCCTGAATTTTATTGCATTTTTAGATTCTTTCTGAAAAGCTGATTCCATCAATGCATCACACTAGACTTGGTGTCTAGCAGGGATGATTACAGAGATATAGGGTGTTCAAAATCGAGATTTTTCAATTTTAGGATTTTTTTGTGTCGAAACTATTCATTATCGATCAAAACCGCTTACATGTCCCCATCTTAACTTTTGATTGACTATCTACTGGAATTTGATTGGAAAAAATACAGGGTGCTTCAAGATTCAGAATTCTGATCACCCTGTATCTGTTCTAATTAAATGTCAATAGATAGTGAATAGAAAGTTGAGATAGGGACATGTAAGCCGTTTTGATCAATAATGAATAGTTTCGACACAAAAAAATCCTGAAATTGAAAGATCTCGATTTTGAACACTCTATATCTCTGTAATCATTCCTGCTAGACCCTAAGTGTGATGCATTGATGAAATCAGCTTTCCAGGGAGAATCTAAAAATGCAATGAAATACAGGGTGATCTATTTGAAATAACGAAGTTGCTAGTTGTTTCTGATAGAAGTGGCAACACTGTATCGATGAAAATATTTCAGACGGATAGAGAATGTTCAATTATCAAAGCATCCTGATTTTCAGAATGTTCTGTCTTTCCGTTCTCCAGATACTTCTAATAGGCCATCCACCGTGGATCAGCCTGTACAGAGCGCATCAGTAAAAATCTAGAGGGTCGAGATATTTTTTTTTTCAGATGGAATGCCCTATATATTAGCACATTTTTTGAAGCATCCCTGTGACTTTAACCCCTATGATATCCTTGACAATATCTCGATTATATCAGATATGAATTTTTTGTCGAAATATAATGGTATTTGCAGATGCATACCGGAAAAAATCACTGATCGAGTCGACACAAATTTAAGAGGAGATAGTCATAATATTTCTTGATGAAAAGACGGGTGTCATTCCTGAGAGATTCAAATATCCTCAAATTATACTGATAATCGTTTTTCAATTCGGAACTTTTCGAAGTGAGTTTTCTCGAGTTTTTCAAATGAAACACCCCATCTCAACATCCATATTGATATTCGTAACCATGATTGAACTTTGAAAATGTTTGGTTGGCCATTTTCATCGATAACTATTCTCATAAATCTAACAACTGTTCGATTCTTCTGATGATTTTCAGAGGCTAAAAGTTGATTACTCGCACTTACAGGTACGCACTGATGATGACTAAGTGCTCTGCTACGAAAAATTCAATGAATTATTTTTCTAGAAATACAACATTTTGTACAATTATTTTTTATTACGATTTTATGTATGTACCGGGTGTACCACTAAGAAAGGACGCCGGCTGTATCTCGAAAACTATTTGCCGCACAGGTTCCGAAAAAAAATGAATGATGAAAGTGGCCAAGATAAATCTCTGGAAATTATTTTCAAGTTTCCAGGACAGCTGCTAGAAGGCGTAATTGCATGGGCCAGTTTAATAATCGGGTTTTTATAAAAATTTGATATATCAAGGCATATCAAGAATACTTTTTCCATGTTCTCGAGTTGATTTCCAATCATTTCGACCAAAAAATCTTGCGCTAGCTCTTTGAATAGAAGAGGGAAGGAAAGATGAATAGTACTTTGAAAAAACTCTCATTACTACAGTTTGGTGTAACGGAATTCAACGATCTTGGTCTCATTATGAAGGATTTGTTTAGTTCTTCCAGATGAATCACAAATCAATTCGATTCAAACCCTGTGGTGGCCGCTAGATGGCATCTTTTGAAAAATCCGACAATTTTCCATTTGTTTCGAGAATTTATGAATAGGATCATATATTTATTTCACTCTAATATGAAAGTAGAGCAAACGAGAAGAAGAATGGTGAAAACCGCGGATTGATACCTCTTGAGGAACCGGTGAAATACTCTAAATAGTATATTATGAAAATATTCACCACAGGAATCTAACTTCAATAATCGTGATCAGAAATATTCTGTATCTATGAGGTTATATCTCACAATAGTGAAGGAGACTCCTAGTAATGACATAGCTAATTGAAATGTAAGTAGTGAGTTGGCTCAGGAATGAGAAAAGGCAATCAAGTTGGCTTTGAATGAAAGAAACGTCAAAATATAATTGAAGTTCTATTGGAAGTTTTCACTGTTCATTATGGATTTTTTTTGTCAAAATGCCGATATCGAATGAGGAGGCAGTTGACATGCTAGAAGTTTTAAATTTAAATATAATATTATTCCAAGTATTTCTCCGGTTCTTCGAGAGGTATCAACTCGCGGTTTTCACCATTTTTATTCTCGTTTACTATACTTTCATATTATAGCAGAAAAAATATATGGTTCCATTTGGAATCCTCGGAAAAAAATGACAAATCGGCTGATTCGTGATTTATCTGCAAGATCTAAAAAAACCCTCCATAATGGGAAAAGATCATTGTATTCCGTTACACCGAACTGTAGTAATAAGAGTTTCTCCTATTCATCCTATATCCTCACTCTTTTATCTAAAGAGCTAGTGCATTTTTTTTATCGAAATGATTGAATATCAACTCCAGAATATGAAAAAAGTGTTTTTGATATGTCTTGATATATCAAATTTTCGTAAAAACCCGATTTTTCAATTGGCCAATGCAATTACACCCTCTAGCGTCTGCCCTGGAAAGTTGAAAATAATTTCCAGATATTTTTCTTGGCCACTTTTATCATGAATATTTTTGTCCGAAACCTGTGCGGCAAATAGTTTGCGAGATACAGCCGGCGTCCTTTCTTAGTCGTACACCCGGTATATCGAATATCACATCGGCATTTCAATCTGGTATAAAAGATGTTTTAATTGGAAAACATTCCAGCTCGAGTCCCCTCGATAGCAGTAGATAGTAGATACCTACGAATTTTAATCAGACACTATAAAGAAGATGGAGAAACGAGAAATGAAAAATGTTCTGTATTCCGAGATGGCTCGAAACTTTGCCAATTTAGAGTAATTTGGGTAGAAGGAGAGTGAGATATATCGTGAATTTTGGACTTCGTTTGGCAGATAACCATACTGTTTCCGTCACTTTCGGTGAAGCTCACGAAATAATTATATTATAGCATGGGAGCAGTGTTTTCAACTCAGATTTCCAAAAGTCGCAAAATGGACACCTGAAAAACACCAATAAACCATTAAAACTGAGGGAATCACGGAAAAAAATGCGACGCAGGAGAAATTTTTTGCAATCCTAGTAATTTTCTGGTGGTCTTAACTAACCTCAGTTTAGTTCACTAGAAAACACCAGATGATGGAAGTCTAGCTGGTCAACGTATGTTGGCTTAACGGTATGTTAATAAATGTGAGAAAATTGTTTGTCAACAGAGAACGAAACGAAAAAACAATGCTTGATAACATCAATGACATAATAATATATATGTTGCATATGAAACGAGAACAAAAAAAAACAACATTCGATATCCTACAAAGCACTGCCAAAATGTGGACATAACCGTTAGAAAGTAATTTCAGTTGAAACTAGTTTTTCAAAAACTCCTCACTTATAGTTTCACATCCTTAACATCAGCTTTTTTTCACGATTTATTGAAAAGAAATCACCAAAATGAACACCATCTGGTAGATGTCATATTTTGTAATAAAACAAAAACTCAAAGCACCGCAGTTCTAGTACAAAATCCACTAAGTTGGCAAAAATGGATAGGAGGGATACTGATTGATGAAATCAACCTCTGGTGCGCCCACTCTTCATTTGTTTCGTCAGATTTGTTCTTGATATAAACAATTGAATTTCAGCCGATGACGTAGGGTTCACATATTGAATGTTAGATGGCGTGATTCCTAGAACTCATCAAGGTTGGAACTCATGATCAACATTATTTCTACCAACCTTGATGCGGCTAAATCGCAAGATATACTCCCTATCCTCACTGGCCACAGTTCGGCCACAATTGTCACATTGATGATGGCCTGTAAATTTGGCAGGACACCAGAATAGAGATTCACTCACGCTATGCTATGTTTATCGACTGACCCAGGCAACCAGATGACAAATGGTCACGTCAATTGGTGATTTTTCATCAGTGACGTCACACACCAATTTCTGCCGTCACTATGACGTACTTTCTACAGTCCGAGAACCGGCTGCAAATTTCGACCGTCATCTGATTACGAAATGATGTATGCCCCAAGGGCATGTTGATACATTGTATATGATCGAACGAAACCTGTGCCAATCATTATTCTGAGCAACATGATTGAATAATGGAACTTTCCTGTGCGATACTTCGCACTTACTTTCGCGATTAGATAAAGATATATGAGAATTGTGAAATCCGATACAAATCGAATGATAGATCTGAAAAACCTACCTGTGCCACGTCTTAATATCGGTCAAATACATGGCTTAGCGATTCATTTGCTGCCGTTATTCGGGACATACTTTTGTCATGTGAAAACGAGTTGAAACGAAGAGCAAATGGAAGGAAATACCGTCTCCTTTTGCGAATATCCAAACATGCCTCGACTTAAACTGAGCTAACTTATTGGCAGAGCGTCAGTATTTCCTAGAATATTTCCCCCTCTCGAAAGATAATATCCGATGGACCAGTCTAAAACCTAACATGTGAATTGCAATACTTGTAGTGCGGGCACCACATAAGTTTCACACTGGTCCATCGGATATAATCTCTCGACAGGGACGAAATACTCTCGGAAATACTATGTTCTGCCACTATAATTCAGTTCGAATCGCAACACGTTAGGAAATTCGAGAATGGGACATTTTTCCCTTTCATTCGCTTTTTGTTTCAACTCGTTATCACATGACATTAGTATGTCTGGAATAATGGCAGCAAATAAATCGCTGTGCGTCAATTGAATTTCAGAAAGCATCAAGATCGATTAGTTGCATAGGATATTCAGTGATTCCTGTAGTGATTTTTTCAATTCAATCACCCCAAATTTCTTTTTTATATACCTTTAGGTACCTATATACTATTTGATGAACAAATTAAAGAAATTCAGGTATAGGGGATTATCATTGATACACTTATTTCTATTGCTATGAAAAACTTCTGATTTTTACATGTTTGTCCAACAGGAAGTGACTGAACATTTACAAAATCAAGCTCTGTTGCTATGACGTGAATGTCATGATATTTTCATGACTTATAAAGTTGTCTGGCAGGAGAACACCTCGTGGAAAGTGTTCTCTTTCATGATAGGATCCAATTGAACATAAAAAGATCAGCTTTTGTCGAAATGATGTTTTTGCCAGTTTTTCAACTCCCAAAACGATTCCACCAAATAAGATATAACACAGATAGAAAATATCAACCTTGTTGAAATGATGTCTGGTGGTCGCTGGCTTTCAGTCTATAGAGAACGATTTCTGAAATTCAATTGCCTATTCTGAAATACAATTGATGCTTTCTGAAATTCAATTGACGCTTTCTGAAATTCAAATGATACTTTCTGCAATAAAATTGACACTTTCTGAAATACAATTGATGCTTTCTGAAATTGAATTGATTATTCTGAAATAAAATTGACGCTTTCTGAAATTGAATTGACTAGTCTGAAATACAATTGATGGTTTTCGAAATGCTAGTGACTATTCTGAAATACATTTGACGCTTTCTGAAATTGAATTGACTATTCTGAAATACAATTGACGCTTTCTAAAATACAAAAGTGACTATTCTGAAATTAAATTGACGCTTTCTGAAATACATCTGGAAAAGGTGTAGTAACACTGAAACATCAATATCTTTCATCAATTCAGATTTTTATTTCCATTGAAGGAGAAATGCCATTGGCCGCCGTGTTCAATGTTCAAGATATAACTGAAAGTTTCAGTTCAGTTGGCAAACAAACTGAAAGGAATAATGACTCTGCTGCCAACCAACCTGTATAAATTTTCGTAAGCTCTGTCCGAGCCGTTTCTGAAATATGAGACCGTCCCCAGACTTTCGAAAGACATCACTGTATATTCATGGGATGGAAAATGTTCACTGAATGGATAACAAACTCAAATCCCTGAACAGCTCGCATAAATATTCATGAAGTATTCGAGGAATTTGCGAAACCCATAATGTTATGCCATTGCCCTAATTGCCATAATAACACATAATACTGAACTGAGATTCCTGGTGTGGATGGAACAACCTCATGAGTTCATAAACGTTATGAGGATAATTTAATAATGGATAACTATGTAAAAGTAGCAAAGATTTGCTGGATTTGTGCTCGTAGCTAGGCATACACAAATAGTTATTTTTGTATCTAGAGCGCGAAATGGTACTTTGGTGATCGAGATCTGATTTTTTTAACGAGGCGTAGCCGAGTTAAAAAAATAGTCGAGACGACCAAAGTATTTCGCGCTCGAGTTGCAAACAACATTTTTTCTACAAACGTCAAAAAATATAGTTCTAAAGTAAAAATATGCTTAGCTTGATGTGAAAAATATTGTTGAACTAGCTTGAGAGGCCTCCTCCTATCCTCCCTAGGTACGCACGATGTTCCACGAACATAATAGGAATTTCCTTCCGTGCGCTCCAAGAGATAAAACAGAGTTATTGTTGAACATTCAGAAATAAATGATCTCGTGGATGTTTGCTCGATTGAAGACCATAGAGTTGAAATATAAATATCTCATATATTTTACATACCAATGCGCGAAGTAGGTACTTCGCGCACTGTTTTACTTCGCGCATTGTTTTGTGCAAGGTATCATGGTAACGTAGGAAACTGAAAAAAAGTGTCACTTCGCAATTTGTTATCAATGCGCGAACCTTGTCATTTATTGACGTTTGTAGAAATTAGTTATTTTTGTATCTAGAGCGCGAAATGCTACTTTGGTGATCGAGATCTGATTTTTTTAACGAGGCGTAGCCGAGTTGAAAAAATAGTCGAGATGACCAAAGTATTTCGCGCTCGAGTTGCAAACAAAATTTTTTCTACAAACGTCAAAAAATATAGTTCCAAAGTAAAAATATGCTTAACTTGATATAAAAAATAGTGCTGAACTGGCTTGAAAGGTCTCCCCCTATCCTCCCTATATAGGTACGCACGATGTTCCACGAACATAATAGGAATTTCCTTTCATGCACTCCAAGAGAAAAAACAAAGTTATTGTTGAACATTCAGAAATAAATGATTTTGTGGATGTCTGCTCAATTGAGGACCATAAAGTTGAAAAATAAATTTCTCATTTAGTTTACATAACAGTGCGCGAAGTAGGTACTTCGCGCACTGTTTTACTTCGCGCATTGTTTTGTGCAAGGAATCATGGTAACGTAGGAAACTGAAAAAAAGTGTCACTTCGCAATTTGTTATCAATGCGCGAACCTTGTCATTTTTTGACGTTTGTAGAAAAAGTTATTTTTGTATCTAGAGCGCGAAATGCTACTTTGGTGATCGAGATCTGATTTTTTTAACGATGCGTAGCCGAGTTAAAAAAATTGTCGAGATGACCAAAGAATTTCGCACTCGAGTTGCAAACAACATTTTTTCTACAAAGGTCAAAACATATAGTTCTAAAGTGAAAATATGCTTAGTTTGATATAAAAAATCGTGTTGAACTGGCTTAAAAAGCTTCCCCTTATCCTCCCTAGGTACCCACGATGTTCCACGAACATAATAGGAATTTCCTTTCGTGCGCTCCAAGAGATAAAACAAAGTTATTGTCGAACATTCAGAAATGAATGATTTCGTGGATGTTTGCTCGATTGAGGACCATAAAGTTGAAGTATAAATATCTCATATATTTTATATAACAATGCGCGAAGTAGGTACTTCGCGCACTGTTTTACTTCGCGCATTGTTTTGTGCAAGGTATCATGGTAACGTAGGAAACTGAAAAAAGTGTCACTTCGCAATTTGTTATCAATGCGCGAACCTTGTCATTTTTTGCCGTTTGTAGAAAAAAAATATAATGAACCTGATGATATCAATCACAGTGATGATCTGCAGAATCATAAATATAACGTTCGTACCTATTTTCCATCAACACAATGCCAAAAATATATCAATAATGGTGAAGTTCATTGTTCGGTTAATCAATAATGTAGTTGATATAACGAACTTTTGACCATTATAAATAAGTAGTTAAATCATTGAACTAATGAAGGAAATCACGAAGTAAAAACTATATCATGTCTTTTTTTTCATACATTGATCAATATAAAGTAACCTTGATCATCACGACGCATTGTAATTACGTATCCGTATGTCAATAAACTTATGTTCATAGGTTGATCCAATGAAGTATTTATTGATTCATTCAATGTTTCTGTGAATCAAAGTGATGGAGGAAACTTTGAGCGTTCATCTTATCAAAAATTAATGGGTAAACTCAAGAATCATAAATGATATAGACAATATGGCTTTCACCATCGAATATCAACAAGAGAACTACAGATTTTCGTTACCCGTATATGGCAATTTTCATTGGAAAACATGACAAATCACATCTAGCTGTGACATCCCAGCTATACCTTCTTTTATCGAGTTTTCTTTCAGACAGATCGCTCCATCTGGTGGAGTACTGAGTATGGTCTGATACCAAAGCCATCAATTCTAGTGCTCCACATAGATGAATTTTGGCACCAACTAAGGTCCGTTGATGGAAATTGACGTTAAAGTCATCTTAACAGGACAGATCATAGCTGCATTCTTTTTTAATGTTCTAGAGACTTTAGTTATGTCTACTGGCATCTCTGACATTGCTGTCACGTCAAATCCAAGGGCGCTACAGAAAATCATTCAAAATTTTAATAATAGGTATATACAGCTAGGGTATTTACTTGTAGAGGAAGATCAAAAGGCGAGCGAGTTTTGTAATCATGATCCGATTCTATTCAAAATTGGAATGTATCTGGGGATTTCCGGGGTCGGAGATTATAATTACTTCGTCAAAATTGGGATATTCAAGATGGCGGATCCAATATGGCGAACAAGCTTTGTAATGAATATTTGTTTGAAAAATCAATTAAACACGCGTTCGTAGATACTAAGTCGAATTGAGAAGAAGTAGAAAATAAATAGTAGTTTAAAAAACTGATGAGATATATTGCCGAGCTGAAAAGGAGTATAAAATTGAATAGTATTTTGCGAAACTAGAGGAACACGCTTTTATGAATAGCCGAACTAAAAAGAAGTAGAAAATTAAATAAATAAAGTGTGCTGGTAAATATTTAACTAAAAGAATATAACGTTTGTCAAGTCAGCTAGTAATCTAGTAATGATATTTATTATTAGTGCACAATACAGTTTGTATATTGTTGAAAAAAGAAAATATTGACAGTGTCAAATGATTTCTGGATGTTAAGGATTATGAAATTCAAGAAAATAAAAAGATTTTACGATTGAATGAGTTTTATACATAGTGTGATATTAGTCACTCCATAAATTCTTCTCCGAATTGGATTTCCCAAAATATATTCAGCACACATGACATGAGTACATTAGTTTAGTTAGATACTTACCCACATCGAGGTTTTTACCATTTCTCAATCATAAGGCTCAGCCCATTCAGCTCATAGATAAACTACTGCTCAGCATGAAATCAGAATTCATCCAGTCAATTCAGTCAACCCTGGTATACAGTCTAAGAACAGTCTCTTATGGTGAAATATATTAAGCACAATCCAAAAATTTGCGCCGTGCTTCATCGGTAATGCACAGCAAGACGCACAAGAGTTCATGCGCTCTCTGCTCTTGGGTTTGCACGAGGATATCAATAAGGTCATCGAGAAGTCCGATTCTGAGTTCACAGATAACGTAGAAATTGTGGATGTCAACGAAAAGGCTTTGGAATCGTGGTCGAGATTCTTGAAAGTGGAGAATTCGGAGATAGTCAATAATTTCGTTGGTCTGATTAAGTCTTCATTGGAATGCACGTATTGCGGCTATTCCTCAGTGACGTTTGATCCCTTTTGGGATTTGTCATTGCCAATACCACAGCGAACGCGCCAACTAAGTTTGTTCCAGTGCTTGGACTCATTTACCAGAGAGGAGTCATTGGATGGCGAAGACAAACCTACTTGCTCCAAATGCAAGGAAAGGCAAAAATGTACAAAGTCATTATCTATCCAGAGGTTTCCTGAAATTCTTGTCTTCCATCTGAAACGTTTCTCGCTGGATCTGTTCGTAGAAAAACTGAACGGCACAGTTGATTTCCCTTTAGAAAAACTGGATATGAGCTATTACGCAGCCGATGGAAGTGTACCGTTCCACTACGATCTATATGCTATTTCAAACCATAGCGGTACCATCAACAGTGGTCACTATACGGCCTACTGCAAACATCCTTACTCGAACATCTGGCACGAATTTAACGATTGTCGTGTTTCTTCAATTTCATCAGATTCGATCATCAGTAACAAAGCGTATTTACTATTTTATCAGAAAAATACCCAAGTTGTAACAGCCACCACTTCCACAAGCAAAGGCTGCTCTTCGAGCACCAAACCCGATCAATTCTCAAATATCACCCAGTCGCAAGACAACACCAAGTTTATCCTTGATGATTCCAGGAAAAGTTTTGCTTCGGATCTAGGTATCAACCAACCTAGTTCGAAAGATGGGCATGTGGGATCTTCAAATTTAGTCTCATCTACTGAGTCAAAACCTAGGAGGAGAGGAAGGCCCAAAAAAAAGCCTTTTAAAGATGAACTAGAACTCTTGGTGAATACGCCAGCACATCATGAATCAGGCAGGCCGAAACGCACCTGTGTTGGTCAATCTACTCAGCATGAAATCGCCGGCCAGCACTCTGAAGATTCACAAGAATCGAGGTCCTATAGTTGTCGATGCTCTTGTTAGCATGAACCTGGGGCAACTATATATTTGGAACTTCAAATTTTTCTTTCAACTTCATGAAATGTACTTATACATTAGTGTAACAATTTATTTTCCTCATTATTTATCAATTTCCAGTGGATCCGACACTGTTTATAGTGTGAAATCTACTCTGTACAATTATATTTAGAGAAATAAATAGATTTATATGTACCCTACCACGCAAAGATTATACTGGAGTAGTAAACTCTAAAACAACAGGTTTTTTCCATCTATATCTTGGTATAGTTGAATCAGGAATTCCATATGGAAATTACGTATGATACGCCAATGACCTCAATATAACCTAAAAAACAACAAATGTCAAAAACTTAGTGTTTATCCCCAGAATTAAATAAGGATGGAACTATATAACTGTTTCACAAACACTTTAGAGTGAGAGGAGACGAGGATCTGTCCGTACCCTGTTAAGATGACTTTAACGTCAATTTTCATCAAGGGACCCTAGCACCAACATTGTTTCTACTCCATATCAATGATATGTAGGGAAGAATTACTTGTATTGTCCACAGCATCGCAGATTATAATGTCACGATAAAATAGATGGTTAGTGTTTCACCCATATCGGTTCATAAGGGGTTTGCTCGGCTTCATATAGGCACTCATAGTTTAGGGGTAACTGAAAGTGCGAGACTAAATTCAAAGATAACAATATTTATCTGCTCACTCATCTAGAAACTTAGCGTTGGCTCCCTCATTTGAGGACACAAACCTGTCAATTTACTTCCACGGGAGAACCAATAATCTAGTCAAATTCAAGTAATCAGCATATTTGTTTGATTTTTTCGCGGGACTCTCTCGACTTATTCATAAAAGAAAATCTGGATTCGAATGAATATTCATTTATTATCACAGTTCGTATTGGTCGAAGAAAGAATTCATTAGTTTGAAACAAGAACATTCTTCTATTGTCAAGTTAATCTCCAATCATTGTTGAACAATTTTGTTCTTGAATCAAGAAATTTCGAGTTTGTTACAAAGAGATATTGTCCCATTACAGTGAGTAGATATTTTTCCAGAAGATCCCTATCTTCTTGTGCCAAGAGAATATCATTTCGAAGAAGTTCAAAATAAAGCTAACTATTAGAGTATTGATGGTCTTACCATACAAGGAATGAAATAAAACTCTTTCACTTGGTAAACAAAAGGCTTTATTATCACAACTTGGTCATCATATTATGAAAACAGATACATAATGGTGAAATCATCAATTAGGTACTGTCTGTAGCTCAATCTAGGGGGTAAATTATCAATTTTCCTAGATTTTAGTGATTTGCTGTCCTCGAAAACCTAACGAAAAGAGTAAGATCATCATTTAAAAAATATGTTGCGTGTTCTGCAGAGTGGTTCGATAAATGTGAATTGTTAACCGTATACATATACTTGCTTCAGAATAAACAACATTTTCATTTCACAAGAAATTCTGCGCTTGACAAAAGAGCCTGTATAAAAGTTTTTAGGTATATGTGAAAACACGAAGAAAGAGACAAACTATCACCTATTGAAACCTATTGGAAATATACAAATAATGGACAATTACATACCGATACCTATTAGGTCGTTTATCGAATGAATGCGACTGGTCATATCGTAACTGCTGAGCGAATGTGTTGGGCAGATTATACAAACATGGTCATTCGCGTTGGAGGTATGATTGATATCAAGGTTCTCAGCAAGTTTCCGATGGAGTGAGAAGTAAAAACTCCTCAATACAAAACAATGCAAAGTTGAGAGTTCGTTCCTGTTCGAAATTAATTAGCCTCGCAGATTGTCCTCAAATGTGGAATGTCGAATTGCTGTGAAGATGATACCATACCATTATTATATCCATGACTGCACCGCCTTCAGAAGAAACAACAGCGGAAATGGCGGCTGACGACTGACTAGTCGAATGGGCGCCGGCGTTCAGTTGTCTCTCACCGCTGTATATGCATCACTGCAAGCTTTTTTTGAAGAGCAGAGAGTTTCTTGAACCAATATGAATTGGAATTCATTTCGCTAGTAGTCGCGCTCTTGAATGAAGAAATATACTGTTTATGTTGAGCAAATTCATATCAAGAAATTTCAAGAAATGAGACGAGCTCATGCTGCTCCATTCAAATGAATGGAACAATAGCGATTTAATTTCGAAGAAATGGATTCGTTGAATCGAATAAATCCTTTTTATCTGTGTTGGAACACCCTATAGGAATGTCGGCGACCTTCCACTTCTCTTTAGATACTTCCTCGGGAATTGTTCATCAGGAATCAAGGAATCTCTGCTGTCATTCCATCACTAGCAATACTATAGTCAGATGTACTCGGCAAGCATCCTCTGGTCGTCAACCTTGAGACATTTCGAACAACTCTTTACCAAAATCGTTTGTCTATTGCGAACGGAAAAGTTTTGAAATTCTCGGCCCAAAAAATTAGTCCCTAGAACTCAGAATATCCATTATCCAAAAAAAAAATATAATATTTACTTTCCATCTTTATCCTCCTCAACAACAATCGCCGTAATTAGTTCAATAACTATCACTGATGATAAAGACATAGCAGATATTGCTCACAGACTATCTGTTAAATTTGAGTATTCAATATCTTTCAAAGAATCATAGTCCATATTTCAGTTCCACAATGAGTAAGTTAGATTCCAGAATATAAATTTTCTGATACGAATGGCAAATACAGATACAATATAATATTTGCTACGAATTTCAAATAAGAACATGTAATATCTATCCTCTCAACGAATGGATCTATATGTAAAACGAGCAGTATAGTAGCTGCTTTACAAAATATCGTAAAGATATTGGAAACTAGATATTATCGAAAAACGATCTTTTCTGGAATAGCTGGCTGAAGGGATAAAAATGGAATATATGATATTTCAAGGAATATCCTATTTACTTATAACCATGGATGTTCTGAAATTATATTACTCGCGACAGTGATGAAAAAATCAAATTCATTTTCACAAAATGTTCAATAAGATCAACATGAATGAAGAAAAATAATGCAAATGAGCAATGACATACATATAATGAAGAAGGCACTATGCCATTTTTCATACCTCCAGCTCTGTTCTGGACCGGTAAAAGTCAGTCCTAAATAAGTTTCAGAACAGTATGTGTCCAGTGAGCCTCGGAAATAAAGACAGTCTTGATTAGACCTGGGAAAAAAATCGATATATCGATAACTATCGATATATCGAAAACTATCGATATATCGAAATATTGGTATATTGATAACCATCTATATATAAGGATTATAAAGTTATCGATATATCGATAACTATAAATGTTTTCTCAACATAATCACGATGTTCTGAATATTCGAGATAGTTCTCTTGTTTTATTGTTCATGAAATTGTGTTGCTGCACGGCATTATAACTTATTTTGTGCTTTTCTGCTATCGGAAACATTTTCGCGGAGGAATAATATTTTCAGAGGCATCGGAAAGAAACTTCAACAACATAATGATATATAAATAAAATTCAAATGAAATTTGTCCTCCATTTTGACTCGTGAATGTGACAAATTTTGCGCATGCGCAAATAGATATTTTCACCCGCAGACTGTCATTTGTTTCTTCAAAACTGGCTACACTTTTGACCATGGAGACATAGGATTTTATCCGTATATGTTTAGTAGGTATATGCATATTTCTTCAATACACTTCTCGGTGTAGACAAGTGTAGTGGAGTGGACTGTAATGAATTGATATCTTGTTCGTTGCTTGTGGTCTAGTCAGGTGTATAGGTATTTCACGTATTCTAATTGCATGCTGAAACCTCTTGGGACTTGAAAAAAAAAGATATTGTGATGATGAAATCATTTACAGTTATTTCTTGAATTCAGATGGTTAATCAATTACAAGTTCTTCTGATCGATGAGGATTTATTCAGAAAACACGGATTGTTGTTCATGCACCAAAAATATACTCCTAACCTAACAACTATCTGCTAAACTTCTCACACCTCCTCAAGATCAAGTGTAACACTCTGTTTTGGCGGTGAATTATCTCCAGTTATTGTGTTACAATACTTTGACAACGAACACAGTGTGATTGTACACCATATAACACCAAACGGTATCAGCCACTACCCATAACTGCCCAGGAGGAAGCCGCCAAAATTTTTGCGCATTTATTTGCTGGAAATTCCACTCTGAATTCATCGGGAAAACAACCTCCAAACAAAACGCCTATTGACAGTCATATGCCCGAGATCACCTTTCGCCAACGTACAATAAGGAAGATTTCATTGGGTCTCAACACCAACAAAGCAAGTACAGACCGATCGCACTGCTATCTATTATTTCAAAGATCATGGAGACATCTATCAACATCGAGCTCATGAAATACCTGGAAAATTCAGGTATTATCAACAATAGGCAATATGGCTTCCGTCATCAGAGATCAACTGGAGCCCTGCTCGCTTACGTCTCACATATATGGCAGCAATCTATCGAAAAATATGATGAAACCTAAGCCGCGGCACTTGATAACTTCAAGGCATTCGATCGAGTCTGGCACCACGGACTCCTCGCCAAGCTTCCATCTTATGGCTTGCCTCCCTAGCTATGTTCTCTGCTAGCTAGTTTTCTCTCAAACAGGTCTCTCCATGTAGTGGTCGACAGAGTTTCATCTGACTCTTTTATCATGAATGCTGGCGTTCCGCAAGTATCTATTCTAGCACCAACACTATTTCTACTCCATATCAACGATATGTTGGAAGCAACTTCATGTCCAGTACACAGCTTCGCGGATGATAGTACCCTCCATACTGCCTTCTCTTCCAGGGCTTCAATATTAACCAGGCAAATCAGAAACGAACGAGGAAGAAATGTTGACAACATAATTATGGACTTGGCATCAATTCTCGAATGGGGATCCAATAACTTGGTAGATTTCGATGCGAACAAAACACAAGCATGCCTTTTTCTCAAGCACAAGCTTGTCAGGAGAAACCATACCTTTGAAGACATCCATTTCGATGCTTGGTATCACTATCAGTAATAACCTTTCTTGGGAAAATGACGCGAGATCAATTGACAGAAGTGCATCCCAAAAACTTTGTTTTCTGTTTCGAGCCAGGAGCTATTTCACTTCCAGTCAGCTGCTTATGATCTATAAGGCACAGATCCGACCTGTCCTGGGATACTGTTCCCATATTTGGAGTACAGCACCCAAACATACCCTGAAACTGTTGGATTCTATCCAAAAGAATTCGTCTCGTGGGTGATGCCTCGCTCACAAACTCATTCTGGAACGCCGTAGAAAAGTTGGAGATTTGACTCTATTTGTCAACAATTGTTCCTCCCTTGGCAGTCCCCGCGAGATTAACCCGTCGAGTTGAGGCTCCGCACCCCTTCGTGGTCACTTTGGAGACCTGCAGAACACCTCTTTCTGAAGACTCGTTCATCCAACGAACAGCGAGGCTCTTGAACACATTGCTAAGGGAGGTGTTTCCCGAGGCACATAACCTCCATATATTTAAGAAGAACACCAATACCTACCTTATTTTCCTTGGTTCTCACGATGTTCTCTGAACAGGATATCCCTTTTCGTGGGATCCAGAACATAAAAAAAAGTCCAACACGCAATCTACTCTGGTGTACAATATTGTAGTTATTGGAGGCACAGCGAACAGAACTCATGACTTGCCGTATCAATGTCCACAAACAACCAGTCAATTCACCTGCTGCCCAAATATTCACGAACCCGGAGAATTAGGTAAATTTGTAAATTCCCCGGCATAGGCCCAACCAAGAGAGAGAGAGAGAGAGAAAGTCGGGGCTTCAAACCATCATTCAATAACCCCAACTCCTGACTGATAATTTCAGATTTTATCGAGTGACTTGTAGCGAAACCCGAGGCGAAACCTCTTCATCGACACCGACAGGACAGGACGATTCGTAGCACATTCCTGGCGGCTCCCCGATGAACATATTCCGGTGTCAACAAAGTCTCTGAACAAATTTATTGATGTATTCTCGAATAGACGCCTGCAGCTTTATGTATTTACTGCACCATAAGTCAACTTCATATCATGATATTCCTGCCAGAACACGATATATTCCAGATCGGTCAAATGATGTTTACACATTATTTGGAAATATTCGCACTGGCCGGTATTCATGAGATTGTTCAGTGGCGTTTTCATAAATATCATAAATTCAGTCGGATTGTTCTGAAACTCATTGAGTCGGATTGTTCTGAAACTCATATCCTTTTTTTGCACGCCATTACATTAGATCAGGATTAATAGCTTTTCAAATAAAGGTACATGTTCTGAGTATCTTACTTAGTAGCATACCAAATAGGTAAAATTGTGGTCAATGTTCCAATTAATTCACCAAGATTTTACAATGCATGCGGAACTAGATATAAAACGAGTTATCTTTATCACTATACCAGCGTACCAATAAAATCTCTATAGCATATCTGAAGATGATAAATTGATGTAGATATCCAAATATCATCTCTTGTAATTCATTATTTTGCTCATAAAGTATGTATGCATTTTGATAAGGATAGTAGAATATTGATGGACCAATAAGGTCTATATGGTATTATTGAACATAAACTTCTAGTCTCGATATTGTGGAACAAACTTCAAAATATTCACTACTACCGATTATGCAGATGTCAATTCGAATTATATCTTTTCCTCATAGTGAATTCGACTAGAATATGCAGGGTGGGCCATCGAAAACGTACTGCAAAGTAACCAACGTAGGTGATCCATAACTTACAGTGGAGGTGATATATAACAGGAGGGGTGAAAGAACTTACAGTCACAACTCCACCACATAAAAATTTTAATAATGACCAACGGTCATGGACATAAAAAGGACATGTTTCGAAGGATTAATCCTTCATCATCAGCAAATGTGTTAAAAAGAAAATCTGTAAGAAGAAACAATGCTTGACTAACATAAGCATTGTTTCTTCTTACAGATTTTCTTTTTAACACATTTGCTGATGATGAAGGATTAATCCTTCGAAACATGTCCTTTTTATGTCCATGACCGTTGGTCATTATTAAAATTTTTATGTGGTGGAGTTGTGACTGTAAGTTCTTTCACCCCTCCTGTTGTACTGCAAAGTATTACTCACTTTTTTGTCAGTCAGGAAGACATCTCTTACCTTTCATCTCTTGATACAACGAGCATAGCTTGGCTGCTGGGTTTTTCAAATTTGATTCTAATATGGAGGGACATTTTGAAAGATGAAAATCTAGTCGTTCAGGAGGGGGGCCATAATGAATAATTATTATTCAGCTAAAGTCCTGCATATTTCATCACAGGAATATTAACTTCCTCAATAAAGTTCTGGATTTAATTCACCGATCTGAAAGATTTCTATAGTAGAAAAAATAAACGATACATAGAAAAGTTCGATAACTGGGTTAGATAAAACGTGAAAAAAACTTTGAGCAATATTGGGAATGATTGTGAATTCGAGATGTAAAATAACTTTTCAGGTGGAAAGAGTTATCAGAAGACATTATGCAAAATACGTTGTAGACCAGTATAATATCATCAAATATCATTCGATAGTTCAATAATGTTTTTTTTTGATTTAGAACAAAAATTCAATCCCACTCGATAGTCCCAAATTATGTATAGTCCGACATCTGAAAGAAGTTCGGCCATTTCAACTTCTCAATGTCAGTCCATTTTTACAAGATTTCATTCAACTCGCAATGTTTATATGTTGTATGTTTGTTTGTTCAAGTTGAATCGTGCTACCGAATTTTGACCCATATGTTTATGATTTCGGTGAAAATGCATTATGGATTTTTTTAGAGAAATCAAATTGACCGCTTTAGGATGGCAAATGAGATACGATATCAGCTTGTGGGATTTTCGAGATCGAAGATTTCAAATTTGTTGTCGAAATTCAAGAATTCAAAATGGCGGCTCCAAGATGGCGAATAATATTCGAGAATATATTTCGATTTGATTGAAAAATGGGTATACGAATGAAATAAAAACAAAATAAGATCAAAACTCATGGGTTGTCCTAATGGCTCCTGTTCGTTTTGGTCCCTTGCTAAAGCAGTCGGAAGGAATTTCACTAATAGTTCATTCCCACCACTCTCCAAAGCCGACGTTACATTAGAAACAACATCGCAAGAGAAAGCGAACATTTTGGAAGAGATTTCCGCAGCAAACTCCACCTTGGATTCCCAGGGTAGAGTGCCGCCAGACAGTCAACACCTTGAAAATCGAATGCACAAAATTGTCTTTCGTCAACGCATTCTGCTCGGTCTCAAAACTAATAAATTCAATAGTCCTGATGGATCTCCACCCATTATTCTCGAAGAGTGTGCACCCGAATTGACACCGATTCTCTGCTAGCTATTTACCATCTCCTACAAGTCAGATAAAAACAATGTTAGAACAATCTCCGAAGTGATGGAGACAGCCATCAACATTGAGCTCATCAAATATCTGTGGAGCTCAGGAATCATTGATGATAGACAATATTGCTTTCGCCTTCGAAGATCAATTGGAGATTTACTAGCCCACGTCACCCATATATGGAGAACCCAATTAGAAAAATATGGGGAATCTCTGTTGAATATATCGAAGGCATTCGACCGTGTTTGGTACCAAGGACTGCTCCACAAACTACCATCATACGGCTTACCATCTCAGTTATACCATCTTTTATCGAGTTTACATCCAGGCAGATCGTCCATGTGGTGGTGGACGGAGTACCGTATAATACCATTGCCATCGATTCCGGCATTCCAAGAGGATCAATCTTGGCACCAACAATGTTCTTACTTCATATCAACGATCTATTGGGAGCAACCACTTGGCCTATCTACAGCTCTGCAGACGATAGTACTCTCCATAGTGCGATCTCTTCTAGAATTCAGATTTCTTATCAGGAAACTAAGAAATCACGACGAAGACAGAACACTGTCAATGAAGATCTTGCCAAAATTACAGCCGGAGGAACCAACCTAGTTGAATTCGAAGCCACCATAATTCAAGCCTGTATTTTCTCTACAAAGGCGGAACTCAGTATGCTCGATATAACAATGTCTGGTACCATTATTTCCATACCAAGACCATATACAAGCTCACTTTTACCATCAGTAATACTCTCTCATGGAAAAATCATGTCCGATACATCGCAAAAGTTGCTTTACAAAAACTCGGATTCTTGTTTCGTGCGAAAATATACTTCACATCCCAAAAGTTTCTCATGATCTACAAAGCACAGATACACACAGATCATGTATTGGGTTCAGCACCCAAACATATACTCTGATGCTCTTAGATTTCATCCAGAAAAGAGCCATTCGCCTGGTGGGTGATGCCACACGCACCTACTCTTTGACTTCATAAGAACACCGTAGAAAAGTCATCAACCTTTCACTTTTCTATAGATACTTCTACGGGAAATGTTCCTCAGGAATCTCTGATATAATTCCATCACTAGCAATACCAGTCAGAGGGACTCGGCCCAGACAACACATCTCCTCGTCGTTGAGCTTGAAAAATTCCGAACAACACTCTACCAAAACTCGTTCTTCTGTAGAACGGCGCAGCTTTGGAACACCGTAGGAAAGTTGGCGATCTGGCCCTATTTTATAGATATTCTCAGGGACGATGATCTTCTGAAATATCAACAATCTTTCCTCCTTTGGCAGTCCCCGCGAGATTAACCCGTCGAGTTGAGGCTCCGCACCCCTTCGTGGTCACTTTGGGGACCTGCAGAACATCTCTTCCCAAAGACTCGTTCATCCAACGAACAGCGGGGCTCTGGAACACATATTACCAAGGTAGGTGTTCCCCGAAGCATAAAACCTCAAGAAATTTAAGAAGAACACCAATTCCTACCTTATTTTCCTTGGTTTTCACGATGTTTTTCCTTTCCGTGGGCACCAGAATTAAAAAAATATTGAAGTATTCTGAAGAACTCATATATCCTCCAAAAGTTCATAAAAAACCTACCTCCTCTCCCTATCCTCCCTAGGTACACACTATGTTCCACGAACATTATAGGGATTTCTTTTCGTGGGTCTCAAGATATGAAAAAAAAAAACAATTTAGAGGGTTAACTGCAAAAAATATATATGACCATAGATTATATGACGAACGGAATTTTCTCATCTAGCAATATATCATAAGATTTCCGCCCGACAAACATCTCGAGCGAAATGAAATTATGGTATGAGAATATTTTCAAAAACAAGCTTCGATTTAATAGAACCAGATAAGCTCCGGAGCAAATCAAACTCATCGATTCATCAAATTATACAATTTTTATTCTACATATGAAAGCTCTTCGCGAAACCTCCATTATGGGAGTTTTGTATGAAATAGGAAAATTCATGGCTATGCCACTGACTTTATTCCAAATCGGTTGTACATACCGACTCAGGCCATGCTCTTATTCTTGTGATTTTAATTCGAATGGAAACATCAACATCTTGATAAACCTTGGTCATCTCCAAATCTGTTGACATTTGAGCTATTTCGGACATTTATCTAGTGTTGCGCTATAGGGGGTTATGGTAATATTTTCTGGCATATTTTCTGTGCCACTGATAACCTTTTTCATGTAAACGAGTCCATAATAATACCATGGAACATCTCGAGTTCTTTTGATGGTCTGAACCACATTTTTGAATGATATTCTTCTCTATTTCATTGGGCACCCAGGAGAATCTGGAGAAAATGTGAAGTTCAACGTCAAATATCTAAGAGCTTACTAAGAATATATGTATAGAATTTGAAATCACAAGAATTCACTCTACCTAATTGAGTTGAAAATTATAAAGTGTTCCATTCGAAAAGGTATTAAGATCCATTCAAAAATCAAACAAGTGTTCCAAAAACTCCATGTTCCTGCACCCAATAGCTTAAGCTTAAAAAATAACACATCGTCGGGCCCTGATAAAATATCTGTACACTTTATAAAAAAATATAATAAGTTTCTCATTGAACCTCTGTGTCACATCTTAAACTCAATTATGACAAAAGGTAAAGTACCTTCAGCATTTAAAGATTCCATTACAACTCCCATTTTTAAATCAGGATGCCGTGATCATGCAACGAATTATAGACCTATGACAGTGATCAAAAATTTTGCAAAAATCTTTGAGAAATGCATCAAGAATAGAATCATCGATTACTGTAATAGCAATGAAATATTATCTGCTTCACAATACGGTGTCCGTAGAAACTCATCTACCAAAAAAGCTGTATTTGAATTAACTAATAACATACTGACCAGCTTCCAAAATAAAAAAAGGTGTCTCACAATATTTTTGGATTTAGCGAAGGCGTTTGATACCGCGTTAACCATGCGCCTCGCCATGCGCTCTTGTTTGAACGCCTCGAATATATCGGAATCCGAGGTATTGCTTTAGGTTTGTTGAAAGACTATCTGACCAACAGAACACAGGTTGTCAAAATAAATAATACTCTTAGTAACCCATTACCTATAGTAATGGGTGTTCCACAGGGGACAGTATTGGGACCGATACTATTCATTCTGTACATCAATGAATTATTCTCAATAAGTAATTTCGAAGGTACATTTATATCCTACGCTGATGACACAGCAATTACATTTGTTGGAAATACATGGGCAGAAACGTACCAAAACGCAGAATGCGGATTGAAATCAGTATATAACTGGCTCAGCAAAAGTCTGCTGGGTCTTAATATTTCTAAAACAAAATTCATTGCATTTTCCTCCACATCTAGAGATCGCAACATTCCAAATAATTTACTACTCCACACTTATGATTGCCCTGATATTCTTCAATCTCCTTGTCAAACAATTATGATGACAAAATCTATTAAATACCTAGGGGTTTTCGTAGATCAACGTTGCGAAGATCATATCAGCTACACAGTTAAAAGACTTCGGAAATTAATTTATGAATTTTACCAGCTGAGGAATATATTGAATAAAAAAATGTTGCTAATGGTATATAATTCCCTAGTTGAGTCCATACTACGTTATTGTCTCATTGTTTGGGGAGGAACATTCAAAACATCAGTGCACAATCTGGAGGTTATACAAAACACTCTACTGAAAATAATTCTCAAAAAAAAACAAACGTCGCTTCTATGGATGACAAATATGCCTCAATTGACAGTTACTCATGGTTATGAAACACGTAGAAATGCTTTGCAAGCCCTTTCTATCCCTTGCTTCAGACTTACCCAGAATCAAAAATTCATAACGTTATATGGTCCGGAATTCTATAGCAGCCTGCTGACATAAAAAACATCAGAAATATAAATCTCCGTAAAAAACAAATAAAAACATATTTGATAACTCACTCTCTTTTATTTCTGAAAATTATTGATAATTGATAAATTCAAAAAATATAAAGATAAATATTCACTTGAATAAATGCTCCTTTTCTCTTTCTTCGTACTCTTATAGATTAAGTTCAGGTACTTACAGTTTCGTAATTCAATATTTGCATCGTAAAATATTGATTGCAGAAGAATGTTCCACAACTCAAGCTCAAAAATTTAAGCCACCTAGGCTTCTTCTGATTAAATTTTTCTTGAATATAAATAGATGTTTTGTTTCATATTCACATACATATAACAATAACTATAGGTTTATATTTTTATATGTTCCGTAATGTATTTGTACCTACGTTCTAACTCTGTACATTCAAACTCTAACTGAATAAACTTACTTACTTACTTACTTACTTACTTACTTACTTACTTACTTACTATACTGATAACATCTTCGTGAGAATTCCAACTATCCCTTGAGAATAAAAAATAATTAAACGATAAATAAAATAGTTAAGGGGTGGTTCAAAATATACGTGAAGACCCTGTACAATTCCAACCACCCCTTTGAAATTCCCCTGACAACGCCCATTCTGCTGTGAATAAATAAATGTTTGTCTTACATGGTCTTACACAGATATGACGGAAGTTTGGTTTTATGAAAAAAAGTGATTTGTCTGTTATTATAATAACATCAGCCGCCATCATTACCTATATTATATGTGTTCACTGTTTAGGTAGCTTGATCCTTGGTTCCATCTACTAGTAGGTGGTATATTATGAAATAAAACGAAGTAAGACATATTTTTGTAGGTGACAATTTTCGTACTAATGACCAAGATGGAGTTTGCAGATATATTACATATCTATATCAATACAGAACATTAACGGAAATCCTATAGGGTTGTTCTGTATTTATTAGGACTTCTTGAATTCATTAAGCCAAATTGGAATTCTGCATCATTTTCTCAAACAATGAATTGTATCATTCATTTTCCGTTTTCAAATTCAAGTTCAATTGCACTTTATAACATCATTACCTTCAATCTGAGTGTGAATGATCATCGAATAGGTAACAACTTCCAGACGTTCTGCAGTTATTTGAGGTTGATGAAGCTTTTGATTGTTTTTATGTAACTATTTCATGCTTCGTCAATGTTCATACCAATTCCTCTTAGAAATAGCGTAGCACCAAATGATAGTCATTTCCCACGAGAATGAAGTTTGCGAATCATACGAGTGGACTTCGTTTACTCGTGCGAGATTTATATAGCAATAAAGATTTGTGAATCCAGTTATAACATCATCATATGTAATACTTTATCAAACCATTTCATTTTATTCATACTCATATGTTTTTTCTGCGCTGGTTTCAAATAGAATAGTAGAAATAAATCGAGGAAGAAAACAACTGATCTTACTATACCTGCTAGCTCATTCAATGATTATTTTTCCACTATTGCAGGAAACCTGATTGGGACCATTGAAAACAATAATGTAGACCCTGAGAGTTTCTTGAAGGGTATGCCTACACCAGGTACATGCTTCTTCCTAGAACCAGTAACGGAACATGAAATCAAAGTTATGAAATGATCGAGGCTGTGCGCAATTTGAAAAACTCAAAATGTACCGATGTGTACGGAATGAATAGTGAATTCTTGAAACAAACAATAGATTTATTAGTCTATCCATTGGTAATTCTGTTCAATGCATGCATCACTGAAGGAAAGTTTCCCGATATTTTGAAGGTCACTAAAGTTATACCAATATTTAAGAAAGGGGATGTTTCACAGATTGCAAACTATCGTCCGATATCTATTATTCCAATAATATCGAAGGTTTTTGAGATATTACTGAAACAGAGATTCATGAAATATTTCGAATCTAATGGACTCCTGAACTGCTGCCAGTTTGGGTTTAGAAGTAAATGTAGTACCACCCAGGCGGTTTCAAAATCGTTAGTGAGATCGTCGAAGGCCTTGAGGGTGGCATGGATGTATCTATTACTCTATGCGATCTCTCGAAGGCCTTCGATTGTGTCTCACACAAGGTTCTTATTCAGAAGTTACGTTTTTATGATGTCAGAGGCATACCACTCGATCTGTTCCAATCCTACCTGCACAACAGAAAGCAAGCAGTATATATTAATGAATCCCATTCAGATTTTTCCAATATTCTACACGGGGTACCTCAGGGATCTGTTTTGGGCCCATCATTATTCATCGTTTATGTAAACGATCTGTTTCACTCTTTGTTTCCAAATAAATGTGTTGCTTGTGCGGATGACACAACTTTGCTCAATACTGGAATTGATGCAGACAGTCTCTCTCAGTTTGGCAGATTCTTTCTGTAGAGCACAGGAGTGGTTTAGTGCCAACAATTTGAAATGTTTTGAATGTCTCCAATAACGTCATTTCTCGTCATGTATTATAATTTCGTGGTAACGCCTTTTAGCTTGGGGACACGTTCGCTAAGATAATTGTGTCGTCTATGGCCCCCCTGAACACCAATAAAGTGTATCGCACTTAGCGATTCAAGTCTGGAGAGCCGTTGTTGCCTTCCTAACCGAGAGTCTCGCTACAACTCCACAGATTGTTTCGATATTGGAGTAAAAATGCACTTTTTGTGTCACTCTGTATAATTTGAAAAATACAATTTGGATTCGAATTTTGAAGAATATAATTTGGATTTGAAATCTCAATCTCTTGTGAGAGTCCTCATAAATTCATCTACGGAATGGAAGATACATCAATCAAATCAGATTTGAATTACCAAAGTTATTGTTGGTAACATTTTATCAATATTTTGAGTGGATCGATTATGTAGCCGGCGAGTTGGAGAACTTACAATGTACGTGTTTCCTACCTGAATCACCCTGTATTTTCCAGGTATTTTTAGTGTCAGGTCAGTTTCCTCAGAATTGGATACTGTGGGAGATTCCATTCTAGTTGAGTATTCCAATTAATGATCAATCTAGTCCGATAATCAGGAATATTATTTCTAGTGTGGAAATTCATCAAATTGATCACACTGTACATCACATGATTTGGTGACTAGTTCTGTAATGACCAGTAAGTATTATGATAAATCTTATGTAGACTTAATGGTATCGCTGTGTGACATTCTTATTTATAACGTTTGTTATATAATTTCTGTTCAATATAAACCAAGCTTCGATAATGTCACAGTTACAACTTTACTTGCTGATTCTTCGAATCCATCCAATTTTATGTTTCCTTTCATTCAGTGTGATAAATGACGATCTAGACAAAAGAGTACGTAAATATGCAATGATACAAAAACAGAAAACTATGGTTGAGTATAGTACTTGTAATATATTCATTGAGCCTGATTCTGAAATATCAAGGAGAACAGCTAACATGTTCATTAAAATTATCAGTTGTCCATCCGTAATCCTCAACAAACGCGAAATTCAGGAACCTGATAATGATGTTATGAGCCTAGGACAGTTTGTTTTCCTGGAATACCTTCAAGACATTTCCTCTTATTTCGAAGGACTAATGAACTCATCCGTATTGAAGAATAATGCTCCTACTCATATATTCATATGTGCACCTTTGAAAAATGATGAGAACATCACAGTGTATCTCGATCATTTGTGGAAAATTCGAATATTTCCTAGCATACTTGTGATATTATGGGAAGAGTTGAGAATTCTTTCTTACAACCCTTTTCTTGAAATAGTTGAAGACCTGGTCAAATGTGACAAATGTGGATTCCCGACAGTCTTGATGAGAGATTTTCACGGTTTCCCTATAAAAATTGGCATTTACGAATATCCGCCTACGCTGTCAAAAATGGATAATTATTGGATTGGCGAGGATTCTGCTACGATGAGAGACATCACTGCTCACTTAAAAGCAACACCAATATTTTTTGAAGGAGAACGAGCAGAAATAACCCAGAGAATCCATAACAAGTCAGTGGATATTATTGGTACCAGTCGGTTCGTGTATAAGAGTGATATATCCTCATCTTTTAATTCGCTTTCGGGAGATTTCATTTATAGCAAACATGATGACATAGTGGCTGTAGTACCAAAAGTGAAAAGATTACCAGTCATTAGGTCACTTCTTGATATCTGGGATAGTGGAACCTGGATTCTTCTCCTGTCACTTTTAGTCGCATTTCCCCTAGCACTCAAGATTTTATCGTATTCCTACAAAAAGTCTAAAGGAACGTATCTGGAGTATGTACTGATATGTTGGCAAATCATAATGCAATCCCCTACACCAACGAAGTTCACTTCACAACCTTTGATTCGACTGGTATTACTAGCTTGGATTATATTCAGTGTTATTTTCAACACCATCATTACCGTGAAAATTTGTGATGTCATCTTGAATCCAATATTCGGAAATAATATAGAATCTTTGGAAGAATTGAAAGCTACTGGATACAATATATATGGCACCAAATATTCAGTGAAGGAAATTCCGAGGCAATATGGATTGGAGAACCAGCTGAGGGTGATCACTTTGAAAATGATAGACATCATGGTAGAAAATAAAACAACTAATGTGGCATATATTATGCGCAGAACATCGGCTCAACATTACCTTTCTTCTCAGAGGAATGATCCATTTTACAATATAGTGGATGAGACTTTGGTTCCAGGAATCCTGGTGTATTTGATTCCGAAAAATTCACCGTTTCAAACGTCGTTGGAGATGTCCGTTTTATTGAGGAAGGAGTATATATCGAATAGAGAGACCTGGATATCCTATCAGAAGGAACCACAAGTTATCAGTCTGGGAAATCTGAGTGGTATTTTTTTGTTAGATACTGTGGGAAATGTGTTTGCCTTCATAATATTTTTGTTGGAGCTGATACTAGGAAAGCGTTGAACAGTTATTAGATGCAATCAACTATACTGTGAATCATGTTTCGGAATATTGGGCTGTATATCTATTTCCAGGTTAATATTCAGCGGATAATCGAAGTCATTGCTGTTGAAAATAATAATGATAGTTTGATATATTGATATATATATTCCAACCTTGTGAAGAAATTCAATTATTTATTCCACAAGAGCATGAATTTCAACCACGTATCCATTCACAAATAAATAATCAAAAATAAAATGTTGTGTTTTAATAGCCAAGGTGAATGAAATATTAAATGAATACAAAACAATGGTAGATCACATGAGAAAAACAACTACTTTCCTGGCTAATGCCACGCAGAACATTGAATCACATCCTACTGGAGTATATGCATCGATACGTATAAACGAATACTAGTGCAAGTGTTTCTTTGAAAATCAATCGACATTAGGAAAAGGAACATTGAAATTACTTTATGATTCGTTTATACGTATCGATGCATAGATTTCTGGAGGATATAGTTCAATCCCAGATAGCACAAATACCTTTTGAGGCCCTTCTGAGGCGTTCACAATAATGTCCTCAGGACGACGAGTGCGAGCCTGACGACGTCCCTAGACCGTCCTCCTGTTACCGTTCTCTACATCCTAAAAACGTCTTAGAACATCCCTATAAGGTCTTCTGGTACATGTACAGGACATAATGGGAACATCTCTAGGTAGTATTACAAAATGTGTATAGGGATAGGTTGATAAAAATGAAGAAATATGGATATCATGATATTTGCGAAATTTTCCTGGAATAATAATATGTTCAAATAAAAAACTTACATTCTATTATTTATAACTTATTGTGAAGATATTCGAGTTTCGTTTTGAAACAAAGTATCTCAGCTTCTTGTTGAGCACTACTAGATGTTATTGCCCATTGGCAATATTTCTCTATGTTGTTTTTGATTCCTCAACTCTGGATATGCTTCCTAATGCTGAATCTACTGAAAGTTGAAGCCTCCATACAATATTTTATAGATGACATCAAGTTTGTGTTTTCCACAACCTTCTGAAACGAAGAATGATTCAATATCTCACATCCATGTGATATCTATGATTTGATCCACCCACCCTTGTTCCTTTCTTCCTCAGAGAAAACTCATTATCATATTTCATAGATTCTGAAGAATCCAAAATATCTTTGATTTGAACATCTCTGCTCTGATGATAGCATCAAAAGTTTGTGTTCTCAATAACCTCCTGAAATGAATAATGTATTAATATTTCATGTCCAGTACCTACCTATACTTTCAATGTTTTGATTTTGATACCTACCTTTATTGAATCTACTGAGAGTTCAATCCTGTATACAATGCAATAGATTCTGAAGGAGCCAAAATTTCTTGGAATGAAACATCTCTGCTCTAATAATATGATATCATCAAGTTTGTGTTCTCAATAACTCCCGGGAACAAATAATGTATTGATATTTTATGTCCAGTAGATATACTTACCTGCTATCAAAATGATTTGATTCCTACCAAGTATACCTTTATTGTATCTATACTGAAAGTTGAAGCCTGCATACAATCTTTTATAGATTCCGAAGAAGCCAAAACATGTTGGAATATCAAATATTTCTGATCTGATGATATAATAATCAAGTTTGTGTTCTCATCAATAACCTCCTGGAACAAATAATAATGTATTAATATTTCATGTGCAGTGCCTATTATCAACGAGTTGATTGAGGTAGGTTCCTATCTTCATTGAATTTACTGAAAGCTCAAGCCTTCATACAATGTTTGATAGATTCCGAAGAAGCCAAAATATCTTGGAATGAAACATCTCTGCTCTGATGATAACATCAAGTTTGTGTTCTCAATAACCTCCTGGAATAAGATAATATATTTGATATTCCATATCCAGTACCTACTATCAACAATTCGATTATTATTTACCTGTATTTGTTATTATCTTATCAATTTTCTTATCACTTCTATTATTTCTAGTTCTTCTTCTTCCTTTTGGCTTCGTCGACACGTTATTTCATGGAATGCCATCTGGAGACATCCGTAGGCACGAAATCCGCAGCCTCAGGCTGTCACTGAAAGAACTTTTCTAGGACAATTACGGCGCTAAATCTACGCCTGATGATGTTCTTAGGTTGTAGAAAATATAACGTCCTCTCTAGGCGTTTGGCGACACATTGAGGATGACCCTAGGCGATTGTGTGCTATCTGGGATGTTCTGCGTGGTATTAGACAGGGAAGTAGTGTTTTTATTTCGTGATCTACCATTGTTGTTCACTTCATGAACATTAGTGGAAATTATTCTGAGTTTTTTCATATTTATTTGACATTCATTCCATTTTGAGAATTGTGGCTATTTCGTAGTTGAAATTAGGCCAGAAGGGCAATCAGCCACCCTCATTCTTCGATATTGGGTCAGTTTTGTGGAGTGTTTCTTCCCTTCTAGTCTAGGTGGAGTTAAACCCATGTGGCACAGGGGGGATTTCTCTTAGACTACATATGTTTCAAAGAACATGTCAATCACATGCTGAAGAAATGTTACTTCAATATAAAAATGATATATCCTCATAGACACTCTCTTGGAAAAGATGTGAAGAAAATGTTATGCGACTCTATAGTACTTTCTCAACTTAATTATTGTGATACGGTATATGGACCCTGTTTAGATTCTGTCGATATTAAACGCATACAAAAAGTACAAAATTCTTGTTTGAGGCTTATTTTTGGCATTAGAAAATACCAGAGAATCTCACATAAATTGAAGGATGTCAACTGGCTGAACATGCAAAACAGGCGAAAACTGCATTTGGTGTGCAGCTTCTACAGAGTAATGAAAACAAAAAAACCGGATTACCTTTATAAAAAAATTACATTCAGGAGTGACATGCATAATTTGAATATTCGGCAGACCAGTCTCATTACTATACCGAGACATAGGAAAGAAATCTTCAAAAAATGCTTTTCGTATAATATTTCCTATCATATCAATGCTCTAAATATAACAGACTTCACGCTTTCGCAGAAATCTTTCAAAAATATGTTATTCAAACAATTGGTTCAAATTCAAAATCAAACCTAAAAATTGTATCATTTTTGTGTTCATAAATATTATGTGTATATATTTCTCTCCCTATTGCTATCTTTCTTACTTCATCTCTTTTTTCCTGTTTCTTATTCACTCATCTCCTCCTATATTGATTGATTTTTTTTTTGCTGTTGTTTTCGAGTATATTGTAGAGTTAGATGTAGATTTAGGCACGGCCAGATTGGAAGAACAGTTTCGTTTTACCTATAGAATGAAAACTGAACTCTGGCCCTTTACTCACCAGATGAATTCTTATTTTGTATTATGCCTATCTAATGTAATTTCATTTTGGTGAATAATAAACGTATTATTATTATTATTATTATTATTATTATATATTGCTGATTGAATTTTAGTGGGCCAGGTTACGCTCAACTTTGGAATTATAATTTTTCAGTACTTGTAGTATCTCGAAGTTGATATAAAAATTAAGAATATAATGTTACATACTCAACTGGTACTTTAATACAACTACAGTAGGTAGAAATTAGGAATTTGTAATCTAGGGATCTATTATTGGTGCCGAAACTGCGACATGAACTAAATGTGTCCATGAACCTATATGAACATCGAATAAATACGTAAATTCTAAAATGATTTACTTTCCAAACACTATCTACTGTGAATTTTCTTACCGAATACCACACGAGGTTTAATTATTTTCCGTAAATTTCTATTTGCTCATGAATATTTCGAAACGTATTCCGAGTGGATAGCAGGAAGACAAGTGATTTAACTATTAGTGGTATTACAGTGACTATTCCAACCTTGTTCTCAAGAACCAATCGAAATCGACTATTTTCACCTATATTACAGCGATATATTCTGTTTACTAAAAATTATCGTACTTGCCAGCCAACCTCGTTTTAGCGATCAAACTTTCGACAATTGAAACGTTAATTTTAATTACCATTCAATTTTGACGGATGACCGAAGACGATATTTTATACAGGCTCTTTCAGACTTAAATGTACATACGATACCTGTAGATAGAGGACACCTCGGTGGTTCCAAATCACCCCCCATCGATATGGTCTACCGTCTTTGATAACTGAGATACAGGACGTTATCTTGATATTGGCAAAATCTTCATCTGGTTATAACTTCTGAACCACTTTGTATAATCTATCCATACTTGTTAGAAATATTTTCCTTATATTACCCATCAAAACCAAATGAAAATCTGGATCAGAATCCAGGTCCGTCTTGAGGAAAAACAAAAAACTTCTTTTATCTCAAAAACAACACTCTGTATTGCAAAATTTTATTGATCGGTTTTGATATTTGGAAAGAGCGGAAAAAAATGAATGAAGTGACCTACTTTTTACGAGTGCGCATCCAATTTGAAAGATGGTTTATTATCATGTTTTGAAATATTCAGCTCCATTTCGAGGAATTTTTATTGAACTCATAATTCAAAACCCAATTTTTATACAGAAAAATAACAGTCTCCAAAGTTCAACGTCATTAGAGTCAAATTAGGTGAACTATCGATAAATTTGTTTGTTTAACAGAATAATTTGTTGATGATTTTAAAAACTTTCGAGGACTCATTTTATACTTTACTATTTATTCATAAGCTGCGGTAAAGTAGGCTGTGAAGAAAAAATTAAAATTCTGACAGTTCATAATCACTATAGTTGCGGCGATATTATTGGTAAAGTTATTGTAGGCACAATTATGAACACTTTGAAATGTAACAACCCAATACAAGCACCAGTAATAATTATCTCAACATTACCAATAACATCACACTAGTGATTATGACCTGTCAGAATATCAGATTTTTTTGCACAGCCTACTAAACTTTAATTCGACTCTATTGATGTTGAACTTTGAAGACTGTTATTTTTTTGTATTAAAATTGAATTTTGAATTATAAGTTCAATAAAAATGCCTAGAAATGGAGCTGAATATTTCAAAACTTGATAATAAACCATCTGTCAAATTTGATGCGCACTCGTGTAAAGTAGGTCACTTATCTCATTTTTTCACGCTCTTTCCAAATATCAAAACTGACCTACACAATTTTGCCATACAAGGTGTTGTTTTTGAGATGAAAGAAGTTTTCTGTTTTTCCTCAAGACGGACCTGGATTCTGATCCAGATTTTTAAATGGTTTTGATGGGTAATATAAGTGGAATATTTCTACCAAGTATGGAAAAATTATACAAAGTGGTTCAAAAGTTATAACCAGATGAAGATTTTGCCAAAATAAAGATAACGTCCTGTATCTCAGTTATAAAAGACGGTAGACATATCAATGGGTGGTGAATTGGAACCACCGAAGTGCCCCCTATCTACAGGTATCATTTGTACATTTAAATCTGAAACACCCTGTATAATCATATATTATCTGATTCAATCATGAAATAGTCATACTTATACAACTCGTGAAACTATTATTACTGGGAATCGTTGATTGACATACTCAAGCTTTCTGCTTTAATTTCGCTCATGTAATTGATCAAAAACTTTTCGCTTACGGCTTGGAAGTTTTGATAAACAGTTCCATTCACGAACAGATTAGTCAACAAGCCGTTGAAACAATCCAGAAATTTTCCGGCAAAACAGTATCAGTTGTGGTTCCTATTACAAATGAAAAACAAAAAATCATTTGTCGTATCATGTGACGAAGATACTTCATTCCTGTCCTGACCAATGTGTGCATCAAATGATTGCTATGAAACTACAATTAACTTAATGCAGATATTGTGTTTAATATCTATCCATATATCTATATAAATCGCGTGATCCGTCCATTTGGATATTAACAAACATTTTTAGTAAGTAATGTTGCAGGTTCACCTGTTGTCGCTTTTAATCTATCCAGTATTATCTATTCCTTCATCAAATGTACTAGAAGAAAGGCTACGCCAATATGACATAATACATAAGCAGAAAACTATGGTTGAGTATGGTACTTGTTATATATTCATTGATTCTGACTCTGATATTGCACTGAAAACTGCTAACAAGTTCATTGAAATAATCAGGTGTCCTTCTGTTATCATCACTGAACGCGATGTACAGAATTCGGATAATAATGTCAAAAACCTGGGACAGTTCTATTTCCTGGAATACCTCCATAACATTCCTCTTTATTTCGAAAAACTGAAGAATTCATCCATGTGGAAAGGTAATGCTCCTTCTCATATATTCATCTGTACACTTGAGAAGAGTGATGAAAACATCACAGTGTATCTAGACTATATTTGGAAAAATCGTATATTGCCTCATGTACTCATCATACTATGGCAGCAGTTGAGGATATTATCTCACAACCCCTTTCATGGAACAGTTGAAGATCTCACCGAGTGTGAGAAATGTCGATTTCCGACTGCCAACTTGAAAAATCTGCACGGTTTTCCTGTCAAAATTGGTTTTTATGAATATCCCCCCATATTGTCAAAAATAAATGGAAACTGGGTGGGTACTGACTATGCTACCATGAAATATATCACTGAAAGCTTGAGATTGACCCCAATTTATTTGGAAGGTAATCGAACAGAAGTCGCCAAGGGTCTTTATAACCAGACGATAGATATTGTTGGGTCAAGTTGGTTTATATGTAACATGACCCTACCTCTTGATGCGAATTTGTGCGATTTCATATTCAGCAGGTATGATGAACTAGTAGCTGTAGTACCAAAATCAAAACAATTGCCAATGGTTGTGACACTTCTCCACATCTTCATTAGTGGTACCGCCATTTTCCTCTTCGCACTCTTAGTCACATTTTCTATCGCAGTGAAAATGTTATCATATTTCCACGGAATATCAGCTAGAAGCTATGTAGAGTATCTGTTGATGTGTTGGCAAATCATAATGCAATCCTCTATACCCATCAAGCTCACCAAGCAACCACCGCTGATACGACTGGTACTGCTAGCTTGGATTATATTTAGTGTGATATTCAACACAATCTTCCTGATGACAATCTGGACCGTTATCATGAATCCGGTGTTCGAGAATGATATAAGATCTCTGCAAGAATTGGAAGCCACTGGACTCAAGATATATGGCACAAAAAATTGTGTGAATGCAATCCGAAGCCAATATGGATCGTGGATGCAGCTAAATGAGATAGATTTGAAAACTATGGACATGATGTTGAAAAATAAAACAATTGATATGGCATTCGTAATGAGGAGAACAGCAGCTCAACAATATCTTCTGTCTGAAGGCAGTAATCCTGTTCACCGTATCGTCGATGAAACCTTGGTTCCAGGCATACTTGTTTACATCATTCCGAAAAATTCTGCGTTTCAAATATCTTTTCAGCGATGTATTACATCGAGGAATGAGTATATATCAAATGTAGAGACTAAGATTCATGTTCAAAAAGAAACAAAGTTTATTGATTTCCAAAATCTGCAAGGCATTTTTTTGTTATTAATTGTGAGCCATGCGTTTGCTTCCTTACTATTTTTCCTGGAGTTAATATCAGGAAAATGTGGGACTACTTTGCTACCATGCTTGCTATTCCTAATTTGTGTGTACTAATATAAATAAAATGAGTATTCATTCCATCACATGACTCATTCGAATAGATTTTCGCCAAAACTGTATTTCCAAAAACAAAAATTTCAACTTTTTTTTTTTCAGATTTCTCTGCTCAAATTATAAAATCTAATGATTCTCACTATTCGGCATGATCTGACATAATGCAGTTCATAATAATTTTCAACATAAATTATTTCAGCTTCATGAGGGTGATCAAGAAGCAAGGATTCTTCTTTATATTCATTTCGTGTGAATTGTGTGACGAAATAACCATTCAGGAATCATCTATTGAATTCGATATAGATGTAGTGTAGTTTTCTTTCATGTTGCTAAGAAAATATAAAGTAGTTAGCAAGACAAGTGAAAATGGAAACCATTTAGGTTTTCACTGTGAGATTGAATTATATTTGGTACCAACAATCGCCTGGTTTTGGGTATGTACTATTATATATAAAATCGTTAATATCACATTCTAGAACGTTCTGTTGTTGGTCAAACCTGTCAGACTGTTGTGAAATAAAATCCATATCTTGGTTTGCTGCAAACCTACTCCTCTTCATCTGGCGCCCAACGTGGGAAAAACTAGAAGAATGGATAGATATAACCTGAGGAGAAGATCCGTTTTGCCACATATCAATCCTCTACCTGGTATAAAGGTAGAACCATCAAGCGAACTTTGGTGGAGGTAGGAGAAATTTTGATATTAAAGAGATAGGTATTGTTCTAAGAAGCTTCTAGAACAGAAAGAAGGGTACGGAAGATCATTCGAGAACGTTCGAGTAACAAAGCCTACCAAGGGATCTCATATATAACAACTGCAGTCAGTCAGTCAAGCAGCGAGTGTCAGAGAGACAGTCATATACCGCGTGATATAAATCGTTTTACATAAATAGTAGTTATGTGTTCGATATAAATTATCATTATATTATATATAAAATCGTTAATATCACATTCTAGAACGTTCTGTTGCTGGTCAAACCTGTCAGACTGTTGTGAAATAGAATCCATATCTGAGTTTGCTGCACACCTATTCCTCTTCATCTAGCGCCCAACGTAGGGCAAACTAGAAGAATGGATAGATATAACCTGAGGAGAAGACCCGTTTTGCCACATATCAATCCTCTACCTGTTATGAAGGTAGGACCATCAAGCGAACTTTGGTGGAGGTAGGAGAAATTTTTATATTAGTGATCGGAGTCATCGCGATGAGACTTTTTTGACAAGAAATGCCATCTCAGATGAACCAGTCCTGTCGAAATCTAATTTGGCATCAAGTAAAACTCTTGTTAGGAATCTACAAGATGGGATCAGGACTTCAATATTATCCGGGACAGGATTTGATGAATCTGATAGAAGATAACAGACGTGATCTGATTTTTTCACAAAGTTACGAATCTGATGCACCTCGAATCCGAAACTCAAGGGGCACAGAATAATGGAGATTCAATATCTACTGTAACTCAGGTTGTATCTGCAATCCAAAATTTGAATATTTCACCTGAATCTCAAATAACGGGACTGATAGCTTTCGATAATTCGGAAGGTATTCATCTTATGGATTTTTTTCTCATGGTCTGAATATTTCATCAAGTTCATCAAGAACCTTCCGATTATTACAAATTCAGTATCGTGAATCATTTCAACGGAGAGGCTTTGATGAGGTAATAAGCGTGTGTGAATATTTTCATTAACTTTTCAGCAATAATTAATACAGGGAGTGACATTTCCTGTTTGAGTCATGAAGTATGACAACAAATTGAAATATTTCACCAAGACATTCCTACGTTTGCTTGTACTGGCGTTATAATGTCATGGGTGCTTTTGGTTCCAAACAAAATAGAGTTATACAGTAATCACTTCTAAACTTTCTGAATTTCTCAAAACGAGTTTTGTTTTGAATTCGTTGTTATCACAGATTCAATTCATCCTATTATAATTATTGGTATAGACTTTTCACGTTTGGTTGAATCCAAATTAGATAATAAAAAGTTATTGATCAAAATTCCAAATAATTGGATAGTGGTTCCAGAACTGAAAGTGAACGACGATTGTCAATATGATGAAAGTTCAGAACACAGAAACTTTTTCATTATAACAAATAATCCATTATTGTCAGATATTGCTTATTCAATTTTTACGGATTGTTGAGGGCAGTAGTTACTGGTTTACATTCAAGCGAACACCAAAAGTATGAGGTGATCGATTTATCAATAAAATTCAAAGAAATTTTCTCGGATAAACCCGGCATCACACATGAATTTGAGTATGACCTTCGTACCCAATTCCAATTGCCCAAAAAATATGGCGGAAGGAGACGATTGGGTACCATGACCACATAATATGATAATAATATTAATCGCTTTTATCGACAGATGATGGTTAACAAAAGAAGGTAAACAAATGACATCATCTATCAAAAGGCAGATGTAGCTCTGGTTCGGACTCAGTGTTGAGTCGAACAAGTGCTTTCTTTCACTCAACCAATGAAGTTAGTAAATAACTACGCTGAATAATCTAAAACTATGTTAACAACTGAATATAAGGTGATGCAAAACATTATATATTAATAAATGAAACTGCTCAGAATAATGGATACATATTGAATAGGGCGTATTAGGTATGGAACAAAAATTGAAAAATTGACCAGGAAGTGAAAGGCATCATAGAGATATTTCTCCTGACAGTAGGCTCTTTTTGAGACAACTTTTGAAACATGCAGTGGATATCGTTTTGAACCGTTAAGGAATCCTTATTGTGAAGCCTGGTAATAGTGAATGAAAATGACGATTGAAACTGGGCTGTGGAGTGCTGAGGTTGTGTTATTATATTATGAAATAAGGTGCGAAGGTATTAAGTCATCCGAGTTCTTGGAGGAGCGAAGAGATGTGATTTTGCCTGCTTAGTTCGCAAATTAAACGTACAGAAGAGTTCTGAATCAATTGTATTCGCTGGGCGTCTCTTTTGGTGATAGCGGGTCCGTTAATAGTGTCATCGTAATTCAAATGTGAGGAAACTAGCGACTCACAGAGAGTTTTTTTTTCCATTTTTATCCAACATTTTTCTGTTGGAATATATCAATTTGAGGTTACAGAAAGCTCTCAGAACGAGTTGATTGACATGGCCACTGAAATTGTGCGAGGAATCAAGAATAACTTCGAGATTTTTCGAGCTATCAGAAAAAAGAATTGTTTCTTCCTCGACTTATATCGTCATTGAGTTCTTGCAACGACTACGAGTGACCTTTCTGCCAAAAAAAAAAATAGAGGATTTGGAGAGGTTCATTGAAAGACAGAATTTTTCAGATATCGAGATGATAGCATCCGAATCAAAGTTCATTTGGAAATTAGCCAGGGGAAGATTTTTTTCAGAAAATTATATGTATAACTGTGTCATCTGCATAAAAGTGAGAATTACAGAATTTTATGTGATTATGGAATTCATGGGTATATAGTATGAATAGCACCGGGCCCAATATCGATCCTTGAGGAACTTCGTTTCCCACTACCAGAAAGTCAGAACAGTCACGTTCTAATAAAACCGCTTGCAAGCAAATTTTTGATGAGAAGATGATCTTTCCCTGAATATAACTGTGTTAATGAATTGATTTTGCCGTACTCCTGAAAGACTATTAGTATGATCTAGTTACACAGTGATATTTCTAATCAGATTAACTACTATCTTTTTGAAAATCATTTTGATTATTCTGCTTTATGAACCCAGTCATACAAAGCTCAGGTAATTACTTTTGCATAATCCAGTGATCTCTTTCTGATGGACCATATCTTGAATTCTGGAAAGTATAATAGGTGTCTAGAATCTGTAGGTGTCTGCCTACTCCTCAGTTAATATCACGGCGTCAAGTCACATACCTTCCGTGATATCAACTGAGGAGTAGGCAGATTGAGACCTCAGTGGAAAATTACTCCCTATATTTTCCTATTGCCTTTTTATTTCAAGTCTTCAATTCTTGAAAATGATTCCAAAATCAGTGCCGGAACGCCGAACATCTACAGACTCTAGGTGCGGTTCAACCCGAACTCCTAGTTTTCAGATTTCAAACAATCCGTACCCAGTCAACATGCGAAGTTACAGTGAGTCGCAGCGAATACCTATTGATGTCACACCAAAGATCGTCTTGGAGACCAATCATAAAGGTGCTGAGATTTCGCATTGTGGATATAAACATCCACATATGGTTGGCCTTGAATTTTATATCGAGAAGGTCATATCAGGTTATGTCATTATTCTCTGGTAATATTTTTCAGATATCGCTTTTGTGGTATCAACAGAAATTGCAATAACTATTATCATGGATGAACTTCCATAAACTATATCCAAGCAACTCCTTGAAGAAGACCTCTCACCATCTTTCAGATATATCATATTTGAAAACCCGTCGCAACTATCCATCGATAAACTTTTTGCCTGCATTAATTTTCTCTGCAGGTATACCTTATATTATTTATTGATAGTTTGTGTAATGGGTATACACCAGAATATAATGATGACATTGATCACAATTATAATTATATTATTGTTATCGATAACCTGGAAATATTCATGCATAATTCAGATGAAAATCAATGAAAAATCTCCATTTAGGGATGTGTAAAATCTGTGGGAATATTTCTTCTTCTGTTCACATTATTCTTGTTTCAAATATTTATACACAATGTGACGTTTGGTTGGGAATCTCGAATCGAATGTGAACAGGCAAGGCCGAGACACGTCAAATTTCAAATTCGATTTTGGTTTCATCTTGATATTAAATGCAGTGCCCTAGAAGTGGTTCTGAATCCACTATAAGCTGTAGTGGTCTCCCTAAAATATGAAGAGTAATCTCGAGAGTGAAAATTGCAGTTCAATACCATATATTATATGTATAGTTTATACGAAGTCAGTTGAAAAAGCCAAAAAAAATTTTGTCGACAAATCCTTTGACAAGCCGCAACTCACGGCGGCGGGTAAAATATTTTTTCCTACGACCACCTATGAAAACAGCACAAAACACATCGATTTGTTATTGAGAAAGTGACTCGTTTCACTATGCCAACATATAACAGTTAGAAAGTCCGAAAGTAAAACTCGCACATGGGTGGAAATATTCGAAAATCGCACAGTAACAGGGTCTATAGATTATGATGTATCAATGAATGATTATTATGCTGAATTATGGTAAGTTAAGTTATGGTCAAGTTAATGGAAAGTTAGTGTCGATTCAACATGAGTTATTGTCGTTAATGTTGACGTAATGTTAAGTCGATGAAAAGTTGAAATCAAGTTAATTTCAATTGAAAGTTCAATTAATGTCAATGTATTGGCAATTTAGTGATTAATGTGAAGTTAATGTCGATTCGATATTGAGTTAATGTTAATTTGATTTTAAGGTAATGTCAAGTTAATTTTGACTTAATGTTGATTTAATGTTGTGTCAATGTTGAATAATTATTGAGTTATTGTTAAGTTGATGTTAAGTCAATGTTGGGTTGATTTTAAGTTAATGTTGAGTTGATGTTGGGTTGATGTTGAGTTAATGTTAAGTTTATTTCAAGTTAATGTTAAGAAACTGTTGAATTTATGTTAAGTTGATGTTGAGTGGATGTTAAACGTTAAACTAATGATGTCATTTGAATATTGAAGTAGAATTAAATAATAATGATAATGATATCACCTTCATGTGATCGAATATGATTAGAAACATGATCCCTACTCTGGTCTTATGAACACTCATGACATATAATATAAATATTCGTGGTCGTAGGAAAAATAGTGTACAAAACTCGTTGGAAAGTGCATTTCCTGCGCTCGTTTCGTTTCCGCACTCGCACGAAATATGTCACTTTCCACACAAGTTATGTAATATACTATTTCGTTACCACAAATCAAAGCTGTTTCCAAATGAATTCTTGATTGTTCAATAATTACTCATATATCCATTTTGGAACATGAGAGTATCGAAAATTAGTAAGTTTCCACACCACTCATGAGGCAGCCATGGCTGGTTACTTGATTTTAGTGGGTGTTCGACAATAGCCCTATCATCCCATATTTGAAATATGAATATAAAATTAAATTAAATCAAAATTCTATCGAATATTAGTAGGTTTCCAGACCACCCATGGGGCACCCATGGCTGGATACTTGTTTTTAGTGTGTGTTCGTCAATAGCCCTTTCGTCTCACATTTGAAATATGAATATGAAATCAAACTCAATCAAAGTTCTCAACAAAATAAAATATGAATATAACATCAAATTCAATAAAAATTCTCAACAATATTGAATTAAAATAAAACATCGAACTTGATAAAAATTATCAGAAGTATAAGGAACTTCAAGATATGTATGTAACAATGCCCTATTTCATCAGTTTCAATTAATCAGTTTGATACAACATTGGGTCATCAGCCTGAGAGACTCGAACCTCCCCAACAATATGAATAAGATAAGTACTATGGAAATGCTTATAATTCTGAATTTCTGATTGGTAGAGTTACTCTATGTATAAGATACACGTTTATTCGAGATTATACAAGTTGACTTAGTCAATTGAACATTGTTCTGATTGGTTTAAAATCATATCCTCGTGATAATCGACAGAGGATTGCTTGATATTTTTGACAGATAACAACAATGCATTGTCAACAAATCCATTTTCATTGTCGGCGTGAAGGATTATAATTCTTTTGCATCTCGAACTCAGACCACTCACATTACAGTTTCTGCTATCATCTACCCAACCGTATTGAACAACGTCATAAGTGTCGTACCACGTTTCATCTAGATTATAGGTCTATTCGCTTCACGGTATTCCTTTATTTTACTCAGATATTCTTCCCTCGAGCTAGTAAAACATTTCGCAACGTACTTAATGAGTTAATGATTTGTAATTATAATCCTTGTATTCATACAACTGACTCCTGATATCTGGCAATATTAACACCTTATTCTCATTATGATATTTATATACAATTCGATGAATTACTTCTTTCAAAGCATCATAAAGCTTCTTGAGTTTTTGTCCCACTCTTTTTCGTTTAACTTCATGACCAACAACTCCTCCGGTTCCGATAACCCTGTGTGGGTATACCTTATTTTAGTTAATTCCTGTATTCTCTTCACGAGTTGGTTTTCTGAAGAATCATTATTCTCGTCCTTGAGACGCGAATAGATATACAAAATTATCCTTCGCGTTTGAACGTGTGAATCTTTATTGGCGAACTCCGCTTGCTCTTCCTCCGAATCACTATCACTCACTTCATTGACTTCCTTCGAGTCGAACCAATGAAGGCAACCTAGCTCGTACCACACTGCCTAGCGCAGGCTAGAAGATTCTTATCACACAGAAGACCGCCCAATCAACATTCAGTATAGTTTGGAGTAACCAATGAGACACGGTTTCTAGCATGACAGCGCTCGTCCAGTCCACGTTGACTGCATACCGGGAAAGCTCAGTAGAAAATATCTCATTCATTCCTATTCCAATGTTAAACAAATCGACAAATCCTCGTATCGTCCTTAAAAACGAAAGTTTTCGAACTGACTTCGCATAAACTATACTTACATCGACTACTACATGAAAATTTCATAATTTCGATAATTATATAGGTATAGGACTCGAACACACTAATAACAATGTTTGCTCCAAATCAGAAATAAATTTCTCGATAGGAGAGGAAGAATAGCCATATGTGGAGAGCAGATGTTCATAAGAGATTCCATGAGAATCTTAACTTGCATAGCAGCATCTCAACCTAGTCACAATAGCATGTTTTCGTGAGATCGTCTGGTTCACTTGACATATCAACTCGACAGGAAAGAAAGAATAGCCATATGTAGATAGCAGAAGTTGGTGAGAAATATCGTGGAGATCTAAACTCAACCTAGCAGCATCTTAACCTACTCACGGCCGCATGTTCCTGGGAGATCGTCTGATTTCTTTGAGATATCAACTCGACAAGAAAAGATAAATAGTCATATATAGGAGAGCAAAGGTTGATGAGAGATTCCATGGGAATCTGAACTTGCCTAGCAACATCTCAGCCTACTCACAACCGCATGTTTTTGAAAGATCGTCTGATTTATTTGAGATATCAACTCGACAAAAATGGAAAAATAGCCATATATGGAGAGCAAAGATAGATAGGAAATTTCATTAGGATCTTAACTTGCCTAGCAGCATCTCAACCTTCTCACGGCCGCATGCTTATTGGGATATTCTCTGATTTCTTCGAGATATCAACTCGACAGGAAAAGAGAAATAGCCAAATATGGAGAGCAAAGGTTGATAAGAGATTCCATGGAAATTTAAACTTGCCTATAGCAGCATCTCAGCCTACACACAATCGCATATCTTTGGAAGATCGTCTGATTTATTATAGATATCAACTCGACAGGCGAGGAAAAATAGCCATATGTGGAGAGCAAAGGTTGATGAGAGATTTCATTGGGATCTAAAGTTGCCTAGCAGCATTTCAACCTACTCACGACCGCATGTTCATGAGAGTTCGTCTGATTTCTTTGAGATATCAACTCGACAGGAGAAGAGGAATATCCATATATGGGAGAGCAAACATTGATGAGAGATTCAATGAAAATCTGAACTTGCTCAGCAGCATCTCAGCCTACTCACAAGCGCATGTTGATGGAAGATCGTCTGATTCATTTGAGGTACCAACTCGACAGGAAAGGAAAAATAGCCATATGTGGAGACCAGAGATTGATGAGAGACTTCATGGGGATCTCAACTCATCCCGTCTGAACCTACTCACGACCGCATGTTCATGGCAGATCGTCTGATTCCTTTGAGATATCAACTCGACAGGAAAAGAGAAATAGCCATATATGGAGAGCAAAGGTTGATGAGAGATTCCGTGTGAATTTAAACTTGCCTAGCAGCATCTCAGCATATACTCTGAACCGGATGTTTTTGAAAGATTGTCTGATTTCTACGAGATATCAACTCGACAGGAAAAGAAAAATAGCCTTATATAGAGAGCAAAGGTAGGTAAGAGATTCCATGGGGATCTAAACTTGCCTAGCAGTATCTTAGCCTACTTACAACGGCATGTTTTTGGGATATCGTCTGATTTCTCCTATCGGCAGTTCGTTTTCGAACATCTCTCTTCGAGGGCTAGACTCGAAAGTCTGGATTCAGTGCGCGGGACTATCGCATGACTTCCCTCTTGCGGTGATTCCCGCCCTTCGCAGTCCTTCCGTGACTCGCGTCTCGTTAAGTGCCTCCTCGACCTAGTCACGTGCTTATTTCCCGCGAAAACGACGCGGACAAACGTGCCGCTGATTGAAAGCAGAATATGAAATTAAACGTGAATTAAACAGCAACGTTATTCTCAACAGAAACAAGACGGCAACGTGAGGATTTAGTATTAAGTCTTTCGGATACAAGAGTTATTATAACTTCCTATTGTTTCTTGTTGTGATCTTTGGTTTCTACTCTTCTCAGCTACCAAAATTTGAGGTTCCAATTCTGAAGTTTCACAGCTTCCAGTTGATCGTTCTTTCAAAATATCAGGAATTTTAAGGAAAAAGTCGCTTTCTTCCGCAATGGCAATAATAAGTATCACAAAAATACTACAGAAGAAAATAATTACTTATTCCTTCAATATCTCAATTATAAAGTTAGTTAAAGGTTGATGATTGAGTATTCGTCTTTTTCCACCATTTATACCATCTTGCAACGCGAAAATCTGAAAATATTCAATTGGGTTGCTTTACCAATCAGAAAACGAAACGTTAAAAGCAAAACGTTAAAACTTGTGAACGCCGCTGAAGGATTCTTGATTCACCGACTATCCTGTAAGAACTTGATCGCACTCGTTTGAAAACTAGAGAATATCAGTCATTTTGTGAGGTTACGTTAGAGCCAAAAGTTTGTTGACATATCGAGTGAAGTCAAGTAATAACAGTAGATTATAAACCCAGGGACTACACTGTTAATTCGGATGCGAAGGATTTATACTACTTTCCGAGGGAGGACTAACTATAACTTCGGTCCCGTGGTTTATATACTAGTTTCCTGCGGCTGCAAAAAACTGCACTTCGTCAATATATTTCCTGTGCCTAAAGTGAACATTTGTTCAAATCTAATTACTGTTACATTATTTTACACTTTTTTTCACGGTTGTTGCTGGGCGATTGAATGGGAATTGAGTGGGATGAGCGATTTATTCAAATTAGCCGAAGGTGAAAATCATTTACATCATAAGTTGAATGAGGTTGTCTTCTTTTTTGACAGTTGTAGAAAAATTATTTTATGTAACACGTGCGTAAAGTATGATTTCTACTCATAGGAGTTGCTGCGGACTTCCAGACACTTATTGTGACATAAAAAACTATTTATTAACTTCTAATCAAGAAAATGATGGAAGACAGTAATCTCGTACTCGTAGCGGTGCTGTGGTTTCAAAATGAACACTTTTCTCAATGATGGGTGATTCCAAGGGTGGTTATCATATTGTTGTTGACTTCAAAAAGTGATGTGCATCGAAAGCGTTGCTATGGCGTTCTAGAAAATGTATTTACTTTCAATCCCAGGGGGAGGATTCCAAGTTTTAGCCATGAAATAAGAAATTTTCTAGTTTTTCAGCATATTTCTCATCGATGGGCCTTGTAAATATGTGGCAACATTATCCATATCACAAATTTTTATATTCACTTTATTGCTGTCACAATTTTTATTCACAGACAAGTTTCAATTTTAACAACATTCAACATTTATAAAAATTCAGCAGTATTTATTGACTATAAAAGCTGTCTTGACCTTATAAGTAGGTGTCGAATTCACAAATTTCTCATACAATGGCGAATACTAATACAGGATATCAAAAGTACAAAAAATCAGACAATACTTGGGATATAAGTTGGATTCAAAATTTTCATAGTCTTGATATCCTGGATTATCGTTTGCCGTTGTATGGACATTTTTCAAATTTGTTAGGTGACAAAGATTATGAAACATTCTGCACTCGATCTTTTTTCATATACCTACCTACTACTTAGTTCTATGGTCAATAAATGGTGCTGAATATTGGTGAATATTCATGTTGGTGAAATTGACACTAGTGTGTGAGGAAACACTGTATCAGCAAGAAGGCAAATATGAATATTAGTGAGATGGACAATGTTGCCACATATTAACGAGGCCTATCGATGGAAAATCTACTGAAAAACTAGGAATTATCTGAATTCATGGCTAATTCGTAGAATTTCTCGTGAGTACTTTATACTTTTGGAAAAGCGCAGACCACTATAGTTCCAAATATGGAAAAATATACAGGGTGTTCCATTTAACAAACATAACTTTGGGTTATATCTGGATAATAACAGCGTATTCTGCAAATTTCAGTACACCACTGGAATATGCGTGAGAAACTGTATGAAAGACGTTTTTTTCGATCAGTTGAAAGATGGGTCATCGTTAGTTTAACAAAAACGTAGCCAACTTTCGCGAAAACCGCAAGTCTCTATCTTTGAAAATGAGTTACAATTTCCGGCTTCGCAAAGAAAGCGAATATTCTTTTGATTCTTTATAATGTTTGCATATTCCTGAGTTTACTACTAGCGCAGTCCATAATATGTCCGAGGCGAGAGGCATGTATGATCTAAGCTGGGTAACTTCGTAAAGCCAACTTTCCATTACTATACGAAATGATAGGCAATATTGACTGGACGTTCTTAGATACATTTGCTGATGCTGATGATGCTTGTACATACTTTTACGGCAAATTATATAATGTATTAGACCACTGTGTACCTAAGTACTCTACGAGTAATAAGAATAAGTATCCTCCATGGTTCACCGGCAGTATTATAAGTCAAATTCGTAGGAAGCATAAATGCTGGCGCTTGTATAAAGATCACAATGATGCTCAATCACTGGTAGAATTTAGACAGCTCAGACAGGCAATAAAAACCGCGATTAATATTGCACATTCAAATTATGTCAGAAAATGTGAATCTGAAATAAATATGAATTCCAACAAATTTTGGGCCTACGTTAATAATAAAAACAAGTCTGGGAAAGTAGCTAATAGTATGACATTCGAAAATGAACTATTAACTAATCCAGCGGATATACTAAATGGGTTTGCTGACTTTTTTAGCAGTTCTTTCGTTGACCCCTCAAACTCAGCCCCAAATACTAGGCAGGATAACGACCCATCATACTACTCGAATTTGAATATAAGCAGTTTTCAAGAAGAAGAAGTATTAGCTGCCTTGAAGTCTATCAAAGCAAAGCCCACTACAGGAGCGGATCATATCCCGGCATATATTGTTAGAGACTGTGCTTCAGTGCTAGCTCACCCATTAACAATACTAATTAATATCTGCATTCGTTCACATACGATTCCATTTATGTGGAAGTGCTCTAGGGTATGTCCGATCTTCAAAAAAGGATCGCGAACTGATATTGAAAATTACAGGCCGATTTCAATTATATGCAATTTTTGTAAGGCATTTGAGATACTACTACAAGGAGTTCTGTATCAGCACGTCAGCAATTCTATTTTAGACCAACAGCACGGTTTTGTGAAGGGCCGATCAACAACAACAAATCTCACCGTTATTACGCAATACATAGCGGAAAATATAGATGCCAGAATTCAGACAGATGTTATTTACATGGATATGACCAAAGCATTTGATAGACTTGACCATAATCTGATACTGCAAAAACTGTCGAATTTCGGGTTATCAACTAACCTACTTGCATTATTCAAATCATATCTGTCCAATCGCACACAGTATGTACAGTTAAATGGATTCAGGTCTAAGAACTACTTGGCCAAATCAGGTGTACCACAAGGATCTAACCTCGGCCCACTATTGTTTAACATCTTCATCAATGACATTGGTGACATAATTGAACTGAATTTTTTATTGTATGCTGATGATCTAAAAATTTTCTCCCCAATCAATAATATGAATGACTGTGAGAAACTATCGGACAATCTTAATCAGATCAGCCAATGGTGTAGTCGTAATAATCTAGCGTTGAATCCTGCCAAGTGTTGCGTAATGTCGTATACACTAAGATCTGATCCAGTTCTATTTGACTATAAGATAGACAATCATTCTCTAGACAGACCATCTAATTTTAAGGATCTTGGAGTTACCTTCGACCGAGAGCTGTCTTTCCAAAACCATGTAGACAATATAAGTACGTCAGCAAGCCGTATGTACGGATTTCTAATTAGAGTAGGCAACGACTTTAATCATGTGACACTCAAAACTCTTTACTATGCTTTTGTCAGATCGAAGCTAGAATATGCGTCAGTTATCTGGAACCCATATTATCAAGTGCATGTCTATAAACTGGAGGCAATCCAAAGACGCTTTCTCAAATACTTAAGTTTTAAAGCAGATCGGACTTATCCACCAATTGGCACGTCACACGAGAGTTTACTGTCAAGACATAGCTTTTTCAGCCTGGATCAAAGACGGAAATGTTCTGGTGTCATTACGCTACATAAAATAATTAACAATAAAATTAGATGTCAATGCTTACTACATCAGATAAACTTCAAAATTCCCCGTCAGGCATCTCGATGCACCGACTCATTCTACATTACCACGCCACGAACAAATATATACAAAAACTCTCCTGTACATACTATGTGTAGCAACTATAACCTAATAAGTAACCAGCTTGATATATTTCATTGTAATGTGAGGCAAATCAAAAACTATTTTTATCAGCAGTAATATTCTTGTATTAATCTCTTACTTTTTACCAATGTAGTCCTATTGTGTAAATTGTGTATTATGCCAAGTTTTTTCTATTGTTGCTTTCTATTGTTTGTTTTCTATTGTTTACTTTTGTGCAAATTTTTACTTAGTTCCTGTTCTGTAATTGGAAAACTTCTTTCTGTAGAACAGTGTAAATAAATAAATAAATAAATAAATAAATAAATAAACTTCCAGCGGTCTAGTTTCATCTGTTCTCCGAGAGCATAAAATTATTGAAATGTTCTAGAGATGATCATTCTGATTCTTGCGCAAGAGAAATTGTACTTCCTTAGCTTCCATGAGTGATACGCCAATGCTTTGGACATTATTGAAGATTACCGCAGACCGCTATTATTGCTTTTTACCCCTTCGTATTTCATATCCCCCATTATCTCACGTCAATGGAGTTGGTCAATCTGCTAAGGTATAGGTATAGATGATTCCGGAAAAAGTATTGATGGTAGGGTTGTTGCTTTGTCTGCGATTCAAGGTAATATCCATGAAGCCAAGGATAATACCCTCTGATGCCAGATAATAGGATATAAGTTGGCGGACTTTCAGAAAGTTCAGATGGAAGCTGAAAAAAAGAGGATCAATGTAAGGCAGTGCTAAATGGAAAATCATGCCAATGGGCCGAGCAATGACAAATAATTATATAGCTTCTATAGATGGTTTTCTCCTTTGACAAATGGCCTGCTTTTTTTTATCTCTTGGAGCGCACGAAAGGAGATTGCTATAATGTTCGTGAAACATCGCGGAAACCTATGGGAGGATATTAAGAGGCGGTGGGTGTTGGAAAGTTTTTGAACTTCTGGAGGTTATAATTTCTTGGGAATACTTCCATTGGCAACAAAATTCAAAGCTTCGTCGTTTTATAGACGAACGAGTTTTGATTGAGTGTTTTTCGGCATTTTTCAAGGGTAACGACGAAAGGATGTGCTGACTGGGCCTGTCGAGTTCACCTGACTGGTAGTGCTTGTGATGGACAGACATTCCTGAGGAACATTTTTCGTGGAAGTATCTATAAAAAAGTGAAAGGTCGCCGACTTCTCTAAGGTGTTCTGATGGGATCTAAGTGTTGGTGAGTGTGGCATCACTCTCCAGGCCACCTCTTCTCTTGATAGAATCTGAGAGTATCAGCGTATCTTTTGGGCGCTGAACTTCATACATGAGAACAGTAATCTTAAACTGGATAATATCACTTGATGATGATTTCATGATTATATCTTCATAGATAGAATTATTGTTTATTATGAAAAGTACAAGATTTCTTGAATCGAGTACATATGACTTTTGGCTAAAAAAATGAAGCTCACCTCAAAGTTCTTCAACTAAAGAAAAGAAGATTTTGGAACAAAATCATTAAATATTACCCAAGTGTCTTGCCATGATCTCATATATATTCAAATCAAGGAAATTAAAGCATTGATGGCCTCAAAATGTCCTTGCATATCGCCCTATTGAAATGCTTGGTATATCATTGACAAAGTCACATAGCTTTGAATCAAATAATCTTGTTTATCTGTGTCCAAGCTCACGTCAGTGCATATTAGAAATGTTTTGATGTTCTGAAGGAAGCCCCTATAGAGATATAAATCCTCATTCGCTAATAAAATACCAAACCTATATTAGCTTTGATATTGATAGTTATCATGGAGTATTATACCTAATTATTAGGTACTCTTCTGTATTCACTAGAGATTTTGACAGCTATGAATTAGAAAAATGATATTATTTCCATGAATGAAAAAACGAATATCAATTTCAAAAAAAAATGTCGATGCTCTTGAATTATACTGACTCTTTTCTCGATTAGATATTTTTCTATCGTGCTTCTTCATTGTGAATTCGATATCCTAGGTTTCTACTTGTCAATTTGAATTTATCATCTCTTTGAAAAGCGCGCAAGAACTGTTTCAACTGACATTTGGCTATGGACCTGACTGTCACTGTTCCATGTACCTGATGTGCTGCACAAGTGTATGCTTATTCCGTGTCATTTGTCATTGGAGACTCAGTAATTGTCATATATTGTTTTTTTTTTCCACTGTTTCCTGTCATTTCCTTCATTTGGAAGAAACAATTTCTGGTCCTGGATGTTCAGGTGGATATGAATAACCCTCTTCCACTCACAGCACATGATATTCATGGAAAGTCGATTTCAAGTTCAAACGTCCATAGATATTGAATAGACATTGTAGGAAGAAACTTTATTGAGAACATTCTTGGACGCAGAATTAACCCTAACAACACAGGGATATCATAGGTACGTTCCTTTTTTGTCCCGCGGTACAAGAACATGATTAGGACATCCAGGAGATGTCCCACAGTATGAAAAGAGTAGAGTGAAGTCGGGTATTATGGAATATATCTGGTATTATGGAATACCCTATTAATGCCAAAACCACAAGCGCCATCAATTCCAATTATTTGATATAATATCATTCCACTGAGTTCATAGTTCATAGCTCATAGTATGAATTCATATTTCGAACACAATTGGTAGTGATTTTATTTCATATCATTGTTTACTTGAAAAGATGAATGATTTATGAAAGGTCCAATGTAGAGAAAGCACTCATTTTAGATAATTGTGAATAAATATCTAATCTTCGAAGTAATATATAGGCGGCAATTAATATTACCCGACTTAATCGTTTTCAAAAAAGAAATATGGTAACTTCTAATAAACCCCCTAGCCCCCTAGCCCTACTCCATAAGTGATTACGTTCAGGCAAACTTAGAATAAATTGTTCAGTCATTATTTTTATCAATTTGTATAATTCTATTTGTACTATACATTTTTGTGATGGTTTTATAGTAGCCTATATTGTGTGACGCCCGTTTGTTTCTACAACCTTTTACAGGTCTAGTGTTTGTACTTGGCTGTTTTTTCAAATAAAGTTTATTATAATTATTATTATTATTAATCATCAAATACTTCGAAAAATCAACAAAATGAGAAGCAATGCTAACCACAACTCCACAAAGTAAGAAGTGGAATGAGGAAGACGAAAAAAGCGCAGTGACAGCGGTTAGAAGCAGAAGAATATGGGTATGACCATTCTTGCATCCATTATAGTGAATATGAATAGTGGATACAAAGCCTATGGTGCAAACTTCGGGAAAAACAACTGTGTGTGCCTATGCTGAGCACGATAACTACATTTCCGATTTTGTCATTAGTAGTAGATATAGCTGCTATACGTATCCACGCTTCGCTTGTGCAGCTAATATCCGCGTGCTGGTAAAGCTCATTTTTTGCCCTTGTGAGACAATATACTGTAGGTTACAATATCACCATTCAAAATTGATATCTCATTCGATACTTTCCGGAATATCTCAATAGATAAGAACGGTATTCTATAATACCTGACTCTACTCACTACAAGTATATATTAGAGAGAGGAATTGATGTCATCCTATTTGCGTGAAACGGCTTATCAGTAATGATTGGTTATCAAATGTTGTCAGTTGAGTTGTCATATAGGTTGTCAAAAACACAAAGCATTGGTTGAGCCAATTTTACACGACTAACTAGAACTAAGATGCCGTGAACCTCGCGTAAACCTCTCTTTTTAATATTTATACGCGTCATTATTGAATATATTGGATCTCACAAACTGAATATTCATTGCAAATCTATCGTCACGTCCACTAGAAGTCTAATTGGACATGGACGTTTAACCAATATTCTTTATACGTTCAAAGTTGGAGGAACTGAAATCACTAAACCTACATTCCAGGTATTAACGTTTATGGACGTATAGTATTAACATCCATCGTATAATCGAAGATAGACGAACAATAACTGAAGTTGGTAGAGTTGATATTGTTAATCATAACCACATCATATCTATTCTATTCCCTATAGAATTCTGTTGTTCATGATCAATTTATGTCAATAACTTTGATCGAAACACGCGACAGTTATGTTATGGCCCATCATTTGGTCGACAAATAATCCAGTCTATTTGTTGGTATCAATTTGAATATCTGATTCATATAGGAGTGAAGGGTACTCATTCCTCAGATTGGAACAGAAGTTCGTCTAATGATATTGTCAAGAAATATGAATGCCTATGAATTGACACCACTCAAAGTCTCGTTCGTTTCAAGATCTTTTATCATTAATTGACTTTTCCAAATTGAAACATTCACTACATAGTTCGATTAGGCCAGCGGAGTTCATAGACATAATTTTCTTCATAATTTGCAAAGAAATCGCTTACCGCGGCGATAATAAGATAAGATAAGATAAGATAAGATAAGATAAGATAAGATAAGATAAGATAAGATAAGATAAGATAAGATAAGATAAGATAAGATAAGATAAGATAAGATAAGATAAGATAAGATAAGATAAGATAAGATAAGATAAGATAAGATAAGATAAGATAAGATAAGATAAGATAAGATAAGATAAGATAAGATGAGATAAGATAAGATAAGATAAGATAAGATAAGATAAGATAAGATAAGATAAGATAAGATAAGATAAGATAAGATAAGATAAGATAAGATAAGATAAGATAAGATAAGATAAGATAAGATAAGATAAGATAAGATAAGATAAGATAAGATAAGATAAGATAAGATAAGATAAGATAAGATAAGATAAGATAAGATAAGATAAGATAAGATAAGATAAGATAAGATAAGATAAGATAAGATAAGATAAGATAAGATAAGATAAGATAAGATAAGATAAGATAAGATAAGATAAGACAAGATAAGATAAGATAAGATAAGATAAGATAAGATAAGATAAGATAAGATAAGATAAGATAAGATAAGATAAGATAAGATAAGATAAGATAAGATAAGATAAGATAAGATAAGATAAGATAAGATAAGATAAGATAAGATAAGATAAGATAAGATAAGATAAGATAATATTTATTAATCCGTGACCAAATACATGGTATAGGACATGTCAACAGTTGTGTATAATATATTTATATATGTATTTATAAATACATATATAAGTAGACAATGGGTAATACTTCTAAATTAATAAATAGTATATAAACATATACAATTGTACATAGCACATAGATCATACATTGTTTGAACAATTACAAGGGGGACGCACATTTCATAAATTGTTGAGAATATGATATATGGGGACCATTAGAGACGACAGGGAGATTTAAAAAAAGCATAGATTATACTGGGATACTTATATGTCATAACTAGTTGTCTCAGTCATGTCAGGATCATCGAAGTATTCTTGTAATGAATAGTAAGCTTTTGAGAATAGTAGCATTTTCAGTTTCTTTTTGAACTTATTTAAAGGTTGGCAACTCTTGATATTGTTCGGGAGCTTATTATATATTTTGCAACTTGCATATGTTGGAGATTTTTCAAAAGTTGTTGTTCTGTGGGCAGTGGTTATTAGATTAGTCCCGTTTCTTGTATGGTATTGATGGTAGCTATTATTTTTTTCTAGTTTCTGTATGTTTTTTCTGACATATAAACAACTCTTGAAAATGAAAATGGAGTAGAAAGTCAACATTTTTTTTGCTTTGAAAATTTCTCTACATGAGTCACGTGGTTTCATACTAAACATCAGCCTAACAATCCTTTTTTGTGCTATGAATATTCTGTTAACCCCTGTTGCATTTCCCCATAGTGTGATATGAAATGATAAGGCAGAATAGACTAGTGCATAGTATACCTGGATTGAAATACTTTCATGTAGCTCATATCTCAGTTGCATGATTGCAAAATATGATTTGGATAATTTTTTTGACGTTAGCTCGATGTGTTCGTCCCATGCGAGTGTGCCATCTATTTTTACACCAAGAAACTTAGTTGAGTGGTGTATATTAGGTAATTCATTGGGTATTTCGATATTTCTGTTGAATAAGATAATTTTGGTTTTTTGAGCATTCAATATTAATTTATTGGAGTTGCAGTATGATGACATTTCTTTAATTCCTAATTTGATGGCTTGGATCATGCCCCCCACAGTGGATTCAGCTATACCCAGAGTTGTATCATCAGCAAAGTTGATTAAATAGAATTGTTTGCTTATGTTGGATGGTAGGTCGTTGAGAAATAGTAGGAAAATGAGTGGGCCAAGGATTGATCCCTGAGCTACACCAACATTTATGGAAAATTTTTCAGATTCTGCCCCATCCAAGGTAACGTATAATTTTCTGTTTGATAAGAATGAGATGATTAAAGATAAGACATTCCCTCTGAAACCAAGATTATACAATTTAGATGCCATAAAATGTTTGTCAATAGAGTCAAAAGCTTTTGACAAGTCGAAGAATATACCCGCTACAAATTTCCTATGGTCAATATTTTTATGAATAAAATCCGCGAAAAGTGAAGTTGCAGTTTCAGTCGATCTGTCGGCCCTGAAACCATGTTGCGATTCGGCCAGTATGTTGTGTTTGTTCAGAAATTTCAAGAGTCTGTTATAAATGAATCTCTCCAGAATTTTCGAAAAAATGCTGAGGAGGCTAATTGGTCTATAGTTATCTAAGTTCGACCTATCACCTTTTTTGAACACTGCAATCACTTTGCTAAGTTTCAAAACATCCGGAAACTCACCCTTCAAAATACATATATTTGTTAAGGTTGTTAAAGGTTCAACTATACTATCACTTATTTGTTTCAAGATTTTCACTAGCACATCATCTGGACCTGTTGACATTGTATTCTTGAGATTACGTATTATTGCTGAGATTTCTTCAGGTGTGGCTGGTTCGAAAAAGAAGGAGTGTGGGAGTATTTCCCCAGTGGTGCAGGTCCGAGGTAAGGTAGTTCCGAAGTGTTCCTCCATTTTTTCTTCGATGATACTTGAGAAGTATTGGCCGAAACAGTTGGCTACAGTTTCAGGATCGGTTAATACCTCGTTGTTTACATTGATATGTATTTCCACGGCTTCCCGACTATTTCTGCCCAATTTAGTGTTTACTTCTTTCCAAATTTGCCTAGTCTTGTTACTTGCCTCATTTATATTATTGTTCAGTGTTTCCCTTTTTGCTTTGTTCATCAGTTTACGATAGTTTTTCCTTTTGTTTCTGTAAATGTTTTCCAGTTGTTTGTTGCCCGATTGTCTATACATCTGGTAGGCAATATCCAGGTCGTTTTTTTCTCGTCTCAGCTCGTCATTGTACCAATGGGTCTTCGAACCTCTGGTTTTTCTGTTAGGGACTAGTGGACATGCTGCATCATAGGCATCCTTGAAACAATTGATGAACCTTTCGAAATTTATCGATGGTGAGTTTTGTTCATCAAGGTTCCATATTGTTTCGTTCAATTTAGTTTTTAGGTCATTTATTGATTCAGTTGAAGTTTTACGGTGGTATCTGATTTTAGCTACTTCTATTTGAGATTGAGTTTGGGTGTATTCGTAAGACAGTTGGATGGCCAGGTGGTCTGATAGATGCGGATTGAAAGTTGATACGGTACACTGGTTTGGGTTGAGATTAGAAATTATATAATCAATACCACTGGTAGACGTTATATTATTTTTGTTTGTGCATATTCTTGTTGCAGATGTTGTCATATTATAGCACTCAACTGAATCCAACATGTCTATAAGTAATTTGAAGTTGCTGTCATTTTCATGCAAGAAATCGATGTTTAGGTCTCCACAAATTATAATTTTGTGGGTAACTATGAGCTCACTCATAGTGACTGATAGATATTTCACGAAGTCTTTCACACAGCCTGTTGGTGGTCTGTAGATGCAGATTAGACATATTTTCATAGGGAGAGAAAGTTTCAACATGCAGTATTCAAATTCCCTCTCCATTGCATATTCACAAGGGAGTATTTTCCATTTCATCAATGAATTATGTTTCATGTATATAGCTGTACCCCCATGTTTTTTAGATTTCCTGCAGAAGAATGTTAGTAATTTGTAATTTGGAATGTTTGCATAGGTTATATTCGTTTCATTCATCCAATGTTCGCTCAGGCATACGAAGTCTATGTTCCTTTCCTTTGCTATTTGTTCTATTTGACTAGTTTTTGATGATATAGACTGAATGTTTATGTGTAGTATGCTCAGTTGTTTAGTTATTTCAGTAGTTTTCCGTTCCTCTGTGTTCCTAAAAAATGGTTTTGATTGCTTACCTCACACAATTCGGTGGCAAGCGATATTCCTTCATTTGGGGGATACATTTTTTGTTCATCGGATGATGGTGCAACTTGGGAGAGGCGAGGGTACATATTATGAGTGCTGTGTAGTGGGGCATTCTCCGATGCTGTTTCCTTTTTTCCTTCATTTAGGGGATACGTTTCATGTTCGTCAGATGATGGTGCAACTTGGGAGAGGCGAGGGTACATGTAGGTACTGTGTAGTGGGGCATTATTCGATGTTGTTTCCTTTTTATCATTGGAAATATTGTTCACTGTGTACTTTCCATTCAATCTCTTCAATTTAGTACTAGGGTCGCTTATGTAACCCGTTAGTGCTTTGCCGAGAATATATATTCCTCTGTTTTTTAGTTTGTTGCTACGTTGGAAAAAATGCGTACCGTTCAAATAATTGTTGCATTCAAAAACTTTCACTGAATTTTGGTATTTGTGAAGTGTTTTCGATAAAAATAGGTTGTTCTCATATGTGTATTGGTTTCCTCTCCAAGTATTGTAGTTGTATGGCTCAGTTATGAAGATGGTGTTTGTATGCGCCATATTGATGGCAAACTGTTCAAGTTTCTCGGTGTTCATTTCGTGTCTATGCAGCCAAATAAATAGTAAGTCATTTTTTGTGAATGCTTTAGTATTAGTCATAGCCGTATTTAGTACTTCGTCCTCATGCGCTTTGGGTTTTATAATGGATTGTATTGAAAGGTATTTATTTTCATTTTGATGACTAAGGTATGATGCTAGGCATCTTCCATGATAATTAGATGTTAGGAGTATTTTCCTGTTGTGATTTGTCGATTCATTACTCGTGGAAGATTTGGAAATAGCACCACTAGAAGATTCGATTCTATGCTGGGAGTTCAATTTCGGACATTTTCCCACTCCCCTGTCGGTTTCCTTTCCTTTTTCCATGGGTTCATTGTCACCGCTGGCCTGTTCTCTAGTTTGTAGGTCAGTTGTTGTGGCTTCGTGGCTCATTACTAGTCTTGTTTGTGTACAAATTGATTTTGTCGGTTTCACACTTTCGTGGGCTATTTTTTCAAGGTCCTTGATTTTATCTTCCAGTTCTTCAATAGTTTTTTTATGATCAGCTGATAAAGTATTGATTTCAAGTTCCATGTCTATTGCTTGTTGTATGTAAATATTTTTTTCTTTTTTTGAATTTTTCGATGTAATTATTTTTCATTTCACTGTCTTCCGATAGATCATTTATCGTCTTTTCTAGAATACTAGTTTGCTCATCTTGGTCATTGGGTTCCCTTTTACAACAAATAAGTAGACAGCTCTTATGGAAAATACTGTGGCATTGGATGCACACATAATGGATGAATGGTTTACTTTTACAGCATTTGTACGTTATCTGAGAGGATTGAGAAAGAGCGTTCATGATCGCTGTTAATTTTACCTATGGTGGTACAGATCTACGGCTGATGAACAATACTGTGATAAACACAGGTGAAACTCGGGTGAAACACTAGGATAGAACACTTGAAAACAAACGATCCGCTATAAACATTCACATGCCTATATTTGCATGTAGTCTTCAAATGTTAACAAAACTGGTAGTTCACTTTGCACTATTTTGAATTTTCAAAAACTAATGATTCTGAGTTGTTGTTTGTTGATGCTTAGAGAACAAGTGTGTGGCGGAGAACTATTCCACCAAGGATGGTAGGTAAGCGCTATCGAAAGGCAACGACCGTTCCCATTGTGGAAAATGTTAATTTTATATGAAAACTGTCCGGTCACTTTATTTGGGGGTGAATAGGGTTGGATGGTTCAATGATCAAAAACCTCTTGTTAAAAAGCCAAGCGAGTAATTCACGACCTATACATATAGGAGGGTCAACATCTGAGTTGCGACACGTGGTGGAGGCGCAGTTTCCCCTCAATAATGCCACATAACCTACTAGAACCATCTGAGTTGCGATAATATTTTCTGTAACTGTAAAATTGAAATTAACCTTGCTCCTGGTATAGACAAAACGTCTCCAGAGTGTTTCATTCTTCCATTCAGCAACGAGAACAATAAATCTGCGAGCTACTTTCACTAGATATAGGTAACTATAGTTGTTGAAAAATTCATTTTACTAAAAGCCCCCATGCATCTGCAGGCGCGAGAACTTCAAAATCGTTATTTTGTAATGTGATTCAGTTTTCCTCGATATAACATACAGTTTCAAACACGGGCCATTGGCGGATCATGACTTTAGGCAGAATGAAACAAAAAATGAGACTCATTAGTTTTATTGAATACTGAATAATAATACTCGAAGTCATGTTCAAGATGACAGTATGAAATAGTACGTAAAAATAGTGACATATTTTATTCTATTCCATTTACTTATTTTGGAGAATTAGGCGATACAACAGATAGACGCAGCTATCCACTAAAAGAATCGCACAAGTTACAAATTTTAATAAGTATCAACTAAAACCAAGACCATGCTATGAATTCTGTACTGAAATCAAAATCCAATTAGCCCTAAAAAAATATTTTCACATCTAGGATAAGAACTACTCATCTCGATATATGCAAAAAATGTTGAGAATAAATGAGAAGATAACACAAAATGAAAAGTTTCCCTATATCCCTAATTATATTAATATAATAATCTGCATATATTCTGAACTATCATGAAGTAGTATCAGAAATATTCAGTGCAAGACACACATACATAACAATATGCAAAATGAGTGAGAAGAATAGAATGAAGATCATTACTATCGGTTGTACAACGTGTTCTTCAACTTTCTTTTGATGATATTCCTTTTGGTCGAAAAAATATCGAATCCTTCGATATATACACAAAAATAAAATTTCATGCACCTATACATATAGTGGAAAAATCAGACATGAAATTGGTAGTTATTAGGGATTGCAATCCGGAAAACCGGATCCGGTAATCCGGCGGATCCGGTATCAATATACACTTACCGGATCTGGTACCAATATACCGGATCCGGTGAGTATATATTTTGGCAAAATAACCGCGCTGTTGATACTCAAGCGTGGAACTCGTGGAAGAAAAAGCAGAGGAGAACTTAGATTCACAGAAAGAATTGACATCATGCACATGAAGAATTAAAGTTACAGATCCAGCAAGAAGTAACGTCTTATACCATACAAACTCAGAAAAAAAAAAGATCTTGATAAAATACTAGAAAAGGAAATGACTGCATTTGAAAGTGAAGGAGTTCGAAAGCTATCCATGATTATTTGCTGACAATTAAGCCGACCAGTGTAGAAGCTGAGAGAGCCTTCTCGGTCGCAGGCTACATTTGTAGCTCTATTAGAAGTAGACTGGCAGATGAAACAATTAACACAATTTGTTTCGTGATGTCGTTCTATCGAACCAAAAAGAGTTGGAATATTATAAAGAATGGTGATTGTTTTACTATTTTGATTTGAGAATTTATTTGTTTTGTTTTTTGATTTGTGATTTTATTTGTTTTTCAGCCAGAATAAAGTTAATTTCGTATACGAATCTTTATTTTTAACACTACATTGATAATCCATGTTGGAATGAAAAAGGAAAGTTCAAGTTATCTCGGTTAGATCAATCCGGCCGGATTGAAAATGAAGCCGGATTGCAATCCCTAGTAGTTATCCTACCAGGTACCAATAGGAGTCGATGTCGCACAAGATTTCGGGTACAATTCAAGAGAAAAAAAATTGTATAGTATGGAGAATCATCAGAATCATCATTGTTCATGATAATTAGATGATGAGATTCCGTGTTGACCTTGCATTGAAGTATACACGTCTGGCAAAAGGAATCTTCTGATGTAGACACCATCTATCGAAGTGAATACGAATAGATTATTATATTATCTGATAGAGAGAAAAGCAAAGCAACATTGCCATGGCCAAACTATTCCTAGGTATCGCGTATGTTCAGTCGCATGTTTGACACGAGCTTCACAGAAGTAAGTAGGTATTATGGCAACGTCACTTTCACTCTCTATTTGATATGAATGATTGAAAATTGTCTCATGAGAGGATTAATGCCAGACCCACCCGTATGTATAGCTGAGCGCTGAGTGCTCTCCGCCCTCTATATAAAAAACGGTTCATCACATCATGAAACAATTTTCCTCAAATATTTTGCTCTATATCTTTTCTAATAAATGTTAACATCATCAGCTATAGGACCATGGAAAATCGGAGAAAAACGATTTTTGTAATCTTGATTAACTCACGAATCAGACACGAGAATTTATGATACTACTGCGACAACTCAAAACGACAAACTGAAGGTGTATATAAGTTTTCAGCTTGTTATCTCTCATTTCGAGGTAAACCCCTAATATAACTTTGGTTCAGAAGGTACACCGGCTGGCAACGAAAGCATTGATGACGAGGGCGATATCCAGTTGTTCTTTTATGTTAGACTTTCGATCTCTTAATCGAAGATATTGTTCTTCCAAAAATTAAACAACTGACTTGGTATAAGTGGACTGTATGACTGTGAAACAGAACTCACCCGAACATTATTGATCTTGCGTTGGTTTTCTTCTTCGCTGCATCCATCACTAGGTTGAAAATAAAGGATAGGCCAAGAGGAGATCGAAGAATAGAATTTGAATTCAGCAGGTGATTGTTCCTCTTTCTCCTTTCTTTGCGAAGGAAATACCGACCGACGTTAAATTTCAATTTCTATCGACTACCTAAATTTCAGAAGAGCGTTAACCTTTCTTGAACGTTCCTTCATCACTTTGGAGATTATTGATAAGAGGACAATGGGCCTGTAGTTGTTGGACAGGTTATTCTCTCTTTTTTGGGGATTGGTTGAACTCTAGCTATCTTCCAGCATGATGGAGAAATACTCGCTTTGTACGAGATGGCGAATAACTTGCAGATAATAGGTTTCAAATCCAGTGCACAGTTTTTGAGGATAATGGGTGAAATTCAATCAGGACCTTCGGCCTTATTCGTTTCGAGTCCACGCAAAATGGGTCTGATAGTAGGTTGACGGAAGACGATTTCGGGCATTCGACTTTCAACGGGTGGAATCTCGGACAGCACTTCTCCTTGGGAATCTGAAGTAGAGTTTGCTGCTGCAAAAATATTTGCTTCCTCTTCTCATGTTATTGCTATAAAGTGCCGTCAGTTTTGGAGAGTGGTGAAAATGAACTATCAGTGAAATTCCTTCCACTGCTTTAGCAAGGGACCAAAACGAACGTGGTCCATTGGGATAATCTATGAGTTTAGATCTCATTTTGGCATTGTGTGTTTTTTTCGATGCATCTATATTGTATGGCTGCAGTTATTCTTGGCTTCCACGTATTCTGCTCTAGTCGTGAGGTTAGGGTTTTTGCGCCAGCGATGGTAGACTGTTCGTTTCATAAGGAAGGCAACAGCTCTAGAACATTTTTTGTTAAATTACGGTTTTGAAGCTGATGATCTTTCCAAAGAATGAGGTATGTATGTGTCCATTCCAAGCGTGAGGAACCTGTATATTCCCGCAGCACACTGTGAAGGATCCTCAGAGTCCAAGTATATTCCAAAGAAACTCGGAGAAAAACACGCGGAGACTGTCCCAGTAATACAAGCCGTGGAAGTGCCGGAGTAGTTGATGGAATGAAAAATGAAGAATGGAAAATTATGAATATGGTTCATCTGATATACTCTACTCCTAGATGCAATTATTCAAACGCAACCAAGAACCTTAATGTTTGTTTTCAATCAAGTTTGTTTAGGAAAAAGTCAAGGTGTTACCGACACAACGATTTTTCTTAGAGAAAAAAATATTGAAAGCAACATTCGAGTTTTTGTCAGACTTGAAATAACCACTCTTCAAATATCAATGTTTCGAGAAATATTGAATTCAGGAGTAGAGTGAATATTAAAATTAGAAATTAAACTGAATTTCTTCAGACAAACAAATCACGAATCAAACAGTCATAAACGTCTATCATATCTATTACATACATCACAATTTATTATTCTTAGAAGATGTAATTATACCCCCATTACCTCCCTATATCGACGCCCTTGACCAGCAGATTATTGGCATCGAAATGAAATCTCCCATGCTTCGTCGCATTCGAATGTGGAAAGTGTCTGATTCCAATCATTCATTGGTTATTTTCACCCGACAGTAGAGACAAGGAATGTTAAAATCATTGGTAATATATTTTATGCACTAGCGGGCCGTAAAGTGCACTTTACCGCCCGGTTTTGCGGGCGTTAAGTCGCACTTTACCGCCCGCGGGCTCATTATGGCCCACGGGCCGTAAAGTGAACTTTACCGCCCGCTGTTCTCAGTTACCTTATATCCACATATCAATTCATGAAAAACCTATGATCATTTTCCTAGATTCTAATATATCCAGCGGTATATCATAAACTTCTTCTTTATCCGATTCCATATCTATCGCTATTATTATTATCACTAATTTTTACTTTTCAGTCAAAGAATGACAATTCAGCTCGTTTTTGGATGTATTGATATAGACAACAACCATATCAGCTTGATTGACAACGTCAAAATTAGTTAGGTGTATATACTGGGTATGCATATTGTAAAATTCTGAAGAATGAATCTCTTCTAGAGATCAAAGAGTTCTACTATTACGATAATTGCAATATTCGTACGATAATTTTCATATGTAAATCATCCATGAACATTACGCTTCTCTTGATTACTGAATTCATACGCAAGAAATCCAATCCGGGGGAATATTAGTTTATCGAATACTGAAGTCATTACTTTTGAGTCAGAAAATAAACCACTAGTGCATAAAATTTTGTATGTATCACGTGCGTGAAATGCGTTTATGGCCTTGAGCGTGTAATGGCCCTCGGCTAGCGCCATCGGGCCATTATTCACGCCACAGGCCATAAACGCCTACTTTACGCCCTTGATACATAAATAACTATTATCTGGTTATAACACGAAAAATCTACAATTATGAAAGTAAATGAATAGGTACTAAATGATACACAAAGTCATCTCCACGACATATAATGTGATTAACTCATATGCCATATTAACGCCTTAGCCTAGACCCATGTTTCTAATGAAGCTTGCCATATGTGATATGGGTGAAGTATAGGCAAGTATATCTCCAGTCGATCTTCGGTGGCGAAAGCCATATTGTCTATCAGCAATGATTCCTTTGCTTTCCAGATGTTTGATAAGCTCAGTGTTGATGGCTTTCTCCATAGCTTGCAGAGAATCGGTACATGTCAATTCTGGCGAGTAAAGGAGCTTTGCCGACACGGCCGCATTTCGACCACTTCTCCCATGTTAATCTCCATAAGAAATTTCAAGGTTCATTCTGCAATTTTTTACTCTTTCAAGGTCATTCGTCTCCGACGCTATCAGCAGGCTGCTGATGATAATAGCAATAACACAACAACAATAACAAGATAAGATATACAGAGCGGATCGCTGGATGAAAATATACAGGGCGTCTCATGAATAATATATCACATTTATAGTAGATTACAGCCAACGTATGACAGAGGGCAGATAGCATACCACGTGACGCGCTCGGCAGAAGCCGTCAAAATGGTTACCAGTTCGAAATGGCGCTGAAATGATGATACGTATGATGTTTGACAAATGACGTATAGTTGATGAGCGCTATTCTGTATCGATCGACATTTTGTTTCAATGGCCATTTTGATTAAAATTCGTAGGTTGTCTCGACTGTGAGTGTTTCTGCCGACATGCACTGGAAGGTCACGTGATATACGTCATCTGTCAAACATTATACGTATCATCATCAACGTCAGGATGCGTTCGGCGTTCGCGTACATTTCGCGAACGTTGAAAGCCTCGTGGGGTATAAATGCTGAGATGCGTTTCTGTTGGGTCAGGTTCGCACCAGATAGTGTTCAAGAAGCTATCTGGGACAGCCCTGCACTGATGAGAGCCAACAGCTCGAAACTGGTCTGCATGTAGTGAACCACTTAGGCGCAGCTCGGCGGCATGTTCTGCGTATAGCATATAGACAGAAAAATAGTTGTTTTTCTCTCGTTATCTATTATTTTCGTTTATTTTATTAAGTATTGTGGTAATGACTTCGAGTTTCTCTGTCTGGGATAATTTATTGCCGAATAGGAATATTACCAATACATTATTGGGAATTTATGAATCATTGAACTGAGGTTCCAATCGATTTTCAACATATATGGCAACTGTGCATCGTCGGCCCCTACTACGAAATCATGACGTCAGTTTTTATCTGCGATACATGTCTTGCCGCCTGAAAGGTACCGTGGCATTATTGATGATTTTGGCACCTAAAAATCGACCGACAAATTCTAGAAAATATGGAATTGGAAGGTATTTGAGTGATGATTCTTTATAAGAGATAAAAAAATATTCCACTTGTCTATTTCATCAGGATCGTTAGCTTCATTAGTCTGGTGGAGCGTTGACGGAAGACGATTTCGGGCATTTTCTTTTCAACGGGTGGAATATCTAGTGGCACCTTTTTCTGATAATCTAAGGTGGAGTTCACAACGAACATCTCTGCAAAAAATTCTTGCTTTTGTTCGCGATGTTGTTACTAATGTCCGTCGGCTTTGGAGAGTGGAGGGAATGAACTATTAGTAAAAAGACAACTCATTTCCAGAATTTCAATTCCAGGTAATGACTGATGATGGACATATATGTCCGAAACATGTACTCTTCAATATGATTTCACTGTAAATGGTAGTAGATATGTTTCCGAGTATCATTCAGAATTCAATTAGTTCTGAGAATTTTAGATTCCGAGGTAGAATGGTTGATTTACTGTGAAGGAAAACGCTTTTCAACTGTTAATCCAATATGAACTTGACAGTTCATAAGCACTAGTTGTATTGGGAACTGACTTCAATGAAATATCGGGAGCCGTCCGTGATTTCCTGGAAAATTCATTGAACAAGTTTCTATATAGGGATAACTGAGTAATTATTTTTAATGAGAAATCAGCATCCGTTGTAATTCCATCTGAAAATAACAATCAGAAGTTGATTGAGGAAACAAAAAAAAAAATTGATACTTGCTAGGACTAGAAGCCAGCAGGTATCCTCAGGCTTCTTCTAGGTGGGTGAATGAAAATTAGCAGCATGCATGATTGAGATATAAATCAGTGGTAATTCACAGTTTCAACTGTAGATTAGGCAAAAATTTGTGAAAATAAAAAGTTTTTTTATGATGGCAGTTCAGACGCGTCGTGAAAACGACACAGTTGCATATACCATAATCGTTCAATTATACAGAAATTGATCGTTGATAGGGATCTTAATTGATTAAACTAACGAATACTAAGTAATGAAAAAAATAGTATAACAATGAATCTTGTGTTCTTGTTCTGTGATACTATTATAGAGCAATCTTCAGTCAAGATAAACGCAAAATTTGTATCATGATATAAGTAATGATTGTCAGTGCCATTTCATCAATTTATTCAAAACACTTCTAGATTCTGCCATAAAACTTCATGGAATTCATGAAATTCTAGCTCCTGGAGATGGGAAAGGTTGCCAAACGTACCTATATGATAATAACGCAATTAATGTTTTCAAGGAACTTGAACATTCACTGCATATCATTACTTTGTTCTTAAATATCAGGAACATATTTTCACAAAGTGATGTATGAGGTAAATACCGGAACAAATATACCTACTCGAATTTAAATGTTCAATGATCCCCCTGGCCCCACTTTGAGAACGTCCATGTTGTAGTTACTTTTATAAGAATGCTAGTTTTCTGAGTAAATCCTTTATTTTGAAAGCGATATAGATCTAGATTCAATAGAGATAAAGAATAAGCATTTGAAAATCGTGTGAATATAAGTTTTCACTTCATCTCTATCGAAAATCACTACCTTCCTCTAAGAGAAAATACAAAAATGAATATACAGGATACTCTAAAAGGTCTTCACAATAAACTACTAGGTATTTCTTCAAATTAATTTGATACAAGCAAACTCACCTCAGTACAAAGTTGCTTGTATGGGTGGTACCTACGTTGCCATCGGGCATTAGAACCCATTCATACCATAATCATGATGAATATAATTCCATGATCGTAAGACGTGATTCTTTCAGTGAATAATATTTCAGTATAAAATCTGGATTGTGTAACAATTATTCATTTACTACAAAGAAGGTACTGTTGATGAACTTCGATTACAACTTGTGTCAAAGTTTGAACATTATAGGAATATCCTTTCGTGCGATCCAAGCGATAAAAAAAATCTAGATTTGAGATTCTGAGTAGTTTGACCAATATATTCCAGATAACAGTCATCACAAGTAATGCAATAGAATGTGCTATCAGCTTTCTTTGTCTTTTTGGTACAAAGTAAGACAGAGAAGTCTATGTGGTGACAATACTGAGCAAATCTGTATATTTGCAGTGAGTTTGCTTCTATCCATTTTTCGCGTCGTATTAACCTTTGTATAGCTTGGAAATTATGAACATTTCGAAAAAGTGCCATGACAGATCTGTTAATCGTTTCAATCCTATAACTGATTAATTAATTACTGATATTCAAATGTTGTTGAACCTATAAAAAATACAATTCAATCAAGTTTCTCTTCTCATATAAACAAGTTAGGTACGCAATCCAAATTTCATATTCAAGCTCCTTTCTCTCCATTGGCGTAGAGGTTTGAGATGTATATTTACTGAAAAAATCAAGCACTGAGCCCGAGACTGAGCCTATGAAATTATCAACCAACCACTCTTGTGATGTCAATTTCAATATAGATGTTATTCATGTTTGTAATGAAGGTCAACGGCTGAACCTTCTTGAAATTTTAGAAAATCTAAAATGTATTAACAACCCAAATGTCACTTGTCTCAATGACCAAACCACTTTTGAACGTAACTATATTTTTTGCACATTGAAGTTCTCATGATTGATTATTTTCACCTCGTTATGCTTCAACTTAGTCCGGTTCTGTTTGTTCTCTTTAATATCTTCTTCATCTGATTTTGATGGTATTCCTACTACGGATTTCTTCTTCTCCTTTTATCTGATTTATCAAATTCGAACCTGATCACGTGTTTCTCATCTACTGATGTTTTAATCATTCTAGTTTTATCTGACTCTAATACCACAAATGCCGGTGTTCTGCAGGGATCAATTCTAGCACCAACACTATTTCTACTCCATTTCAACAAATTTGTTGAGAGTAACTTCATGTCCAGTACACAGCTTCGCGGATGATAGTACCCTCCATAACGCCTCCTCTTCCAGGGCTCCAATACCAGCCAGGCAAATCAAAAACGAACGAGGGAGAAATGTTGACAACATAAATATGGACTTGGCAACAATTTTCTGATGGAGATTCAATATCTTGGTAGATTTCAATGCAAATAAAACACAAGCATGCCTTTTCTCTAGAAAAGCCGATCTCACTGTACCCAACATAAGCTTGTCAGGAGTAATCATACCTTTGAAGACATTCATTTCGATGCTTGGTATCACTATCAGCAATAACCTTTCTTGGGAAAATCACGTGAGATCAATTGCTAAAAGTGCATCCCAGAAACTTGGTTTTCTGTTTCGGGCCAGGAACTATTTCACTTCCAGTCAGTTGCTTATGATCTATAAGGCACAGATCCGACCTGTCCTGGAATATTGTTTCCATATTTGAAGTGCAGCACCCAAACATATCCTGAAACTGTTGGATTCTGTTCAAAAAGGGCAATTCGTCTCGTGGGTGATGCCTCGCGCACAAACTCACTCACTTCTCAACGAGAAATTATTTTTTTTTATTCCCACGAAGAGGGATATCCTGAAATGTTCAGAGAACATCGTGAGAACCAAGGTAAATAAGGTAGGAATTGGTGTTCTTCCTTTAATTTCGAGAGGTTATATGCCTCGGGAAACACCTCCCTTGGCAATGTGTTCCAGAGCCTGTTCGTTGGATGAACTAGTTTTTGGAAAGAGATGTTCTCCAGGTTCCCAAAGTGACCACGAAGGGGCGCGAAGCCTCAACTCGACAGGTTGATCTTGCGGGGACTGCCAAGGGAGGAAAAATAATTGTTGATATTTGAGAAGAGCCAGCGTACATGAAAATATCTATGAAATAAAGCCAGATCGCCAACTTTTCTACGGTGATCCAGATGTCTGATTTTCCGGTTTTTGACCTAGTTTTTAGTTAAACTTATCTGCACATGCCTCCTTAGGTGAGTTTCTTCGTTAGTAGTAAAACAAAAAAAAAAATTTAGTAGTTCATTGTTTGTTTATAATTTCTTTAATCTTTACAAGTATTTCAATGTGTCTGAAGATGGTTGTTGAGCCGAAACTAGTCATAAACATGATTTGTTCATATAATTTTTGGGGTCGACCGATTTTGTATTTTACTGTTTTTTCTGAAAAACAAAAATATTGGACCCGTTTGAGAAGAACGGATGGTTTCCATGACCTATAGAATTTTATTCATCATAACTAATAGAGGCGATATTCAGTTCTCATTTTGAAAGAAGAAATAAAGTGCTGATTCTCTGGAATATAGCCTGGTGCAGACTAGAATACGGTTAGTTACATTCGTTATTTGAAATTTTCCGGATGGACGACGATAGGGAATTCAATTTCCACGCTCATTAAAGAAAACTTCATTGGAATTCAGCCCTTTTGGTGTGGAGAGCTGAGCGGAAATGATAGTCTTGTCGTCAGTGCTGTACAGGGAGGGCAAAACTGGGCGTTATAACGGGCTTTCTCAATAAATATATAAAGGCGTTATCAAAAAACTGATATACATGTTACGGGTTCAATTTTAGTTAACATGGCAAACTTTTAATTTTGATATCTTCATTCGTTTCAGATATACAGGGTGTCCGGTACTCAGCCTGCCAAACTTCACTAGCGGCTTCTTCGACCAAAAAGATGAAGAAAAGTTTCAATGAACATGAGTAGAGAAATGTCTCCAGAGAAAGCTTCGGCCCCCTGAAAGGGGGCTCCTGAAGATGATATATCTTGAATATTTCCGGAACGCCACGTGATGAAATGATGCAATTCGGTACAAGAACTAAACTTACCATATGCCCAATGCGGTGAATATGAAATAATTTCAAAGTTTTATTCAGGAGTGTATACTACAGGGTGGGAATACATTGAATATTGCTGAAACTTTTTCGTATGCATATTTTTTGACAATTCGGATTATAAAAATCCGCACCATTTCACAAAAAAAGGTGCTCTCGTTCTGCATCGATCAGACGTATCATCTTCGAGTGAAATCGATTTCAAAATATTGATGCACTCACATCTTATGCATATAACGTTGCCAATTCTCAAATCATATTGGCTGTGAAAAAAATAAGTACTTTATTTTTACCGAACAATCTCATGAGAGCGCGAAAAATAGAAAAATAATGATGAAACAACTAGTTAAATTTTTACTACGCCTCATTGCAATGTTAGGCATAATATCTGAGATGTAACAATATTTTCAAATTGCTTTTACTCGATAATAATACATTTGATCCTCACGGAACAGGAGTACCTTCTTTCTGTAAATAGGTGTGAAATTTGATAATCCGAGAATGAATTGTCGAAAAATATACATATAAAAAATTTTGAGCAATATTTAATGTAGTCCTACCCTGTATTATACACTCCTGATTGAAATTATGGGATTATTCCATTTTCACTGCATTCGGCATGGACATTTTAGTTCTTGTACCAAATCGCATTATTTTATTACATGGAGTTTCGGAAATACTCTGGAAATATCATTTTCAGGAGTTTTCTTTTTATTTTTGGCAGTAAAAACCGCTGGTGAAGTTTGGCAGGCTAATTTCAGGACACCCTGTATATGGGTGAATTGAAAAATTGATGTTCCGAGTAGGTACTTTATGATGAGAAATATTGAAAAATGTTGAACCTGTATTCATATAATATGATGGGTTGAATCCATTGATATCATTGGAAATTTTATACAGAGTGATATCGAAAACATACAGCAGTCAATTATTTTTTGTCTTATAGACAGTTTATTAGTTTCTCTAAAACTACAAGAGAAAAAAGGGGTGTATAATGATTCAGTTACACCCGGTATAATTGAAATTGCATCTGGGACATTTTTTGATGACTTTTTGGGTATATTCAGGATTATGAAGAATGAAACCCATTGGGCAAGAAAGCCTATAACCAAGATGAAAAGGAAAATAATTTACGGTTCATCTCAGGTCGAGAAATGGAAGGGGGTGAGTTTCTGAGAGTAAAAAACGGATTATCTCAATTTCCATCAAAACTACAAGCCCTGGGACAAAAAGTTGAGAGGCAAAGTTGTATAGGCAATGAAAAGATCTATACCTTTTGTCTCCACACTCTTTGAACATAACCTAAAAATGTATGTTGAAAAATCAAATAACCAACCCATAACAACCAATAACACAATTATGTCCCATTGATTTCCTTAGGACGTCCTGTCGGGACATTCAGGACGTTCATTGGACGTTCGAATTTGGTACCGTGGACGTCTGTGAGACGCACAAAAGTCCCACTTGAGGACCATCTAGCGACGTCCCTGAGGGATATATGAGGACATTCAATTGAGTTGATGGTCCGTAGAAGGTCTCCAATAGATCCTGAGAAAATTTCTCAAGGATATCCAATGGGCTTACGTGAAGGACATTGACGGCGGGTATTTATAGCCTACGAGCAATCATTCGTTGGCGAGGTTAACGCCCTCGCAGGGACAACATATTGAAAGTACCGACTGGGACGTCCGTAGGACGTTATTTCTAGGACATTGGAAGAGTACAGTCCATGTACAAATTGGGACATTCGACGGATATCCCTAAAAGACATTCGAAGGATATCCCTAAGAGACATTCGAAGGATGTCCCTAAGGGACATTTCGATTGTTATACGAACCTGGAAATATTAAGGGCGTCTGTGCAGAGATATTTGAAGGAATGTACCATCAGGGACATTTCATGGTTGTCAAGAAGGGATATATTATATAATATCTGAAGTCATGCCAGAATATGTACTACTCGGGACATTCGATGGATGTCCCTAGATGAGGAACGTTTAAAATCATATCCCTTCAGGGACATGTCAAGGACGTCCTTGCATGGACATTCTACAATATTTACCACGTGGGACGTCTAAGGGTTGCTATTCCTAGGACATTTGAAATTATTTTCCTGAGGGACAATTGGTGGACGTCCTTTCGATTCGAAATATGCATATTTCCATCTTATTATGACTTTTCAATCGAAAATTCTGGCATCAAAATATCTGCTTATTCAAGAAAGTCAGTAGCCTTGATGGAGAGTGTGTGAACTCTTGAAACCCTCCCTATAGCTCTTGTAAATAAGAATATAAAACAGGGTAAGATTGTTCATAATATACTCCTGCTCTATAAGTCGATATTAAGAAAACTTTGTTGGAATTTTGCTACTCTAAAATAATATAGCATTTTCAGATACATTCCATTTTGATGGAGCGAATCCTGAAGAAATATACTTAGTTATTGAAGTTCATCTCTCGGTTTTCCTCGAAGTCTCATCATAATGAATCTCCGTGAAAAGTTGACCAATTCATCATAATATAGTCTTCTGGTCACATGTTTCAGTGATCAAAATATTCTCACGTTCCTTCAAAACACTATATAAACAAAACGTTAAAAAAGTATTAACAAAACGTAAAAAAAATATTATTCACTTCGCGATTAAGTGGAATCGAGCTATTTTCCAGACCGAGAAACGATATAAAAAAAGTTGGGTGCCTAGTTTAAACCTCGAAACAAAGCGGATTGAAATGAAGAAAAATAAAAAATGGAACGTTTTAGAGCTGCTATATTATTCAGTGGCACTAATGCACTTTGGGTTGTGTATGGCAATGAGAAAACTGGATGGAATAATGACAGGAAAGTAAATATATACAAGGTGTTCCACAGTGGATGGCACATGAAGTATCTGGAGAACAGAACAACAGATCAATTCAACAATATGAGGGGTGGGGATAATGAAACATTTTCATCAATTGCCGCTTAGATCATGAATTCTCAACTATTTTGTTATTGCTGATGAGACACCACGTATATTGTTTTATTTTTGGAATCCCTATGGAATTCCTCATAACTTATCATGATGATGATTTCCCATACCTATCTAAAACAGTTTTCGCAATGCACATTATTTTGTCATTTTTTTTTTGATAAACTTGTCCCTTGAAAGTTGTTTCATGATGTTATAATTCTCAAAAAAATCTACAAAATTGCATTGTCCAATCATCAAGTATTCTTACAAGTTTTCCGATCTTCTCATCAACAGAAATAATGATAAATTCAGTTTCTCAGTATATCGTGAACCCACACACACTGGTACAAGGCTATTGCTTTCAATTGGTTATTCCATAGACTTTTCAATTTACCACTCGACCAAGAGAATTTCAATTCAGAACCCAAAATCATAAAACATATAGGCCACAAGAATGGTTTCCTCACATATTGTCAACCGAATTCATAGTAGACATCAATATGTATAGCTGTTAATCGTAGTTTAATACCAATCAATAACCCTAGGACCCGTTTCTCTTCTATCATATCTACGTGGAGTTTCCCATGACCTATTTCTATTCTATTTGATACCAAACACAAAATCCCAATTGGACTCAAATCAGGTATTAGCAAAATTTATTGTTCGAAACCTAACTACATCGCTCAATATATGGGTCAAAATGGTAGACGAATTGGGAAATCTAGAAGCTATCAACTAGGTGACTATAATACTAGTATTTCTCTTTTGGTTGTTATCTTCCACTCTGCCATATGTTGTCCATTTTCAGTGAGGATATGTCCAGTTGGCTCTGATTTATCGATATGTCTTTTCTTGATATTGTACTTGTGTTCTTCCATCCTTACTGAGAGAGGTCTCTTCGTTTCATGTTTTGTTTGAGTTAAGATTACGATGGATCTCATTGTATGTTCAGTTTGGAACACTGTTTTCACTTGGAACTCATCACCAACACGATTTATTTCCTCAGATATGCCGGGAATTTACGGTATTATATTCGTCGTTATTGATGGTCGTTTTTGTTGTATTTGGTGAATCGTTCTATTAATGAAATTCTTTGAATAGGACTTGAGTTGAAGAACATTTTCAATGTGGTTAATTTCGATATTAAAAATTTGTTGGTTGAAGGAAATTGATTTGGCTCGATCATGAAGTTATTTGATTGTAACTTTTTTGTTAGTTTTCTGATGAATTGATTGCAAACTGAGGTATCTCAAACGAAACGAAAACATTGTTTGATATTTCAATAAGGTTATCTAAAACTGACAGTATTCAAGATGATTTTGCTTACTAAGCAAGATCAGCAAGATAAAATAAAAACGCATACTGGCCCTCCAGCGCTCTCATAGAAAACCGAATAGAAATCGGTAAACTTTTTTGGAAGTTATAATCTCACGAAACGAGCGAAAAATTCCCCCTTCAATTGCGGAGCACTATGTTAGGGCATGTGGGTGATCATATCTGTTGACATTTCCGTGAGCACCAATAGAGCGACACTTTAGCGGAAATTGATTGCCATTCCGGACAGAAATCGCGAACAATTTCGAGTCTGCGGCCGTGGTCTAGTGCTTTCCACTGCTTCATTATTATATTATGGAAGTTTGGCTGGCTGTGGTGGCTGATGGGAAGTTCAAGTTGGTTGTCATTGTAATGTTAAAGTTCATCAGAGGGCGTCGAATTGTAATTGTCTTCGATAATATTCTATTACATTTCGGTATACTATTAGTTGTACACAGTGCACCCCTGGCGTTCCATTTTGGTTTAGACGGAGAGGTTTATAATTCCTCTGGTGTGCCCACTCTTCAATTGTTTCGTCCGACTGACTCTCGATATATGAACAATTGAATGAGAGTTCGGAACTTGGGGTTCTAATATCCGGTGATAGATGGCGTGAACAATGTACAGTTTCAAGGTTGGTAGAACTGATTATATTATATCATCAGTTCTACCAACCTTGTACAGTTTCTTGGAAACTTTCAAAATGCTTATTGTGAAGTTGAACTAGACTTTCAAGGATGTGTTTCCCTTCTTTCGGGACCCGAAGAGTCCTGTTGATGATGCACGAATTCAATGATAGCTGAATAGAAGTATCTAGACACAATACGCAAGAGAGACAGGGCGCAAAAATAATTTTTGCGCAAAAAGCTTGATCGTGATCTTGATCCGTTGATCGTGATTCGACATATCTGTCACGAGTTTGTCGGATCACGTTTTCGGCATATTCATGATCTTGTTGAAATTCCAAATAGAAATCAGAATTCTTAACAATAAAAATTAATGAGAACATTAGTTTACTAAGCAGGTATTGATATTGTATTAGGTAGTTGAGTGAGTGGATTGTGCTTTCATCATGGACTGACCATGCTGCGGTTTGCTAGGATTATTTGAAATCCGAACATTTGTTTTATTTTATTTATCAGAAGTGAAAGTCGGAAATATAACGCGTTTCCAATTACACAAAAAATTGTGAAAATGAAAATGTTAACTCAAATGAATGTGTCAAGATATGTAAATTTGGTTTGAAACTTCGGAAATTTAGCAAGATTCACCCATGCCTCGTTATTTTTACTCCATTTGTACTCCTTCATTAACAAAAAATCATTGATAAAATCATCAAATATTAGACAAATATACGAAGTAAGTATAGTTAGTAATTTATTGTTACATTACATGTTACATTTGAATGTTTATTCCCAAATTTGACAGATGGTAAAAAAATTATTCGCTACCTAAATGAAAGATTCATGAGAGTGGCTCGCTTTCAAATGGGTCTCTCTGTATAAGTTTTCAATATTAAGGCCCAAAACATATATGATAATTTCTTCCCCTCAATTTTCATTTGTAACATTCGTTATGGAATAAAATCAGTATTTCCATGGGAGAAATATATGTATTTCACATAAATCCTTGGAAACATCAGGTCAATGGAAAATTTTGAAAATCTGTGTTCTTACATAAAAATTTCTCGAGCTCACCTGTCAAACCTTCTGCCCTACAGATCAACGATCAATCCGTTCAGTATATCTTCGAATTGTATAGGGGCAAGTTACACCATGTTAAATATCATCTCTATGAAACGGTCTATTTTTTTAGTAATGTATACCGTAACTCACTCGTCTTCATACAGAATTCATGCTGTCTTATACATATACAGGGTGTATCTGAATAACACCGAAAAAATTCATATAATTAATATTTCCATGAAAGATCGTTTGTTTATTCATCAATCAATTGTCTTTCCATCAATTTCAATAAAACGTTGTTGTTTCGTTGATAGTAATATAGAACTTCTTCTGGTGCGGTCAGATTCGAAATAATATTTCCAGTGGCGTCACAGTGGGTAAATTTATCGATATTTCCCAGGTAGCACATCATATTGGCTGGAACACGATTCCATATTGGGTCGATATAGATATATCGTACATGTGAAACATAATATGGGAACAATATGAGAGTATATTGGACATACAATATTGAAATGATAATATTGGTGGAATATTGGTTCAACCTGAGCTGAATATGAGTTGTCAGCTACAATATTGGAGCAATATTGGTTGTGAAATTCGTTAACAATGTGTTGAAAAACATATCCATAAATGTTATATAATATTGTTTTACAAATGTCGATACAACAACATCGTATACATATTGTTCCCGACATCAATAACCAATATCGCAATTTGAACATTCTCCCCATGTCGATTCTGAAGCGGTTATGCAATATTGTATATTCAAGGTGAACGGCATATTGGTTGGATATTGTTTTAACAATATTTGAAACATCATATTCACCTATATAGATTGATATCATTCTATCTATATCATGTGGAAGATATCGTATACATTTTGTTTCCTACATTTATAACCAATATCGTGATTTGAATATTCTCCTCATGTCGATTCTGAAACGGTTGTGCAATATTGTATATCGAAGTTCGATGGCATATTATATATAGGTGAATTCAATGTGCCAAATATTATTTCAACAATATTCGAAACATCATATTCACCTATGTTGATTGATATCAGTTTATCCATATCATGCGGAAGGTATCGTATACATATTGTATCCAACAATTATAACCAATATAGCAATTTGAACATTCCCCCCATGTCAATTCTGAAGCGGTTATGAAATATTGTAATATTCGAGTTCGACGGCACATTGGTAGAATATTGTTTCAACAATATTTGGCACATTGAATTCACCTATATTGATTGATATCATCTCAACTATATCACGCGGAAGATATTGTATACATATTGTTTCCAACAGTTATAACCAATATCGCAATTTGAACATTCTCCCCATGTCGATTCTGAAGCGGTTATGCAAAATTGTATATTCGAGTTCGACGGCTCATTTTTTAATATTGTTCATTCGACAATATTAAAAACATCATATTTACCCAAATTGATTGATATAGTTTCAACTATATCATGCGAAAGACATGGAATGCATATTGTTTCAAATATGAATATCAATAACGACAATCTAATATCAGTCATAGAAGAGAAAAACAATATTGTATTATCAAGTTCAATTGCATATCGGTTGAATAGTTTTCTAGGAATATTCAGAAAGTAATATCATCTTATATTGGCTGATATCTGATTCACTATATCATGTGAGCAATATTGTTCACGTATTGTTTTGAGAATACATATCGATATCGAAATTTCGATATTATTTCCATAGCATGCACTCTCAAACCGATTACGATAGATGGCGCTATAAATGATTCGTAACGTACTCCCATTGCCGATCAGACGAGAGAATATAAATATTGGCTCTAGACGATTGTAAGGCATGATTACCTGAAGTAGGGGTTAACCGTGATCAATAAGGCCGCTTCCCCAAGGCAAGGCCCTCCCATTGCACTTCGGCTGGGCTGACCTTTGTGATTATTCCTAATGCGAATAACTCCCAAATATTGATATGAAAATATTCCACCAATATTTCGAAGACAACATAGCTACATAATGATTTTCAATAATGTATCAATATTTCCAACCAATATTACACCAGTATATTACTATAATATTCAGCTATGTTGGTATGACAATATTCTTCCAATATTTTTGAGACAACATAGCTTCATGATGTTTTTCAATGATTCACCGATATTTCCATATAATATTGCACCAATATTGCCGAATGTTCACCAATAATTTCTCGCCAATATTGATATTACATTTTGTGACCAATAGAACTCCACGAATATTCAACCAATATTGATATGAGAATATCCTACCCACATTTGGAAACTGATATTGTACCAATATCGCCGAATGTTCACATTTTTTTTTCCGCCAATATCACTTTCACAATATTTTGCCGATATTTTCGTAATATTGCACCGATATTGTCCCAATATATGTGTGCTACTTGGGTTATGATGAATGTCATTGTACGCCACCGGTTTTTCTGAGTTTCATATTTTAATTAGATTGAACTATTTTATTAACTCGATTTTTGAGGAAACAATAAAAATTCGATTCGACTCTGAATTCAATGTAGGTATTTTCAAGACTTCCATTGAGATTACTCAATAACCCCAATTACAATCATTTTGAAATTTTGAGGCTTTCTCAGTCAACAATACCATACTGTATTTTGGCACCATCAGATTTTCTTTGGAAACAATAATGTAGGTTCTCATTTCATGACATAAATATGATCTGATAGAAATTCGGACAAGAACTAAAAAAGGGCAATTAACTTGGCCAATTAATTAGCTGGCTGTTTTTTTGGCTGGTGAGTGTATTTATATGATAACCACCCATCAGTCAGCAACGAGTACGAGAGTATGTCTTTCATTCTTTTTTTGATTATTTAATTTTCATTCTTTTCACTTCAGAAGTGCGTAAAATAATATACAGGTGCCACTAATGATTGCGAAATTCAATTCGTCGAAATCAATTCGTCGGAAGTCGAAAGTCAATAGGCCGAATACGTCAATTGGACTAAATTGGCCGATGTTTTTGTGGAAATCCATATTTAACTCTCGATTCTGAAAGGATCAAAGATAATTATCTAGCTTTCTCATTTGATCGCTGTGAAGAAAGAAGAAGAATCAGAAACCAGAGCAAGAACTCTATCATTAGCCTCAAGCTTATGCATCTTCTAGAAAATTATTGAAATATTATTCGAAAATAAAAAATTAGGTCTGCTTCGTCACACTTTATGTTTCAATCAGTCAATAATTCGATTTATAGTCTATTTCATTATCAATTAATGATAAATTATTTGAGATCGTGAGCAATACGTCCCTACTAATCTACAGGTTCAGTATTTTGAAAATCTATCAACAACAGCTCTGAAGGAGTCCATGAAACAATTTCTTCCGTAGAATGTAGAATTTTTCCTATCAAGATCTCAAACATCATGTATACAGTGTGTCCCACATACCATGCTCACCATGGGTATCTTTTTAACGGTGAGAGATACGAGGTCGGTTGAATGACACCAAATGTGGCGTTTGTCAAGGCCAACTATAATGTGAAAAAATATTTTGATAAAATCTATTCGTTTTTGTTTTATACGCAAAAAACAGATTTTGATCATTTTCATGTCTCCTCCGTAACTTCTTTATTCATGAAAATATTCAAATAGGAATTTCACATTCTCATGGCAGTTTTTCAAAGTGATTTCGAAAAAAATATGAAATTCATACCAACTCTTCTAGAATTTAAGATATCAGCACCAACTTTCGTTTTTCAAATGTAGGTCATAGCGCACTATGTCAAATGACTTTTTTTTCTCCTACAGATGATATGTCGCAGTAATAGTTTTGTGGTGATAACAACGGAATTATCGTCATTTATACAAAAACAAAAAATTATTTGGAAGCCGCCATCTTGGGTTTATAAATTTTAACAGAAAAATCATGATCTTCGACCTCAAAAACCTCCACTTACCAATTTTGAATGGAATCGAACCAAATCTTTTCCGCCATCTTGGAGCAGCCATTTTTTTTAATTGATGGCAGACAAGATTCGGTCCGATTCCATTCAAAATTGGTAAGTGGGGGGTTTTTGAGGTCGGAGATCATGATTTTTTTGTTAAAATTCATAAATTCAAGATGGCGGCTTCCAAATAATTTTTGTTTTTGTATAAATGACGATACCTCCGTTGTTATCAACACAAAACTATTACTGCGCCATATCATCTGTAAGAGAAAAAAAAGTTATTTGTAACTATAAGTCATAGTGAGCTATGACCTACATTTGAAAAACTAAAGTTGGTGCTGATATCTCAAATTCTAGAAGAGTTGGTATAAATTTTATATTTTCTTCGAAATCACTTTGGAAAACTGTCATGAGAATGTGAAATTCCTATTTGAATATTTTCATAAATAAAGAAGTTACGGAGGAGACATGAAAATGATCAAAATCTGTTTTTTGCGTATAAAACAAAAACGAATAGATTTTATCAAAATATTTTTTCACATTAAAGTTGGCCTTGACAAACTCCACATTTGGTGTCATTTAACCGACCTCGTATCTCTCACCGTTAAAAAGATACCCATGGTGAGCATGGTAAGTGGGACACACTGTATACAAATAAATAGCTGTTTTGTTTCAATCTACAAGGAACGATTATTACTTATTAGTTCCTTACAATATTCCTCATTGAAATGCTCGTTTATTTTACATCACCATTGATTATAATTCAGAATACTGGAACCGTAAGAGCATGCATACATAGTGAAAATCAATCAAAAACAGTACCTAACATTAAGTGAGTGATAAGCAGCGTCATAAGTACCACCGAGGAACGCTCTATCGTGGGATGTGTTATTGACTATTCGAAGGAAATACCGCTCGTGAAAAATGGCTTTTGCGGCGGCGAGGATGATTCTCAAGGACAGACGAAGGAAGCCTTCCAAGGAGGAGTACGTGCCTATCAGGAACAGGAGCAAGGTAATAACATATGACAAAATATCTATATCTATATCTATATCTAAAGTATGGAACCTTCCATATATCTCAGTAACGAGTCGTCAGATCTTTTTGAATTTTCATACAGAGGGTGAATTGAAAATGTGGCTGTGGCTGAAAAATTATGTCGCCAATGTTGCCACGTTTCCAGTTTTCCTGAATTACTATGAACCTCCTCATTTTCAATCGAACACCCTACATATTTTTATATCATTTTATGAAGAATTCCTCAACGAGTTCACTGACATACTATTCGATAGTTTCATGAACAATTATTACAAATATATCTGAAGGAACGGTAACTGGTACTGGTACTGGTGGGGGACGTTTGCACGTCAGCAACTAGTCCCTGATGGGATCTTTTTGCAAACCCCAAGTGTTTTCAATGACTGATGTGGTTCGCTCAAGAGAGCTGGCTAACATCCTATTTAGGCACCGCCCATCAGCTCTCTTTCAGAGTTTTTCGGCTTTGTTTTGTAGGCTAGTAATGTACTCACTACCATATGCGCAGTGGCAGGCCTGCTAGCTATCCTCGGTAACCCCCGTAAGAGACTAGGGTCCACTAAGCAGCTGGCCCGCTCTCACGCTCAGCTGGTAATTTTCCACACTCACCTACGTATACAGAGTCCTACTTCTTCTCTGATGCTCACAACCACATCATCATCTCTTTCTGCGTGTTCTGTGTAGGCTTTGTTACTAACTCCATGCGCCACTTTAGGAGCAGCACTGTTAATTGGAACGCAACAGCGAATCGTGCTGGACTATCCCCAGCCGATGCTCCGAAACTCAACAATATTTATTTCGTAAATAAAATATTGAGAAAAGTTCCTTGCTCGTGCTGGGAATCGAACCCACGACCTTGCGGTCGTGAGACGAACGCGAAGGAACGGTCAAATTATCCTTCAAAATCTTCAAATGATTTTGGTCCCAGTACCGATCTTTGTGGTACTCCATGAATGTCTTTTTCTTTATTTGAGTAAGTGTTATTGTATTCATCAAGTTCTCTATTTTGTAGATAACTCTGAAATCATTCGAAAACATTTCCGCCAATTCTATATTTGTTCAATTTTTTAAAAGTTATTGTCTATTTATAATTTCAAATGCTCTCTGTAATTCCGAGAAAACCACCCCGATGATTTTCTTATCATGAATATCAACTTTCCATTTGGATATCAAAAACTGAAGAGCCGTTTCACACGAGTGACATTTCCTAAAACCTGATAGTTTGAATTCAGCGTCTCTCAAAGATTCTTAACAGCGAATAATATATAAGGTGTTCCATTTGAAGACATTGTCTTTGGCGTCATAATTCAAACTTGGATCACCCTGTATATTTAATATCTCCTGATGAATATGGCAAATTGAACATAGAAATCGACCTGTTTCAGAAGATTTCTCAGGAATGGACAGGTAAAAATCAATTTATACAGTACATATTTCACGAAAGCACTGAATATAATATAATCGTAATTTACTTTTCATATTCAGTATCCGCCCCCCCTGATCATTACTCTGGATCCAGCACTTATCGAATCAGGCCTGCCATCTGCAACAAAGGCAAGTTTAATGGCGTGCAATCTTTTTAATGGTGTACTGAATATATAGCAACACAGTGTAATTATTGTTGAATGTGTAAATAGTACATTGTTTTACGAGCACGGAATGTTAGTAGGCGAAAATTAGCATTCCGTCGAGTTCAACACACTATACCTTTTATACGACTGTAACGCCTGTAACAGATGATAGCGAAATTTTCTATTTCTTTGGGTCGTAGTAATCTGATTTCCTCATGATGCTCATCTATTATAACAGACCTGTCATTCCTTGAAATTTCACATTCCAAGGTGGATGAGATTTCATGAAATAACAACACAATAATTATTGTGAGTTACGATCCAGGACTAGAGGAGATCATTTGTCTTCCCACCTATACCCTACAGCTATAGGCTCTGTCTGGATACCTCACGTGCTTGAAGTTAACAATTCCGCCATATTGAAAATTCTTCGATTGTTTAGTATTTCGCAGCAGTCTCAAGTGACCCGTTTATATTTTGGGTAAAAAATGGGCTATAGTATTTCGCATATGAATATATCGGGAAATCTATCCGATAATTGGAAGGTCTGGCGACAGCGGTTCGAAGACTATCCAAAAGCATATTATGAAATAACGAAGAAAGATGAAGGAACCCAATGTGCTCAGCTTCGTTCACTGATTCGAGAAGAAGGCTTAAGAATGTTCAATACGTTCATGCTGCAAAAGAATGAACAGGACAAGATTAAACCATTGTTAGATACATTCCAAGAGCATTTCGTTCCGGAAGGTAACCTTACTTTCGTAGGACACTTATTTTTCACCCGAAGGCAACAAGAAGGTGAGAATATCGAACATCATATCACCGAGCTGAAAAACCTAGCAATTCCATGTGAGTTAGATTATCCTAACGGTTGGTATTGTCAAGGATATTAGGCTTTGTGGGCTAAGAAATGACGAACTGAGTTGAAATCACTAGATGAAGATCATAAAACATTAGACGGAGTTGTGAATTACGATCTAGAACTCTAGAGGAGTTCAATTTTCTTCCACTATATACCCTATAACAACAATGATTTGATTCATCGAACACAGTAAAACAAGAAATATTTTGTGTTATAGCCGTAGAACGAATCCAGTAGGTACCAGTTCAGTGCCTAATTTTTTTCAATTGACTCGGCCGTTACTTGATGGAAATCCATGGCAAATGTAAAAATTTCACATACGATGAGATTTCCACAAAATTCTTGATGAACTGTTCATTGTACCAGTATATCACCTGACGAAGCTACTGTGTTAGCGAAACATGTCGTGTATTTGAGAATTTTGTGGAAATCATGGTTTGGAATGTTTTTACATTAGTTCAGTACCTATTGAAATCATCGAATCAAAACTTCATATGCTTCTGTACCACCCTTGAATCACCTCCCAGCTAGCATTCACACGTCAATTTCACGTATATACGCGTCACCAATTACGTCAAGATGACTAAATTATCGACGTGAAAGAGACGTAAATGTGACGTCAATATGTCACATCGAAACGACGTCATTTAGCGACGTCGTTACAACGTCATTTAGCGACGTCGTTACAACGTCATTTAGCGACGTCGTCTACACGTCGAATAGTTACCAAGCATCAGGTCCAGGTTTCGACTTCTCAAAGAAACTGTGAAACTCGAAATCACTTTCCCATGATCCTATTCCTTGATGGTTGGCAAAACAGTTCAAATGATCTAGTTACAATAGATATTTTTCATTTGTTCACATAATTATACATAGGTATTCTTCATCTGAATAAAACTAATAAGCATAAAATCCACTATATTTCATAGTATATTGACATAAACGAAGATGTCAAGTTTCAAAGGAATCTCAACCTAATAACCTCAAATTATTCTTGTACCTACTATTTGAGGTATTTATAAATTACCTTCTTCAAATAAAGACCTCACTACATCAAACAACTCCCAAGTGTCATTCGTAGATTTCGCTTTCTCAATTATTGACCTGTTGAAAAAGTCTTGCTGTTTGAAAGGCGGCCACCACACTTACGAGGCGTCATGGCGTCAACTACTTCTACTAAACGAGAGCAATGCCTTTCCTCGGAATATTGTATTCCCACAAACATTTCTATCGCCTGGAATTGATAAAATAATCAGCGAACTGCAATATATTTTGCTGAACCCCACTTTTCTATAGTATCCTTGTTTTCCATGACCCAAAATCACGAATCCGCCATTACAACATTCGATGAACTGGATCACGCATGCGCATCATTATACGACAAACTGTGCTACGATCGACGATGTCCGATAGGGGTAGCGGTGGCATAGTGCGAAACGAAGGCACACGAAGCCACGGAGCACGGATAGACCAATCATAAGCATCTGTATGTCTTGACGTGGCGCGCCAATATAAAACATGAAGGCACCTGGTATAACCGTATTTGTGAGGGTGTTTTTCATTAATATTTTTGTTCTACATATTTCACCACTTAGTTCTATCCATGTCGGGTATACGTGAATCTTCTTTACTAAGGTACCTATTTTATTTTGATAAGCGTTCAATCATGAGTCCTGGATATGCAGTTCATGGAGTAATTTCTTCGAAATAAAACAAAATGATTGGTGCAGATGTTACGTCTAAATGACGTCTATCAGATACGATTTTGGAACACGTCAAAATGACGTCAATTATTGGTCGAATCTTGACGACGACCAATTGATACCTATTATCCACGTCGATTCGACGAGAATTGACGTCACCCTGCTGGCTGGGCTACCCTGTTCTCGCTTATCTGCTATTTATTTCTCCCTGGAAATTCTCAAAACCTTGGTTTACGGTTATATAGGGTCTTGTACCTTATATAAACTTATGCTGACAGTATGACCCCAATTTTCCCCGATGTGAAACCGAACAATGGTCAGTACAAACTTGAGAATATACTTCCCTTCAGTTCGGTTCAGTCCTTTTCCTTCAGGAACTATTATTCACGTTCACATGACGGCAAGAAAATTGATTCGATCACCAGCGGCGTACCTACTAAAATTGACACAATAAATTCCCAATATTTCGCATTATCTGTTTGCCCACCATCATCACTCTATTGAATAATTTATCAATTCAAATCTCAACTCGATGATACTTACCCCTCGACTCACCCTCAACAATTTTTGAATTAAAAATAACATTCACATGTGTTATTTTCTTCTCTCTCTCAATGTGTATATAATATTCATTAATATACAGCGTGTCCCACTTTAAACGGCCCCCTCTATATCTCAGTTATTATTCATGCGATTCTAACCAAATCTGGTGTAGATTCATACTACCATCAATATGATCAGTTTAACAGAGATGCACATTATTTTTTAGAGTGCCGTGCATTTTTATTGAACTAAAAAGGGTTGATTTTCCATAAAATCATATAAGGCATTTTTTTTACAGAAAATCTAACCTCATATTATTGTTCCTCATGCTTCCGAACTTCCTTATGCAAAAAATCTTCAAATTCCGAATTAACCGCGGATTGGTTCCATTTTTATCATTTTCAGTCCCGAATAAATAGTGACTTCAAATCAACTACGGATTTTGGAACGTTCAATGGCTCCGGTAGGTGGAAGATCATGATTTGGAAGGGAAAACGAGTAATACTTTTTTTATGTTCAACCCACCGTTTCCGAGTAAATAATTATTACGTTATTCGCAAAAATGCTGTTTAGATGTGCCTGTTTCTCTGGAACCCTCCATAGGCATCTTATTAAAATCCACATATGTGGGTTTGAAACCATGCGAAGAACAATATTTTGAGGTCAGTTTTCTTGTGAAAAAATGCCTATATGATTTAATAAAAAAATAACCTTGATAACACTCGATCTACTCTCATGGTTTCAACAAAGTTTGTATTTTAATAATTATTGTTTATGTTCTGAAATTACTAAAATGCAAATTTCGTCAAAACCATGAGATCAATCAAGTCTAATCAAGAGTAACTTTTCTGAAATAAATGAGATGCGCAATCTTAATTTCAAACTCAAACTCCTTTTCTTCCATTGGCGTAGAATTTTTGAAGGTGCAATTATTTGAAAAATCAAGTTCTACGCCTATGTATTATTATCGGACAAAACTTTAACATATTTTTTTTGTCACATAAAACTTCATCAATATACCGAATTTCAGCAAAATCGCATATGCCGTTTTAAATTTATATGGGAAAAACGATTCAAAAATTGTAACTTCAAGGCCCTCTGGAGCCCAAACGATGCAACTTTGTACTAAGGTAATTTTACTTGAATCGACCTATTTTGGCCTAGGGAATATATGTGATATGTTTTTGTAAAGACTTTTTACAGACACCCTGTATAGCTAGGACATTTAACACATTTTTCTCGAATTTGAAGATTGTATCGCAACTTATTATACAAGGTGAGTCAAACATGTGTACCGAGTTTTCTGAAGGTGATAGTACATTGGGAAATAAGTATAATTTGATGAATAAACTAATGGCCCAAAATGTATACTAAGGAAGATATGTATCCTTCCAAAGTTGATCAAATTAATAGTATATTATGTAACAAGTGTTATAAACGTCCTTTAAGTAACGAGTAGTTTAAGCACGAGCGGAGCAGAGCGGAGCGAGTGTTTAATAAACGAGTGTCTAGAAGAATTTATAAACGCGTTACACAATATGATTTTTCTACGAACTCCGAAAATTACATTAACATACCTGCAATTCCTGCTAACCTACAAGATAATTCGAAATACATGCAACTGCATGCATCAATCAGCGAGACACGTATAAGTGATATTGGTTGTAGATGTGTCCACTGTCCAGTCCATCATTGCATACTAACCTTTGTTTCACGTTTATTGTCATGCTCAGCGCAGAATAAATGAATTGTTATCAAAGATGGATGCTTCATTTTTACATTTCTTGGAGAGTAGAAGGACTATGCCAGTTCTGGCTCAAGCCAATCAGAGACCAGCATTTGGTTGGAGGCCACGCCCACTGAAAACCAGCGCGAAATTCAAATTATTCATACGACGTCACGTCGCCATCGTGAATAAATAAATTAAAAAAAGCTGTCACCGCTGGGGGGGAATTGAACCAGGGACCTTTGCATTATGAGGCAGCGTATATACGCACTGTGGTATTCCGACCTCCGTGATATTCCAATTATTTTAATGCTATTCAAACGGGATATCCATAGCTGGCGCGCGCGCTTATCTTTGCAACGGATCTATCGAGGTAGAGTGAAGCGAGAGATGCATTCCAGAGATAAGAAACTTCGCGTGGAAAATAATATCCATCGCAGGCGCGCGCGCTTATCTTTGCAACGGATCTGTAGAGGTACAGTGAAGCGAGAGATGCATTCCAGAGATAAGAAACTTCGAGTCGAAAATAATATCCATCGCTGGCGCGCGCTTATCTTTGCAACGGATCTATCGAGGTAGAGTAAGGCTCGAGCGCTCGGCGCTGCAACGTTGTCGGACGTATGTGTTTGGATGTTAATATTGTTACATTATTGTGTGTGGCAACGCTGTCTCGCTTCATGGCGTTCGAAGATCCAGCAAAGCGAGAGATCCCGTAGAATGATAAGCGCGCGCTCGTATTGGAAACGAATACTTGGATTATTTATTTATTTTATAGTGGGTGACGTCATGCCGTTACCTTCATAGCGTTCGAAGTTCCAGCAAAGCGAGAGATCCCTTAGAATGATAAGCGCGCGCTCGTATACCCATTCCTCAAACTGTGACTTTAATGACAATAACAAGATTGAATTTTCATATACAGGGCGTTTGAGTTGATTGATAATTGAAAAAAATATATATACAGGGCGGCCCATGGAGGTGAAAGAATACGAAAACGAAGATAAATAATCTATTTATTTAAGTAATCCTTTTCTACAAAAATGACATGCCTCTTGAGAAGATGGTGGTCCATCCCAGTGTGTGGTCCAATCGGGACGATTATAATGAACGAAGCATGGCAGTTTGATTTGTAGGTTAAAGTTGCTGCGATATTCTTGAGGAAGTTTGTGCCACTCCCTTAATAGCCCATAAGGATCTGCATATTCAATGAGACATTCTACTGGAATGTACTGCAATTCTTGTTCAGTGAATTTCGTCAAAGTCAAAGCGGGAGATTTTATAAACTCCAATAGCACAGCTATTTCAGACTTCATGATTTTTCGAGCAGAGCTAAAATATTTCAGATGCTACTAGTCTCGCGTCAAGTTGTAGACTGATGAAATGAAAAAAACTAGTCACATTTTTCACAACATTTTATTCAAATCAGACATAACCTCATTTTTACAATAATATAGATATTCTCTGAGAGCGTTACTAGACATGCTATCACAAACATCACAAAATCCAGATATAAGCTCTTCCGCACCCAAATCAGTCAGGCTATTTCTAATCCAATCGGCTATAGTATTCAAAATGTTCTGATAATACATGGAAAAGTCCAATTTGTTTATTAGCGCAACTCGATGTGAAACAACACACGTTTCAGCACTCAAAATGTCTGCAACATCCTCTTCCACCAATTCGAATGTAATGTGGTATTTGGTGAGTGACAACATTTTGACACCATCGCAAACGAATTTGGTTATGGTGATATAGTCTCCGCAGGTGGTAACGGCAGGATCATATTCATCAATGAAACAGGGCAGGGGTGCTTCAAAAAAGTCTTGTTGTACCTTATACAGCGAATCGATGAAGGTGGCCCATTCATATGTGGAGAACGAAATTTTCGCTGGATGGAAGGGTTTCTTCAGGATGATGCTCGGACTAAACTGTCTAGCTGGACTAAGTCCGCACTGAATCATGTAGGTGGACAACTGGAACGATGAAGTCAGCAGGAGGTACGATTCGGCTTTCGCTGCTTGCTCAATCATGTCCAAATATGTATCAACGTCACCATAATAACCCATCATTGCCAATGAACTAGTACTACCGTTTTCGGAAAGCACTTCACTAGATGAATAACCAGAGTCTTCACTCATTGTTCTCGAACTGCCAACACGTCACAACACCCGATAATGGTTGTTATTTGACAGCGATCGACGTGAAAGGCCCCTCACATCCATTGAATTTGTGCTAGTTTTCCATATGATTACATTATAACTTGTTGGTGGAATCAATCCAGCTGTTGTGTGTATCATCGAATCCTAGCCATTTGACAAACACCTTTTTGCCTTTTTTTCTTAAAACTTTTTCCACTAGATAGATGTCAGGATTTATAGTTTTTTGCAATTCTTCAGGATAAAAAGCACCTTTGATCGGAGTACCATGCAAATCTTCCAAGATGTATGTAGTAGGTTTCGTAATACGAACTTTTACGATTTTAAATAGTTCAGTAGTCCAATTTGGTGTATAATTCTTTTCAAAAACATGTTTGGCTTTGCTTATTCTCACAATGTCACCAACGTCGAATTTTCTGGTTCCAGCAATTTTGATGTGATTGTACGTGGATTTTAAAATATCATGTTCGTTGGCTTTGGTGACGTCACTGGGCTTGCATCTTATTGTCGTATGTTTCGTGTTATTATAATTTTTCGTGATTTCAGGCAGGACATCTATCCAACGGTATGAGCCATTCAAACTAAAGAATTTGTACAGTTTTTCCTTCAATGTTCGTATAACACGTTCAGCAATGGCTGCCTTCATTATGGTGTACGTATGATAATGGTTGATGGAGAACTTTTTCATCAGACTTTGAAACTTTTCGTTGTAGAATTCAGTACCTTGATCGGTTTGCAAATTCTTGGGAATTCTGGTGTTGCCAGCATGTGATAGGATATCTGCAAATGCTCGAGCGATTTCAGCACCAGTTTTTGATTTTAGTGGTCTAGTCCATAGGTACTTGGAAAAACAATCAATCACGACCATTATCAGCTTGTGATCCTTATTAACAGAGGCATAAGGTCGCATTTCGGCTAGATCCATTTGCCATAAGTCATCCAAACCTTTGATGATAATGCGGCGCCTTGGAAATTTTTTCCTAGCAGGTCTATGTAATTCATTGACGAGTTGGATTTTTTCTTTAGAATGTGACATATTGACTTCGTTGGATTAGGAGTTTATATGATGGGTTTCACACAGGAGGCTTCCTTTTTGGTGGCGGTGGTGTTGTCGTAGATTTTGGAGTGATGGCAATCTTGGTCAGATCTTTTTTCATTTGATCAATGACATCAGCAAGCTGGCGTTCTTTATCACGGCTGTGTTGTTGCTCAGCCTTCAAATCGTGCAAACTCTTCACAGTGTTGTCAATCTTATCGACAAGTTCTAGAATATTTTTCACATTCAAGTCGATGTCGCTTTCGAGTTTTGGTAGAGAGTTGTTGCGAAGCTGCTCCACATGTATGTTGATCTTGTGCACTATGCCAGACAACTGAACAAAGTTTGTATTGTACGTTGCCAGTTTCAGATCATGTACATCCACTCTCTTCCTTTCTTCGATTACTTCATTGCTGAAGCCAGCAAGGTAATTTCGGATTTTTTCACCGTAATTATCGAAAGCAATCTTGAAATCTAACTTTATTTGCGATATAACTTCATCCACATATTGTTTGTTTGCAACATCAGCGACATCTGTTGGCAGTTTTACGTTACACATCTTCAAATGACCAACATCAATATCACCGGTTGGAGTATGTGAAAATCCAGATCTGACTGTCACCATCTGAGCTGAGCGTGGAAACGAACCACGTCCGAATTTGTCGAGACTCATTATGCTAATGACTAAAGTATTGTACGTTATCGATAATGGTAGACACTTTGCCTCGCCAATTATTAGCCCCTTCACTCATAGACATGCCATGAAAGTGTTACGGAACTGTCAAGGAAGTGTCACGGAACTGTCACGGAAGTGTCAAGGAAGTGTCACGGAACTGTCACGGAACTGTCACGGAAGTGTCAAGGAAGTGTCACGGAACTGTCACGGAACACGGAAATGTCACCGAATCGTCACACATGTTTTATTATGCCTGCCTCTTCTAATTCGTTCAAGATGGCAACAATCTCGTTATCGTTTGATGTATTTCCGGCTTGCTGTGATGCAATGAGCAACTTCAATCTATCTACCAATTCGTTTGGATCATCCCAATACATGTATTCGATAGGTGCTGTGTTGTATGTCAACTTCAAACCACGACCACTGGAATTGGATCTGAACATTGGACGAATAATTTCTACGTATTTGAGTCTAGAGGAGGACTTCATACGTCCTGCAGAATTCAGATGAGCTTTGGTGAGCAAGAGTATTTGCTTGTATGGGTTCGTATCATCTTTGGCAAAGGATGGATCATTATAGAAGAGTAATTGATAGAGGCCTGGGGTGCCACGGAACCGAAAGCCATCAAGAAGTATATCTCCAGTTCTTCGATGGAAATTCATTTCTTTTCCGTTGAGAGACCATTTCGATGTTACTGGATCATATTTGGGACCATAAACCGTATCGATATTTTCATCATTTGTCCAGTATTCAGTCAGATATTTTTGAGCCATCGCAGGATACTGATCAACGTAATCATGTATTGCAGCCGGTGAGATATTTTCACTATCTACAAAAAGTTCATCATCAGCATCATCATAACCATCCTCATCATCATCTTCAGTATGCCCAGCATTATCAGCCACATCCATCATAGGTATGAAATTAGTTTGATTCAAATCCGATTGCTCCCTCTCAACCTCCCCATCCTCTTCCTCCTTCTTCTCCTTCTTCAACCCCAACGACTTTGCTCTGCTTCGCTTGATGTTTGAAAGTGTTCCATCGAGTTTTTCTTCTATGACCTTGGACGCGGAGGCAATTTGTTTCAAAGGTGATGTCAGTGGTTGGAATATTTTCTGTAACGCATCATCATCCTCAGACTTGCCCAATTTTAGTGCTAAATATTTTCTTCTGATTGATTTCGATAGTTCGTTGATTTTTTTCTTGCGCAGCGCATCAGCAACATCATCATGCATCTTGGTTGACGTCATCTTGATGAATGGTCCAGAGATCACAGTCTTATGAACTTATCGAAACCATTTCTATATCTGCCAGCATTCATATCGAAAGTTTTTGCAATCACCATCGCACCATATTGGTTGGAATTCCAACACTCTGAGCACAATGCTTTAAATTGATCGAATGACATGTCTGGTGAGACATGCTCGTCGAACACATGCTTCAAATTCATTTCATCCTGTCGAAATAACACCAACAGGTTACTGTTGTCTCGCACCAGCTGCTTCGGTATCTTAGAAAAAGTCTGGCATAGGTATGCTACGTCAATATCCTTGTGTCTACACATTGAAAAATATTCTCGAATTTTTTGCTGCTTGTCGCATGATACATCATCAAAAATGAATATCGAATTATTTTTCGCTTCTGATGGACTGATGACATCATCATTTTCTTTAAAGGGAAAATACCCAACACCTTTCACTGAATCCAACACTTGTTGCAGCAATTGATATTTCGGTTGGTACAACGACTTTGAATACACGTAAACGTTCTTGAATTTCGCGCCATTTGGATTGAACAGCAGGGAAAGCATCGCATTGGTCTTTCCACATCCGCTTGGTCCGCAGAAGATTGCTCTGAACGAATGGGGAAGCAGTTTCCCATGTTTACTATTTACTGGGGGTTTGGTTGACAAAATTTCATCCAAATTCACAATGGGTAACATCCGTTCTTGTTGAATGATCTTCATCATGTGATGATATATTTTTCATTTCATTAGGTATATGCAGAGTTGTCGAACTTCCTACACGTCAGTCTTCATGTTGCTCTACCACGGAGAGGGTGTGCTTAATTCTCTGATCGATAAACTTCCCATCGAATTACACATTCCAGGCTACAGATTTTGTGGTCCAGGTACCAAACTCGATAAAAGACTTGCACGAGGAGACACCGGTATCAATCCGTTGGACGACGCGTGTCGAGTACACGATATCGCCTATTCACAAAATTCCTCAATAGAAGACAGACACAAAGCTGATTGGATATTGGAAAATAGAGCGTGGGAGAGAGTCAAGTCGAAGAACGCTAAATTCAAAGAGAAGGCTGCTGCTTGGCTTGTCACCACCGGAATGAAGGTCAAACGAGAACTCGGTCTTGTATCACAGCAATCCCTATCCAACATTATCAAATTCATAAAAAATGTACTATCAAAGTCAGATGGTGGTGGTGGTGGTGGTGGTAGTGCAACATCAGGAAGTGGTCTGAATAAATCTGCATTGAAAGCACTCCGTGCAGCCAGAATGGCAATCAAGAGGGCTGGCGGTAAAAAAAGAATCAGAGTACCAAGAATCATACCTCTTCCACACAGTGGCGGTATACTACCATTGATACCAATCTTTGCCGCCTTGGGAGCCCTAGGATCTCTAGCTGGAGGAGCCGGAGCAGTCGCAAAGACAGTCATTGATGCGAAAAATGCAAAGAAAAAGCTCGAAGAAGATCAAAGACATAATAAAGCAATGGAGGCTATCGGCAAGCAGGGTTCCGGCCTATTTCTACGCAAAACATCGAGAGGATTCGGACTGTACTTGAAGAAACAATCAAAAAACTCAAAAAACTTCTAGACAAGCTACCCAATAAATCAATGTACGATAAAGATGTGATAAAGTATGCCAAACAGCTGAAAATACCGTATTTTCGAGGTGTTTTTATGCGGGACACTCTACCTTCCACCGGTCCATGGCATCGCGAGTGTGCTGTATTGAATTTGGATACCTCCAATCATGCGGGCACTCATTGGGTGGCTTACATAAAAAATGATAAAAAAGCCTTATATTTCGATAGTTATGGTAATCTGAAACCGCCCAGAGAATTGGCGCAATATTTGGGTGCCAGCACGAAAATCTTGTACAATAACAATCAATACCAGAATTTCAATCAAAGTAATTGTGGACGTCTATGTTTAGAATTCCTTTTTAATGAGACCAAGTAACTCGGTCATTATGCATCAGTCATGTCTCTGATTGTGACGTTGAAAGGTCGTACATCTACGCTCTCCATAGACTTTTTGACACCACTCCAACTCGATCCAGACTCTGATTACGGACTAGCATTGTTGGGATTCCATTCATACAACAGTATACCGAATATCGACAAAGGATCAAAGTTTTATCTGCAAGATAAGACCAAGGCGGGAAAGATCATCGATATTCCCGAAGGTTCATACGACATTGTGGACATTGAGAAATTCATACGCAAAGAATTGGGCATCTCAAGTGCAAAGGACGTTGATGATATATTCTCGTTGAAGCCCAACAATAATACACTAAAGTGTGAGATTTCGAGCAAACAGTTTGCCATTGATTTTCGCCCGAAGGATAGCATAGCTCAAGTCTTGGGATTTTCAAATAGATTGTTGAACGCACAACAAGTCCACACTTCCGATTTGCCGGTCAGCATAACCAAAGTGAGAACCATTCACATTGATAGCAACGTTACTGCTGGAGCTCTCTACAACGACAGACCATCACATACGATCTACGAGTTTGCAGTTGCAGTCGATCCTGGTTACGCCATAGACGAGACTCCCAGAAATCTAATCTATCTACCTATAGTCAGCAGGCGAGAATTGCCCAACATTACACTCCAGATTCTAGACCAAGATTTCAGGCAGGTGAATTTTAGAGGTGAAGAAATCATAATAAGATTGGAATTGAAGAAACTCGCAAGATGGTACTAGTGTTTCATTACTCCTATAAATCAGATAATATACCATCATCAGCAACATCATCAGCACCAGTTCTCTCGACACCGTACACCAAAGCAGTCGTGTCTTCGAAGAGCAGCAGCAGCCGCAACAGAAAAACATTGACATTATCCAGTGTCCTGTTTCTGAAATCACTCAAAGACTACAATGTTGTTAGCACCCGTGTTCGACGTTTTCCGCAAACCCAGATTCGACGAAAGCATCACTAAAGTGGAATGGCGTACCTATTATCCATATGTGAAATCATTCGAGAACAATGATGTCATCGATATAACGGTTAATCAAGCAGATTCGTGGTTGGCCATGTTTGAAGGCATCATTACCATCAAGGGTAAATTGAAGGTGACCGGTGGTGGTACTGGTACATTAACCCACAATGCTGGCGCATATCTCTTTGATTCCTGCACCTATGAATTGTGTAATAAAGAATTGGACACTGTCAGATATCCTGGAATAACGAGTACTGTGCGAGGATACTTGTGTTATACGCCTGAAGACTCACGTCATCTAGCCATAGCAGGCTGGAACTATCCCAATGCTCCGATCCTCAACACCGATGGTACGTTTAGCATGAACATTCCACTGAAACATTTGTTTTCCATCTTCAATGATCATCAAGTGGCAACGTGGGGCAAGCAATCAATCCGTTTAGTGAGAGCTCGCAATGATGCCAACAGTGTGAAGGTTGTCGAGAGAGCGAATACTGCTTTGCCAGGATCTCCTCAGACTCAGAGTATTGCTAAAATAACGATAGAAAGCATTAATTTGAAAGTGCCACATCTCACACCCAACGATGACATAAAGTTGCAGTTGTTGACACGTATCAAAGCAGATGAGTCTATGATGATACCGTTTCGCCGATGGGAATTGCACGAGCTACCAGCACTCACACAAGGATCTACCATAGAAATCTGGTCCGTCAAGACATGTTCTGCATTGGACAGTCCAAGATATGTTATAGTATTTTTCCAAACGAAAAAAGCCGATAATTTGCATGAAGACGTCACCTTGTTCGATAATGCCAACATCAAATCCATACGATTGGCTCTGAATAGCGACTATTATCCGCAAGAACGAATGCTATTGGACTTTTCCCGAGACCAATATGCTGACGCTCACTTCAACTATACAGAGTTCAACAAGAGCTACCATAACTGTCAAGAAAAGCGCTCTCTAGTAAACTTTGCCGAAATCAAATCCCGACCAATGTTTGTTATCGATTGCTCGAGGCGCCATCTGGGTCTAAAGTCGTCCACAGTTGACATAAAGTTGGACATTGAAGCGACTACAGGCTTCCCTCCCGACACCAAAGCCTATTGCATCATCATTCACGATCAAATCATGGAACATCTCCCACTCAGCGAAATTGTTCGAAATATTGCCTAGGTGGGTGTTGCTGCATCAGTCAGACGTCAGTTTACTTCGAAGAGTCATGGAGATCGCACTGGTTGACATTCAAGGGTTCATGGTTGATGATGAATTCATTCCAAAGGAAATGACCATTCGCATTGGCAAAAAGACGAGTCATTTTCTATTCAAGCCATCTGTAGAATTTTCGAGTTTAAGCAGAGAAGATAAAAAGATGGCAAATCATGTGGAGCGTTACGTTCACGGTTTAAAATATTCCAGTGGTTATGTGGATTTGAATGAGTTGGATCAAATACTACGAGATAACCTGCAGCAGACAAACATCATCTACGTAAGAGGACACCAAAAGATTCAGTTCTTGCAGCGAAAATGTGCAGAGTTGGAGATGACCAATCACATTATTAATTTGGAAGATTTTGACAATTCTTGGTGGCAACCAATAACGTTTCAACAATCCATTCCACCTTGCATGCATCATTTCCATGGAGGAAGGTTCCAGTGCAGTCTCCACAATGTCGATACTTTATATAATTGGTTATGTAATTTATTGCCAAAATAAAAAACTATATATCGTAATTTCAGAGTTTTTATTCATCACATCCCTTATTTCTCAGTATAATGAAAATAACATGTGAGATTAAAATGAGTGAACATATTAGTGTACAACAAAGTGTCAAAATTGCAATGATATTGACAGAATCTTGATCATCATCTAATTTTGTGGGTGATTTCTTCAATGTAAATGTCTGCCAGTCCCCAGTTTCACCGTCACTGCCATCAGAAAACGATAATTTCAATTTGTAGTCGATGGTGGTCCCATTGACTCGGGGCATGTCGATTGAATATACAGGTAGTTTGTTATCATTGGCATACATTCTACGCATCAGCTTCCAATCACACTGTTGTGTACGATTCACATCAAAACATACGGCTGCATTCCTCGTATTGTACGGTATGTTTGTGTAAAAGACGTTGTTGCTCAGAGCTGTCAATAGAATGATGCTTGCTTTCAGTATCGCCATCTAGCTGTGTTGGTCGGATTCTTCTCGATGTAGGTGCAACTGAACGTCTTGGTTCTGTGAACACCTTGTCCCAAACACTCAATTGCTCGAAATCTTTGAACAAACAAACTTTCTGCTCATACAATTGGATGTCTGCACTGAGCTTTCTAACTTTCAACCCAAATTCTTCTAGTGCACGTCTGTATTCGTCAGAAGACATGATACAACTGTTTTTTACATCCATACCTTCAACTAATATCCATCCAATCTCTCTCTCTCTCCCTTTCTCTCTCTCTTACTCTCACTTCTTCTTCTCTTTTTTCTCTCTCTCTTTCTCGTACACATCATCCAGACAAGGGTGTGGGAAAAGAATACACAGAAAAGTCTAATAATTGTAAAAGTGTATAATATTATAAATGTAAAAAGGAATAATAAAAATGAAAAAAAAGTTTATACAATAAAATATGAATATTAGGAATAATTAGATAATACTAAAATAATTGAAAATATACATATATACAACATGAATTATTGGATGAATAAAAGAAGTTACATTTTTTTCATGGGAAAATAAGTCATCAATACAACAGCGTTGGTTTGAAAATTTTGATGCAAAAATACTAAGGAGAAAATCAATCCGTCAAACTGTAGTGACCCCACGGAAGTGTGTCAAATGAATCGTGAATCAGTTTCCGCTTATCATCTTTGGGACTCAGGCCAATTTTTGTTTGTTCGATGGAAAAAACATCGTGAGCGTAGGAACGAATCGTTTGCTGGGCTACGGTCTTTTCTTTCCAAGCCGTCAGACAATCCACATAGTCATCAAAAGTCAACTTATTTTTGACGACGCATTTCTTGACACCCTTGGATTTTTTAGTTATACCAAAATTTTCCAATTCCCTATCTAGTCGTTCTTTACTGAATCCCTTTCTTTCCAATCGCTTTCTCTCTTTTTCAATATCCTCATCCGTTATATCCAATTTATAACTGTACATCTTGGACCGTAGTCCAGCAAAATGCGTAATAATCTTACCGTTTGCCTCATCCTTTAATAGGCCCAAGACTTTTTTATTTACTCGAGGTATACCATAAATATTGTCTGGAGTATAGTCAGACGTGTCAAATCTCTCGATATTTGCATCAATCACCTCACTATACGCATCGTCACATACAATTTCGTAGATGAAGCTGTCCGTATCGGTATACATGAGTTTTACGTCAGCTCCAAGCTTTGGTAGCATGAAATTGTAGTGGAAATCATACATGACGATTTTCGATAAATCAAGAATAGCCATACCAATGTATAGGGGCTTGTTGAAAATCAGCTCTGCTTTTTTCAACTCTACTGCTACCAAATTGTCGTCGAAAACTGTCCGCTGTTGAAACCGAGGACTTGAAATTAAATTTTTTATGCCATAGCGGCCTTCATACATTCTGACTAACTTTACTGTTCTATGATTACGAATATTCTCCATAGTCTTCCCAAACACCGCATTATTGGCTAATTTCCTTAAATCTTTTTCAAAATCGTTTGTGGCTAGAGTCCTCAATCGAGTATTCAACTCGATGTAGGGCTTTAGCCACGTGGATTGTTTGAACTTTAATACTTTATGAATCTTGGTTAATTTCAGACCGTGTTCTAATGCCTGCTTCAAATTTCTGTAATGTAAAGTATATGACTTTTTATCGTACAGCGTGGTCATTAATTTGGATAATTTTGAATTTGGTGGTGTGCGGTGTTCGGGACAAAATGGTAGGTCCTTGTGTAGGTCATGCAACCCCTCAGGATACTCCAAATCAACTTGGAGAATATAGCCTTCTGGACTGTTGTCAGGAATTTGGGTTACATCAATGTCAACATTTTCTACCCATGTAAAGCCCCCATAAGGGAGGGGTTCACTCATTGCTTTTCCATACATCGAGATAAAGAAGGTACTTTGACGGCTTTTTTGGATCGTAATTTTTCTGGTACTTATTGTTTGCTTCACTATACCTATTGCAACAAACCGATACTCCTCCTCTTATCGCCTGCTCCACAAACATCACCATGTCGATGTCTTTGATGATTTGCAGCTTGCATCCAGTATACTTGAGCATGCAGTCCCAAGTATAGCCGGGCATGGTGTAATACCAAGCAGGATCGAGGCCATAGGTCTTGAGGGATGACGCACGGAAATTTTCCATGACGTCAGCAAGAAGAAGAATATCGGTCCGCATATATAGGTCGCTATATTCTCCCAGCGATTTCAGCTCGAAAGATTCCCAAACTTTTCGCGCGTGCGCGTAATCGTCGTCCGAAATATTTGTATCGTTCAATTTGTTATAGAAATTTTGAATACTTGGTAACTCGGATTCATCCAATCTTTCTACATTATCGACATAGTCATATGGAAATACTCCTTTTCGTGTCAACAATTCAAATTTCGTCTCATTTACGTCACTGAATTCTTTCTTTAGAATTTTCAAATCATTAACTTTCAGCGTTGACACTAAAGCATCGAGACTGGTTCCCAAAAAGCGGAAAGAGTCGATGAATCGGAATTTTATGCTTGTTTCATCATCATGTTGTGTAAAGGAAATGTATTTTTCACGATTAACCGGGAGTACGCTCACACGTCCCCGCTTGGAAATGTCTCTGATTATAAAATGTGAATCATATCCTGAGAGGTTGTGGAACGTAATGGGGACAACGAACAGTTTCCTAAAGTTGAGATTACAGGGAGCCTGGTGTGCGAAGCCTCTGAATGCGCCAGTAAAATGGTCGTGGTCGCGTACGATAACGTCTTTTGCCTTGAATTTCTCTTCGCAAATGTGGCAGATGGTTGCGCCGCTGGTACTAGCCGGTTTGACTACCATTGGAACGATATTTTTCAATTTGGATTCGACAAATTTGGCAATTTTAGACATTTCGCAGGCAAACCAGTCCATGCAATCTCCACCCCTATGACTACGATAGAATGACAGCGAGTCATCGAAAGAACATTTGAAATAGTACCCAGCACTGTATGCTTTATGATGTTGATACTTTGAAGTGGTTTTTGAAATTTTGGAATTACATTTCTCCAACTGCGATTCGAAATCAGCATAAATGATGAAAGGACACGTCTGCTTATACACATGGTTCTTAAATTCTACAAAATCATACTTGGGGAATGAAATTTTCTCATTATTAATTTTCTCACATAGAGCAGCATGACTATCAAGCTTCTCCTGACAATGATAATAGTTGAGGCACCGATCGCAGATGAATTTCTTTCTATAATTTTTGCTGAGTTGACTTGATACTAGTCGTGAAAGGTCCTTAATCCAGACATAGTGATATTTTATATTGACGTTCTCTTCAGCATTATCGTTGTCAGGAGGAGCTTCATAGTCATTCAAATTTGGGAAATATTTGTCCTGAATTAAAAGCAAATTAACGTGTCGATTGGATTTATGCTTTGTAAGTCTGGTGGGTACTACAGAGTAAAATGTTCGTTCGTTGACTTCTGTCAACTCTAACGCATAAACATTCACCGAAATAGCATTCATTTTTTCAAATTTTGTTATTTGGGGCAGCTTCATTGGTATGTCTAATCCTTTTATGTTCAAAATCTGTGAATAGTGAGGATAATTCTTAACTCTATTTGAATTTTTTTCAATGGGATGCAAACAACTGACTATGCTCCAAAAGAAGCATGCCTCATCATCATTTTGGACATTGATACAAGCATGCTTTCTCTCAATCTGCTCTGGTAATTTGATAAACGATGAGCCATTGCCCATTTCATATTTATTTATGGCCACCTCCAGAGAAATAATTTCGCTCAAGGCCCACCCGCTATTCTTCTCGGCAAATTCGCTAAGTTTATTGAGGATCACATCTAGCGCATTGATTTTGAACCAATCGGCTAGGTCCGTTCCTGCGTCCACGATGGCATTGGGAGTACAAAAATGTTTGCGGTCAACTAATTCCCCATTATTCGACTGCTTAATGAAGTCACCGGAAAATGTAAAGTTGACTTTTAGCATTGAAAAGCGCCCCAAAATTTTTGAAATTCTCTTATTCACTAATCTAAATGAATCCTCCAAAAAGTCAATAATCTCCTTATGTCTCAAATTCAGAATAAGACCGGTCTGAACTCTCGACGCGAAGATTGAATTAACATCAATCCAACGAATATAGGGCTTCAGGCCGGAGCCAACATGTCCTCTATTCATAGTTTTGATGAAAAATCTCATCCGTTTCAGTTCCCCGATCTTAGTCTGAATTTTACGCTTCAAACCAATCGAAAAAGTATTTCTTTTCAATGCTAAAATACATTTCCGTATGTGTGAACGGATTGATTTCAATACAAAAAGTGCCAATGGTTTCGAATAATTTTTCTTAATTAATAAAAGAGTTTCGTCGACTTTGGTCAAGGTTTTATTGATGCTCTCCATTGTTATATTGATGATATTTTACCCAAATAAAAAAAATGTAGCTTACTTTAATTCTCTAGAATTTCAAACGAAGCTGCTGGATTGGCCTTCCCAGTCTGCACCTTTCCTCTGAAGACCAAGGAATATTTCCCGCTACCGAAATATCCAATGTGGGGGGAATAGGTCTCAGTTACACGACTGGGCAGGAACACAACAGAGTCCTCCAACTCAATCAGAACAGATTTACCAAATTTTGTGGTGACCACTTTCGCTGTCTTGATTGGTTGGGGTTGATCGAGCAGGAGATCCACCAACTTCACGCTTGGTTTCTGTTGTTTTGGAGCAATCAGAGAAGCTGCGTTGATTTGAGTAAGATCCATCTGGTGGAAAGAAAACCCAGGTAGCACATCATATTGGCTGGAACCCGATTTCATATTGGGCCGATATAGATATATCGTACATGTGAAAAATAATATAGGTCCAATATGAGAGTATATTGGACTCACAATATTGAAATGATAATATTGGTGGAATATTGGTTCAACCTGAGCTGAATATGGATTGTCAGCTACAATATTGGAGCAATATTGGTTGTAAAATTCGTTAACAATGTGTTGAAAAACATATCTATGAATGTTATATAATATTGTTTCACGAATGTCGATACAACAACATCGTATACATATTGTTCCCGACATTTACAACCAATATTGCAATTTGAACATTCTTCCCATGTCGATTCTGAAGCGGTTATGCAATATTGTATTTTCAAGTTAAACGGCATATCGGTTGGATATTGTTTTAACAATATTTGAAACATTATATTCACCCATCTTGATTGATATCATTTTATCTATATCATGCGGAAGATATCGTATACAATTTGCTTCTTACATTTATAACCAATATCGCGATTTGAATATTGTCCCCATGTTGATTCTGTAGCGGTTGTGCAATATTGTATGTTTGAGTTCGACGGCATATTGGTTGAATATTGTTTCAACAATATTCGAAATATCATATTCACCAATCTTGATTAATATCATTCTATATCCATATCATGCGGAAGATATCGTATACATATTGTTTCCAACAATTATAACCAATATAGCAATTTGAACATTCTCCACATATCGATTCTGAAGGGGTTTTCAATGATTCAAATATGAATATCAATAACGGCAATTCAATATGTATCTTATATCGGACATAGAAGAGAAAAACAATATTGTATTTTCAAGTTCAATTGCATATCGGGTGAATAGTTTTCTAGCCATATTCAGAAAATAATATCATCTTATATTGGCTGATATGTGATTCACTATATCATGTAAGCAATATTGTTCACATATTGTTTTGAGAATACATATCGATATCGGAATTTCGACATTTATTCCATATTACGCACTCCTAAACCGATGTCGATAGATGGCGCTATAAATGATTGGTAACGTACTCTCATTGCCGATCCGACGAGAGAATTTAAATATTGGCTCTAGACGATTGTGAAGTATTATAACCTGGAGTAGGGGTTAACCGTGATCAACAAGGCGGCTTCCCTAGGGCAAGGCCCTCCCATTGCACTCCGGCTGGGCTGACCTTTGTGATTATTCCTGATGCGAATAACTCGCAAATATTGGTATGGAAATATTCCACCAATATTTTGAAGACAACATAGCTACATAATGATTTTCAATAATGTACCAATATTCCCAACCAATATTGCACCAATATAACTTCACGAATATACCAGCAATATTGGTATGAGAATATTCAACCAATATTTCTGAGACAACATACCTTCATGATGAGTTCCAATGATTCACCGATATTTCCATATATTACACCAATATTGCCGAATGTTCACCATTAATTTCTCGCCAATATTGATATTACATTTTGTGTCCGATATTACTCTACGAATATTCAACCAATATTAATATGAGAATATTCTACCCACATTTGGAAACTGATATTGTACCAATATCGCCGAATGTTCACATTTTTTTTCTCGCCAATATTACTTTCACAATATTTTGCCGATATTTTCGTAATATTGCACCGATATTGTCCCAATATATGTGTGCTACTTGGGAAAGGACAAAAAACATCAGCAGTCCAACAAAGTCATGATGAGCTTGATACTGGGATGGATTATTTTCGATAAAACTAGAAATAAAATCAATCTGCGATTGATCATTGATACTTTCATTGAATTGACTCTCGAAAAAACTTGGAATGAAAAAGGTTGATGCGGAATGAGCACTAGGTTGTATTATTTTCGAAATAAAATGAAAGGGACCGATAATATAAAATTCGAGAAAGGAATGGGCACTGAATGAATAATTTGCAATGAAACTTAAAATAAAACTAAGAAACTCAAAATGGAATAAAAAAAAGTCGGATAATATAGGATTGAGAATATAAATACGCACTTTGATAAAAAAGAGGTACTTACTATTATTGCTATTAATGCACACACACACACAAACAGTGATGATTTGGCTGGAGCTGGTCGAGAGACAACGTTCACGATTGCAGACTCGAGTGTGAATGATGTTGTGCGGCGTCATCGCTTTTATATGCTGGCGGAGCTACCTCGTGACTTGCTGATAGTAGACGCGGATGTTCTGGAAAAACCCATCTGGAACGACTGCTGATATCGATAATTTCTTGCGTCATTCTTATCGTGTATTTTGTTTATGCGACTAGTTGGGTTTTTTGTGGTTTTGATAACCTCCAACGTTTCCTGTTATGCTGCTGATTGTGAAATTGTTAGGTTTTTTGTGGTTTCGATAACCTTCGACGTTTCCTGTTATTCTGCTGATTGTGAAATTTGTTGTTGGGTTTTTTGCGGTTTTGATAACCTCCAACCTTATCTGTTATGCTGTTGATTGCGAAATTTGCTGTCGCTGCACCCGTGTAGAGATAAGCGCGCGTCAGCGATGGATATTATTTTCGACTCGAAGTTTCTTATCTCTGGAATGCATCTCTCGCTTCACTGTACCTCGATAGATCCGTTGCAAAGATAAGCCCGCGCCAGCAATGGATATTATTTTCGACTCGAAGTTTCTTATCTCTGGAATGCATCTCTCGCTTCACTGTACCTCTACAGATCCGTTGCAAAGATAAGCGCGCGCGCCTGCGATGGATATTATTTTCGACTCGAAGTTTCTTATCTCTGGAATGCATCTCTCGCTTCACTCTACCTCGATAGATCCGTTGCAAAGATAAGCGCGCGCGCCAGCTATGGATATCCCGTTTGAATAGCATTAAAATAATTGAAATATCACGGAGGTCAGAATACCACAGTGCGTATATACGCTGCCTCATAATGCAAAGGTCCCTGGTTCAATTCCCCCCCAGCGGTGACAGCTTTTTTTAATTTATTTATTCACGATGGCGACGTGACGTCGTATGAATAATTTGAATTTCGCGCTGGTTTTCAGTGGGCGTGGCCTCCAACCAAATGCTGGTCTCTGATTGGCTTGAGCCAGAACTGGCATAGCCCTTCTACTTTGGAGATATGCAAGTATACCAGAACATTCTCTTCGATTTCACTTTCGTCTACTTTTCGCATATATTTTCAATGATGAATTCTGATACAAATAACGAATATTGTTTGAATAATTCTGATACAAAATTCGAGAATAACAGTTGACAGTTAATACAATTGACAGGCCAGACATGTCTCAAATTACTGAAGCTGTGTTTAATGAACTGCGTTGCCATGGTAATGTGTTTAAGAAATCGTGTTGCCATGGTAACGTGTTTAATAGTTTGAATAAATCCCAGATCGACAATCCGTGATTAATGGATCATTTAGCGTGGTATATATCCGTACACTAAATGCCATTTCAGTTATGTGGGTAGAAATAGTATATTATGTAACAAGTGTTATAAACGTCCTTTTAGTAACGAGTAATTTAAGCACGAGCGGAGCAGAGCGGAGCGAGTGTTTAATAAACGAGTGTCTAGAAGAGTTTATAAACGCGTTACATACTATGATTTTTCTACGAACTCCGATAATTACATTATGACATACCTGCAATTCCTGCTAACCTACAAAATAATTCGAAAGGAATGGGAATTGAGAACATAATTCATGCAACTGCGTACAACCAGCGAGACACGTATAAGTGATATTGGTTGTAGATGTGTCCAGTCCATTGCTTACTAACCTTTGTTTCACGTTTATTGCCATGCTTAACGCAGAATAAATAAATTGTTCTCAAAGATGGACGCTTCATTTTTACACTTCTTGGAGATATGCAAGTACCAGAACATTCTCTTTGATTTCACTTTCGTCTACTTTTCGCATATATTTTTGATGAAGAATTCTGATACAAACGAAAATTGTTAGATTAATTCTGATACAAAATTCGAAAATAACAGTTGACAGTTAATACAATTGACAGGCCAGACATGTCTCAAATTACTGGAGATGTGTTTAATGAACTGCGTTGCAATGGTAATGTGTTTAAGAAATCGTGTTGCCATGGTAACGTATTTAATATTTTGAATAAATCACAGATCGACAATCCGTGATTAATCGATCATTTAGCCTGGTACATATCCGTACGCTAAAGGCCATTTTAGTTACGTGAGTAGAAAAAAATAATTTTTCCACATAACGTCTAAACGGTAAAAACCATACCAGATTGATATTTCCTGCATGAATGTATGTTGATAAGATACATTTTTCTGATACACTTCTACATTTCTGAAATTGTTATGAAGGGTGTTTTAAGTGGATGGGCCATGAAAAAGGCGTATTGGGAAAATTATAATTATATCTTATATCTCAGCAATCTCAGCAACGAATAATGATACAAGTTTGAGATAGAAAAATTCTAACGGTATGCATATCATTACACGATGTAATAGAGAAACTATATCTCAACAGACCAACGGAAACCGCAACATTATAGCTTTTAACTATCAGAGTTGGAAGAATGATAGATATGAAAGCCGTTCTTAGTTCATCACCGGGTACATTTTGAGATATTAGTTCATCCATCAAACTATACTTATTTTTTATTGTACAATCACCTCCAGGAAGCTCGGTACATATTTTTGATTCACCCTGTATATTGGTGGACGATGACGAAACTAAAGAGAACATATTGTTAGCTGGTATATATGATATATAGAGATAACAGTTTCATTAGGTCATGAAATTGTCTCAATAAATAAGTAACTCATGCTCACGACAATACTGTAATGGCTTTCAAGGAATCACTGAATCTTCGTACAACTGAATATATTGCGAGTGAAATAGGTTCTGTTGATTAACACTATAGAAGTAAGTGTATGAATGAATTTCAACTAATTACGCTAATGGCTTCAAGACTAGCAGAATACAAACATAATCCACTAATGTACAAAACAAAGTTCCTTGGGATTCGTTAATATTTCCTATTCTACAAATTCTACAATCACTAAGTGATTGACTTATTTATTTAAGTAGAACTCTTCATGTTACTCTCTGAAATGGACCATTTCCGAGATACAGGGTGTTGAAATTTGAAAAAAATAAGCTATGTTTTGTGCGGATTTTGTTTTTTAAGTCGTAATTGCGTCAATATTTTTGAAGGGTTAGTAGATGTTTTTCTCCCCGACTTCTACGCCACTGAAAAAAGTACAGTTTTGAGCAGCCCATTCGAACGGCCAATGTTTTCTACACAAAAAAGATACTCGTGGTCATGAGCTCTAAAAATGACTGTTCTTAAGAAAAACGCGCACTGAAAAAATTTGACTACATTCATCTGATGATACCACTACAAAATTGTATGATACCATACTATATATCACATATTAGTACAACAAAATAGTATGATACTCTTATAGTATGGTATGATACAATTTTGTTGTGGTACTTGATGAATGTAGTGACTGGCGCCTATTTAACTAAACGTTTGGTATTCACTACCGACTATTTCTCTGAGTGCGCATAGCTCAGAACGACTGCAAAAAATGTCTTAACGTGCGAAGCATGGCCGGACAGCTACTCTGCATTCAAATCGAACATATGGATTTCATCGAATATTTTCTGCTAACGGTTTAGCGGGTCCAAGTTTCTGGAAACGATTTTTATCCCTGTTTTATCACACAATAGCTTTCTATGTTGTATATTTCCAGAAATGTCAATTGTCACTAATGCCAGTGACAAGGCAATTGGGGATTCTCAGTAGTTTCCAGATGAACAAATAATTCGCGAACCAAGTTTTCTTCACTTAAAGAGAAATGAGAAATATAGTAGGCAGAAGAATTCTGTAACCAACTCGTATTTGAAAAGGCGATTAATGATCTCGTACGTTGAAATATCCCGATCATCAATGGCCCTCATTAATTCACTTGTTGGTTAATAGTTATTTATGCAACAAGTGCAAAAAGTGAATGTTAATTGCACTCGACGTGAAATTGTCTGACGAGGCCGTTTGGCCGAGTTGGACAATACGTCGAGTGTCATATCGGGGCTTCTCGCAGGCCATTGTAATGTGGTGATACCAGTAGCTTCTAAGAAGTTTCGCACTATTGCTGCGGTGTGTGGTCGGGCATTATCCTGCATCAATATAAAATTATTGCCCACTAACATAGACAAGAACAAGACATACTGCTCTGAAATGTCAATGTAAATTTGGGCATTCATCGACTGCCTCACCGGAAAAATATGAAGGGGTGTCTTTCCATTCATCGAAATCCCTCCCCATACCATAACGGACCCACCATTAAAACTTTCGCGTCCTGTTATTAAATTTTGATTAAACCGTTCACCAGTTCTTCTCCACACTCTTTTTCTTCCATCCACCATGTTAAGGCAAAACCTTGACTCATCCGTAAACAAGACATTCGACCATTCAGGAATATTCCACTGTCCATAATTCTCAACAAAATTTCTTCTAGCAGCACGATGTTTGGGCAATATTTTGGGACCTTTTGCAGGTCTCTTAGCTTTTGAATCAACTCCTTTTAGACGTCTACATACCGTCTGCTTACTTACTGCAACATCACGAATTTGGCGAAGATCTTGCTGAACATTTACCGCAGTATTTGATCGATTCCGTGAAATCCGCAATCTCAAGAAGCGATCATCTCTTGGAGAAGTTTTTCGGGGGCGACCAGAACCGACCCTCCGAGCGGTGCTTCCTGTTTGTTCGTACTCGCGGATTGCTCTACGACCAGTTGCTTCATGAACTCCCACTGCACGAGCGGCGTAACGTTTACTACGCCCATCGTTTACTAACACAACTAATCATGCTACTTGTTCAGGATTCATTTGAGGCATTTTATGTAATATTAGTCAATAAAACAAGACACTTAATTAATGACACAACGACAAATGGTCAAATATGGAGGCATACAACAAATTAGTTGATATGGCAACGGCATTTGTTTTTCTAAAGACAATGTGATCCTACCAGAGTACAACCCAATCAATTTTGAGTACTCTGATCCTTCAATGAATTTAATTTGTGGGATAAGCGTAAGGTATCAGCAAAGAAGCTGTAATTCGGAAAATTTTAGAGATAAATCGATGGATAAAGAAACAAAATGCTCTCAAAACGAGTCTCTTTCGTATAGGGTGCATGCACTCTGTATACCATTACTCAATTAACACACAGGGTGAGTCAAAAATTGAGAATAAATCATGGTTCGAGTTATTCACCATCAAGAAGGCATTGAACAAATTTTCACCTCTTTATTTTTTTTCAAAGACAAATGCAATACCTACCAACAAATAAAAAGAAATAAAAATCGGCCTGCTATTTTTTGTTTTTTTTTTCAAGAAGATAGGTCAAATATCAAGTGCGTCACTTTTTTTGGTACTGAGTGTAGTTAATTCCAGATACCAAAAAATGGAATTTCTCAAGTTCTGGCCATCTTCTTGGTATTCCAGAAATTACAATTTCAATATTTCGAGAACTCTTGGCTGATTGACCATATCTGATGTGGATATATATTTATATATAACTGAATACAAGAAGTGTTATTGTAGTAATTTATTGTATTATTATCACTATTATTATTAGTAATATTTTTTATACGTATAACGTCAAAATTCACTGTGTCAGAATTATCCACTCAATTTCCATTGGGAATGCCAATATTGGCGTTTATTGTAATTCACCACTGAAAAATGCCGATATCAAGCTAATAATAGTTCACTGGGTGACATTGCTCTAAAAAGTGATAGCCCGTGTACTAATTTGTGTTGGGTACCTATACTCATTCTAATTAAGATAATTTCGATGAAGAATAGCTCACAAGTCACATGGTCCCTTATTTCTCACAATAGGTATTTTCTCATCAAACACAAATATTTCAGAGATCCAATTTCAACAAAAATAACTCTCTGTCAGAGCCATAGTGAATAAGAGCGTTGAAAGAGATGCATTATTTTCGGATTCTTTCGACTTTTCAACACTTCGATAGATTACTGACGCGTGAAAAAGATGGTGCCAAAGGCTTTGTTGGTTTGGTAATATATCAAGCGAAGTTGCCATAGGCGTAGAGACTGAATAGCACAACAATTGGAAAGTAGTAATATTATTATCAGTTCTTCAATGGAAACTCCATTTGCTTCAGATCTGGCCGATCGAGATCGGATCTTCATGTGATGTCGGAAACATACAGTGATGGGCATGACATCACTAACCAGCCAACAACTACAGGCCCATTGCCCTGTTATAAGTAACCTCCAAAGTGATGGAGAAAGCCATCAATATTGGGCTTATCAAATATCTGGAGAGCTCAGGAATCATCAATGATTATTGTCTATCGCCACCGAAGATCTACTGGAGATCTACTTGCCTTCGTCACCCATTTATGGCAATCTTCAATAGAAAAACACGGGGAATCTCTAGCTGTCGCGCTGGACATATCGAAAGCATTCGACCGTGTTTGGCACGAACGACTCCTCCACAAACTACCATCATACGGCTTACCACCTCAGCTATATCTCTCATCGAGTTTTCTTTCAGGCAGATCGCTTCACGTGGTGGTGGATGGTGTATCGTCTGATACCATTGGCATCAATTCCGGCGTTCCACAAGGATCAATTTTGGCACCAACATCATTCCTGCTTCATATCAATGATCTGTTGGGAGTAACAACTTGCCCCATCCACAGCTTTGCAGATGATAGTACCCTCCATACTGCGTTCTCTCCCAGAATTCCCATTTCTTCCCAGGAAACTAAGAACTCACGGCGCAGGTCAATGCTGTCAATGAAGATCTTGCTGAAATCACAGCCTGGGGAACAAACTACCTAGTTGAATTCAACGACACCAAAACTCAAGCCTGCATTTTCTCTAGAGAGGCGGAACTCAGTATCCCCGATATTGTAATGTCTGGCTCCACCATCCCCACCAAGCCCACCATATCTATGCTCGGTATTCCCATCAGCAAGACACTTTCATGGGATAATCATGTCAGATCCATCGCAAAAGCTGCTTCACAAAAACTCGGATTCTTGTTCCGTGCGAAAAGCTATTTTTAACCTCAACAGCTTCTCATGATCTACAGAGCGCAGATACGGCCTGTTTTAGAATACTGTTCCCACATATGGGGTTCAGCACCAAAAAATACGCTGATGATCTTAGATTACATCCAGAGAAGAGCCATTCGCCTGGTGGGTGACGCCACACTCACTCACTCTTTGACATCATTGGAACACCGTAGAAAGGTCGGCGACCTTCATCTTTTCTATCGATACTTCCACGGGAAATGTTCTTCGGAAATCTCTGCTATCATATCCCTTCACTAGCAATACCAATCAGACGAACTAGACAAGCCCAGTCAGCACATCCTTTCGTTGTCAACCTCGAAAGATGTCGAACAGCACATTATCAAGACTCCTTCATCCATAGAACGGCTAGGCTCTGGAATTCATTGCCTGTGGAAGTATTCCCAACAACATATAATCTCCAAAAGTTCAAAAAAAATTCCAATACCTACCTCCTGTCCCTATCCTTCCTAGGAACGCACGATGTTCTCTAAACATTATAGGGATTCCCTTTCGTGCGCTCCAAGCAATAAAAAAAATATAAGATGCGATTGTGACCTGTTTGGGTTGTGACCTGTGATGCACTTTCGTGTTGATATACTATAATAGATGAAATATATCAGAAAGCTGATTACATAATTTTCATCACGAGCTGATGTTCAGATGGTCTTCAGTTTCATAATTTTCATGGCAACGAATACAAATTATAATCAACTATACGCAATAGCCACAATGCTCAAAGTCGAATGAAATGTTGAATAAATACAATTGTTGTTCATTTTATGAACATTGGGTGGAAATGACTTTGAGCTCTTTGGCTCTTTGTACTTATTCACAAATTATAATCTTCTACAGATGATATCGAAGTGGAACTTGTACATTGACAACGTGATTAAATAGCTGGGATTTTCAATGCCAACTGCTCTTCAATAAACCAGCCAATTACATAGGTGTGCAAAATTAAATTGGTCCAATTCAAGCGAATATAGGTACATATCAAGAAGTGAGTTTTTTCATGTTTGTATTTTAATTGATATTATGGGGTTGTCATAACGTAGGATGTAATAAAATGATATAACAACTTATATACATCAGTTTTCTTCTTCAGCTGAACTCAACATTAAAAAAAAATCAAAACAGTGAAATAATACAGGAATCACACGTGATTTTTTGATACAAAACACGTGAATCTCCTTCTCTTCTCTCTGTTTTAACCTCAAGGCTGATCAAATCAGGAAATACTGATGTAGAAATGAAGGGGATAAGGTTATATATCATATAGCAGACGATAGTCTGGAACAATTGTTCTGTGCCATTTCCATTTGCAGAATGTCACTGTGTACCTGGAATTCAAAGTTTCTGTCTGAATAGATTCGAAATATCCTGTGAACAAGGTGGATTCGTTTAATTCCTTGTCCCCAATAATATTTTTGATGGATAATCCACTTTTTCATAATTTTATTAGTTCAGGAAGGTATAATGGCTAGTTTGTTTGTAGCCCAATTTTTTCACCTACTAAATAATGACTCAAAAAAATGAGAATAGATATTTATAAACACCAAGGTGGTAAAGAATATCTTTCTTACCCAGGGATCAAGATTATATCCCGAGGCTTCAGCCGAGTGTTATAATGTCTCGTGGTGATAATATTCCTCACTACCAAGGTGTATATTGATTTTTTTCACCACTAGCGATATATTTCAATGATAATAGTTTTGTGAAAATGGAATGTGGAACTATGTCACGATGGAAAAAATTCTTTCCAATTCTAATCGGAATCTAGCTACCATGAGAGCATATGACAATAAGTGATCGTTATTTATAAATACCTACTAGATTCGAGTGCCATTCCTGTGAATATCGCATCAGAACAGTGAATCCGGGTTCATTTTAATAGAGGTGGCGTGGCTACGTCTTCATTGACTAGTGATTCATGAAATGACGAAAACTACCTTGGTAGTAAAAACACACTTCACGCCTTTAATTAGGTTGCATGTCACTAACGGCAGCTTTTCATCGGAGAACAGATAAGTGAGTTCGAGTTGGAATTGAATGCCCATATTATAGATTCAAGTGCACCACTCAATTCAATAGGGGAGTTAGTTATACTCGGGAAACTGAGAAGGCCACATATTTATAACTAGATATACATACAAAAAATTCTCAGACTGCTGGAACAGACAAGTATATGGATAGAAACAATAAGAAACCTCTATAAAACCTATTTATCACACCCAAATGAACAAGGCACATCTCAATCGCTGCAGAGGCCTCAAAACTTGCAGTGAATACACTAAGATACTCAATACTCAAATAAGGAATGAGACAAGAAATCATCATAATCCAACAGTAACACAGGATAGTATGAAAATTTCATGGTCTGAATTGCTATGGAAATATAATTATCATACTAAGATAATTACTTAACACTGAAATAATAGATAATAGAAATATAAAGTTGAAATAGTGTGAAAAATATGAAAAATGACAACCGCTGTCACTTGGTACCATGGGAAAGCTTCACAGAAGCATTCATTTCCATATGAGGAGTGAGGATATTCATAAAAAATCAAACTTTAAAAGAACATATGAAAAATTCACTTTTCTATAAAAACCTGATGTGATTCTCTCCAGTGACTCAGATCACCCCGATCACAGTCCACTTGGCGTGAGGGTTAAGCAGCATAAGTCACTGAGACAAACACAAACGAAAATGTGGCCTTCTGCTGAACTGGTGAGCTACACTACGCTGTTTCTCCTCCTGATATTCCTCCTTGCATTATAACAAAGTACAAGTCAGCAACTCAGCTTCCGGTGCTGAGCTTTAAGTCCAGAGCCCCCCTGGTCTCCACTGGTAAAAATTCAAGGACAAGGTGGTGAGAACGTCCTATAGGAGATCTTGACGAGGAAAAAGTGGTGTTCTCAATGGAGAACCGACAAGAAACCAAACAGCCTCAATGCGATCGGCCTACGTTCATACGGTCATCCTACGATCCTATATTGAAAAAAAATAGGGTCACTCAACATCCTGTACATATCATACCACGTGGATCACAAGAAGTAAAAAACACAGTCAGAATGGCGAGACATAACAATCCAGAAGATAAATCATCCTAAAATAAAGTGCTCACCTTTTGCGAAGGGTAGAATCAGCACCAAGAAAATGAAGGGCCATGCTGTAGGGCTCGAAGGTGACAACGGGCATTCTTTCAATCATAACATCAAAAGAGACTCGAAAATTCGTCTTAGAGCTTGTGAAACACTGGAAAATAAAATTCCCCAAAATAGGTTTGACTAGAAAGCCAAATTTACAGTGCCCACCGCCAAACCAACAAAACCTTCAGCTTTCTTCTATCATTGCCGCTGAGAAAAAGTCAATATCCCGGAAGTCTCTTCATAATCCTCCTCTTCCCCCTAACTTTGTCGAAAAATCCCTAGTTTCATTTTGCCAAACCTAATACAGAATCTGAACAGAAGATTTACTTTCGATCGGGGTTAAACCATGGCTTCATCCAGACTCTACGATGAACAACGGGCTGCTTCATCACTCGTCGACGAGACACTGTCGTCAACTAGAGTCACTGGATGTTATTAGTTTGATAAGAGTTCGGACACAGAAATGACAACGGTTAGGGTTTTTGAATGTTTAGATTTATTAAGTTTCACACCTTGCATTGTGACAAGAGCACCATAGTCGTCCCGCGCCAGGTCCCGCGCTTATTCATTCAAAATTGTTTGAATTTGACAATACATTTTATAAACGTCAGATTTGAAATAAAATTTCATGATTATTCATTCGAGATGAAAGCAGCTATGGAAATTACTCGCTGTGTAATAAATTGTGCCAATTCTGAAGAAAATGGATATCATTTATTCAATTTTCCGAAACGAATATCAACCATTCGCTTATGGAAGGAAGATATGAAATGGCTGATGGGTGCAAAATCAATTTGAGAACGAGCGAAATTTGTGAGGTACTCATTAAAATTCACTTTTTATAACAGCATCTGATTAGAATGAAACTATATTTTAGGCCCATCTTCAAACAGAAGATTTCAAAATCTGTTTGTGAGAATCTGCTGTTCAATTAATTTACAAAGCAAGCGATATCGAGAACAAAATTCCATTATTATCATCACACAAAATACAAAACGAGATGATCATGGAAAAGAGGAAATGATCGCAAAATTACATAATGAAATTGAGAATTTGAAAACGAAACTATAAGAAGAGCAAGTAAAATACAGAGTGTTATATTATTGAATGGCGTTTTTGGTTCCGACCAAATTCAAAATTCAACAGTGGAAAGTGAATAGTTATTTATGTATCAAGGGAATTATTATAAGGGCCTTAATTACGCTGGAGGTTAATGTTTTGGAGATATTTTCTATATCGATCCATGTTACTTATTAGCTCCTAGGGCGCTAACTGGAGTTGCTGAGAACTTTACAAAACCAAGTATTTGGTAGGTCTCGTCAAAATAAACTACTTTTTTCCTATCAAATGTTTATCGAAAAATGATTTGTTCTCTGTATTTCAGCACTCTGTATCTACGAAATGAAGCATTTCCGGACACAAAAGCTTTTATAGACTTTATTTTTTATAATTGTCTCAGGAATACTTCACTTGAAAGTACTTATCTTACTTCCTGTATATTGAGAATATCTACCTTTAATTTAATATAAATAACTTCATGTTTTATACTCATCACTGGAGTATAGTTTCACATATAATAAGGAATTATAGCTATAAATTTATCCATATGTGTTTATTTTCTAATATTAAAATGTTGTTACATGCATTCTTTTCATTTATATAACATTTGGTTCTGATGTTAGAAGTGTATCCATAGTGTATCACTATAAATTGAAGTGGGTGTTTGTACCCTATACCCATTGTCCATCTACGGCTATGATTGATTTGACAAAAAATATAACCTCTGAAATCGTATCTGACAATCAGGCACTACTAGGGAAATTGAAAAGACAAAGAGCAGAATATATGTTTTATTCTTTTATTCACCTAAACCATTGTATTATAGAAAATAGAAAAGGACAAAAGTTCAGCTGTGTCTGAACTCTTATCAAACTAATACCATCCAGTGACTCTATTGTCAACTATCCTCTGCAGCCGTGGAAGCCTCGCTCTTTGGCAGTGAGATTTGCTGACAAGACATGCGACCGTGAAGTCTGTCAACTTGACAGTGACGTTACGGATGAAGAACATCAACAATGCCAAGAGTGTCAAGTGAGCTCATTCTTAACAACAATGAAAATAGCTGATACGTTCTTCTTCAGAAGGGACACGTCCTTATGATCCCTGAAATATTCAAGGAAGGGTAATTTCGCACTTATAACGCGATGGGTGTTTTCGGATTTTTTTCATGTGACGTACGTATTTTTGTCTGAAAAAGACGAATTCGATAATGAAAATGTGGACAAACCACTATTAATCGAGATATTTCGAGAAAATATTCGAAATTGCGCCTCTTCCCTCCTGTCTTGGATGCATTTACAGCTACTCGCTCTCCTTAGTTCGTCATTCCACGCTTCATATACTCATGATGTACTTCAATGACACATTTTTAAATAGAAGGTTCAACACGAAATGTGGTTTTTATGTCAAGTTTTCCATATTTAGTAAACAATCATACCAGATGAGGGCGCCATTTGTTCAATGATCAATCCAAATACGAGATGTCAAATGTCAACAGATTGCTTTCGAATGACGTTACACATGTCATTATCTGAATGATAGTCCTCCTTCTCTTCCGTAAATGGTGATAAATCACAAGAAAATCATATTTCTAGTCATTGGAGTACATCGTGATCTATAAATTGTTCAATGATGAAAAGGGCAAATTGTTTTGAATGCTATCCAAAAGACAGACGAGAAGAAGGTGAGATTTGTAACTTCATATGTAGGTAACCGAAAGAAAAATTCGAAAAAAAAGGCAGATTACCCAAGCAAGTCCATTTATCCCAGAGAACACTACAGGCAAGTCATTATTTATTATTTTACTCATAAACTCCATTGGAAACTAACTGACTATCAGATTTCAGGCCGGAAGAACTTCCTCAAATCAACATCCCACAAGTGTACTGAGTATCAGAAAGGATTTTCATACAAAGGTTTGTGATATGAAACTGCAACTAAAAGTGTAAACTATACCAGGTATTTGCATTATTGATCTGACTGAGTGTTTTCTGTGACTATGTACATAATTGATGAACCATTTACTTGAATATTTCTTTGACTTGTATGAAAATCTCGACCAAAACTATATGCAGAAAATTCGAACGATGCACTTCATTGGTTATGTATATTGTATACCGGGTGCTAATGAATTCACTGGACAAGCCATGATATCCGGAGTTCCGAAGGTATGACATTCAGAGGGCAGGGGTCTAGGGTTACAGGATTGAAAAATTTCGCAATATTTCATTCTCATCACCAACCGCTTGGCCTACCCACAGCTATGCAGACGATAGTACTCTCCATACTGCGTTCTCTTCTAGAATTCCTATTCCTTTTCAGGAAACCATAATAACTCAAGACGAAGGAAGGTCAACGCTGTCAATAAATATCTTGCTAAAATTACAGCCTGGGGAACCAACAATCTAGTAAAGAATACAACACCATGCACCAAAACTCAAGCCTGTATTTTCTCTAGAAAGGCAAAACTCAGTATGCTTGATATTTCAATGTCTAGTACCATCATTCATTCAAAACAAAATTGAAACACTCAACAATAGTTCATCTAACCGACACAATATCGAACGTTCTCCAACACATTTTTTCAAATAATATATGGTTGCCGGCTGATGAGAGAAGGAAGAATCAGTATAAAATTGAAAAAAATTATCTGCCTTCCAGGCAGGCCTCATAGGTTCATGTGGTTGCCACCATCTATAATTTCTCAGTGGAATGGGTTATTCTAGTCACACTGATTTTCAATTATAACAGATGAGAAGAAATCGATTTCTATAAATTATCGCGGGTAATACTGCAGTTCAACATTTATTTTATCATCATAATGATATATTAGCAAAGTGGATGACGATCAAATATGTGTTCTTGAATGACTGAACGTTATTTCCGTATTGTCATTGATTACCACAAATAATTTCAAATTATTCCTGTATAATTGTTATTTGTTTACAGGCGCGCAGTGGAAGCGCAAGTAGCTACCGAAGTGTCAGTCAGGTAATCTGGAGTTACTTTTAGTTTCATAGAGATAGTATCTAGTGTTATGGCCATAGCATTATAATATTCACCAGTTCAGAGGTATTTCCTATAGATAGCATGGCTTGCTAGATATACATACCTACTAGAATAGTTCAACTTCAACTCCATAAATCTGAGTTACCTAGTAAGAAGTAGCTTTATATTCGAGGCATTTATATCAAAATACGAACCATCAATATATCATAGTGTATAGACATGTACCTTCTGAATAATGGATGAAGTATCACTATACTTTTGAGATTCATCTCAGTCACCAGTCTAGCTGTGAAATTAGATATATCGAAAGCATGCGATCGTGTTTGGCAGTTTTGTTTCAGGCAGATCGCTACATGTGTTGGTGGTCGGAACATCGTTTGATACCATAGTCATCAATTCCGGCTTTCAATAAGAATCAATTTTGATACCAACATTGCATCCACATCATATCAATAATCTGTTGGGATTCACATCATCTTACATTAAATGGTCCTTTCCATAGATCAACTACTCCTTATAGATCCAATGTACATGTAAACCTCTTGTTTTGTTTCGCCAGCTCCTCTAGTGTTTGGTAGCTCAAGCGGGAATTTTGAATAATCCATATTATGTTGTATTCTAATATTTCACTTAAGAGGAGCCAATAGCGAAGTAGATGAAATGTAATGAGCATAACATGGTTCCATCTCTTCTCTCCCAACCATTCACAGATACTGGCATAAAAATGGTCAGTTGGAATGAGAGCAATAGATTAAAATGAATCATATCTCAATTAGGTCATAAAAACTGTAATTAAATGAAACTGAACAATCATTACAAGATCTTCATACACTTTATCCACTTTAGAAACATGATTAGATATTTTTTAAATTTGGAAAATGTCTGGAAGGTCCTGGCACTGCACTTTTGTCTGGTCCTGATTGAAAAATAAGATATTTTGTGATAAATCGAATAAATAGTAGGTACTTCAAAACGGAAAAGACACATTTTTGAACGGGAGGTCATCACAACCAAGAAGACATGTCAATCATCATTCGTCGAACAAAATATGGACGCCATTTTGATACCAATGTTCCAGAGCCTGCAACGCCTGCGCACTATCACAGATCACGGACCATTATGTCAAAAGGACATATTATCTTGTTTGGTGGCTGAGCTAAAAATATTGTTCAAGGTCATCCTATCCACTTGGAAGTCTATAGAGTGTAGTTTGTTCATTATATGGGTCTTTCCAAACGTAATCTTTCGAAATGCATGTGAGACCTCAATTCTATACAATTTAATTAGAAATTGATCGTAAACCTTCTACTTATATTCCAATTTCTGAACTGAGAATGAACCATCTGGACAAGGGTTTTATAATGCGTTTGCTCCCCAGCAAACATTATTTTTGCGGCCCTCTAAAGGTACAATGAAACTTGCCGGCGAGCGGTAACAGCGGTCCTCTATTGTACAACTAAATTGGGCCGGCTAGCCCGTGTCCCGGCGGCCGACAGCCGACCGCCTCTCTAGAGCCATCAGTATGCCGCTTATCACATTGCAGGGCTTCTGGTGGGCAGAAGCAAGTACTCAAATGTACCGCATTCATGGCATATCTTCGGCCCGATTGAGACTTTTCAGAGACTGCCATTAATTGGCCGCTTGAGAATTTTTATTCCCCCGATAGAGGAGTTTTTCAGGGCCGTTGGTTAACGGGGTTGAATGAATTCAATATTCATGGTATTCTGTTTTTCGATGTCCTATTTTTCAACTAGGTTTGTCAAGAAATATACAGGGTAATGCATATATCTCGGTGAAAATAAGTTTTTTGAAAGGTATCCCAGTTTATATCACCACTTGGAAAGCAAAGTATCTCATTTTCACTCAGATCTTCATCACTCTCTTTATTTTCGAACTGGTTGAAAAATGTGGAACTTCAAAAAACAGAATTGAGGTCTCCCAGTTTTTTGTGAATCCTCTCTGGGTATAACAGAAATGTGGAATTCACTCCTTACCTGAAGTTGTTGAATAATTACATAAAAATCTCTGAGGTAGCATCCTGATATCACAGTTATTTCCAGGAAACTAGCAGTATAAATACCCCATACAAAAACAAGAACTGAAAATATCCATGTGTGTATATTATTGCCATGATCTCAAACAATACATATCACAACTATGGAAACATCAAACATCTTAATTTTAGTTCTACATATCACTCTGTATACTCATCATGAAAAGGTACCTACAATTTACAATAATAGGTATTTGTGTTTCATCATGCAGGATAGATATTTGTTTCTCCACTTGTTTCAAAAAGTTGCTAACTCTAGGTCAAAAATTACATCACCTATGTACCTACCTAATAACTTGAAAGTTATGTATGTAGGTAATCAGTTATTATATTGATCAAGTTATTGTCAACACCTCACTCTTTATCATATTGATATGAGTGTTGCCTGGAAGTGAGATATCATATACCATGAAGAAATTTATATCATAGTCTGGATCATTGTGTGATTTCTTCATTAATATCTGTGATTGATGGGCTTCTGGTTGTTGATTTTGTAGCTGAAAGATTGAATGATTTCATTCTCTACTAATCCAAAACATGCAACATTATACATACCTACAGTAATTCTTGAAATATAACTGTTTCTTCAAGTAGGTACTCTTTGATTTTCGTTTTGAAAATAGATTTATGATTCATATGTAATGAAAGCTCATGATCTTCAAAGTCCTCATATTATTATATTATTAGATTCTTGTGTATCCGCTAAACATGTCCAAACTATTATTGCATCTGTTTGTCCAATGGTGTATGTAAAATTATTATCTAAAATAGGGGAATTATTTAGCTGTGCAAGTTTGAATATATGTTTGTTCCTCACTCACTCTGTAATATCCTCGGTAATATCCTTCCATTTCGTATAAAAATCCACTAGAAAACCAAACACGAACTGAACACAGTACTAAAATCTCTGTTGAGAGTGTTGAATCAACATAAACAAAGAAATTAATATACGCCATACTGAATCATTGTAACCACTGCAAAATGATCGAAATAAAAACTCACGCGAGCGAGGGATGCCAACGTTGAGTGAATGCTGACGGCACACTCCGTTGAAATTTTGATGGCCCATGGACTTGGATACATACAGCGGAAGACTAGCGGCTGGGAAACAGAGGCCCATCATAAGTATGTGTACATTTTGCCTCCGTCATATAATCCTTCGAAATTATATGGAGGGCCTTTCGAGGCATGCCGGCATCGACATTTGCCCGCCGTTCTCGCCATGGGCCCGGCTTTCTACCGCCTTTCGAGGTTTGCTGGGTCCATTCAAAAACAAATAGAGATATTAAATCAACCTTGACCCAGATGATGCAGTATCGGGATTCTACAACCAAAACAACAGGCCCGAACCGTTACCCACGAGTCTCGATGGTAACGCCAAGATAGGCACGATAGGCTCATAGATATACTCTACTAGATTGTAGTATCAGGGGTTACTAAAAAAGAGTTAGAACCATTGAAATGGCTACATGTGCGACCACGACAAATATTGTTTTCATCCATCAGCTGGTATAGCTGTCCTTTGCTTCTCTCTTGCTTGTTGAATCCATTTTTGGTTCCCTACATCTTTCTTCTGGCGCTATCTATCTTCGATTTGACAAAAATGTTAATTGGGGTCCAAGGTTTGTGAGTAAATAAATTCACACTAAAAATTTGAATCGGATGACTGTATTTTGCAATATCATATTAACAAAGCAAGCAAGCGAGCAAGCAAAGCGGGATCCTGTATACCTGATATGACAATGTCTGGTACCACCATTCTTAACAGATCCACTATATTTATGCTCTGTTTTTCCAACAGCAATATCCTTCCATGGAATAATGTCAGATCCATGCTTCACAAAAACTCTAGGCTACTTTACACATCAATAGCTCCTCATCATCTATAAAGCAGATACATATGGCCTATTCCAGAATACTGTTCCCATACTTATGGGGTTCAGCACCCAAACATACGTTCTCAGAATCCATACAGAGAAGAGCCATCCGCCTGGTGGGTGATGCCACACTCACTAACTTTTTGACATCATTGGAACACCGTTAAAAAATCGGTGACCTTCACCTTTCTCATAGGTACTTCTACAGAAAATGTTCCTTAGAAATATCTGCTATCATTATATCAATAGCATCACCAGTCAGACGAACTCGACAAGCCCAGTTAGCACATTATTTGTCAACCTCGGGATATATCGAACAGCATTTCATCAAAATTCGTTTGTCTATAGAACTGCAGAGCTCTGGAAATGATTGTCTAAGGAAGTATTCCCACGAACTTATAATTCCCAGAAGTTCCGAACATTTTCAATACCTCCTCCTTCCTAGGTACGCACGATGTTTCTCGAACATTATAGGGATTCCTTTTCGTGCGTTCCAAGCGATAAAAAAAAAACGTAGGGGCGAAAATTCTACCCAGCCAACATTCGAATTTGTTGCGCGTTTCATCTCACTCTTTTGTTGTCTTCAACTTCTTTCTCTCTCTCTCTCTTTCCCTTTAGGCACTTATTCAGTAGTTCATATTTCATTCAGAATCATCAGATCATTGAACATGCTCAGGACGATCAAGCGCCTTATTGTCATCGATATCATCACCTCTCTATTGTTTCATTTCACTCTCTCTCTCTCTCTCTCTCTCTCTCTCTCTCTCTCTCTCTCTCTCTCTCTCTCTCTCTCTCTCTCATCCAATCTTCATACAATATCAACATCATACCATGCAAAACGTGAATAATATATTGTAAGTCGCAAGAATGCTGCAATTTTCTCATAATGGATCTTTTGTCATCTAGATTTCTAGACAATACAATCCCAAACATCCAGAGGGTATCATTTGCTCCAGTTTACCTCAACAATACTCATTATTTTCTGACATCAGGCATATCATTGTGTGTATCTGTATCAATGAAGAGATGGGGTGAAAGGAATAGGGCACATTATTCTTATATACCTCCGAGATATAGGTATAGAGCTGAAATCCATGAAATCCCTGTGGCTGATCAAGCTCTATTGAACATTTCATATATCTCCAATTCTCGCCTCGATTCCGGGAGGACTCTCAAAAGATATCGCATGCTATAGTATTTGGGTTATGCTATTGTAGAGTACCTATAGTAGATTGACGTAGCCAGATACGATGGCTATGCGTAATATAGGGTGATTAATGACTGGGGTGATAAAACAATAAGGTGCTTCTTTTTTTGCATAGCGCTTATTTAGTATATAAGTAATATGTGTTGTAAGAAACATATCACGTACGAATGAAAAAGTTACGCACACATCCGTGGAGCGGCGAGTACGTAATTCCATGAGTGTGTAATTGCTTTACAACACGCATTGCTTGATATATTGGGTCTCAACACCAGGAAAGCTTATGGCTCCGACGGAATCCCACCGATTGTTCTCAAGAAATGTGCTCCCGAACTAACACCTGTTCTCTGCAAGATGTTCAACTACTATTACGAATTGGGGATATTCCCGTCCAACTGGAAAATTGCAAGAGTACAACCAGTTTCTAAAAAAGGCAAAAAGACCCTACCTAGCAACTACAGACCGATCGCAATGCTATCTATTATTTCAAAGATCATGGAGGAAGCTATCTACATCGAGCTCATGGAATAGCTGGAATATTCTGGAATTATCAATGATAGGCAATATGGCTTCCGTCATCAGAGATCAACTGGTGACCTGCTAGCTTACGTCTCACATATATGGCAGCAATCTATTGAAAAATATGGTGAAACCTTAGCCGTGACACTTGATACCTCCAAGGCATTCGATCGAGTCTGGCACCACGGACTCCTCGCCAAGATTCCATCTTATGGCTTGCCTCCCTAGATATGTTCTCTGCTAGCCAGTTTTTTTCAAACAGGTCCCTCCATGTAGCGGTCGACGGAGTTTCATCTGACTCTCTTTTCATAAATGCTGGTGTTCCGCAAGGATCAATTCTAGCACACTATTTCTACTCCATATCAACGATTTGTTGGAAGCCACTTCATGTCCAGTACACAGCTTCGCGGATGATAGTACCCTCCATACCGCCTCCTCTTCCAGGTCTCTAATTCGAGCCAGGCAAATCAGAAACTAATATGTTGACAACATTAATATGGACTTGGCAACAATTCTCGAATAAGGATCCAATAACTTGGTAGATTTCAATGCAAATAAAACACAAGCATGCCTTTTCTCTAGGAAAGCCGATATCACTATGCCCGATATAAGCTTATCAGGAGTAACCATACCTTTGAAGACATTCATTCCGATGCTTGGGACAACTATCAGCAATAACCTTTCATGGGAAAATCACGTGAGATCAGTTGCTAATAGTACATCCCAAAAACTTGGTTTTTGTTTCGGGCCAGGAGCTGTTTCACTTCCATTCAGCTGCTCATGATATATAAGGCACAGATTCGACCTGTCCTGGAAAGGAAAGGAAAGTTGGCGACCTGGCTCTGTTTTATAGATATTTTCATGGACGATGCTCTTCTGAAATATCAACAATTGTTTCTACCTTGGCAGTACCCGCGAGATTAACCCGTCGAGTTGAGGCTTCCCACCCCTTTGTGGTCACTTCGGAGACCTGCAGAACATCTCTTCCCAAAGACTCATTCATCCAACGAACAATGAGGCTCTGGAACACATTGCCATGGAAGGTGTTTCCCGAGGCATATAACCTTCAGAAATTCAGGAAGAACACCAATTCCTACCTCATTTCCTTTGGATCTCACGATGTTCTCTGAACATTACATGATATCCCTTTTCGTGGGAACCAGAAAATAAAAAAAAACTAGTTCACCTACTGCCATATAGTAAATCAAAAAAGTTCTGTTGACGGCGAATACGCGATCGTCACATACCTATACTGGCGAAATAACTGTGCGTTGTGCTTACTGTGCATAAACATTAGCTCTTTACTGAGGGTGTATCTCGTGCTTCCTTGCCTACTTTCTATAGTGGCCGTAGGTAAACCAGCGATCGGTCGGGAGAAATCCATAAAAATATGCATGCTTATATCTCAGAGAACGCTCTCTTCATTTGAGATGACTTCAGCAATGCAGTGTTGCCGTTTCTATCAAAAAGTAGCAAAAACTTTGTTGAGCGAGCTATTATAATATTCCAGTTGCAGTTGATGTTGTTGAAATTCTAATCTCAGTTTCAGTCGCCTATTTTAACAAATTATTATCCTACTTTCCTACTTTCCCAACCTGAAGGATTAGAATCACCTATGGAAAGGTAGCAAATACATATTATTCCAACAGTGGTTGAATATTGAGATTCAGTTGATTGTTGAGTGAAATGTTAGAATTTTTGAGTTTGTTGATTTCTGATGATTCAAAATGATTGAGTTTTATTCCTTTTTTTCTACAAGTAGAATTGCGAGATTATCATCCAAACTATGGCTATCATCTGATATATGGTTGGCGTATGTTGAATTTGTTTTCCTTTTGAAAGAAGTCATCTTATGTTCCTGAATGCGCTGATTAAACGTACGACCTGTCTGACCGATGTATACCTTAGGACAAGATCCACAGTTGAGTTTGTATTCCACTGATCTTCCCAACGTGCTATGTTATCTTGATGAGGTTGTGTTGAATTATTATGAATAGTGATATCACTGTGGAAAGGTTCATGAAAAATTGGAAAATCATCAATTTTACTTATTGTCAAATCTTAGAAATTGATTGACTTTCCTGTTTCTGTTTCCCTTGTGAATTTCTTGATGAGATGAATAGTATTAATATCATTATCATTATTATTTCCGTGAGAAAATTATCTTTTGGAATACACGCACTCCTAACATCTCTGATAGAGACGCCTCTGATGATTACGAATAGTCTTTGATAATAATTGAACATATCACACCCGAACTATTATTCAGCTTTGTCGCCTGTCACATTGCCCTTGTGTGATAGCTGACAAAGCTTCCTGGCTGGATAATAACTTGCTTGCTAGTGAACATGCGACCTGACGAACTATAGAGGGATGTATCGTTAACTGCCTGTCATCTACTTCCTTCTCAAATACGAGATAGATTCCTGAAAGTTGAAGTCGTTCTGATGAGATGAATAGAGTTCACATGTGGAAATTGCTTCTCGCGATTGCTGTCTACGAGTAGTGATCAATCAAATTTGATAACTATACAAGATGAATTGTAGTTGAATTTATCAGGATGAACGAATTCACACAAAATATTGCTACATGGGGTTCTTGCAGGTGGTCGAAATCCTTTGTGGACAACACAGAGGACCATTCTCTCATGGTAGTGTGGAAGTCCCTATATCCCATACACCACATGACATCCATTGGATGTCCATTTTAGGCAAATTTTGATTCCAAACGTCCATGGACATTGAATGAACATCCAATGTACGTACAAATATGGATTATCCTTGGATGCTTCGAATTGTATGTACAGTGGGCGTCCACTCAATGTTCAACCACGCATGTACGTAGAATGTACATTCATTGTACTCATAAAGGTGGATGTACAATGTTTGTTTCAAAATTAACGTCCGTTGGACATCTATTTTATGTCCACACAAGGACTAAAAGTCTCGTGGACGTTTGATCAACATCCATTGTACGTACAAAGACGAATGTACATTGGATGATACAAATTATTCCCACATTGGATGTCCATTTGACGACCATTCTAAGTTCAAGCGTTCATGGATGAAGAATGAACATTATATTTATATGTATATGAATAATTGTTCAAAGTGAATGTCTTTATGAAATCATTTTGAATGGACGTTGAATGAACGTACATTGTACGTTCAGAGATGGACGTGAGACTATTGATTTTTTAGCCACGTGAAGGGGAGGCAGAAGGTCAGATCGGTCGGTAGAGTAGCGGTAGCGTCTGGCGGGATTCTGGTGCCATTTTCAGTTGGTAAATGACCGTGAACATGATTTGTTGTGTTTGTGATGAATTGTGGAATGCAGAATATTTTGGACCAGATCATTCAAAGTAGGTATGAAAGCACCATGTTCGAATAATGTGACTTCATATATTATCTAAAATAGTTATAATCTCATGCTTTATCATCCTACAGGTTGTTATTTATTTTTAATGGGCTGTTTGGTAAAATAAGTACCTGAGTATATAGCAATGTAAATAAGGATTCATTCACCAGAGTTAAGCTGAACAAGATTTGGGGTATAGACAATCGATTTCTACCTATATAGCAACTTATAATAATTCCCTTCTTTCACAGAAACAAGAATTCAAAGTGGACTGAAGAAGACATGAATCAACAATATTATATATATTTATTATATATATGCAATCGACACCAAATAAATATCTCAATAGAATAAGATATATTTGTTACCTACTGATTTTCAAGATTAGCATCCCTTATACACCCACATGTAAACATTCAATGTACGTCCAAAGTGGTGTCCTCAAGACATCCAATGGACTTTCATTGGCCGTTTAACGTCCAATTTGGTACGTCCAATGGATGCTCAGACATTTACACCCATTGTGAGTACAAATAAGAACATCAATCGTACATCTAAATAAAGACATCCATAGAACGTTCAAAGTGGTGCTATCAGGACATCCAGTGGACGTCCATAGGGTGTTGAACGTCCCTACGATCCGACGTGAACGTACATTATTCGTACATTGGACATACATGTGCTGTATGGGATGTATAGGTGTTTTCAAATACTGAACACTTCATCTCCTTCCAAGGCTCGCCTGATCGGAGTCTCCTATGACTCTTACGCCTGTTGGCCCATTGTTTCATACCTCTAACATGCCTTTTCTGATTTTTCCATATACGACACAAAGTATCTATATATGGGACACTTTAAATATCGTCACAGTCACTGTAAGCACGGCCGCTCACATCAGTATCATAGTCCAAGAGCCGGCTGCAAATTTCGAGCATCATCTGATAACGAAATAATAAATGTCCCAAAGGCATGTAAAACATCGTATTTCATCGACTGGCATCTGTGCCAATCACTATCCTGGGCAGAGTGATTGAAAAATTGCACTTGATTTCGCGATTTGATAAAGAAATATAATTATGCCATCCAATATCAATTCCATGATAGATCTTAGAAACCTACCTGTGCTCAGATAAAAAGGATTTCTACAATCAAATGAATCAATGTTCTTGATAAACTGAATTGGATTTTTCATTTGAGTGGAGCAATATACACTTGTCTCAAATGTATTGGCTTGCTTGCTTCGTTCCTTAAAATTTCTTGATATAAATTTGCTCAACATAAACAGTGGTTTAAGAAAATTTCTGCTTGTCTAAAAGACTTGCAGTGACGTATACAGGGTTGATCTTGATAACACCGAAAAAATTTAAACGTTGTATCTTTGTGATATTCTATAGCAAATAAAGTTTATGTAAACAAATTTCCTAACTTGCTCTGTTTTTGAGATACAGAATGTTGAAGTTGAAAGTATTAATAGTTTTTATTTGTAACCCCCCTGTATGCGCTTCCAGGGTGCCAAAATTCAGTATGGATGGAAACTGAAAAAGCCTCAAAATTTCAGAATGATTCTTATTGGGGTTATTGAGTAATCTCAATAGAAGTCTTGAAAACACCTCCATTCAAATTTGGAGTCAAATCGAATTTTTATTGTTTCCCCAAGAACTAAGCTAGATAGAAGAATCACACAAAGGCTGAAAAAGTTATTATTTCAATAGTTCAATCTAATAAGAATATGAAACTTCGAAGAAACGGTGGTGTACAATGACATTCACCATGAATATCGATAAGTTTACCCACTGTGACGCCACTGGAAATATTATTTCGAATCTGATTACCTAGGAGAAGCTCCACATTACCATTGACAAAATACAACGTTTCATTGAAATTGATGATGAGTCAATTGAGAAATGAATAGAAACAATATTTTTCATGGAAGTATTATTACCTTGCTTTCTCAGAAATTGTTAACACTAAACATGAGAATCAATCTTTAGTTATACCCATTTCTTTATATACAATAATGAACAATCACAATCTATCACAAGAAATACATGAAGTATCGAATTGAAAAACCTTCTGGCACGAACAAAATAAGAAACAACTAGTATATTCAAAATGAGGGAGTTGGTGCCGACTTTTAGCACAGCCTGTTCAGCTGGAGGATCAAAACGAATTGTTAAAGATCGATTTCAACAGCCTACCAATTTTTTTAAACTTTCTAATGTGTGGCCTACCAAAATCTACATACAGAGAAGTGCACATTGCTGTAACTTCTGAATTATTCGAGATCGGATTCAAAAAATTGCTGGATAGCAATTATATCAAACTGCTCATTATTCATTCACATAACAAATTTTTTTTAGCAAAATCACTATCACAACCCCAACTTTTAATTTCTGCATGGGACACTCTTAATTTTATTCTATAATCGATTAGGGATCATCATGACGAACTCAACGATACTGGGTTTGATAGGAAGTTTTGAAACGATCACGGAGATATTTGCGCTCAAAGTTTCCATTATGCTCAATGGGTATGACAACGCAATATCAAAACTCCTTTTTCTAGCACACTCATTGAGCATATGGAAACTTTGAACGCGAATATCTTCGTAATCGTTCGAAATAAATCTACCAAATCCGTTATCATTGAATACGCTAAGATAATTCCTAGCCGATTATGGAATGCATTACATGGATTCCTCATTTGAAAATCGAAAGTTGGGGTCGTTTCCAGTGAAATCGGAAGTGACGAAACTAAATTTGTTCTTTCAATGAATGAGCAACCCACAAATTCTCAACATCCGATCTTGAATAATTGAGAGGTAACAGCAACAGCTGTTCTTTGTCGATTTCTCTGTATAACGGTCAAGAAAGAGTAGTCATGTCAGTGGTTCTAACGGCACCGGAAATATCGAAATATTGATCTGGACCACTGGGTATATGGTATATTCTTTCAAATCCCACCAGATCGAAATGAAAAAGGGAGCGAACAACGGTAGCAGACCAAATTTTCCATTAACCAGGACAAAGAACTGGACAATACATCGAATTTCCACTATCCGAAACACTTTTCGAATGTTTAGTAGGTACACATTGTTCATTTTTGATTCGACAATTGCACTCTCCCATCCAAAAGCGTGGAGCTTTCAGAGCAGTTAATGCGTTTATCACACCGGATTGTTGCTGACGCTTACCGTTTATCAACAAAAACTATGCGGCCCTTTATCAAAATTGAAACGCTGGTCATAAACTGAATGGTGCAAAGGCACTGAGCGAAAAAAATCCTTTTTTTTGTTTGAATTAATAATTACAAGATTTCTGTGTCAATTAGGCTAATTGATTGAACGTTGAAACTTTTACAGGAGTGATGAATAATGATGATGAGCTAGTATTCCCAAGAACTCATATCCTCCAGATGTTCAAAAAAATGCAACACATTCCTCCTCTCTCGAACATTATAGGGATTTATTTTCGTGCGATACAAAAGATGAAAAAAAATTGACCTGTATTTTCAAAATTCTATTCTCAATCAGGTGCGCATCCAAAGGAGGGTAGAGGTGGTATAATAACCCGTCTCTCCTCCAGAATGCGAGATGGATGTTAGAAAAAAACATCATCGAACGCATTCTGCCCGAACAGGGCTAACGATCTTGATGGAATTCCAACCATTGCTCTCAAATAATGTACAACAAAATTGACTCCGATTATCTGCAAGTTATCAACTATCTCGTGCAAGTCAGGTGTTTTTCCATCGTGTTGGATAATAGCTAGATTCCAACCAATTCCCTAAAAAAAATGAACAAAAACATACCTAACTACTATAGGAAAATGGCTGTCGCCATCGAAGATCAACGGAAAGATAGCTTGACTACGTCACTCATATATAGCAATCTTCCTTGAACCATAGATTAACAGGGGGAATCTGTAGCTGTGGCGTTATATATACCGGAAGCATTCGACCGTGTTTGGCAACAAGGGCTCCTCGACAAACTTCCATTATACGGCTCGCACTATATGGTGGTGGACATAGTATTATCTGATACTATAGCCAGCTATTCCGGCGTTCCACAAGGATCCATTGTGACACCAGCATTGTTTCCACTTCACATGAATGATATGTTGGAAATATAACCACTTGCTTCATCCACAGCTTTGCAGATACCGAGTTCTCTCACAGAATTCTCATATCTTTCCAGGAAACTAGGAACTAACGACGAAGGCAGAATCAACAACCTTGTTGAATTCAAGGTCACCAAAACTCAAGCCAGTGTTTCCTCTCGAAAGGCGAAACTCAGTATGCCTGATTTATCAATATAATGATGAAAATGGAAAGCCGAACTCACAACCTCTGAGTTACATGCCCGACGCTTTGCCAATTGAGATAACGGAGCATCCGTCGATCAATCGGCAGGAAGGTCGAGTTCTCATCATACACCAGACGGCAGAATCCTTCAAATTCTTGAAGTTATTCGAAATCATGCACTATACGAAGCATCGCTGGCAGGATGGTACTAAACAGTCACCATATTTCCCAGTTCATCCTCTGGCATTGTCTTCCCTTGAATACGGAAATGTCAGAAAGCATGATCATACATATGATTTTTGGCGGTTAGTCAACCGAAAAGATATATATAATCATTGAGTATTCACACTATAACAACAAATATCCTCACAAAAATTTTGAAGTGTAGAAAATGAATTGCAATTCATTTATTGTTTGCATACATTGGGGCTGACTGGCCAGCTCATCTAAATTCATTGCATTACCTCGGTAGGAACGACAACTTCGATAGTATACCAGGGACACCTGTTCTCAGTTTCGCTTGACTGACTGCAGTATGTTTGTGTACAAAACCACTGTGATAAACTGTCAAAAAACTAGGCTTAGTGAATTCAGAAAATATTTTTGGCTCTGGCTCTCCGTCTATAATAGGAATCACCTTCCGTACGATACAAAAAGAAGAAAAAAATAAACAAATCAAATCATGCATGAACAAACTGTAACTGATTCAATCTTGATGAGTGAGGGACGAAATGGTCTTCAATGAATCAGAGGAATGCGAACGGCTTCACTTTATGCAAACAGAAACGTTAAGGGAACGAAGGGAATAGTGAGCTCATTTAGTCGGAAACTGATATATGGTTTCGGAATCGCTTTCCTTTCCAGTTGACCCAATTCCACGTAGGATCAGACTTAATGAAGGAGCGAGGTTGATTAACGTCGAATTAATTTGTTTCTGTTTCAAGGGAATAGCGGAAAACGCGGTTCATAGTCCAGACTGCCCCATTCAACCCCACAAACAAAATTTGATATGATTACATTCCATCGAAGAGACAAAGAAGTAATTTTGTGTACAAACATTTCTTTTTCTTTAGTCTTCCTTGTTTTTAATGGAATATACATTGAACTATGCATGAATAGGTGCCTACATACCGGGTGACAATATCAACGTTCTGAAAAAACTGGCTCGACTGAGGAAGGGTGTTGCACAAAAAATAGTCATTAGATAAACGACCCCTTGGCACATACTACTTTCTTTCGTTAGATTACACCCCCCTTTTATTATTCTCTTCTCCCTAGATAATGTCAATTTTACAACTCCATAGCATATCATATAATACATTTGGTCCACCATTAACAAATAATCTAGACAGCGGAATCAGGCGACTGATGTACTAGAGGTCTGAATAAGCAGTTTGGAGAAAACTGGATTGATAATTCTGGCCCTATACGATGGCCAACAAGATCCCCAGATTCATCCTCCTCAGATTTTTTCCAGTGAAATCATTTAAAACAAGAAGTGTAGGCCTAATATTATCGCTGAGCTACAAAACAACATGATTCGTAAGCTCACGAGCTAGTCAAACACACCACGAGAATAAGAGGATGTGATTTGAAAACAAACATGATGACTGTGCGCTAAGGGGTGGTTTATCGAGGGATCATTTCGATAATTGACATTTCATCAGTCGTCTGATTCTGCCTTTAGATTTATAATGATATATCGAAGACTGGAACCTTCAGTACGATAATACACTACACACTGTTTTACTACTAACCAAACCGAGTTCTCACACCTCAACACGGGTTTCGCTAACTATGTTAGCATCTTCAGGAGATGCTAACTATGTTAGCATCTTCAGGAGAAGATAAAAACTGAGTTTGAATCTTCGCGTTGTAGCTGTATAATAATAACGTATAACGAATGGAATAGATTATTCAAAAATTCGAAAAACCAAGAACTTTTTTTTCCATTCGTATCTTCTCCCGTTTCCGAGATCCCCGAGCTGTGCAACCCTATCTCAATCAGACTGTATAAATGTTCACATCGATTATTATTTTCGAATCTGATGTCGAAAGTGGATGAAATGTGGGACAAGTAGAAATTGATTCATAAAGACTGTATACAGCGTGTCTCACTTTAAACAGCCCCCCTTTATATCTCAGTTATTATAGTCATGCGATTTCAACCAAATTTCGTCTGGTATGAATAACCATCAATATGATCAGTTTTACAGAGATGCACATTATTTTGGGCAGTGCCGTGCGTTTTTATTGAAATAAAAAAGGGTCGATTCCTCATAAAATCATATGAGGCATTTTTTTACAGGAAATCTAACCCCATATTATTATTCCTCATGCTTTCAAACCCTCATATGCAGAAAATCACCCTATTCCGAATTAACAGGATTGACTTCATTTTTTTCATTTTCAGTCTCGCATAAATAGTGACTTCAAATCAACTACGAATTTTGGAACGTTCAATGGCTCCGGTAGGTGGAAATTCATGATTTGGAAGGAAAAAGGAATTATACTTTTTTATGTTCAACTCACCGTTTCCGAGTAAATAATTATTACGTTCGCAAAGATGCTGTTCAGATGTGCCTGTTTTTCTGAAACCCTTCATAGGCATCTCATGAATATCCACATATTATGTGGGTGTGAAACCATGAAGAATAATATTATGAGGTCAAATGAGACACGCTGTATATACAGTTCTATACATTTTTTGATCGAACCAATCATCTGATTTTGATATCGTGTTCAGCCAATGATTGATAAAGATATAAATATGATACATATAATTATATATATGTACTGTTGAGTTGAATGTTTTCGCTCAATCCTGAACAATCCATCCAATGTGAAAATTACTTATAATAATCACACCGAACAGTTTTCTAAAACAGGTCGTATTTATGCTTTGCAGATCATGAGAAGCTGCAGAGGTGTGTTATATAGCCTTTTGCACGGAGTTTCTGTAAAGTAGCTTTCGCAATGGATTTGACATGATTTTCTGACTGAAAAGTATCAGGTGCTGATAGAAATACCCAGCATAGATATTGTGGAGTTTGTGGAAATAGTGGTACCACACATTGTTATCTAAGTCATACCGCGCTTCTACACACGCTTGAGTTTTGATGACGTTAAATTCAATCAGGTTGTTGGTTCCCGAGGCTATGATTTCAGCAAGATCTTCGTTGGGCGTTGGGAGAGACGACCTGCCTTCTCAGTTTCCTGGGATGAAATGTGACTTCTAGAAGAGAGCGCAGTATGAAGAGCACTGTCATCTGTGAAGTTATGAGGTCATATGGTTATACTCTCAACAAATCATTGATATCGAGGAGGAACAATGTTTGTGCCAGAATTGATCCTTGGGGAAACACATTGTTATCTAAGTCATACCGCGCTTCTACACACGCTTGAGTTTTGATGACGTTAAATTCAATCAGGTTGTTGGTTCCCGAGGCTATGATTTCAGCAAGATCTTCGTTGGGCGTTGGGAGAGACGACCTGCCTTCTCAGTTTCCTGGGATGAAATGTGACTTCTAGAAGAGAGCGCAGTATGAAGAGCACTGTCATCTGTGGAGTTATGTATAGGTCATATGGTTATACTTTCAAAAAATCATTGATATCGAGGAGGAACAATGTTTGTGCCAAAATTGATCCTTGGGGAAAGCCGGAATTGATGGCGATGGTATCAGACGATACTGCGTCCAAACCTAAAAGAGAACTCGACAAAAGAAGGCAAGCCGTATGATGCAGTACTGCCAATCAGAAAATTACGAATATCACTACAACATTTTCTCTACGCCCCGCCACGGTCGTGTCTTTTATATTTTCGAAACACACCAGTCTATTTTGGACTAACAATTTGAATACCGATTGGCATTTTATTTTTCCAATAAACAAGAAAATAATTTTGAAAATCCTCAACTATTCTTTAACAGATCCAGATATGTTTGCTGCTTGGCTGGAGGTATATATATGATGATAATGAGAAGCGGATTGAATTTTATCTTGTCATATCTGAAAGATTGAATTTAAGTAAGTATAAGAGTAAGTGTTTCAGCAAGATTTTTATTACCTTAAAAATAGCACTCCAAAATATCTCTTCTTTGTTCCAGTGGATATGGCATCGTGAAAAAATTGTCGAAATTTTGCGCACTTATGTCACTGAAATGTTGACCAAATGTCAATTCACTTATTCATCATCTCATTCTATTTCAACCATAGCTAACTTGGACCAAATATTAATATTTAATTTTGCTGATATTTCGTCAAGCACTCGATAGAATATATGAAAAGTATATATTTTCAAAATCAGGTAAGATAGCTCTTTCGAAATATGCGATAATATACAGGGGGTTCTATTTGAAAAAAATTTTTTTTTCACATACCCTGTATATGAAATGATATAATCAAGCAGAGAACACATTTTCCAGAAGAAAATGACATCTCATTCAAGTAACTTCTTCCAAATTTCAAATATCTTTCTTCGTTTTCGAGATATCAGCTGTTGAAGTCGAGAAATCCATAGTCAATCACCCTGTACATGGGCACTTGCATGACTTGGAATTTCAATTGTACTAGCAGGAACGCATGTATACTCAACAAATAAATGCTAACATCATATTGAAACCGCGGACAGTGGGAATAATGTATCGGAGATGTCCGAACGGCGAAAAGATGTATAACCATAGGTGAGCTGTCATCTGCTGTCATCGACTTGATAGTATGTCTTCATCGATTATTCCGCTCAGAGCAAGTGATTCTATCCCAGAAATAGTTATTTAACCAACTAGTGTATTAATGAGGGCGATTAATGATCGAGATATTTTAACGTGCGAACGAAGCGAGCGCGTTAATGTTCGAGATCATTAATCGCCTTTTAATATACAAGTTGGTTAGAAAATTTTTCCGTCGACTATATTTCTCATTTCTCCTGCAATGAAGAAAATTTGGTTCGCAAATTCATCATTCATCCGATAAGGATCCACAATAACCCCAATTACAATCATTTTGAAATTTTGGTCTCTAACCATACTGAATTTTGGCACCATGAAAGCTCAACAACATGTTCAAATGCGTTCAATATCGCCTAGTTATTCATTGATTTCTCCACAGATCTCTCCTTCCACCATGTCTATCTTCATTTCGTTTCTCATCAATATCAGCCTCTTTCCAATAAAGCCGTACTGGAGGAGTTGAAGTGTGAACACAACTTAGGATTACCCATATTACTTTTCGCGAGATGAGTAAAACCTTCTTATTTACTTCTCCTTCATCTATCATCTGGTCGGACTCGATTCCTGATAAATGGAATAATAGTAATTACTTTTTTCCAACAACGGGTCAGGGACGAAAATCATTCTGCTCCATAGCGATATTTGAAAAATTCAAAACGTTACATGCAATTTGAATAGATTGAATTGTTATATCGACTCATCATTTCCTCATGAATAGAACGAAATATGAATTTCATCTTGAATCGAAGTCAACCTCGAACATTTTGATATGAAACGCTGCGATTTATTTCAGTGGCATCAAACGCAACGCATTCAATAATGATACATTCCCAGTAAACACATTCACGTCAAAATAACGTAGTTAAAGCACCACAAGGGTCGGTTGAAATAACGTTCATGGAATCTCTTGATCACGTTGAATCAACGAGAAAATGTCGCTGACATCCACGTTATTTTTAACCAGTACAGCAATGTATTTTCAACTACTACGAATTTCCGCACAGAAATGTGCAATTTTTCAATAATTTTGCTCAGGATTGTTATTGGCACAGGTGCCGTTCGATAAACTACAATGGATGAAGAGAAGCATTGAAACATTCATTCATCCAATTCCATATTGGAAGTATAGCTGATCGGCTTCTTACTGAAGATATTTGTATTTCTGATGAAGATATTGCCAGTTCATCTTTGGAAAAAACAGACTCTGAGATAAATTTCCACCATAAGTAACACCTAATCAAAAATCAACCAATTCAAAGAAGGAAACGATGCAATCCTTCCTAGCTGGTGATTAAAAAATCGATCAGGTGTATAAACCCAAACTGCAGAAGAGAAAATTGTTCTACGGCTATTACACAAAATTGTTCTTGTTTTACTGTGTTCGGTACATCAATGAGGTACTTTCTATGTCATCAGTTTTTTTTTCTATATCTGATATCACAATGACTCCATTGTGTTATTATTTTTAAAAAATCTCATCGTTCATGGAATGTCAAATTCAAGCTATGACAGCTCCGTCTTATTGACAAGCATTACTTGACAGGATATCAAAAATGCCACTGTTATCTGTAACAGCCGTAGAAAAATTATAGTGTATAACTCGCACGGAATGAATTTCCCACCCGGAGGATTGCAGCATTCGCCTTCGGCTTATGCTGTTACCTTCATTCTCGTAGGATATCACTACCATTCCGTGCTTGTTAAACAATATACTATTTTCTACGGCAATAACACAAGATTGTTTTTGTTTAACTGTGTTCGATACATCAATGAGGTTACTTTGTATGCCATCAATTTTATTTCCGTATCTGATATCACAATGACTCCATTGTGTTATTATGAAAAAAAACACATCGCCCATGGAATGTCGAATATCAAGAAATGGCAGCTCTGTTTAATAGATGAACATTACTTGACAGGAAATCAGATGGCTACAAGAGGAAGGAATCGAAAATGCCGCTGTTATCTATATCATAGCTGTAGAAAAATTATAGTGCATAACTTTACGAATTGAATATTCTAAAGTTCCGGAGCATCGGCCAGGGATAGTCCTGCACAATTCGCTGTTGCGTTCCAATTAACAGCGCTGCTCCTAAAGTGGCGCATGGAGTAAGTAACAAAGCCTACACAGAACACCCCAGAAAGAGATGATGATGTGGTTGTGAGCATCAGAGAAGAAGTAGGACGGTGTATGTAGGTGGGTGTAGAAAACTACCAGCTGAGCGCGAGAGCGAGCCAGCTGCTTAGTGGACCCCAGTCTCTAACGGGGGTTAACGAGGATAGCTAGCAGGCCTACCACTGCGCCTATGGTAGTGAGTACATTACTAGCCTACGAAACACAGCCGAAAAACTCTGAAAGAGAGCTGATGGGCGGTGCCTGAAAAGGATGTTAGCCAGCTCTCCTAAGCGAACCACATCAGCCATTGACAACACCTCGGGGTTTGCAAAAAGGTCCCATTAGGGACTAGTTGCTGACGTGCAAACGTCCCCCACCACTACCAGTATAGTGTATAACTCGCACGGAATGCTAATTTCCTACTCGAATGATTACAGCATTCGCCTATGGCTCATGCTGCAAACTTCATTCTCGTGGGATATCACTATCATTCCGTGCTCGTTGAACAATATACTATTTTCAACGGCAATAACACAAGATTGTTCTTGTTTTACTATGTTCGATACATCAATGAGGTACTTTTGTATGTCATCAATTGTATTTCCGTATCTGATATCACAATGACTCCATTGTGTTATTATTTCAAAAAAAGACTCATCGCCAATGGAATGTTACATTTCAAGAAATGACAGCTCTGTCTAATAGATGAGACTTGACAGGAAATCAGATGGCTACAAGACGAAGGAATCGGAAATGCCGCTGTTATCTATTATAGCTGTCGAAAAATTATAGTGCAAAACTTGCATGGAATGCTAATTTCCTATTCGAATGATTGTAGCATTCGCCTATGGCTTATGTTGCATACTTCATTCTCGTAGGAAATCACTATCATTCCGTGCTCGTTGAACAATATACTAATGTTCCATTATGCGAAGTTTTTTTCGAAATTGTTCGTCAATTTTTTTCGTCCAACTTCTTGTTGATGCTTTCAACTAATTACTTGCAGATGAATTCAATGAAAATACAGGCTTCAAAAGATTTTCAAGTATATAATACCTGTGTCAAGGGGATATTGAAAACAGTATAACAGAAATTCTCTCAATTGATTATCCTTCTAGCTCCTGAAAAGTTTTCATCACAACCATCAGGATGCCCTGTTTTTATTTTCTTATCGTCTTTACACATTTTGTTTTCTACCCTGTACTCAAATCCACGCGGCTATTCAATTCAATAATGTTGGCAGAGGAAACTTACTAACTTTGTTGGTACTTTTTCACCCCCAACAAAGTCACCACATAATAACGGAATAGCCTCGTGACGACGACAATCCGTGGCAGGAACTTAGATTGAACTCAATATTTTTCTGTTTTTCCAACAATTTCCACTTACGATTCTTTACTGTCAAACTATATCTCATGGTCACGATGAAGTGAGAGAATCGAGCCAAGCAAATCTAGAAGTTTTGCAGGGTACAAAACGAATGTTTTCTATCTGAACGAACATAATATTTTGTGTGGCATGACTAAAATGGAAATGCAGCAAACATAAACAATACTCAAGTAATGGTAAATGCACTGTGTGAGTTTAATAAAGTAGGTACTTTTATTGTTTTATATAGAAAAGAAAGGTAACTTTTCTTGGCAAAGTTTGCATGGTTGGTTGGCGGACCAGCGAAATGATAGACTAATCAGAACAAACATACAGGGTGTTTCATTGGGAAAGGTAAATAATTTAACTGTGGATAGGGGAGGGGTCACTTGGTGGTGATAAATTGGTATACTTACTGAATCTAACCTATGGAATTGATTGAGGCATCAACCAAAGAAAGAATCCTGGACCGGCTTTAATTAAAATTCACAACTTCTTTGTGCCAGAAAACAACACCCTATACATTCGAATTTCTCAATTTTTTTGCCATGTCTGAAAAGAGCACCGAAATGCCTATTCAACGATTTGCTTTTGATCCCTGCACAGACCATTTTAACTATTCATATTATGTGCTCAAAATATTATTTTTGCCCATTTTGGGGTACAAATTGGAATCAGGCAAGATTTATTGATTTCATTACTTCCTAGTCAGTCTACGTGGGTATTATATTTAGAAAGGAGTATTTCATATCGTTCTTTTTCTATCCATCCAGACTAGACAGGTCCGTCATCAAAACTATACATGGCTTTTCACGATCAGCGTTAATTAGACGTTTCTGGCAAACCAGGTAACGGATAAATCTGAAAATTCGAAGTATAAATTAACATGATCTACACTTCTGAAATATTCAAAACGATGCGGTGTTGCCGCTTCTACTAGAAAGTGGCAGTAACTTTGATTTTTCGAATGAGACACCCTGGTCTTCCTGAAGAGCTGATTGTATCAATTCACAACGTTCAGGGTCTAGTGGGACTAATAAATGAGATATTCAGAGTGTGTAAAATCGAGATGTTAAAACTTCAGAAATATTCATTATTGATCAAAATGGCTTTCATGTCACTATCTTAAGTTTGTATTCACTATCTACTGACATTTACTCGAAGCAAATACAGGGGGTTCATAATTCAGAATTCTGCACCACCCTGTACCTGTTTCAATTGAATCTCAATTGGTAGAACATGAAAGTTGTGGTAGGGACATGAAAGCCGTTTTAACCATGCAATAATGAATAGTTTCATCACAAAAAAATTCTAAAGTTGAAACATCTCGATTTTGCACACCATATATCTGAGTTATCAGTCCCACTAGACCCCGAATGTTGCGAATCGATGAAATCAGCTTATGTAGATTTATACATACCATCGAAATTTCAGATTGATCCGTTGCCAGGTTTGCCGAAAACGTCTAATTAACGCTCATCGTGAAGTGCCCATTATAGTTTTGATGACGGACCTATAACTATAATCTGTGACTATATTCTCTAATAGTCTGGATGGATACAAAGAACGATATGAAATATTCCTTTCAAACGTATAACTCACGAAGACTGAATAGGAAGTAATAATATTAATAAGTCGTCGTCTAATTTCACTTTATACCCCAAAATAAGCAAAAATAATATTTTGAGCACATATAAAGAGCAGTAGAAATCGTCTGTGCATGAATAAAAAGTACACCGTTGAATACACATCTTGCTGCTCTTCTCAGATACGGCAAGAAAATTGGAAAATTCTAATGTATATGGTGTTGTTTTTGGGCAGAAAAAATTTGTGAATTTTAAGTGAAGCCGGACCTGGATTCCATCTTTAGTTGATGCCTCATTCAATTCCACAGATTATATTCAGTAATGATACCAATCTAAAAATATATGAATATATATACAGAGGTTGGTTGAAAAGTTATGAGACAATGAATATAAATGGCCAAAATTGATGAATCATCCCGTATATCGGTTATAAGATGTCGAGAACCTATTGAAAATGGGTTTTTTGAATTCACCCCAGTGACCCCTATCCACAGTTGAATTATTTACCTTTCCCAATGAAACACCCTGTATGAGTACCACATGAATGCCCCATAATTCGTAACAATTGAAGCTATCACTGTCGGAATTACATTTTCAGTTGATTTTTATGTTCCATCTTTCTGGTCAGGAAAGATGAATGAATGAGTCCATGCACGACCGAGCGTGAAGTAGTACTTTACCGCCCGGTGTATCAATAACACGTGCATTCCTGTATGAATCACTCTTGATATTCCTGGGACTCAAATTGATATATTCGAACTCAAAATGAGCTATCTGTGATGACCTCAGTAAAGACATTGATTGACGGCAAATATAAAAGTCTACCCCTATTTCAAAAATTTCACTGAGTAACCATGGCAACCTTGATTCTATCAATGATATTCCTCAATGCAGCCATGATGTATTTCTATCGTTCTTGAGAGGTGAGGAGGAGGGAAATATAATTTGCTGACCAAAATTATTAAAGTATGCTGACCGAGCATTTCTGGTCAATTTTTTCACTTCAGATTGCATATTGGGATATAATATATAGATATATAGATGACACCAGTGAAATGATTCCGATCAACCCGTTCAGAGGGGTAGTTTATTCTTGATGTTTCTCAAAAATTCTTGCTGACCGAGCATTGAAATGACAAGGAGATGTAACTCATATATAGCATTGTATGATTCACTGCCCCATTCCATGAAAAATGCAACACTCACCTATTTCAAAAATAAACTGAAAAAAAAATCCTCTCAGAGAATGCTTACTATGACAATGCGTCTGACTTCAGCTATACTGAGTGATCTATGTATTTATTTTTGTTGTGATCGTACAATGTACAATTTTTATTATCGATTGATTGCTGCTTTTCTGTAGTCGTGGCATTTTTGATTTGGTATCCACATTTGTATTATAACATGTGAAAAATCTATTATGGTCGTGCATAGACGCTACGGGCCATAAAAGTATGTTTTACGCCCTTGATACATAATAGTTATTTATGTATCAAGGGCGTAAAGTGGGCGTTTATGGCCTATGGCGTGAATAATGGAACGATGGCGCTAGCCGAGGGCCATTACACGCTGAAGGCTATAAACGCATTTTCCGCACGTGATACATACAAAATTGTATGCACCAGTGGTTCATTTCCCGAGTCACAAGTGATGACTAAATTTTAACAAACTACAATTCATATGTTACTCATAAACTCAGTTTTCAAAAGGAGCGCAATGTTTATGTGTATAATCTACATATTAAAATAACTGAACGAATATCGCAATTATCGTAAGAGTAAAACTCTTTGTTCACTAACAGATTCATTCCTTTAGATGTAACAATAATATGTATACCCAGTATATAGCTACCTAGATTTGAGGTTGTCAATCAATCTGATGGTTGCTGTCTAGCAATACATCCAAAGAACAAGCAGAAATTGTCATCTTGTCGCTAAAAACATCAGACAGCCAGAAAGCAACTATTCAAAGAAGGCCGTTATAGCGAAGATGGAATCGGATGAACAATAACATGTATCATAATCATAACGATAGAATCAGCTGACAGTTCGAAGGTATTCCACAAATGGATGTATGAATATAAGGGACTTGAGAACAGCGGGCGGTAAAGTGCACTTTACCGCCCGCTAGTGCATAATAGTTAGTTGTACACCAAGGTAGTAGAGAATATCATCATCACCCAGGGGCAAGATTATATCCTGAGGCTTCGGCCGAGGGGTATTGGAATTAATATTCTTCAATACCAAGGTTTATATTTTTTTTTTACCACTAATATATTTCAATGATTTTAGTTCTGTGAAACCGATATATGGACCGACCTGTTGTATTAGACAAAGCTGTCATTGAAATTTGACGTTTCCTGGACGATAAGAATAATAAAACAATGGAGTCATTGTGAAATCAGATATGGAAATAAAATTGATGACATAAAAAGTACCTCTTTGATGTATCGAACACAGTAAAACAAGAGCAATTTTGTGTTATAGCTGTAGAAAAATATCACTTTCGACACTAACGCCATAGAAAGCTTTCATTCATTTTAATCGTGGTAACGTTACCCAATTGATTTGATGTTTTTTCAAGTATTTACTGGGTCCTTCGTGAATAAAAATGATCAATGCAAGATTGAAATCTCGAAAGTCGAATATACAATGTGTCATTCAAAAATATTTCTAAAAAATGGCATGTGAGCATGCGGCAATAAAAAATACACGCACACAATTTATAACACCAGAGGCCTAAGCAAGTGGCAAGATTAGTTCCATATCTAACCTAAAAAAAAAGTCAGAATACGTTTAATTTACGAGAATGCCGCATTCAGGGTGGTCGAGTAGTAATCTTGTTGACATTATCAGTAAAAATGAGCATTTCCCAGAAACGCGAAGTCGTAAAGGGAAAAGGGCAGGGTTCGTGTTGTTCGGTGATGAATTCAATAGCGTGACGAGATAACACTTGCAGAATTAGTCCTATTAATAATTGATATAATACACAGTTCGTGATACACACCCTTTTTAATATTGGCAAAACGAAATAAATGTCTACAGATTATTCAGAAAAACACATTTAATCACTAATGTTTCTAAATTCGGAATGTATGCACACTTGCAAGAATTCTCTGCTGATGGAGGTATTCCCAAGAATACATCCTCTCCCTATATTCTCCCTAGGTACGAAAACTGTTTTTCGAACATTATATGAATTTCCTTCCATGCGCCCCAAGAGGTAAAAAAGTAGGATGGTAGGCAGAAGAGGAGAAAACGTCTATTAGAAGTAGATTATAAGTAATTTTTGTCCATGTGTACATATAGTATATGCCGTATTCGAAGTTAAAACTGGCCACGTTTATACCGTGTCTTGGTGCTGGCTAATGACTTTATTTTGACTAAATACTCTTGGCCAGTGTGGTATAAACTGTATACTTGGTGAAGTTATCAGCTTATTGGTTGCTTTAGTATAGCCTTGACATGACTTGAGTGCAAGTGGCAAGGTGAATCGAGTACATGTAACCGTGAAACCTTCATCATTCCAAAGCATTCATCAGTTTGTTTCACACGTAGCTTCATGTATAACTCGATCAAGCAGTATAACTCTCTTCCTAATACCTTCAAAAACGACTCATTGCTGAATTTCAAGAAAAAGTTGAAAGAATACCTCAAAGCAGGATAGATTGGATGATGACAACGCCTTGTCTAAAAGGTTTTATTCTTCATTTACGAATTCAAGTGGAGTTCCACAACTTATAACCTCAAAAAAATAATCAAATCAAAAAAAAGTTGGTAATGTTAGTCAACTGAAGATACATGGTGTGAACATGCGTTAACTGAGGCATTTGGTCTGAATTTAGTTAGATCTACTTGGTAAACATACCAACTATCCATATATAGTATAAACGTGGCCACTATCATCTCTACTTCTCCATCGCTTATTCATTCATTTATTTCTGAAATATGTTGTTACGCTCATGTCGAGTCTCAAGATATGTTCGATTCAGGTAGTTCCGGAAACAAGGAAAAAGAAGCTACCTCATACTTCAACAGCTTCTTATAACCTACAAAGCGGAAACACGGTCAGTTTTAGAATAACTGTTCTCATAATATGGGGCTTAGCAGCACCAAAACATACAGTATGATGCAAATGTATGGAATAAATTCATTATTTCAGAAATGGGCGACATTTGAAGAAATTTCAAAAACACGTGAGTTTTAATTTTTGAAGCCTCATCTCATGACATTCATATGAAATATGTTACGTCACTGGTGTAGAAGTAATGACGTAATGGACGATTTTTTCAAATACAAGCAGGGGTCATGTGACACCCCGTTTGAAAGGTCTACTGATCGTCTATCCAACAGTCAAAATTTTGCATAAGAATATTGCAATTAAAATGGATTATCATTTGGTTAACTGAATCTTGCAGAGGTCTGCTACTGAGAATTGAACATCGAAGGGTCGTCTAGTTGGAAAAATACACAATGAAAAAAGTTCTGAACTCTAGTTTTTGGATTTTTTTTCGGAAGTCGTCTTGTTTTGAAATGAATTTATTCCATACATTTGCATCATACTGTATACACTAATGCTTTGAAGATAACGAACTAGTCATACGCCTGGTTGGTGTGCCACACTAACTCCTTGAATTCATTGGAGCCCCGTAGGGAAGTCGACGACATTTCACCAACTTCAGGTTCTTACACTGGAAATAGTCGTTAGACATATCTCTGCTATCATTCCATCACCAGCAATACCAGTCAGACGTACTCGATAAACCCAGTCAGTACATTCGTTCTTATACCTCGAAATATGTCGAACCAATCTTTACCAAAACACACTTTTATATAGAACGTCCAAAGTTTGGAATTCACTGTCAAAAAGAAAGTATTTCCAAAAATTTATAATATTCGAATGCTATAAAAATCCAATACCTATCTTCTCTCCCTATCCATCCTATGTACGCAAGATGGTCCTCATGTCAACATAATAGGGATTTACTTCCGTGGAAAATTACTTTTTTCCACTACTCAACTGAGAAATCACATTATCCGAGGATTTCCTCTAATGACAATAAGTAACACTTTTCAAACATAGGTAAATAATGATTAGTCTAAGATCCGAACCTAAGTCGACCTTCACCGAGCTGATAATAGAACGAAATATATTTTATCATGAATTTAGTATATTAGAAAACATATTAAAAATGGGTTGCCTAAAAAAATCCTGGGCAGACTATTTTTAATTATTTTTCGAAAAATTATTTTTAATTAAATGTTGCAACATCAGGATAATAATAAAATTGTGTCCTGACTGAAAGTATGAAACGTATAGAATGTGCAGCCGTTGGGGTGTCTACTATTTACCTGGGCGAACTACTGGGTTGTCAGGTAAACACAGGTATATCGATGCCAGTTACTTTCACTGGATTGGATAATTTAAAAAAATGTATATCATCATAAGCGCTGTTTAATTGCGAACACGTTGATATAGGGTTGACTGCGAAAATTCCGGTCCGATTAGGGGTTTTTAATTTCAACGCGCGTGGAAGTGTGTGACAGAGAGATCCGAGGTAAGTATACTGTGTGATAATAAAGGACCCAACATCGCAGTCGCTTGTGATGGGACCCTGAATAGTAGAAAGTGCGCATGCTCGGTGTGTAAACTATGGAGGGTAGAGGTACCTCTACTACCCTTCATATAGTAAACAGTGCGTGTTATTTTGGAGCAACTGATATTTCAGTAGCAAAAAAAAATAATTAATTAATTACATAATAATTAAATATATTTAATATAATACTAATATATAAAAACAATATAATATCAGTATATTGCGTTATAACCATAATGATATATCTATAATCTATAATAGACAATAAAAATATCAAATACTTACTTTGAAATTTTTTTGCTCTTTCTGGAAATAGAAACAAAGTGGACCGCCAAAAATTTAAATTAAGAAATAACAAGAAAGATAGACTAGACATCTTGTATTACGATTTGAAATTTTATTAAAAAACAGTATAAATACAAAAATAATATTAATGAAAAATAAATTCTAATAAATATTTTCTATTCAATATCTGATTCATCAGAAGTATCATTTTGACTCTCGAATTCGTCTGATTCATTAGATTCTTCCTCATTTGCTTCCATTTCGACAATGTCCTGGATTTTCAAAGGAGTTTGATCTCCGATAAAACCTGTTGGTTTTAAGAAATCATCAAAATGCCAACCATAGTTTTCAGGATTTGACTTCGAACACTTTCTACTATTCAGGGTCCCATCACAAGCGACTGCGATGTTGGGTCCTTTATTATCACACAGTATACTTACCTCGGATCTCTCTGTCACACACTTCCACGCGCGTTAAAAACCCCTAATCGGACCGGAATTTTCGCAGACAACCCTATATCAACGTGTTCGCAATTAAACAGCGCTTATGATGATATACATTTTTTTAAATTATCCAATCCAGTGAAAGTAACTGGCATCGATATACCTGTGTTTACCTGACAACCCAGTAGTTCGCCCAGGTAAATAGTAGACACCCCAACGGCTGCACATTCTATACGTTTCATACTTTCAGTCAGGACACAATTTTATTATTATCCTGATGTTGCAACATTTAATTAAAAATAATTTTTCGAAAAATAATTAAAAATAGTCTGCCCAGGATTTTTTTAGGCAACCCATTTTTAATATGTTTTCTAATATACTAAATTCATGATAAAATATATTTCGTTCTATTATCAGCTCGGTGAAGGTCGACTTAGGTTCGGATCTTCTACTAATATATTCATGAAGAAACTCTACCTTGGTAGATGAAACGTCAATGACAGTGTCAATATGATATGCATGATTGCATATACCTACCGATGCGTATGCAACCAATGAAATATGAAACATTCTTCAAACCAAATATAGTTAAAACCACGAGATTTATTACAGATGAAAGCAAGGTTTTAAGTTTTGGAAAATTTTGGAATAATGTGATTATCATTGAATCTGAAAATCCTATGTGTCACTGTCATGTGTGAATGAGAATAATTCAAATAATCATGACCTCCAGTATGTACACATTCTGTGACCAATTAAAACGATTTCAGCTATGGTGGTTATTACGATATTTTTTTTTATCACTCTTTTCTTGTATTTTTCCACAATTTCACCTGATGGCATTCCAAAACAGCGTTTTTTTTCATTATCGCAATATAAGTTATATGCTGAACAATGCTGAATATAAACGGGAATGACATTGCACCTTCAATGGAGATGAGAATTGGAATAAAAGATCTTTATATTTCAGTGTAAGTAGTAAAGATATTATAAATACCTCGGGTGAGAATGCTACTGTAGCTTGCGCATTATATCCTACGGCTCTTCGCGCCTCTGAAAAAAAAAAGTGCGTGCTATACTGGGTGCCCAGCCAATATCTCAGTTTTGCTGCTTGGGAAGAAAATTGAGAAAATTACACTTTTGTCAAACCCGAATGACTTTGAAGTCATTTTGTCAAAATCAACCCACGTCAAAATTACCCTGAAAGGCTAACCCCAACTCCAATTATTCAAAGTTATACGCTGTATATGTTTCCGATGAATTAGAAAGAAAAATTAATTTTAACTTCAACGATGTATAACAATTGATAATTTGACTAATGTTTTTGACTATTTCACTCATCACATAATCTGACCAATCACAAGCCAGAGACAACGTCGACTTATCGCGAAACACCTAGTTGTCTTTCAATTCTGATTGGTCTGACAGCGTTCGTGTTTTCAACGATGTAACCATGGATAGCAAATCAAAGGTTGGCAGTTTGACAAAAAATTAATTGCAGACGTCAGAATGAGTCGCTTCGGTGCAATTTCAAATGAAGTTATCAACCAAAATATTGATGAAAATGTACCTTCAAATACCAAAAAATCAAAATCTTATGTATGGAGACAATTTATGACGTTCTGTGTGGAACGCAACTACAAATTAGATGCAGAAAATAGCACCATGAAACTGGCATCCATTCTGAAAGACTGGGCATTCAATATGCGGAAAATAGATGGTAGTGATTACAAGGAGAGTGTCATCGAAACCATATGGAACACTACTGCGGAATTAGTGCAAGAAAAATATTTTTGTGAGTCTCAGAGACATATTGATCCCTTCAAAGAAATAATCTCCAAGGAGGCAAGGGCGGCTCGTGATAGTCAAAGAAAATTATTGCAAGCTATACCTGGAAACAGGAAAGTAAGCTCTGTCGCTATGACTTCAGAAGAATATAAAAAAATGTGCTTGCAATGGGATGAAAACACGCCAGAGGGACTAAAGAAGACATTTTTCCATATAGGTAGCTTGGAGAGGCAACGAAGCCACGTTTGCCATGCTACATTTTTTCAAGGAAGAAACTGACAACAAAGGCTGTTCAACAAACAGAATCGCATATAGTCCTATATTTTCGAAAAACTGCCAAGGTGGCGGTAAAAGCTGTGCAGATACTAAATGGCCTACTCAAAATTTAGAAAATCCTGGAATGTGTCCTGTAAGATTATACCGGAAACTACTTTCAAAAAGGGGAATTATTATCAATGACAGACTTTTCCTGACGGTGAATGGCAAGTGGAATAAATATAATAACAATTGGTATGAGAATTGCCCTGTAGGAATCGATACAATGTCAAAATGGACGAAACTTTCTGCAAAAAATATAGGATTAGACATTGAAAATGTGAAAATAACAAATCATTACAATCGCGCCACTGCAGTTAGTTACTACAATCTGGCGTAAGTGAACGACAAACTATGAAAATGACAGGACATGGAAGTTCGAACTCGATGAAGACGTATCTACATCTCAATGCCGAACATTATCAGAATATAGTGAATACATTCAGAAATGCTCCAAGTACATCAAGTATAATAACACCAACAATAACAGTACCTTGTATTCAACTAATAAAGGACCTACTATTCAAAATTTTTATAATTGTACCATTTATAATAATTGAGTGAAGTCTAGAATAATGTTGTATGTTCATAAAACCTTGTTCATTGTTATAGGTAACAGATTATTCATATTTATAGCAAATTGTAATTCAATCTTCATGATTATAATGAATTGTTCATGATCATAAAGGATTGTTCATGTGTATAATAAATGCTTTCATTGCTTCGTGAAATAGTCTAGCAAAATACCTCTCTGTTCTGAATATCACCTCAAAATTCTGTCCTTTATTATTCAATTCAATATCGATTCAATATCAATAAAGCGACAGAAATATCTCGAATATTCAGAACATCGTGATATTACTTATAGTCGGGGCTTGTTTTGCGAAAAGTCAAATTCTAGAAGCATTTCATGTAACAATTGGATAAATGACGTTAACCCCCTATTTCGACCCCGCTGAATCCGAAAATACCGTTTATCAAGTCGAAATTATAACCGGAAGTGAGATATTCAAGATGGCGTCCAGAATACCCCTAAAATCAAATTATTTTCTACTTTCGGTCAGCTATACGATTGAGGTGTCGATGTCTATGTTTTCGGGGGTGTAGAATACGATGAGACACTCAAAAAATGATTTGGAGCTTTGAAAGTTCATCGAATGATCAAATTTAGACGAAATAGACCAAAATTCCAAAGAACTTGTGAAAACGTGTTGCATAATGTATATGCTTGCATACGCTTTCGAGGGTGCTCAATAAGTTTATGAGCCAAAAAAGCATTTGAACATTGTCCAATAAGCCGCCTTCATATCTTATATTTTGAGAGAGCCCCTTGCAGCCACGAGTTCCAAATTCGAAAAATGAATTGGGAATAGGTGGCAAAGTCATCAGGATTGGGACATATCGTCCATCAACAATTTTCCAGCCGTAATTATTCGGGTCTTATAAATCAGGATGCTGATCATGGGCCTTAATCTACACTAGTATCTGAACATAACATTAACATCCTTCGATTTGTTCAATTTTCTTTTACCTGGAAGTAGCACCGGAGAATGTGTTGACGGAGGGCATCAGTGGTAGATGGCGAAAAGCATTCGCACTGTCCAAAAAATTGCAACATGGGCTGCGTCTGCCGTTGTAATGTCCGTTCCAACTCGAAATAAAAATGTTAGTAGTATCGAAACGGCTAATAGTTCTTATTCACCATGTGTCTCAGAAAAGGGAGGCAACAAACCTTGTATAAAGCTTGCACCACAAACTGTTCAACCAAACGGAGATCATCGGGGGCTAGATCGGGAGTTTTTACAAGCTGACTGACAGTACAGTAGTTTTCTTCTATGTACTTGCTTCCACCGTTCTGTTTTTGTGACTGACGCTAACTTAAATGTAGTATCACATCCAGTGATTGCGTGGAAAGCCATCAGGTTTTTTATCTGTTGTGGTGCAAGTTTCTTACATAGTTCGTGAATTGGAATATACTCCATGCGTAAAAACCGAAAGAGAGGCTGTTGTTGTTTCTGTTAAAGACACTAGTGTGATTTCATTATTCATCAATCACTTTGAAAGAATGAATTGCAAGGAATGCTGGGTGATGTGTGGTACTTCCCGAGATAGGAAGTATATTCCAATTCATGAACTATGTAGAAAGCTCACATCACAACAGATCAAAAACCTGGTGGATTTCCACGCAATCACCGAATGTGATACTAAATCTTGATGAGGATCTGCCACAAAAACAGGACGGTGAAAGCAGTACATTGAAGAAAACTACTGTAAACTCCTCAGTCAGCTTGGAAAGACTCCTGATATAGCCCCCGAGGATCTCCGTTTGGTTGAACAGTTTGTGGTACCAGCTTTATACAAGGTTTGTTGCGTCCCTTTTCTAAGACACATGGTGAATTAGAACTGTTATCCGTTTTTATACTAATATCATTTTTATTTCAAGTTGGACCGGACATTACAACGGCAGACGCAGCCCGTGTTGCAATTTTTGGGACAGTGCGAATGATTTTTGCCATCTACCACTGATGCCATCCATCATTACATTCTTCGGTGCCACTTCCAGATAAAATTAACAAGAAGAAAAAGAAAATAGAAAAAATCGAGGGATTTCAATTTTAGTCTGTTTTCTTTTTAGGTACTAGTATGTGGTTTAACGCCCATGATCAGTATCTTGATTCACCAGACCCGATTAATTGCGACTGGAAAATTGGTGATGGACGGTAAGTCCCAATCTTGATGACTTTGCTACCTATTCCCAAGTCATGTCCCGAATTTGGAGCTTGTGGCTGCATGGGGCTCTGCGGCCACTGCAGCACGAAGCAGTGTGGCTGCAGGGAGCCGAATGGAGCAGAAAAGATGAGGATAGTGAACTTTTTTTTTCAAAATATAAGAAATGAAGGCTTGGACAATGTTCAAATGCTTTTTTGGCTCATAAACGTATCGAGCACCCTCGAAAACGTATGCAAGCATGTACATTATACAACACGTTTTCACAAGTTCTTTGGAATTTTGGCCCATTTCGTCAAAATTTGATCATTCGATGAACTTTCAAAGCTCCAAATCATTTTTTGAGTGTCTCATCGTATTCTACACCCCCGAAAACATAGATATCGAACCTCAATCGTTTAGCTGACCGAAAGTAGAAAATAATTTGATTTTAGGGGTATTCTGGACGCCATCTTGAATATCTCACTTCCGGTTGGAATTTCGACTTGATAAACGGTATTTTCGAATTCAGCGGGGTCAAAATAGGGGGTTAACAGCATTTATCTAATTGTTACATGAAATGCTTCTAGGATTGTAACGGAGGGCTTTTTTTGGAATTTAGCCCCGACTATTATGACAATATTGTAAATTTGTAGTGAACGTAAAAGGCATTGTCTCAGTTTGAGTGGAAGACGCGTACACGAACACAAAATATTGCGGCCTTTGGCCCTATTGTATTCCTGATCATGCTGTTGACTCAGGTGAACAGGTTCGCTTGATGAGGCTCCAGCCTCACCACCAAATCCTCAAAGCACTCACCCACAAAGCTTGCAGTTCAAGTAACGAATAATACAACACACGTCGTCTATCGTTCGTGTTCGTTCGCGAAAACTCGAGTGATATTGGAATTAGAATGTTGTAAATAAATTGATGTGAAATTAACGTAATTCCCAAGATACTATATTGACATAATCATTGTTACGAAGATGTTATATAATTAATACGTGAGAATGTTATGTGAAGGAAGTATCACTGTTGTATGAAACATTGCTCCAAATCCAAGGGGATTATGTAAGTTTTGTATCTACGTTTTACGGTACATTGACGTCAATTTGAGAGAATTGAGATGTGGAACATCCGTTATATGAAATTGACAGCATATGTAAATATAACGAGTGTGTTTACCGGGAATCCACAATCTACAAATCTACCCCTCCTAGGTGGTTGAACTAATAATAATATATCACGTGTTTCTCTTGAGAATTAAATTGACCTGTCTTTTTTTAAATGTTACCGGTATACACACCATGTGATAGGTGTTCGATGGATACTATTGAATTTACATTGTGAATAGAACACGAAGGTGAATCCTATTTATAATCCTATTGTGTTACAGAATGTTGCTCTTGATTCGAATCCTGTTCGCCGACATATCCCATTACATATACATCATTATCAGGAACATCATATCTAACTCTCTATATACCAACGCGTTTGTCATATTACATAGGAATCGTGTTACTGGAATCCAATTAGAAGACGAAATGAAGAAGACGACAATACGACACGACAATTCGAAATACAGGGTGCGCAAATGTGAATGTCTGGGAACGGCTAATTATCTCAGGAGAATCCCCAATTAAACTTTATAGTAACGATGGGATTTTGACAGAAGTATTGAAAACACATGTTCTGCTAAAACAATTGTTCCAGTCCACACATTGTCTCATAGTACCTACAATAGTATTTCACTTGGAGTACTGTGTTTACAAAAAATGTTTTTGAGAATTCTGTATGGAATTATTGAAGTTATTTCCACTTACAACGGATGCCCATAAAGTAACCGCCGGGTCGAATAAAAAAGGAAACAATTATTAGTAGTATATAAATATATGTTACAATAATTTTTCCTGAGAATCACGTTACCTGATTATCAGCTATTTATCTCTCTCAGGACATATCAGTCATTTATAATTGATATGGAAAGCATGTTTTTTTTTGTTCTGGTTCCCACGAGAAGGTATATCCTGTAATGTTCAGAGAACATCGTGACAACCAAGGGAAATAAGGTAGGAATTGGTAGTCTTCTTAAATTTCTGGAGGTTATATGTCTCGGGAAACACCTCCCTTGGAAATGTGTTCCAGAGCCTCGCTGTTCGTTGGATGAAGCAGTCTTTGGATAGAGATGTTCTGCAGGTGTCCAAAGTGACAACGAAGAGGTGCGAAGCCTCAACTCGACGGGTTGATCTCGCGAGGAGTTTGTGAGCAGAAAACCATGTTTTTGGTATGCACTTTCAGCGATTGATCTCACGTGATTTTCCCAAGAAAGGTTATTGCTGATAGTATAATACCAAGCATCGATATGGATGATAAGCTTATGTTGGGCACAGTGAGATTGGCTCTTCTAGAAAAAAGGCATGCTTGTGTTTTGTTTGCATTGAAATCAACCAAGTTAATGGATCTCCATTCGAGAATTGTTGCCGAGTCCATATTTATGTTGTCAACATTTCTCCCTCGTTCGTTTCTGATTTGCCTGGCTGGTATTGGAGCCCTGGAAGAGGGGCGGTATGGAGGGTCCTATCATCCGCGAAGCTATGTACTGGACATGAAGTTGCTCCCAACAAATCGTTGATATGGAGTAGAAATAGTGTTCATGCGAGAATTGATCTTTGCGGAACACCAGCATTTATGATAAGAGACTCAGATTGAACTCCGTCGACCATTACATGGAGACACCTGTTCGAGAGAAGAGTAGCTTGCAGAGAGCAGAGCTGGGGAGGCAAGCCATATAATAATAATAATAATAATAATAATAATATCAATAGAGAAAGAATTTTTGAACAATCTTCACCCCTCCATTAAATTTACTATGGAGTTAGAACAACACAACTGCCTTCCGTTCCTAGATTTACTGATAACCAAAAACAATGGAAAATTCGATTTCTCAATCTATCGCAAACCTACACACACAGACTCCGTTATTCCCTTTCATTCTTTTCATCCTCCTGCTCATAAATATGCTGCTTTCAATGCCCTTTTCTCTAGGCTTTTCTCCATTCCTATGAACAACATCAATTTCCAGAAAGAGCATAACATCATAAAACAAATTGGAGCAAACAATGGTTACCCACAGTATATTATCCAAAGAATTTTTGACCGCCATAAGACTAAGTTCTTGAACCATCAATTACTTTCTCAACCTATTTCTAAGGATTATTTCTTTGCCATTCCTTTTCTAGGAAAGGTTTCCACTGATATTAAAAACATTTTCCATAGGTTCACCAATAATGTCACTATTTGTTTTAAAACCATTAACAATTTGAAAAAACATATCAATAATACCAAAGACTCTATTCCTATTTCCGACAAATCAGGTGTCTACCAGTTATGTTGTTCTCACCCTGGCTGTTCTGCGAGTTATGTTGGTCAAACCGGGAGGAGGTTTTCACAAAGAGTTTCTGAGCATTCAAAAATCATCAATAAATTTCAAAATTCTAACTGGCCTGATGATATTAATTCCCAAAGTTCCTTTGCTAATCATGTTTTCAATTCCAAACATTCATTTAATGTAGAAATTGATTCTCACTTGTTACATGTTTGTTCAAAAAGCAAAAAACTCAATATTCTGGAAATCTTTGAAATCAATAAATTACTCAATAATCCTGATATCATATGCTTGAATGACCAAATTCAATTTGATTGTATTCCCTTTTTCAACTCATTGAATTTTGTTGATTCTTGATTATTTACTATCTTTTCAGGATTTCTCCCTCTAATCTACACATTCCAAAATTAAAATTGAATTTTTCAGACACAGCACGCCATCTGTCTGCTGTCTCACAATTCACTTACAACTTACTGGACATTACAGGTTTCCTTTTAGTAATCACTTTACAGTTTTCTTCTTTCCTTCACTCTTCAACAGGTTCTATTTTCACTTTCGACAGCGCTTTTGCCCCATTGTTTCAATAATGATCAAGTTACACAGAGCTTCTTCAGCGTCCTATGAAGTATTCAACTTTCCTTTTGGGGGATTGGGCTTTTTGCCTTCCTCCCAATTCCTCATACATCCATTTTATCAAATTTAAATAATAAATAATGATTTAGTAATAACAAAATAATTTTTTCGCCTTCATGATGCATTGAAGTATTTCCACATGCACTTTGTTGTATTCTTTTGACTGAAGATGGCCATTTGAATGGCCGAAACATGTATCTACCAATGAAGCAGGATTGACTGCTAGATTATAAATTAAATATTGTGGAGACGACTTTGGGTTTCTTTCTCTATTGATATCATTCCACTCCACTTTGAGCATGGACTACTACAGAAGATTATAATAATAATAATTTATTTACCATGAAATTACAAATTTGATTGAACTTACATTACATGAGATATATAGCACATGGAGAATAAATGGGAGGAAAGCCCACAAAAGTAAAACTTGTGCGTGGGCCGATTTTTCCATCTATATGTTTGTGCGTGAGTTGGAGCTTGATGCAAGTTTTCATTGACGTAATTCATTCAAGTAAATGTTGTAAATTTTATGTACATGATAACGCACAAGGACATACGCATACACATATACATGTTAACAGTAATTTGTGTTAGTAAAAATGTATAATATAGTTATAAGATAAAATAGTTAAATTGTAGACAGTACCTATTTGACAGTAAAATTGTAAAATTAGAATAAGAGTATTTGATTAAACATTGTTACAAATGGGAACTTATTTTCTTACTAATATAAGTTAATTAATGTATGTTATGACCTGTTTGTGTATAGAATATTAAATATGAAATGGTAGGGGAGAGTCAGTAACCAACTTGTTATCAGCTTTTTGAATAGGTTATATGAATGTATTTTTTTTATATCTGGTGGTAGTATATTAAATAGTTTAGGGCCAAGATAGGTAAAGCATTTTTGACCAATTGTCTTTTCTGCTCGTGGTATAGTAACTGCCTTTATTCTGTATCTAGTATTATAAGGATGGTTGATTGAAATTAATTCTTCCTTGTGTTTGTATTGTTTCAACAGAATTGTTTTGGCGAATAACTGACTCATATTCAATACCTCTAATTCAGAAAATAAAGCTACAGAAGAATATCTTCTTGGTTTTTTATAGATATTTTTCAATACGCTTTTTTGGATTTTTTCCACTTTGTTGAAGTTGGTTGCCGTCGTGGAACCCCAAGCAATGAGTCCGTATGTTAGGTGAGATTCCACCAAAGCATGGTATAGTATTTTAAGATATTTCAAGTCGATAAAGTTTGCTAGATTTTTGAATTTGTACACCATAAACCGGAGTTTTTTTATTACGAAAAGTGCCTGTTCGTCCCATTTCATGTGGCAGTCTATGATTATCCCTAGATATTTAATTTTCCGTACGGAATTTATGCTCGTTTGTATATTAGTTGTATCATTGATTTTAATATCCTGATATGTAGGTAGATTATTACTGTATGATGTGAAGGGGATGAAGAATGTTTTTTTATAGTTTATTGTTAGGAGTTTACAGCTGAAAAAATTTGTGATTTTAGTGAAATCCATTTCTATGGTATTTTTAAGCGAAATCCAGTTTGAGTCCTCATAAAAAATTGCCGTATCATCAGCAAAGCTGATGATTTCTCCTTTAGTTTCTTGTTCAAAAAGGTCGTTGAGGAACACGTTAAAGAGAAGTGGGCCTAGTACGGTTCCCTGTGGTACGCCAATTCCAATATTTCTTGAGTCGCTTTGAGTTCCATTTATATTGACACATTGCGTTCTATTAGATAAATAACTTTTCATTAGGTTGTAGGAGATTCCCCGAAAACCAACATTCTCGAGGGCCAGAAGAAGCTGTTCATGGTTTACCGTGTCGAATGCTTTTGCGAGATCGACAAAAATACAAATAGAAGTTTGTTTTTTGTCTATGGCATTGTTTATCATCCTTGTCAATCTCGCAATCGCATCCGATGTAGAGCGGTTTTGTCGGAATCCGTACTGTTTTTCTGAGATGACTTTATATTTATTGAAGAAAGAGTTGATTCGTTTCTGGATAATTTTCTCGAATATTTTACATATGCTGGAAATGAGCGATATTGGGCGATAGTTCGACATGTCTAGCTGATCTCCTTTTTTTTTAAAAATAGGTGTTATGACTGCATTTTTTAGTATATCTGGGAACTTTCCGTCATTGATGGATTTATTTATAAGGAATGTTAATATGGGTGCTATTCACGACTAACTACCTTAAGAGTTTCAGCTCTTACACCATCTAAACCAGGTGCTTTGTTATTTTTTAGGGTCATGATCATTTCTATAATTTCTTTTTCGTCGGTATTTGCGAGGAATATTGAATGTTCTATTTTTTTCTTTTTTATATCGTTCGGTTGATTATTTATTTTCATTGCCATTTTGTCTCCTATTTCAGAAAAGTATTTACAAAATTTATTTGATATCATTTTAGGATCGCTTATTATTTCGCCATCGGTAGTTTTGATTTTGTCAATCGGAGATTTAGGTTCCTCGCTATTTGACATTTCTTTAATGCAGTTCCACAGATTTTTACTGACATTCTTATTTTTTTCAATTTTATTTTTATAATATTCATTTTTTGCTATTTTGATTAAGTTGTTTAATTGGTTTCTACATTTTTTGAATTGTAATTTATTATGATCTGTATTTTCGTTTTTCATTAATTTATATAGTTTATTTTTTCTATCAATCGATTTGAGGAGTCCCGCAGTTATCCATTCCTTTCTTTTAATTTCTTTCCTCTTCAATACAATGATGGTTGAAGAACTATTAGTTAATTCCGTTATTGTGTTTATGAATGTAGTGGTGCTCTTATTGATATCGTTTTCAGAGTATATGTCTGTCCAGTTATGTTTCTTGAGTTTATCTTTCAGTTTTTCTTTGTTTATTATAGTTCTAGTTGTTTTTGTTTTTACTTTGTCGACTACTTTCTCAGGTAGGATGATATTATTTGTTATAGAATAGTGATCGGTTATATTCGTTTCCAAAACCGTTGGTATATGCGTACAGTTTTTTATTTTTGATTTAATAAAGATGTGATCGATACATGAGCTTTCGCGACCTATTATTCTAGTGTTTTTATTTATTAGGCTAGTGAAACCTTCTGCGCTCATGGTATTGAGATATTCGTGAACAGAGTTTTCCTCGGTATTTAGTATATCCATATTGATATCTCCTGTAATTATGTGGAAATCCACATGATCACACGTTTTTATATAGTTCGCTAGATTTTCTATGAAGGTATATTCACACGTAGGACCCGGTCTATATATACCGTTCAATAAAATGGTTTTTCCGTGCATTTGCAAACGTAGTTCTATGATGTTAATCTGATCAAAGTTTATAATTTTGGATGTACAATTGAATTTTTCCTTTGTGAAGATAATTACCCCATCATTTTGGTTGAATGTACCTTCATTGTAAAATAGCTTGTATCCATGAATACGAAGTAATGATGTGTCCGCTATCCTCCAAGTTTCTGTGAGTACCACTAAATCAAAACTGTCTTCTATTTGGTTAAGCAGGATTTTTAGCTCGTTAAAATTTTTATTGACACTTCTTATATTCATGTGGAAGATAGATATATTAGTGCTATTACTATATTTTTTTATCATCGTGTTATAGTCTGGGAGATTATCGTATATTTTTGTATCAGTTTGGTCTATCTTAAAGTCTCTTAGGTAATTATCCATTTTTTCTTAAAGATAATATGTAGTATAACCGTACAGTAGCGGTTCTATGAATGAATATATAATGTTGTAATATGTGAATGTATGTAACTCCTTAATTTCTTTTACTTGTAGTTGAACGGGTGGCACTTCTTTTTCTTGGTGTATCTCTGGATGTAGGGCTGGGACGGTGTTCCACTTGTTTTCTCGCTGTTTTTTTCTTGTCAGGAATATCTAATTTCTTCTCCTCCTTGACTTCGTGTATGTTTTCTCTTGTTTTTTCTTCAAGTTCATCCACAAAAACGTTTGGTGTTGAGGGTTCACTAGTTGCTCTTCGTTCTGGGGGTGGCGAGAAGTAGTCTGTCTTTTTTATGTTGTTATCCTCCAGTTCTTGTATCGAGTAGAGGTTACCATCCACTAGTAATTTGTTTCCCCGAATACTGGCTTGTTTGTTGTTTTTTCTAGCCTCTTTCATATGATTTACTAAAATTTTTCTTTCTTCCAAATCTTTTCCAATCAGGTCTTCGCTAATGTAAATATTTGTTCCCTTTAGTTTGTAACAATTTTTAAGTATTTCTCTCTTTCTCATTTGTGAGTTAATAGTGACCAGAATTGGCCGTTTCTTTCCTTTGTCTTTTCCAATTCTATAGGTGTTTGTTATTTCTGAGCTATTTAAATTCAATTCCAGTTTTTCCTTTATTATCTTTTCGATTTCATCTACTAAACTCGCTGTTGTTTCTAAATTGTCTTCTTTTATTCCATAAACTATTAGATTATTCGATTTAAGTTTTCTTTCAGTTTCTTCAATGCGTCTTTTCAGTTCTGAATTTTCGGTTTCTAGTGTAGTAACTCTGTCTTTCGTCTCTTCAATCTCCTGACTTACTTTCGCTGATATGGTTTTCAGATCCTGATCAATTTTCTCAATTTTAGTGGTTAGATTGTTATTGACCTCTTTCAGCAACTCGTATATATCGTCGATAGTAACTTTTGGTTTCTTCTCCGACATATTTCAGGATATTCTTCTGGACGCCACTGGGGTTTCAATAACGATTTATCTGTTGTATCCGTTTTTGCTGCTGCTCTTTTTCGGTGAATTTTTATACACTTTTGTCTTTGGTTACCACAATTTTCACAATTTACGTATTTGTCTGTGGGAATATTCACAAGTGATTTTCGTTACGCAAAAGAGTTTGGTTTTCTGAACAGTTTGGTATCACTTTCGAGATTATTACCATTGTTTAACCTCTTTAAAACGCACAAAACTTCCGATAGCACTACACGTGTGTAGGCATAGAACCATATAATCCAATACGATGGAAGCTTGGCGAGGAATCCGTGATGCCATACTCAATCGAATGCCTTGGAGATATCAAGTGCCACGGCTGAGGTTTCACCATATTTTTAAATAGATTACTACCATATATGTGAGACCTAAGCGAGGACCTAAGCGAGTAGGTCACCAGTTGATGTCTGATGACGGAAGTCATATTGTCTATCGTTGATAATACATCCATTTTCAGGTATTTCATGAGCTCGATGTTGATAGCTTTCTCCATGATCTCTGAAATAATAGATAGCAGTGCGATCGGTCTGTAGTTGCTAGGTGAGGTATTTTTGCCTTTTTCAGGAACTGGTTGTACTCTTGCAATTTTCCAGTTGGACGGGAGTATCCCCAATTTGTAAGAGTGGTTGAACAACTTATTGCATCACTTAGGACAAAGACACACGAGGCGCATTTTCGCCAAGCGTCTGTCGCTCGGCTGCCGACACAGCATAGTGGTCTTATTCTAATACACATGACCGCACACACGAGGCGCAAAAATACGATTGGGTGAATCCACATACGTCAACTCTTTTTTTTTTTTCAATCGGCAATACATCAAGCCAATTATTGTTGAGAATTCATTATCAGAATCCATGATCACTTGACAACGTCTCACTTCTTCAGCGTTGTAATTTTCAATGACCATGCTTCAAAAGAAAACTGCGTGTGTGCGGTACCTTCGGCCGCCGCGCGGCAGACTCTCGACGAAAATACGCCACGTGTGTCTTTGTCCTTACAATAGTAATCGCAGGAAAAATGTTGAGTTCTTCTCTATTCCTTTTTGCAGGCCCGCAACAAACCAGCCGACGGCAGCGGCGGCCACGTCACCACCGCCCAGAAGCAGGCGGGCCAGCGCACGCCCACCCACGGCCCGGGCGGCGGTCAGAAGGCGGGCGGCAAGGGCGCGGCGCAGCAGAAGGGCCAGCCGGCCAGGCAGGCGCCGGCCAAGGCGGCCGCCGCGAAGGCCGGCAAGAAGGGCAAGAAGGGCAAGCACCGCCAGCACGATCTCGTCGTCACCATCAATCTGGTAGGTGACCAGCACACAGATTAGAGAGTTGAAGTTATCACTGTACGTAGACCTCCACGTAAACGTTGAAGTACGAAAAATAACGTTTACGTATTGTCTTCAAATTGTGTTGAAGTCGTCACTGTCATCGTAACGTTATAGCAAATTATGTTATCGGTTTGTATTTGTCAGTTTTGGTTGTTTGTTTAGATCAAAACATTTATTCGTGTTGAAATGGAAGGTTGCCCTGATGCAGAACTCCTTAAGGATCCCGAATTTGATGATTTTGACTCATCGGCATATTTCGAGTTTGGTTCGGTTAACGTACGTTGATATTTAAGGTATACGTGAAAGTACGTGAGATAACGTACACCCGTAAGCCGACTACAAACGCGAACGTGAAGAATTGAAAAATGCGCATGCGGAGCTGTCAATTTCTACGTTAACGTTAACGTTCGTGGCAACACTTCAACTCTCTATTCTGATCATATACGTATTAATAATCAATACGGATAATCTCTATCTGTTTCCATAGCGAAACATGAAGCCGATTTTTGAAGACATATGACTATCCATAAGGAAAAGTTTTGAAACGATCAGACACATACTGCTTTGATTGAAAGGCTAGTAAACGTCATTGTCCACCGAAACGCATGTCTTTGATGACTACTATAATAGCGCATGGCGCATGCGTATCATGCCACCAAATCCTTATGGATATTCATTTGTTCCATATTTTTGGCTTCATCCTGGCACCCGTTATGATCCGTATTGTTTATTAATAAGTATATGATTCTGATCCAAGATCGTCGTTCGTCTCACGATACCCAATGAACTCTACATAAACAACTGGAAGGGACCCTCTGTGACCGACGAGTGAGGCAAACATATTGTTCAGGCAACCCGCAGTGTTTACGGATACCTATCTCTTTCTATCTTATGTTGGCTAATGGGAAGCGCTCGCAGTATTTGAAATATTTTCCCGATTTTTGCTTCCATTCAAGAGTAAACGTGATTAAATAGAAATATTCATATAGGAAAAAGGATCATGTTGCGATCAATTATCATTAACAAATTAGTATTAATTTTTTTATTGACTCTTACAGGATTAGGGAGTCAAATGAATACAAAATTGAATTTATATATATTCTCATTTGAATGTCATGATATATTGTACAGGGTGAGCGAAGCACAATGTCTCAGCACTATCAGAAGATACAGAAAAACGATAGGAAAAATTTTAAAAGGGATTCAAGAATGGTATTGAGTACCTAAGGTCCATTTTGAGCATAATTTCCATAGGGTCCTATTTTTCCATTAGGTCACTGCCTATACAAACATATCCCTATTAGAAATTGAAAAAATATAATTCTCAATCCAATATCCTTCTCCAATGGAACAGAGTTTGGGTTTCTTCATCGATAAACTTTGAAACCATTGTAGTGTAGTAGATATGCGATAAATGATCTCAGATGGAAATAATTCCCACAAAATTTCTTGTTGCTTTTCTCAGTTCAGAATGCATAGAATAACACATATATGAGAAAATATAGAATGATACCTGTGTGCAAAATAAAAATACAGTGTTGCCAATATTCGTTTATTCGTTAATACGTATAAATGATAAACCTAATAAGAATGGCATATTTGACATGTACCAGAAGTCCATTCATTATCTTCAACTTCCTCGATTGGAATATTGGTACCTTCTCGAACAATTATTGCATAATACTGTGCAAAAAATTCCGTATCGTCGACATTTACATCTGGTTCCACAAGGTTCATCTACTTCAGTTTTGCAAGAACTTCTGTACGTCATCATATGATACAGAAAACCCAAGCTTATGAAGTTCATCGACAAGTAACCGAGATCGAAAATCTCGATGATTCTGCACACCAACACCTAGACGAATTGAACTTATGATAGATCGTGGCCTTGCAGCTTGCATTAGTGCCTGTTCAATTGACTTTTTCTTCAAACTTGAGGATTTTTTGTTGATTATTATATTCAAGAATGTTTTCAAAATGTAGGGTAAAAGCTTATTATTTTCCTGCTCGGAACTTATTTCTTCTGGTGAAGGATAAAACTCTAAGAATGTTTTCATCTACTCGGTTGAATTCCTTATCAGTTTAGCTGTTGCTTCAACTATCCGAAATTTTTCAGCATCTGGATCTTTTGAACACTTTTGTCGCTGATAATCACAAATTATATTGGCAAATGTTTTCCTGTTACGATCATATTAGCTCTACCTTTTTGTCCCAATATCATAATGTCATCCGAGGTATATTCTTCTTATTTTTTATGCATACGACGAACAGTGTGAGGTTCGATATTTTCTGGTAGCAGCTCTGACATTTTGTCCAGCAACTTCTGAACTGAAATTGGTTCATCATTCTCCTTGAGCCACCTGCATATTTCTAAAAAGGCATCGTTTTTATTTTTATCAGAAGGACGTCCTGCTAACTTTATCTGCTCATTGGGAATATCATGTTGATATTTCTCAGGAATAGAGTCGCCTTTTCCAAAATTAACACTTCATTTATGATTATATACAGAGCATCTGATGCTGGCAAGTATCGATAACGGAAAGAAGACGTGCAAGGACATTTGATGATCAAAAATCGTTTCTTGCATCACACACATCAATAATAGTTTGTCGAAATGCGAAAGTTCGTACCGGTAAAATTGCAGATTCAATTATTTTCTCAGTGTCCTTGATGGATTGGCCACAAAACAAGCAATTTTCTTTGAATGCGAATGTCGTCAGCTCAGATCACAAAGCTCTGTTGCTGCTGCTCACTAGATGCTTCTCTATCAGGATCTGATTTAAACCTGAGATCATTCTTCATCTTGTTCTGATTAACGTACAAACGACGACATTCGACGTGAACAATTAGAGGATGCATAGGCACTGGTTCCAAGAGTTTAATTATTTTGTCTTGCTGTTACTTGCTAGAACTCATAATTCCTTGGACACCTTTAGCAGTCAATTTAACACAATTCGAACTAACATCAGTACTTGACGAAAATAAAAAACATTTGTTATCTTCCATCGCTGCTTTTAATTCACTATATTTAGGTATACCTGGAATAATATATCAAATTTTGGAACCTTTCATTCACGATCACAGAGAATAGTTTCAATCACATACCAAAATGATTGTTTCACACCTCGACACGAATTTTGAGATCTGCTAACCATATTATCATTTTCAGGAAGATTATGGAATTCGTTTGAATCTTATCCTGAAGATCCTAACATAGGTAGCGGAACATGTGTTGAGTTGTGAAACAATCATTTCAGTTTGGGCACCTGAACTATGAAAAGTTGCAATAAAACATTTCTGCATGCAAGAATGCATCTATATTTTTAATATAGTGTAAGGGGTCGAATGAGGTTTCAGAAAATGGAAACTGCGTTTTTGTGGAAATTATTTCCACCCCAATTCCTCCAACCGCTCTACTCGAAACTTGGGAGCTGGAAGTCATAAGCAAATCAAAGTCGATGATATGAGAAACATCTTCCTTAGGACCCAAGTTATAAACGTCCACAGTTGCAGCCTGAAAATGAACTACTAGCTAGTTTTTTATTTTGAAGAGGTGCAAACATACACTAGGTAGGTACCTATGAGTTTCCTTATTTCCCTTCAAGGAATTTGGTATTTTCTGGTAACAAATGCTTAGGTAATGGAAGTGTACTGGGTACAGCATCTGGTTTCAATAACGTAGCAGTACCTGGTATGTCTAAATAAATAATCAGTTGGAAGGAAATGCTCTTCACAAAGCTTGCTGGTTTTAGATGAAGTCCAACTCTCTCTATGAACTGCGAAAAGCTACTTTACACCTCAACAGCTTCTCATGATCTACAAAGCGCAGATACGGCCTGTTCTAGAATACTGTTTCCACATATGGTGTTCAGCACCAAAACATACGCTGATGCTCTTAGATTCCATCCAGGAAAGAGCCATTCGCCTGGTGGGTGACGCCACATTCACTCACTCTTTGACATCATTGGAACACCGTAGAAAGGTCGGCGACCTTTCACTTTTCTATCGATACTTCCACGGGAAATGTTCTTTGGAAATCTCTACTATCATCCCTTCACTAGCGATACCAGTCAGACGAACTAGACAAACCCAGTCAGCACATCCTTTCGTTGTCAACCTCGAAAGATATCGAACAGCACTTTATCAAAACTCCTTCATCCATAGAACGGCTAGGCTCTGGAATTCATTGCCTGAGAAGTTCAAAAAAATTCCAATATCTACCTCCTGTCACTATCCTCCCTAGGAACGCACGATGTTCTTTAAACATTATAGGGATCTCCTTTCGTGCGCTCCAAGCGATAAAAAAAATAATTCAAGAATGTCTGAATGGAGAACTACAACAAATAATATTACTCAATATGTTTATGGAACAGTCATGGAAGTATTTAACTTCGACAAATAATACAGGCATAGTTTTTAAACACATTCTGAAACTGGGAACATTGTACACCTAACTGATGATCATTTCAAGAACTATATTTTCGAAAACTCTGAACAATATTCAACTTACCCATGAAATAACAATTTCCTTCTGTCTTGCTCGTTCTTGCATCCAAAGGCGACAAAATAAATCACCATTTGTTTGTAAAAACCTTCTCAACAATCAGTTCACAGTGTTCACACCAACAAATTCAGTCCTTTTTATAAAACAAACACGCCAAATAAATGGATATTTCACATAAACAAAGACAATGAACTTATATGTCTTCACTTCCTTGCCTGAAATCTGAAGTACTTCAATTATTAGATAAAAGAAAACGTAAACCCCAATCCACCATTAAACAATACGAGTAGGAAAGAGACAGGTTACCGTAAATCATGCTATCTTTGTTGCAGCTGCCCTGACACACTTTGTGCTATTCGAGAAAACGGCCGTCTCGGTATTTATATTGAGTTCATTGTGGTAGGTGCACTTCATCTTCTTCATCAGCAATAATTCTGCCAAATAATTAATGATAAATCGATTATGACCGTTCAGGTGGGTAGCACCCAGATTTTTTTGCCTGATATTCTTGGAATTTCCAAACTTTATTCACTTTTTCATGCCGATCGGCAACACTGACATTTTCCACTTATGTGATTATTCAAGATAATAATAATAATAATAGTTCATTGCTTCCTAAACAAGTTTACAGCAACGAGTGTATGACAGAAAAAAATGGATAATATGTATGTTTGTACTCTGGAAATGAATAAAAAAAAACGATTGAACATTAAAACCTACCAAGTACAAGTATAAATATCAATAGTTATAGAAGAAGAAAATAATACAATTATAGTTTATTCATTCAAAATAAATCCAAATATATTCAGAAATTATTCTAGCATCACTGATTGTTATTTTTTGTAAGGCAATAATCAATGTTCCCAAATTCCTTATGGAGCTCCTTGTTTCATAACAGTGTAGATCGGACAGTCAAAAATAATATGGAAGAGAGTTTCATTTTCGTTCCTGTTGCAAACTGGACAAATTTGATCAGGGTCAATGGAGTAGGCAATTCCGTTTAGGGTGAATTTAATTTTAAAGTGATTGGCCATAAGTAGTTGGGCAAGAGTGCGGGTGATTTGGATGGGTAATTTCAATAGTAAATAAGTGCTTGGTACCCTGGAAGTTCCAAGCAGATTGTAAATATACAAAAAAGGGTAACAGGAAGATATTGAACGATCTGAGTCATGTAAGAATGTATAATATTTAGCATATAAAGTATTTCTATGTTTGAATAAATCATTATAATTCAGATCATTCCATAATAGCAAGGAGTCAGAATCAACAAAAAAATTTTTCATTTGCAAAAGCCAATTATATTTAGGGTCCGCGTAATTTATAATACGCCTTTGCTGTTCAAAACAAAGCCTTGTGTATCGATGTTTTTCCATGGACAGTATTATGCAAATCCAGTTCACGGATATTTTAAGCACATTATGAGCAAGTTTCACCCTCCCAGTTTCTAAGCGAACAATGGCATCGGGTGTATTGGTGGCAACTAAAAGAATTCTTTTAAGAAAGGATATTTGAACTCTTTCAAGCACTCCAAGATATCTGAGAACCCAAACTGGCACGCAGTTGTACATAACACTTAAAGTTAATGATTCGAATAACTTTAACCTTGGTGGCCAGGTATCAATTTTAACCTTAGACAAAATAGGCAAAATAGAACCAATAGCTTGTTTGCCTTTGGTGTTGGTCAAAGTGGACATTTCATGAAAGAGACCAGATGATGTGAAAGTTACTCCTAAATAATTATATTTATTGGTGACTTCTACTACATGGCTGGCAAAGTGAAATTTGAAGTTTGGTTTTTGAAACCCACCTCTAGAAAATTGAATTATTCTAGTTTTCTTAAGGTTGACAGTTAAGTCGTTTTCTGTAGTGTATTTTTCCAGAATTTTGAGTTTTCTAACAACATCGATTTCAGAATGAGCCAAGATAACGAGATCATCAGCATACATCAATATTAAAACGTCATTCTTATCATCTATGTTGACACCTTGCGCTCCATTTTCATAAAAAAAGGTTTCAATATCCGCTATAAAAAGTGCGAATAACAGGGGACTTAATGGTTCACCTTGTAACACACCTGTTGTAACTTCATATTGTTTCGTGTATCCGTTAGAGCCTCTAATCTGAACAGTTGCCTGTGAATATAAGTTCTTCAATAAACGAATGATATTTGATGATAATCCTAAATTGAATAGTTTTATCCAGAGTAAGCTGTGGTTTATAGAATCGAAAGCTCTCTTGAAGTCAACGAATATAGCATATATCTTTCGCTTCCTATGTCGAATATGAAGGTGGATGATAGAAGTCAAGGTGTAGACATAGTCAATACATTTTCTGGTCGAGCGAAAACCTGACTGAGATTTCGGAAATATATTGCAGTCATCTACCCAGCAAGTTAATCTTGTGAGAATTGCGCTTGTGAATAGCTTGTGGGAACAGTTTAACAACGCCAATCCTCTGAAGTTATCCGGGGAATTTGCCGGGCCACCCTTATGTAACATAGAGAGTGTTATGGTAGACCATGCATTCGGGATTATTGTAGATTCAAAAATGGTATTAAATAAAGAAGTTAAATACAGTACCCAGTTATGTGGTAGATTTTTCAAGAACTCATAAGATATACCATCTGATCCAGGAGACTTCCTATCTTTACTTTTATTAAGGACGGAATAGATCTCAGCAGTAGTGAAAGGAGCGTCAAGGAAAGGATGACTAACATCTACAAAGTTCACCATGGAAATTATTCTAGGTGGATATATGTTCTCGTAAAAGTTCTCCCAGTCGTGGACGGATAAGTTTTTGTGGTTGAAATTATTGCGGAAGTGTTTAACAGTAAGCCAGAATTCTTTGGAATTAGTTGGATTCGGCAACTTGGTAATAATTCCCGATTCATAGTGTGTTTTCTTCATTTTATTAATTTTTTTATATTCAGACTTCGATGTTACATATTCAGTTTTCAAATCAAAAGGAAAATTTTCGAGTTTGCAGGCTCTCAGCAGTTTCTGCATATTTTTTTTAGCAGCAGCACAGTCAGTATCAAACCATGGTTTGTTATTTCGTCGTGGACGATAAGGATTGGATTATTCAAGATATTACTTTAGGGGAGATATAGATGTCCTAGCACGTCTTTTTTCCGTTATCGATACTTGCCAGCAGCAGATGCTCTGTATAATCAGAAATGTCGTGTGAATTTTGGAAAAGGCGACTCTATTCCTGAGAAACATCAACATAATATTCCCAATGAACAGACAAGGTTAGCAGGACGTCCTTCTGATAAAAATAAAGAAGTTGCCTTTTGAGAAATATGCAGGTGGATCAAGAAAAAATGATGAACCAATTTCAGTTCAGAAGTTGATGGACAAAATGGCAGAGCTGCTGCCAGAAACTATCGAACCTTACACTGTTCGTCGTATGCATAAAAAAGAATATTTCTCGGATGACATTATGATATTGAGACAAAAAAGGTAGAGCTAATATGATCGTAACAGGGAAAACAGTTGCCAATATAATTTGTGATTATCAGCGACAAAAGTGTTCAGAAGATCCAGATGCTGAAGAATTTCGGATAGTTGAAGCAACAGCTAAACTGATTAAGCATTCAATCAAGTTGATGAGAACATCCTTAGAGTTTTATCCTTCACCAGAAGAAATGAGTTCCGAGCAGGAAAATAATGAGGTTTCACCCGACATTTTGAAAACATTCTTGGACTTCGTTCTTGGATATAATAATCAACTGAAAATCCCCAAGTTTGAAGAAAAATTCAATTGAATAGGCACTAATGCAAGCTGCGAGGCCACGATCTATCATAAGTTCAATTCGTCTAGGTGTTGGTGAGCAGTACCATCGAGATTTTCGATCTCGGATACTTGTCATAAGCTTGGGTTTTCTGTATCATATGATGACGTACAGAAATTCTTGCAAAACTGTGGAACCTTGTGGAACCAGATGTAAATGTCGACGATACGGATTTTTTTGCACAGTATTGTGCAATAATTGTTCGGGAAAGTACCGATATTCCAATAGAGGAAGTTGAAGATAACGAATGAACTTCTGTTACATGCCAAATATGCCATTTTTATTTTGCACACAGGTATCATTCTATATTTTCTCATATGTGTTATTCTATGCATTCTGAACTGAAAAAAGCAAAAAAGAATTTTGTGGGAATTATTTCCACCTGAGACCATTTTTTATAGCATATCTACTACACTATGATACTTTCCTAGAGCTAGAAACATCAATCTGACTCAGTTTGAAGTAGAGAAGTGTGTAACGAGTCGAGTATCTTTATGACCAGCTATGAGTCGAACATGATGTTAGTACCTGATTATCAATGAAATTTGCCCACCCTGTATTGTGTAGAACAACTGAGTTTACTGGAATTTATGTCTAGAATTGAAATATAGACGATGAGACAGGCATTTCCACATAAACCGTTTCTTAGTAAGGAAGTCCTCAAAAATACTTCATAACAGATGGATTTCAGATTCGGAATCTGCGCTACACAGAATATAGGAGACGATAATAATGTGGTAACGTAAAACAGATATTCACCTGTATATTACACCACTCATATTGTAATTATTTTCGCCATGGAGATAAATTCATAGTCATGAAATTTGAGACATAGGTAATATAAGTACTGTACAAAGTCCATCAACAAGTAGTTGTACACCCTGAATATATTCTTGTAATTAATGATAATCACCAATAAAACGTTAGTTGGTCCCAAAATAGACCTCCTTCAATAATAACAGTCGTTTAATTTATATTATAATAGCCTAATTTTGTAGACTTGTCCTCTGCCAAAATCGAAAACAAACAAACAGAATCTTACATAAACTTTCAGTTGGTCGGAAAATTCCGTGTAAATTAGTTGAAGTCCGATATACTTTGCTCATAAAAAAATATAAAGTAGGTACTCACTTAGTTCGCGAATACTTCCGAATGTAGGTGTGAGAAACTTTCAACGTTTAGTGTCAAGGTGATATTAAAAATAAAATTTGGCTCCGGATAGCCTGTACCACATAAACAATCATAATATAAACCAAAATGACCGAGACGGAAAGATATGGAAGGGAATATTCCAGGCTCAGAAGATTAACTAGCAACTTGGATGTCCAGCGATCCTGTGTAAGTTTTGTGAGGGAAAATATAGGATCAATAATGTTTGCTGGAACATGCTGATCAGTAGATTGGATTGAATTCAGCATTCTGAATTCTATTCCGCTTCGCAAACGCAAAGTTTAACAAAGTTACACTCTTAATCCTGATTGAATTGGTGATGATTGATAGAAATTGATCCCTATATTCTACCCAGTATATTTGAAAAGAAAAGAGTTTGGAGACCGAAAGATAGTAGCATGCCTAGTAGTCCAGTACAACTCTTCAATCATCAGTAAACGAAAAAAAAATGATCACATTCTTTCAACCTCTACTTAGTGATAGACAACGCGTCGATTTTTGTTTTCAAATGATTCAGTATCTACAGGGTGAGTCAAAAATGTGTATCGAGCTTTCTGGGGGTGATAGAACATTGAAAAATAAGTGTAGTTTGATGATTAAACTCATGGCCCAAAATGCATATTAAGGGAGATATATCCTTCCAAAGTTGATAAAATTAAAATAATTTCTCCGTATAACTTCTGAACGATGAAAGCCACCCGATTGAAATTTTGTGCATGAATGTATGTTGTCAAAATACATTTTTTCGTCACACTTCCATATTTCTGATATTGTTATAAAGGGTGTTTTCAGGGGGTGAGTCATGATTTTTTGTAGAAAACTTTTTTTCCTGTATTATTTTCGTTAAAAAAACAGGAGCATTTGATGGAAAGAAGAAAATTACATGAAAAAGGTACTCTTATTCAAATACAAAAAATTGAGCCGTTCGTGAGATATTTGAGTTTTTGTAGTTACATGATATCAGCAGATTGATTTTATTCATCGCGAGGTAACAATATTTCAGCAGGCCATGATGAATAATTTTGTTCTCAATTTTGACGTTCATGTCATCAACATTCGAGTTAACATTGTTGTAGTTGATTTGTTCGTGTGGTTTTTCTGTTTCATTTATCACTGCGATTATCAACTGAGATTTTAAGAAATATTGCAGGTTATTCGTTCTCTGAACAAACTGATATGCTTCTAATGCTTGGCGAGTGCTTCGGAAATGCAAATGCTGCTGTGAGACGATATGCAGAGATGTTTCTCGCTCGACGCGTTCCAAATTCGAGAACAATTTTGAGGATTGTACAAAGACTGCGTGAAACAGGATGTTTGAAAACCAATAATAGAAATGGTGATCGACCTAGAAGTGCGAGACAGTTCTCGCACTTCTTCTTCAACTTCTACAGTTAGAAGTTGAAGAAGAAGTATTAAATACTGTGGAACAGGATCCGGAAATAAGAACAAGGAAATTAGCAAGACGAATAGACACAACAAAAGCGAATGTAACCAGGATTCTGAGAGAGCAACAGCTACACCCTTATCATTATTTGCAGGTACAAGAACTGTTACCACGAGACAATGAAATAAGATTGAGAATTTGCGAAGAGTTGCTGGAACGAACTCGAAGATGTCCTGAGTTTTTAAACAAAATATTGTTCACAGACGAAGCAACTTTTACTAGAAACGGTGTTTTCAATTCGTGCAACACTCATTTCTGGGCTGACGAAAATCCACACGTTGTTAAAGTAACGCATTTTCAATATAATTTCAAAGTGAACGTCTGGGCTGCGACTTTAGGAGACAAATTCGTTGGATACTACATGTTCCCAGGGTCTCTGAATGGTGCAATGTACCTCTACTTCTTAGAAAATGAGTTAGGTACGATATTAGAAGACATTCCTATCAACATACGTAGGGAAATCTGCTTTATGCATGATGGAGCACCACCTCATTAGGTAAGAGTTGTACGCAATGATAATTTTCCTGATAGGTGGATAGGACGAGGCATAGATGCTCCTATTTCCTGGCCCGCTCTTTCGCCTGACCTCAATCCACTAGATTTTTTGATCTGGGGTTACATGAAATCTAGGGTTTATTCAAGCGAAATTCGGAATGTTGAGGAGCTGAGGCAAAAAATTGTGAACGAATTTACGTTGTTGAAAAATGATCACCAAACTATGAACGGTTTGATGGATAATTTACGTAAACGCCTCAGATTATGTATAACCGAAAACGGTGGACATTTCGAACAGCTACTTTAATTTGTTTCTTTCCTTTTTCTTCCATTCAAAATTATGTATTAATTAAAAGTTCCGAAAACATTATCAAACTTTTATTTTTATTCAAACCTTGTTGGGACAGACTTATGCTATGTACTTACCGATGAATCTCGCGATGAATAAAATCAATCTGCTGATATCATGTAACTACAAAAACTCAAATATCTCACGAACGGCTCAAGTTTTTGTATCTGAATAGAAGTACCTTTTTTATGTAATTTTCTTCGCTCCATCAAATGCTTCTGCTTTTTCACCAAAAATAATACAGGGAAAAAAGTTTCATACAAAAAATCATGACTCACCCTCTGAAAACACCCTTTATAACAATATCAGAAATGTGGAAGTGTGACGAAAAAATGTATTTTGACAACATACATTCATGCACAAAATTTCAATCGGGTTGCTTTCATCGTTCAGAAGTTATGCGGAGAAATTATTTCAATTTTATCAACTTTGGAAGGATACATCTCCCTTAATATGCATTTTGGGCCATGAGTTTAATCATCAAACTACACTTATTTTTCAATGTTCTATCACCCCCAGAAAGCTCGGTACACATTTTTGACTCACCCTGTATACACATAATATTTCGAAACTGTCATCATAACTATGATTTTTCTTTTGATTAACCTATGATTGACTACCTCATTATGACTTGCTTTTTCTCTTCTTCTTGAAAAACTCATATATCTTCGCGAATGCGGTACTTGAACGTTCTATCTCTCTGATCAATACAGTGTACCTATGTCACGACGAGCTTACACAATCTGTATATCGAAAATCAGTCGGAAGAAATCCATGAAAATGTGCATGCTCATGTTTCAGAATACGCTCTCTTCATTTAAAATATTTTCGACGCTGCAGTGTTGCCGCTTCTAATAGAAAGTAGTAGCAACATTGATATTTCAAATGAAACACCCTGTATTTTATCGCATTTACAGATTCTTCCTGAAGAGCTGATTTTATCGATGTATTCCACTTGGGATCTATCGGGAATGAGAACAGAGATATAGATAGATAGATAGATAGTTTTATTTAACCACTTGACATGAATTACATGTTTGTAGTAAGTCAAGGTACAATAGATATTATTATTATAGTAAAAACACTCAAGTATACATGTTAAATTACAAATTGAAAAACGGACATTGAAGAACAAAACAGATTAAAATGACAAACATATTGTGTGCTGTAATAGTGACATATACATGTATGTACGTGATTCAAAAGTTTCACATATACCGCCTCATATACGCAAAATACTCAAGAACAATGCCCTGAAGAGGATTGAGTTATAACTACTTATTTTTATAGATATGTTTATGAAGTTGGGGTGAGCATCATGTTATTCATGGTTAAATGAAAGAAATTCCTCCTTAGTTACAAATAACTTTTTTTTCTCTTACAGATGATATGTCGCAGTAATAGTTTTGTGTTGATAACAACGGAGTTACCGTCATTTATACAAAAACTAAAAATTATTTGGAAGCCGCCATCTTGAATTTATGAATTTTAACAAAAAAATCATGATCTCCGACCTCAAAAACCCCCACTTACCAATTTTGAATGGAATCGATCCAAATCTTGTCCACAATACATTATGGAATTTTTGTTGAAATTAAAAAAAAAAAATGGCTACTCTAAGATGGCGCACAAGATTTGGTCCGATTCCATTCAAAATTGGTGAGGGGGGGTTTTTGAGGTCGGAGATCATGATTTTTGTGTTGAAATTTATAAATTGAAGATGACGGCTTCCAAATAATTTTTAGTTTTTGTATAAATGACGGTAACTCCGTTGTTATCAACACAAAACTATCACTGCGACATATCATCTGTAAGAGAAAAAGAAGTTATTTGTAACTAAGTTATAGTGAGCTATGACCTACATTTGAAAAACTAAAGTTGGTGCTGATATCTCAAATTCTAGAAGAGTTGGTATACATTTCAAATTTTTTTCGAAATTACTTTGAAAACCTGCCATGAAAATGTGAAATTCCTATTTGAATATTTTCATAAATGAAGAAGTTACGGAGGAGACATGAAAATGATCAAAATCTGTTTTTTGCGTATAAAACAAAAACGAATAGATTTTATCAAAATATTTTTTCACATTATAGTTGGCCTTGACAAATTCCACATTTGGTGTCATTTAACCGACCTCGTATCTCTCACCGTTAAAAAGATACCCATGGTGAGCATGGTAAGTGGGACACACTGTAGAGTGTGGATACTTCAACTGTAATGAATTTGCTAGCGGAAATGTGAATATTTTTTGTAATGAGCTACAATTCAAACTTTGAGTTCTTCCCTGTTTCAAGGATCACAATCATGACAAAAAATACTGCGACAATACTTTTTGTTGATTATAATTTACAAACGTTATGGCCAGCCGAGAAGATAATCTCAGATACTAATCTAATAATAATTGCGTGATAAATCATTTACCTTTATGAACCTTTGAAAAAGTAAGATCTTCACTTTACAAATTTCACCAATGTCGTCAAATACTTACTCTAAAGGAACTCAAAACAATATGTTACTCTCTGATAGTAGAATAACAGCTCAACTACTGCATAATTGGTTGGGGAGGTGTTGGTAAAACACTCCTTAGGCAGCTGAAAATTGTTCAAAAAAGTATAATCAAAATAATGTCTTTCAAGCCAAAACAATATTCGACAGAACTTCACGAAAATGAACATTTAAGAAGACAACTCTTCACGAAATCAGTTATATTGTTCAGAACAAATCTTACTTAGGAAATGTGCAGCACATGTACCCCACCCATGGAAGAGGAGCACAAAATGTTAGTATTCCTAGAGTAAACAAATCTATCGATCAGAAGTCATTATTCTTCATTGCTCCGAAAATTCACAATAGCTCATCAGGAGATATAAACACGGTCAAATGTGGATGCTATATCTGGGAAGCGATTCTACTAAATATACTGCACGCTAGCACAAACCACGCCCACCATAATACGTCATATCTCCAAACACTACCGATATACTCGGAGTCAGCACATCGCACTAAACGCAAGAATACACTTTTTATGATTTTGACACGAATTCGACTGAAGCTCTCTCGTTGTCAAACTCTTGTCCGCAGTAAATTCATACACCCAAATGGTCTACTGGTTAGCGCTGTCGACTTTCAGCGTTTACCTTTCAGTCTGAAGGTCCATGGTTCGAATCGCTGTGAACTAAAAATTTTTTTGCAACATTTTTTTTCACCAATGTTTTTTCCCTTCATTCTGGTTTTCCTTTTTCATAAAATATTTGAAGTCAAATAGGTCAATGCGTTCAGGATAAACAGTCTCATTTTATTCAATTTTGTTGAAGAACTCAACTTTTGAAATATATTATTTTGTTCTAAAATTTGTTCTATCCGTCATTCGGTTGCCCCCCTACGAGCAACCCTCGAAAGTCTTCGAAAGTCTTGTGTGAGCAAGGAATGACGGGGGCCTTACCTTTTAATGTGTGATCCCAAACACTTTCTTGGGCCATCAGAAAAATTTCTGCAGTCGACGGGGATCGAACCCACGACCGGCAAGCGAATGCGAATTAGAATATAGACACTCTGTCCGCACGGCTACCTGGCCACCTATTAATCAATGTGTTTCTACACTCCATTCGGTTTTTCTTCCTCAAAAATATTGCAATCAGGGATAGGTTAGTTCGTTGAGGATAAATAGTCTCTGAGTTTTGCCTAAGTAAAGTACTTTGAAGATGAGATATAACGGTGGGCGTGGTAGGTGCTAGCGTACAGTATATTTAGTAAAATCGCATCTGGAAAGGCTTTTTTCCATCAAATAATCTATCAATCTTGAATAATAATGAAATGGGAAATAATTTATTTTTCTACTCACATAACTAAAATGGCATTTAGCGTACGGATATGTACTACGCTAAATGATCGATTTATCACGGATTGTCGATCTGTGAATTATTCAAAATATTAAACACGTTATCATGGCAACACGATTTCTTACAACACAGCTCCAGTAATTTGAGACATGTCTGGCCTGTCAATTGTATTAACTGTCAACTGTTATTTTCGAATTTTGTATCAGAATTATTCAAACAATATTCGTTTGTATCAGAATTCTTCATTAAAAATATATGCGGAAAGTAGACGAGAGTGAAATCGAAGATAATGTTTTGGTACTTGCATATCTCCAAGAACTGTAAAAATGATGCATCCATCTTTGGGAACAATTTATTTATTCTGTGCTAAGCATGACAATAAACGGGAAACAAAGGTTATAGTAAGCAATGGACTGGACACATCTACAAGCAATATCACTTATACGTGTCTCGCTGGTTGCATGCAGTTGCATGTATTATGTTCTCAATTCCCATTCCTTTCGGATAATTTTGTAGGTTAGCAGGAATTGCAGGTATGTTAATGTAATTTTCGGAGTTCGTAGAAAAATCATAGTATGTAACGCGTTTATAAACTCTTCTAGACACTCGTTTATCAAACACTCGCTCCACTCTGCTCCGCTCGTGCTTAAACTACTCGTTACTAAAAGGACGTTTATAACACTTTGTTACATAATATACTATTTTATATAGGTAGGTGCATATTGAAAATAATTTCATTCTTGATTTTATAAGATGAGATAGTATAGGTAAGTTGATTATATATACCAATTTTTCTTTCCTCTTTTCCTCAACTGTGTGAATTACAGTATAAATGTGAATCTTCGCCAATCCATAGACAGGTTCTTGAAGAACCTACATTGAAAAGCATTTGCAATAATATCGAGTGTTTCACACAAATGTACTTACTCTTGTTCGTTGTCGCAAATAAATTTATTATCATTATCATTATCATAACTGTAGGTACTCTAACACCCTCAACAAATTCGCAACGATATAGCAAGTGTCTTTCAACATAAACTTGGTTCTCAGAAAGTTGATCAATCGTGTAAATTATCTCGAAACATGCAGAAACCATCTGCTCTTGGCGGAGACTGTTTGTCAGTTTTATGAGCTGTCAATTTCAATCGAATATCGAAAGCATCGAAATACCTCGTTCTACTCCGATGCTCGGAATGTGGATTCCACCTCTGGAACTCTGGAACGTTAACAGCTATATCTCTGCAGCCTCTCCTTTGATCTTTCACAATTTGAGATCACCATCATCCTCATCATTTTAATTCCCTCTTCATCTTCTATCTCCTTCTTTTCTCTGTCTTTTCATTCCCTTAGCAACTCGTTCATTTTATTTCCACCAACTATCCAAAATATCCCCAGTCTATACAGGGTGCAATATTTCCACTGAACAACCTTACTTCAGTATTTTAGTATACAATACCTAATTCTGCTTATGCGATTGAAAATAAAAGGAGGCGTGAGTATCAGGCGCAGTACAACGTCAACGACTCAATGTATTCACCTACATTATATACAATAGATCTCTTCAGGAGTATCTGAGACCACCCTCAACATGTTTTCATCTGAACCCCTCATTGTAAAGCTGATGGAAAGAGGAATCAAGCGTACTGGTGAAATTTCAGTTTTTAGTAATATTGACGATTGCATAAAATTAAGGAGAACATCGTGAGAACCAAGGAAAATGAGGTAGGAATTGGTATTCTTCTTATATTTCTGGAGGTTATATGCCTCGGGGAACACCTCCCTTGACAATGTGTTCCAGAGCCTCAACTCGACGGGTCAATCTCGCGGGGACTGCCAAAGGAGGTATAATTGTTGATATTCTAGAAGAGCATCGTCCGTGAAAATATCTATAAAGTAGAGCCAGATCGACAACTTTTCTACGGTGTTCCAGAGAAGTGAGACGAATTGCCCTTTTCAGTACAGAATCCAACAGTTTCAGGGTATGATTGGGTGCTGCATTCTGAAATTCAATGTATTTTCAACAATTGCCCAATATGTGAGTTGAACAATTAATTTTTCACCAGCACCGCTATAACTGTTTTACATTGTATATGCCAGTATTTTCATAGAGCCGCAAATAGAAATTAAGTTTGTATGCCGTGTTTATACAGTACGAAATGAAGTGGCATTGCAAACTAGTGGAATTTGCTTATATCAGTGTTACATAAAGTCGAAATGTTTGTTGTAATTACCTATGTTGGAAATTGTTATGAATGAGTTAGTATTGACCAGAAATTGGGTTTATTCAACAAAATACAGAATGACATGTGATATGACATCAATAGATAACTGATCAAAGTAACAGGACAAATGATGAACTTCGGAAATACGGTGAACTAAATATTATATCAGACAAGGAATGATCACATTCTCCCGTGCATTTATAAACAGTCATAGACCTCTAAATACTTTGGAGGTCCTCCAATTCTTTGAGGTCGATTTGTAGATTCAGAGGATGACACCTCAGGAACGGAACTGCTATGCACTCTATAGTTGGAGTTAAGTCATCATCATGTGTTCCAAGTACATCTTCGAATTATCTTTGATGGCAATGCTCTCATTCACTTTTGAATCTGGTTGGTTATCTCTAATTGGAGTGGAATGGTACTCGAAACAATTATGATCAAAATATCCCTCAGTACCTCGTGGTGCAAAATGATTATGTGAAACCGTTGTTTCTCTACCGTCTGGTAACCTAACATAAGAATAATCCAGGTTCGCTTCGAGTAGTTCGACTTCTTCTACAAGTGGCTCATACTTATTTGTTCGAATATGTTTCTTCATTAGGACTGTACCAGGTGATGTCAACCAAGAGGGCATAGTTTGTCCATTGCTGGATTTGCGACTGTGGAAGAACATTCTCTCATGAGGAGATGCATTTGTAGAAGTGCACAAAAGGAATCTTATCGAATGAAGTGCTTCTTGCAACACAGATTCCCATTGGGCGATTTTCATTCCTTCGGAGAGAAGAGCTAACTCAATTGTCCTCCATATGGTACCGTTTTCTCTCACTATTGGCCATTTCCTTATGGATTATATGCCGTAGTGCGACTTGTGGCGATTCCATTCGACTCGAGGAAATGTTTCAATTCAAAGGACATAAACGACGAGCCTCGATCTGAATGGATGTAACAAGTTAAACCAAACACCGAGAACAGCATAGGCAAATGTTTTATGACTGTGGCAGCTGATAGATCAGCACATGGAAATGCAAATGGAAATCTTGAGTATTCATATATCACCGTCAAAAGGTACCGATTGTGAGATATGGATGGCAATGGTCCCTTGAAATCTAAAGCCAATCGTTCGAAAGCTACAGTTGCTTTTATTAATTGGCCTTTATTTTTATAGGAACGAGGCTTAACAACAGCAACTATAGCGCATGGAGATGTAATCCTTCTGATATCATCAATGGAAAATAGAAGATTTTTGAGCGAATCCAGTGTGTCATTCGAGTAATGCCAGGGTGGCATAGAGATTGATGGAGATTGTATAAATCAGATGATTCTTTACCACTCGTACTAGCACAAACTCTTGATAAGGTTGCTACGGCGTTGTCTTTTCCAGGTCGATATACGATGTCTTACTTGAAACTTGATGATTCCAGTCGCCATCTTTGAATTTTGTCGTTCTTGATTTTTCCAGAATGTTCATTATCGAACACAAATGACACGCATTTTTGATCTGTTATCAAACGAAAAGCTCTTCCGATCAGATAGTGCCTCCACGCCTCTGAAGTTACATTCTTTCGATAATTGTTTCAATGCATGCATCTATAGTTTCTCTAACGAAATTTCGAGAATCATCAGATTAGGCACAATATTTCCAGCAACTTCAACAAGGAACTCCTTCACCACTGCTTCCTGAAGATGAAGTACTACTACTATCAAATGAATATACTAACTCCATCATATTGAGGAAATAGTGAAAAGAGCAATAAACAGTTGAATAAACAAAAATATATCATTATGACGTTACGCTGCAACAGTCAGAATCGAAAACTGAATATTGACTAAATGAAATGAGCATGCGCCAAAAATTATCCTAGAACGGTTCATGCTCGAGTGCAGGTACTGGTTTCGGATAGTTCTAGGACCGTCCCAGGATGGTAGTAACAGCCAGGATGATTCTGGAAAAACCCGAACGCGTGAAGAGTCAGTCCTAGAACAGTTCCACGAAACCCGAATGCGACCGATTCTACTGCGCAAATTCCTGACAGTTCTAGAACCGTAATAGTTCGAACCTGAATGAATCTTCAAAGTGGAATGCAATTGTCACAAATAGAGAGAGACTCAAAGTCATTACCACAATAGTTGCTGAACCACTTAGGCGCAGCTTGGCGTTTAGGAAGGAAACACTTGCGATTTCATTCGTCTATACGAATTATTGCATAGATTTCGGGAGGATGTAATCCAATGTGTGTGGCATATAGCCAGAAAAATTGTTGTTTTTCTTTCGTTATCTACCATTTTCGTTCATTTCATGAACTATTGTGGTAATGACTTTGATTTTCTCTCTACTTGTGACCATTGCATTCCACTTTGAACTTTGAGTATTTCTCTTTTTCCTAGTTGATTATTATCATCATTTTTAAGATCCATATGAACTATTTCCAGAGCGAATACGGCCTCTCGGAGGAGCAAGTGGCCGAGTTCAAAGAGGCCTTCATGCTCTTCGACAAGGACGAAGACGGCACCGTCACCGTGGCGGAATTGGGCGTGGTGATGCGCTCCTTGGGCCAGCGCCCCACCGAGACCGAATTGCGCGACATGGTGGACGAAGTGGACAGCGACGGCAACGGCACCATCGAGTTCAACGAGTTCCTGCAGATGATGGCCAGGAAGATGAAAGACGGAGACGGGGAGGAGGAGCTGCGCGAGGCTTTCAGGTTAGATCCTCAATATAGATAACTTATCAACATCCAATTCAACAATATCCAACACATGAACTGACCATTTCATCATCAACCTTAGATGGATTTAGCTAGGGTCCCGTGATGCAAACTGACGTATTTGTCATCTAACAGGGTACGGACAGATCATAGCTCATTTATCTTTTAATCATTATTTGAAAAATATCGGGAACACTCGTTTCATGAATAACGTCGTTCAATGCCTGTCTCAAACTGAGTGGCTGTTAGAATATTTGAGGAAGAGTGCTTACATCAATGATCTAAACAAGAGCTCATCAAGCAAGAAGAGGACTCTGATAAAAGCACTTGCAGATGTTGTAGAGAGGCATTGGTCGAACGATTCGTCTTTCCGAGTCGTCTGTTTGCACGATTTGAAACTTCGGATTCAAAGGTTCGGCACCTCAATTCAGAGGCTCCTCGCAACAGAATGCACAAGAATTTCTTTGTTACCTGCTGGAAGGGCTGCACGAGGACGTCAACATGGTCGTAGATGAACCGAACCCGAACCCAAAGCCAGTTCATGGAAATCGACAAATCATTGAGTTTTAATGTCGAAGCAATGGATTCGTAGTCGAGATCCTTGAGAATGAATAATTCTAAGTTCGTTGATAAGTTTGTCGAACAGTTCAAGTTTACTTTGAGATGCACTTTTTGTGGTAATTTTTCGGAGACATTCAACTCATTTTGGGAGTTGTCTTTACCGATACCACAGCGATCAGGCCAAGTCAGGTTGTCTCATTGCTTGGACTCGTTTACCAGTGTTGAGATTTTAGACGGCGAGGAGAAACCAACTTGATGGATGTGTAAAGAAAATAAAAAATGTTTGAAGTCTTTATGCATCCACAAGTTCCCTGAAATTTTGGTTATACATCTGAATTGTTTCTCGCAGACTGAAGACTTCAGTGAGAAACTAAACACAATTGTCGACTTCCCCTTGATCGGCTTGGACATGAGCCTTCACGCAGCTGAAGACATCGTTCCATGTGTAATGAAGTGTTTTTGACCAGCTTCATTACTAGACTGGTTTCGATCAAAATCCAAGTACCTGAGCCCGATTCTAGTTGAATTTCACCTGTTTCAAGCTCTAAACCTGAAAACCTGAGAGAGCTGAGTAATGCATTGATTCCTGACTTCCCAAAGCTTTTCCTGATAGAGAACTCTCATGAACATCATAACAACCCTAAAGACTTCCATATTTTCCAACCCTTTGCTTATGATATAAAATTAGATGAATTATCTATCTGTTGAAATGCTTGATGTTTGACGGCTCATAGCTTTGTCGTTATTGAATATTTTCCAGCCAAATTTTTTCAGTAGCATGAGCAGAGGTAGTAGATCCTGTTCCTGTGCCCATTTAGGGTTCAATATTATTTTTTCTGCATTTTGTGTTGGAGATGCACATTCGCTTTCCAAGGACAGATTCAGTGGCCATGGCCATGAGCCATGACAAGGTGGGAGTTTTGACCAATGAGATTCCAGATTTAATTGTCCTTGTGCCAAGGCCAAAGCAGTGTATAAATACTGAAGACATCTGAGGATTCTGGAATCTCTTCTCTACAAGTCTGCACTACCTGCTCGACCTGCTCTTCAAGCTCTTGATTCTCTTGCTGATCTCTTAGTGCTCTCATAGTTCATTCAAAACCAGTGTAAAGTATTATTGTATAGTGATTTCCTGTTACATATGTAAGTTTGTATATTTTTCACCATTGTTATTCATCCTGTTCATAGATTCATTTCATTCTTGTTGTTTTGCATACCGATACGCACCCGACCTGTGTGAAGAATCCAGAACTTTGAATTTGCGAATAAACGGTTTTTTGTGATTGCATATTCCATATTTATTTCTTTGTTGTCATTATTTTCAGTCCCGAATAGTTGCAACAATCTATTTGAAAACTTTCAATATTTTCATTTGTCAAAATTGCAGATTATTATTACGACTGACACTGACAAGCCAGTTGTAAATTCTTCATCTTCTTTTCCTCGAGTAATCCTGTCCTGTGCATCCGGGTCTCTGTGCTTTGTGTCCCGTCAGGCAGTGATCTATGCTTCATGAAATTTTGACATGAATGCATGAATGGAAAATATAATTAACCTCACTAAAATCCCGAGATCAAAAAATAAGAAAACCGAAGGAAGAAGAAAGATAAATAAGCATTGAATCTGTTTAATTTGTTTGGAACTGTGTTTTCGATCCTTCAGGTAGATATAATGAAATAGTTTAAATAAATACCAGAGAGTCCCGAAAGATATTTGTTTTGATTCCTGTAATTATCCAGACTAGAAATAGCAACCAGTATTCCAGGCTAAACCCAGGGTTTGTAATTGGAGCCTACACTCCCTTGGCTACTTATTGATTCCAGGTCGATTCAATACCATTGACCCCTGGTTTATACTGTAGGTACCGAGGTAGGTATACCTCCTGCTCTGCACAAAAATATTTTGTGCAGAGCAGGTAGAGTAAACTACCTCAAAAACAATCTGGCGCTCGAGAATCCCCCCCCTGTCAAATACCAGAGTAGTCTCCTGTCCTGAACAGAGCGTCAAAGTAAGGGCTACAGAAGTCACCTTACACATGTCCTTACAATCTGTACGCTATCTCAAATCACAGCGGTACCACCTACAGCGGCCACTACACAGCCTACTCTGCAGACATCTATTTACGAAAATTTGGCACGAGTACAATGATCCTCTTGTTTCTTCAATTTCGTCGAATTCTCTCGTCAGTGGGAATGCTTATATTCTTTTTTACCTACAAGAGGCTCACCCCAAATACGAACAACGTGATGGCATATACGTATTAATAAACAATACGGATCATAACGGGTGCCAGGATGAAGCCCAAAATATGAAACAAATGAATATCCATAAGGATTTGTTGGCATGATACGCATGCGCCATGCGCTATTATAGTAGTCATCAAAGACATGCCTTTCGGTGGACAATGACGTTTACTAGCCTTTCAATCAAAGCAGTATGTGTCTGATCGTTTCAAAACTTTTCCTTATGGATAGTCATTTGTCTTCAAAAATCGGCTTCATGTTTCGCTATGGAAACAGATATAGAGATTATCCGTATTGATTATTAATACGTATATGCGTGATGGTGACTCTGTGAAGGGCTACTGCTCCGTAGCTGATCCCGATATAGCACCCTTCGTACTGTCCACTATTCCGCTGATAACCACGACATGTTCAACACAGTCCTGGAGAAGCAAGAAACTCCAGTCTACCCAGCTCCAGCTGCACACTCTGCTGCCCCAGTACAGAATGTACACTCTGCCCGAATACAGAATGTATACTCTGCCCCAGTACACAATGTATACTCTGCTCCATCTCATTTGTGGAGTGAATGAAGTGGAAATCCATTATTTATTTATATGTTTATTCAATTTGAAATAAAAAGTCAATCAATCATAAAAAAAACAGAAACGATCTAGTGACTTTGGTTTCGTGTATTGGCGTCCCTGGCATGACATTGCTGTCACGTCACAATCATAGTCGTTAAGGGAGATCTTACAAAATTTCAATCTCATACTTGATCTTGATACGACATTATTCAATTATGTTTTGGGAGGATGGTGAAATGTGCTGCGTTAGGCTGTATAAATCAGTTGGGTGGCAAGTTCGCAATTGTCAGCTTTCCATCAAATGCAAATGAACTTAGAACATGGAAAGTGAAGTGTCCGAATGGGGAAAATTGGTAAATACATCAGCATAATATTCGAGGTAATTTTAGTAAGAAATCACATATTATAAATTCTCATTGTGCCTATAATTATCCACTCCACAAGTTTTTGAATGCATTTTAGTCGAAACAGTTTTGATTGAAACGAAGGATTGAAAGAAGAGGCACATGCCCTACCATTGAAAAATGTATACCTACATTCGAGAAATATTAAGTGTTCGTGAAACACTGCGAAAATGATTGCCACGATGAATATATACAGCACACATGACAGATGAGCACATGAGTTTAAATACCTATTCCAATGTTAAGCAAATCGACAAATCCTCGTATCGTCCTTAGAAACGGAAGTTTTACAATTGACTTCGCATAAACTATACATCATTATATATTGGTCGTTATGGTGGTTGTTCTTGTTGTTGAGTACTCTGTTTGTTTTCAATTCGGTGAATCGTTTGATCGCAATTTGATTCTTTGGATATGAGTAGAGTTGAAAAAAATCTTCAATGTGGTGGATTTCGTTATTGAAAGTTTGTTGGTTAATGATATTGATTTGGCTCGATCATGAAGTGTATTAATTATTCCTTTTTTGATAGTTTTCTGATGATTTGATTGAAAATTGAGGTATCTGTTAGTATGAGACTTTTAACGATTTACACTCGTTACGAAAACATTGTTTGATTCTTTGATAAGATTTGAAAATGGACAATATATGGCAGAGCCTTTCAGTAGTGTAGTTGTTTTCTTACCAAACGAGGTATAGACATTTATATTGAGTTTCTTATAAGACAAACAAATATAAAAAATTCTCACTCTGCTGTGATCCGTTTATCCTCTAATGTTTTTTGAACGTTGCAAACCATGTACTCCCAGCAGCTATTTTATCAATTATTGATACCCTGCGAAATTTGGCAAGAAACTGTGCCAATAAATTCTGTGCTAGTAGTAGTTTTTTCCATTATTTATATGATCATTAACGACCCAATGCATCAACATACTATGATCAACACCCACATGACCCAACTCATCAAGGATCCAACCAATTGATGCACCCATTTTCATCAAAATCCAACTCACTTACGAATCGACCCATCAACTACAACTATTTATCAAACTATTGGGACTATTATCATCACCCAACTCACCAACGACCCAAAGGATCATCAACCCACCCAACCAACCCATCAACGATCAAATTCATCAACATACCAGCTCATCAATCCGATTGAATGATATATACCTTACATATCGATACCCAAACTCTTTCAATTCATGAACACCAGACCCATCAATTCATGAACACCGAACCCATTAATTCATGAACACAGAACTCATGTACGGCTCAAATCAGCGACGACCCAACTCATCAACGACCTAATTCATCAACATCAACAACATCAACTATTACAGACCCTTCAACACTCAGCTCTACTGGGATGAAATAGTCTTGACTAACTGTAAGGAAGGCACGTTAGTGTGGTACACTGACGGTTCTAAGACTGATGAGGGCACGGGAGCCGGAATATATGGAGATAGACCCAGAACCAGGATGTGTGCTGCCTTGGGGAGGTATGCTCCAGTATTCCAGGCAGAGGTGCATGCTATTGAGGCATGCCTGAGAGAGAATATTGTAAGAGGATACAGAGGTAAACAAATCCTCATATGCTCAGATAGTCAGGCGGCCATTCAATCTTTCACATGCAATAAAATCAGATCAAAACTGGTCTGGGATTGCCTTCAAAGCCTGCTAACCCTGGCTAACCACAACAAGGTAACTCTTCAATGGGTGCCAGGGCATAATAAGGGATTTGAAGGCAATGAAGCAGCTGACGCTCTTGCCAGGCAAGGGTCTGCGACGTTGTTTATGGGACCGGAACCTGTGTTCGGTATCCCCAAAACCTCAATACGGGGCTGGCTGGCAAGGTGGATGCAAGAAAGACATCAGGCATACTGGAACAATGTCCCAGGACAAAGGCACAGTGAACTGATGATTGGAACACTGTCCGCGTTGGAGGTACAACCTTCTGGGAGCAGTAAACAAAGAATGATTTTTTGAAGAGGCTGCTGAACCTCATCAAGGTAGCGAACCTGTTCACCTAAGTCAACAGCATGATCAGGAATACAATAGGCCCAAAGGCTGCAGTGTTTTGTGCTTCAAACCCTGACTGATCATTGTGATATTGATCAATCAATCAATAATCAACTCATCAACGGCCTAACTCATCAACGACTTAACTCATAAGCGACTCACTCATCGATTCAAGTATTGATGTTCATACTCATCAATTATTCATATCATCAACTCAGCGATTCAATTTACACTCAACTCATCAACGATCGAACTCGTTCGCTACCCAATACATCAACTCGCCCATTTCAGCAATACCCACCTTATCAATGACCAAATTCATCAACGTGTCCATTTCATCAACACCCGACTTGTCAACGATATATCTGATCAACAATACATCTGATCAACAATACATCTGATCAACAATACATCTGATCAACAATAGAACTCATTAACCATTCAACTTATCAACGACCCAACTCATCAACATCCAACTACGTTAATAGATGACATATAGGTGAGTCTGAATAACATTCATGAAATGGCTTCATTTCATTCGTTTTGGATTTATAATAATTCATTGTGTTCGAGATCCTACCTTGGTGGCTTGATGCCAGAAATAAATATCGAGATGACGTTCACTGATATCCTCGATGTTCGATCAGGTCTCAAGCTTCTTGGTTTACTATCTGAATGAAATTGAAGGAAATGACTTATGATCATTTCATTCACTATACTTCTGATGCTGCCGAGGTGAAAAAATGTAGCCTCATTTGATTCCTATGTTGATATGCCATTAGATGTATATGCAGCTCAACGTCTGTTAATTATTAATTTGATTCCGAATTTCAAATCATCATATTGGGGAGCATCCACATAATGGCTCTAAGAATAAACATTCTAAATCGCATTATATTTTCTATGTGTGGAAAATTATCTCAAAACGACTCGTAGCACATGAGAGGAAGAATTATGGAATCCCTGGAAATAGTATCCGTCTGCAACTAATTCATGGCATTGAAAATTGACAGAGTATTTCATCAAAACAGTCAAAAATCATGAAGATCACGTAATCTGACGTCACTGATTCGATTTTTGTGAACCAGTAGGAGCATTAATCTCTTGCTCAAGTCGAACAAACAGAAAGCTTGATTTACTGTCCAACACAAACGAACACAAAGCAGTGGCACAAATCATTACATAATTTGATTTGATTTGGTTTTGATTGAAGGTTTCAATCGTTGATGTTGATCTAGAAAAAATAATAAAGTGAATAAAATGAAAAATCCGTTGGCATTATTCGAGTATGATGTCCGAATTCGTGTCTATTACCGCGGCAATGTTAACAATTCTACACTTTTTTTGCCATATTTATACATTATTGTTGCATGTCTCCATTTTCTTTGTTTCAATTTGTCATCCAATTCGATCAATCTGATTTGAGTTTTAACTCCCTAAAAATTCGCGAAGCAAATAATTCTTGCATCAAGTGATCTATGGCAACTTGTTCCTGTCAAAACAACACTCAATCATCTATTGCTCGGGACAAACGAACAATTATTGCTCACATCACTTTTTAGCAGAGTGAGCATGACAAACGAACAGACCTTTTGTGTTCAATAAAATCACTTGTTTCTGTTCAGGGTTTTTGATAAAAACAATGACGGCCTGATATCGTCAACGGAACTGCGCCACGTGATGACTAGCCTTGGTGAGCGGCTGACTGAAGAAGAAGTTGATGATATGATCAAGGAGGCTGATCTGGATGGAGATGGCGAAGTGAATTATGAAGGTATGTACACTTGTTTATAGATTCTTCCAATATTATATCATGTTACTTCCAATCATTTTCGATCAATCATCAATGATTGAGTGGATTTCTGAATCGTTTCCTGTCATCATGGAGTACTCTATGTTCATCAGTGCTATTTAGTAAATTTGTACATTTGTCTTCGCGCAAACGAATAAAATGTTGTATTCCAAGATTGGAACGAAAGAGAGAAAAAAGGACTAAAGAGTGATCATATTCCGTGAGATCCAAAACAATGATGCATAGATGATTGAAAAAATACTTCATGTATAATAAGGAAGAAGGTGAAATGTAGCAAGGAAGTTCGACCCTATGTATTTTTTTGCATAATGTCCTGTACAGAAATCATGATTGCAACTTGAAACAAAAAATTTTGATGGATCCTATGTTAATATAACATACTTGATGAGTGGCCGCGTTGAATTTCAGTTCTAATTCTTGCACAGAACGTTTACAGAGAGGGCACCTTTTTGTTTTTTATCGACATTCGATATCATAATATGAGTATTTCCATTTTCTCTCCTTTCCTTCATATTATAGTTGAATATTGTGTGAAGATTATCACTAGTTCTTTAAAAATGATGGATACTGGGTACCTGCTTCTATATATTTCGATCTCTACCTATACAGTTCCAAATATACGAATAGAAGAAGTAAATTGCAAATATAACAGTTTTAGGGTTTATCTTTTCGCGCTCCTTGAATAACCGAATGCGTATCGCAAAATGCACGCAAAAACAGAATCAGTATTTTTAAATGGAACTACCTGTATATTTTCAACTGTGTTGAAAGATATTCTTATTATGTCCCTATATAGCTTGCAAAAGTTTCCTCAAGTCGTTCCAGATTGAATTATGGCTGCGCTACGGAAATATTTGCAATACTTTTATAATATAATCTTACTATTTCGTATTTTCTCTCTACAGTTCAACCCATTCCAATTGTTGTTTTGTTTCCATGGCGTTCCTGTTGTGTCCACAGCCATCTAAATGTTATTGGCAACTTTGATTCAATGCTGAATAAGTGAACAATAATAATAATACTGATGACTACAACAATGACAATATCAATCATGATGATAATAATACTAATAATGATAATTACAATACTAAGAAGAGCAATAGTAACAATAGTAGTACCTAATAATTACCGTTTTGGTGGCTTCAATCTGGGAAGAGATCATGGATCATGAATCACTGCCTGTCGAAAATGATGTCCTTGAGCTCAATTTTGAAGAATATCAGATACTCAAGCTTCATATGATCACTGTAACTGCTGTACAATTTGGCGGCTCGATATGAGAATGATCGTTCATACAGCGTTGAAAAGTATTTTCGAATAGTAAGAGTGTCAGTGTCGGTGATCTGCAGATGTCTGCTGTTTATTTGATTACTAGGATTACTTTAGGATGCTTTAGGCAAAAAACATACCTGATGGAGTTGTCGTCTGTTATACATTTTGAGCCATTCAATTTCAGTAAGGAAAGGAGTGACATGTGTTCTACTTTTAATGCCAAAGATTAGACGTATACAGGAGTTTTGGACTTTTTGTTTTCGTGTCAATGTTGCTAGACAAGGGCAAATGGCTTGAGAAAACATAAGCAAATTATATATTTGTGAACAGAAGAAGGAGACCTTCAAATGAAGTTGAAAATTTACAGGGCGTTTCATTAAAAAAACTGATTTGGACTCTGTTCAATCACTTTGAGATTCACATCTATTCGTTCATGAAGTGCTAAAGGATAGAACACATGAAATCCTACAACTATCATATTCGATGTTTTTTTCCACTCGTATAGTTAAAGCTGTAAGTAGTATTCAAAATATACGGGGACAATTCGACAATCATCGACAGTAGTACCAGTGAAAATTTCCAGAGAACAATAATAATCTAAATTTTTTCCTGTGATGAGTGGCACGACTATACACATAGCTTCTTTTGATTATTGACGATACTTCGTCCATACCACCACAAGATAAAAACTTGATAGCATGAGTCATACCTGAGTCGGTAAGCCATATGATGAGTTCCAATACTTTTAAAATTTCTAGCGCTATAATTAGAGTCTCCATATTGTTCGATGAAAATTGTTATTCACTTTGTCCATATAGCCAATTTCTCCCCCCTATTGAACTTCTGAACTGCTCGGATTTTTTTAACCATTTTTTTTGCTTCAATGGTGGTTACAGTGCTACATTGTGATTAAAAAATAAAGACTTCCTCAAATGGAGTGAGGAGTCGAAGAATACCTTCATTGAAAGATCTCTCAATAATCTATACAACCTCAGAAATTCAAACAAAAATATTCATCTAAAACGAAATGGCGGATGATAATGTTTGAAATCTCACATCAGGATCCTCTCGACTAGATGGCTATTATTGATGTGCTCTCATAAGATAGTCAACTCTCTATTGGCATCTAGAAATGTTCTCTATCCATGAAGATATCAAAAAGAAGCCATTTTGAAGAAAATAACATGGTGCTGAATTATACCTTTGCTCAATTATCTCTCAAAATTCTGCAAAATTTTGGAAATATCCATTCAAAATGAAGAACAATGTTCATTTGACATAAATGAATGAAAATCAAATGGACACGATTCTGAATTTCGCTCCAATCCAAATTTTCGTATCCTCGATATTTGAAATTCGGGCAAGTGGATCTTTAGTTGATCTTCGATGGCGAATCAATAATGACTACTGAGTTTTCCATGATACTGGCGTATTATTCATTATATTCAATCATACTCGACCTCCACAGTATTTTTGTATTGATGCCATTCGAAAAACCACTTAATCGTAATATTTGTATCATGACAAGAAGTTGAATTAAGTCTAAATCACACCACTGAGTTGAGTGAGTAGGTAGATACAAGAAGCACACAATAATAATTCTCATTGTTCCCAAAAATGAAATGATCTATACAGAGTTGTCACATTTCCTTTTCAATGAAGGTTTGTGTTGAACGGGTTCAACATATTATATGATTCTGATGTAAGATCGTCTTCTGAACGACTGATCTACAACATATATCGAATATAAAGAAGTACCATCGGCAAATCGATCTCCAGATGACCTACACAGTGAAAAAAAAAATAACACCAGTTTACACCAGCTAACACCCTTGGGTGTCTCCTGAGGTACTGATTATTTCAGTGAGAATCAACACTGATATTTTTGACACCATCATAGGGTGTCATTCGTTCTTACAAACAGTCATCAAGAACAACACTAGAGTCCCTAGTGCTAATGTGATCAGTTCGTGTTATTCAACACCAAAGTGATACAATCATTTGGTGATTATTTTGACACTGTATCTGTTGAGTTTTTCCTTCTACTGATAATATCCCAATATTTTTGAATATTACTTATTGAGTGTTATCACGCTGGGAAGCGGTGCTTTATTGTCTGCATCTGAGAGTTGAATAACACGACTCTGATATACTGACATTAGTATTCAGTATATGAAATGACCCATTGTAGTGAGAGTTAAGACTTCACAAAACATTTCTGAGCTGATACTATTTGAAGGCTGTCGAGAGTCGAGCGTCGAAGGAGCGCTAGTGTCGCCATCTATCAATATATTTACCCAATATTTTTCTGTGCACAAGATCTATACTTTGGTATAAAACTTCATGTTTCAATCTTGGTCGTAATAAGTACTTTATATAGCTTCGCAATTTCAGAATCATCATATATAATTGATGAATCAACTTATAAAATTTCTTTAATGCATTTTTTCACGGAATCATCCGTTCCTATTGCCTATCAATGTGGATACCAGAATTCGTAGATAATGATTAACCTACACAATTTTTATACATTTTTATTGATTTTCTTTATTACCCCAAGAAACATTTCTGTTAATGATAGGGGTACATGAATACATATAAAAAAATAATGAAGGGTTAACTAATGAATTCCACTCAGTGAAAGTCATATTTCATTTCTGAGTAATCAAATCATGCCACATATTTTTCATTCAAATTGTCCTAAGCAAGTATTTTTCAAGATTGATATTAAATCTTCCTGCATAATGTAACTTTTCAACTCATTTGGTAATGAATTGTATAAAATTATTCCATTGTGAAAAACAGATTGTTTGCCAATGTTTGACTTGAATGTATTTGCAATCAAGTAATCCAATTGTCTAGTCTCATCATTATGGACCGTATTTGACTTCATTGAAAGGTAAATTTGATATTTTTCAAGTTCAGATTCTTCAGGGGGTAATTTCAACATCAGCAATATTTTTTATTCACATGGGAAAACGCAAGACGATGGATGAATTAAATTAGCCCCAAATCTCATGATTAATACACGGTTTTGGTTTATTTGTCATTGGTCAGGGTGTTACTAAGTGTCAATTATATTTAATAAGTGTATTTTTTGCATTAACTTGAATGATACCACTATACCGAAAGTGATTACTTTTTATCCTTCTGGTGTTTCTTTCGAATGGATCGTTCAGAACCACTCTAAATTACCACATCCGTGTGATCTTTCACTATGAAGGTGTGAATTGACACCACTGTACACGGTATCATCAAATTTCTAATAATATCGATATAATATTGCTAATCAGGTGTTGATTCGATCGCAGTTATTTCTGGAATCCACTCGATCGAAATAACTTCCAAATATTTTTCACTGTGTAGTGTAACTGAAGCAGGAATGGTCTGTCGTGCATCAGCTGACTAACAACCTACTGTAATCCACTATAATCTCTTAGTACTGAGATTTTCTTCAACTAGATAAAATATATGGTATTCAAATAATCAATTATTGGATTTTTTATTGAAATTCAAGCAAAAACGAATAAATATAATGTAACATTCATAGTGGTATGGCTCCCTTGATCTTCACCATTTTCCTTCTCCTTCCCATCTTCCATCGTTCCATTTACCGTCGTCCCACCTTCCATCATCCCACCTGCCATCGTCCCACCTTCCATCATCCCATCTTCCGTCATCCCATCTCCCGTCACCAGACACTCCAACTGCGATTCCGCCAAGTCCAACTCCGCCAAGTCCAACTCTGCCGAGTCCAACTCCACCAAGCCCAGCTCCGGCGAGTCCAAGATTTCCAATGCCAACGCCAGCAACAACTGGTGCAGCCACTACAGCTGGAGCAACAGCAACAGCGACACCTCTTCCATTGTGGCCGGTTGGTCCGACAGCACCAAGTCCAGTTACAATTCCTGAAGAAAAAAAGGACAAGAAGTATTTATCATTGATTCAGTGAACTTCATTGCAATATTTATAGTTCAATCTTCTACTTCAGTTTCTAGTGGAAGATTTTGTTTGAATACCACCAACCAATGGGCCTTTTCAGTATCTCAAAATTAAAGGGAGGTCAAAAACATTATTCTGACAACAAATGAATTATCTAATATTGAGAATTCTATTTCAATATCTGTGAATTCGAACGCTACTGAGCTGATGTGAAGTCAGTGTCTCCTTGTAATTAGATTGGTTGGAGTTTGTGACGTCTGGGAAGCACACCACTGTTGCCAGCAGGTCTCTAAATAAAATCGTTGAGTTGATCTTATGCGCAAGATGGTGCGGGGAATACCATGATTCAAACTAACTTTGTACTAGGTGATTAGTTGATTTGTATTTCACGCCTGATCACATTCAATTCACTATGAGCTTTGAAATATTTCATTAGTTTCACGATAAGCTAGGATAAAATGTCTTGCAGGCATCTTACTATAAGACGCTTTTTATATGGTTTGGTTTGGTTCGAGTAACGATGTTAGGATTTCGTTGACTAATTGTAAAAATTAACAAATTGAACAGTGTTACTATATCTCAAGTACTCATCCCCCAGAAATGTTATTGCTAATGCAGCAACTATGTTGATGTAACAGGCGCTCACACAATGTTATCAAGTTGGAATACTTATTCTCCGCATAACTTCACTGGTCTCATTTCTCATGATTATTGAAAAGAAGACAGTGATGCTTGTGCTGAAATCCATAAACACATTTCTCGGCCATGTCTAATCGTTTGACTCCGTTCTTATTAGAATCAAATGTGACACTTTGTTCGACAAGCGAATGTTTGCGAGTCAAACAGAGTCACTTTTGATCCGAATGCTATTTTTCCCGCGATCAAAATAATTGATATTCAATTAATGAATTATATGGGTGAAGTTACCAATATTTCAACTCACATGAAGATGCCATTGTCAAAGCAGCTATCATATCAGAGCTGTTATCTGATACACTTCAATCCCCTAGGAGTTGAACTCCCACTTTAGCTTCAAGACACTAAAAGTGTTGCCAAGCAACTACATACTGATCAATTTATTGAGTCAGCAAGAGAAACGTCAACTTCAAGACCTAATTTTGGAACAAAAATGAATGACTTTCGAGTCGATTGCAGAAAAAAGGATTTCAGAGTATTCCAGACCCATATATTCCGATGGGTTGTATTTCTAGAAATAATTGGAAAGGCTTATTGACCTAATCATGGAAGTATAATAGTTTCGAGTAATTCATGACCCATTTTTATACCTGATGGTCCTCTAGCTCCAGCACCATTCACGACTCCAGAAGGTCCAGCAGCTCCGGCTCCAGTAACAACTCCTGACGGACCGATATCACCAGCAGGCCATGGTTTGACTGCTACAGCGATAGCTTTGCCTCCCCATCCACCTACACCACCCCATCCACCTGCACCACCCCATCCACCAAGACCCAGTCCATTGACACGGCCCAATCCCAATCCACCGATGTTGCCCAATCCACCTACTCCCACACCAACGGCTCCCAACTCCCCGATGCCTCCCCAACCGCCAGCGTGGGCGCTGATGGCGAATGTGGCAAAGAGCGATATGTACTGAAAAACAAAAAACATTTAACGCATGAAACAACTCGGTTGATGATAGTATCTCAGCGAATATCAAATCTCTGGACGCCTCCTGGCCCAGTACATGATTGATCGGCAGATTGGTGGACATGGCCAAGCTACACTGGTCCAACGTTCGCCCATTGTATAGCATATTGTAGTCTTTTGCCTATTATTCATCCGGCACTGGACCAATAGTGTCAATTTTTATTATGATTCCACCTATGTCACCTACGTCTACTCATTATATATATATTTCATGTTCTGTTTCTCACGAAAAGGGGTATCCTGTGATGTTCAGAGAACATCGTGAGAACCACGGGAAATAAGGTAGGAATTGATGTTCTTCTTGAATTTATGGAGGTTATATGCCATGGGGAACACCTCCCGTGGCAATGTGTTCCAGAGGTCCGCTGTTCGTTGGATGAACGAGTCTGTGGAAAGAGATGTTCTGCAGGTCTCCAAGGAAAAAAAGTGCAAAAGATAGGCAACACTTGGTGGGAGAAGAAACAACAAATCGACGGAGTCAACAAACAGAAGCCAGCCGCACAATTATTATTGTGGTTTGGGTCGGATATCACGCAGGTAGCTAGAGCTGCCTCGTGGTGACGTTAATTGTAGCACTGAAAATGCAGGGTCTAGTTTCTTGAAAAGTGTAATATAGATTCAAAGAAACTGTTTTGGCTAATTCATGAAACTAGCACTAGAAATGTATATAGATCATGATTACGAATATCTTCATTGCCGATGATGGTACCTCAGAACAAAAAAGTAGGTATTATTGTGAACTCTGGATTCCTTCTATAGATACTGTAGGTAGGTACAGTTTTCGAATTCGAAATATTTCTTGAATCAAATGAATACTCCAGATGAATTATCTTCTACATTAGATTGATTAACTGTATGGGTTGTCCAAATTGGGGAGAAAAGTCCTATTCACGAACTAGATAGAAGTAAACTGATATAGATGCCTGAGGGTTCAACTCATGATCGACAAATTCAATGGTGAAAACCGCTTTCTCGATATATTATATCTCCGTATTAGAAATAAGATGTTTTTAGAAAATGTGCATTTTTGAAAAGTGGCGAGTAATAATGTTATTAAAAAGTTTTTTATCCTCGTGGAAACATTTTCAGAGCATTGAGTTTGTGACAAAAGTTGATCACCAGGTACTGAAATCAGTCTTCCTATAATTACATATAGTTCAATATCATAACTTATTCTTGTTTGAGTAGTATCATTTCCGAACTAGATATACCCAAACGATGAATGATTTCAATGTCTGACGATCACTTTACATGACAAGAACAATGCTTTGGAGATGTTTGCATCAAAAATAGTTATTTGTTTAACTAGGCAGCAAAGTAGTAGATTGACTGTCGAGGCTGAATTCATAGCCGAGCGTAGCGAGGCTAGGATTTCAGCTGAGGCAGCCAAACAACTTTGCTGCCGAGTTGAACATATAATTTTTTCTCCGATTGTTCATAATGTTATAGGAGGTTATTGTATTTGCGAATTATTACAATTCCCACAATCTCTTCATTTTTCCTGTGGTGTTCAATTAAAATAAAATTTGATAGAAATCGCAGTTGTTGGAATCGTGTTGGTTGCTATGGAAATGTCCATAATAATTATAGTTTGACAATTCATGAAATTTCTGACAGTTGTGCGAGAAAATATCGGTATATTTGAATTATTATATAATGGACAGTGATAGCGACCTGAAAGTACCTACTCCTTCAGAAATAAGGGGGGTGGCAAAAAATATAGAGTTGAATTTGTTGCCGGAGAAGTCTCGGATGAAATATAAAGGAAATTATAAACGATTTATGGATTATTTATTTTGCTGACACATATCAATCAGCAAAGTACCCACTTTGCTGCCTAGGCAGGAAAAGTAATACTTTGCTGATTGATATGTGTCAGCAGAATTAATATTTGATGCTAATCGGAGAAAAACAATTTTTACAAACTTTACGTTACCACGATACCTTGCACAAAACAATGCGCGAAGTAAAACAGTGCGCATTTTTATGTGAAATATACGAGTTATTTGTATTTCAACTTCATGGTCCTCAATCGAGAAAACATCCACGAAATCATTTATCTCTGAATTCTCAACAATAACTCTGTTTTATCTCTTGGAGCGCACGAAAGGAGATTCCTATTATGTTCGTGGAACATCGTGCGTATACCTAGGGCACAGATTAGGGGGAGGCCTTTTAAGCCAGTTCAACACTATTTTTCATATCAAGCTAAGCATATTTTTACTTCAGAACTATATTTTTTGACGTTTGTAGAAAACATTGTTTGCAACTCGAGCGCGAAATACTTTGGTGATCGAGATCTGATTTTTTTTTAACGAGGCGCCGTAGCCGCTTTCTAGAAACAGAAATAACTAATTTTGAGTTGAAAAATCACCGAATCTAGCAATATTGTTCCATTTTGACAGCTTTACTTATATCAACAAATTAATTCTGAATCAGTAATTGAAACATCGAATCTGCGTATTCATCCTATTGAATATTGACTTTATCTCTTGAGGTCCTCGTGCTCTTTGAATAATTATTTATCATTCATAGATAACGAGCGAGCTGAATATATCTACCTGTTATAGAATACCTAATACGTTATATTCTTTTGATCTTGTTCTATGAAGAATGTTACTCACCAGGCAGTTCATGCTGTTGGTTGTTGTCTTTGGCGAAGTGTTATGATTAATATATCGAAATGAAGGTTTAGTTCGATTTATATATAATCAGCTAGACCTTCAAAGTAGCAAGGAATATCTATATTGGTCACAAAGTGGTGCATTTCGTAAGACCACCCAATTCAATCACATGCACCGAGTATCCAGGAAACAAATAGAATTTCATGGTGAAATGTAATGATATTCAAAAGTTTTATTTTGTGTAACTTGTACCTGTTTGTACCAATACTATAAGCGATTTGATTATTTCATCATAACGGTAGGATTGCAAAGTTGAGGACTAAAATAGAAATTCCAATAGTGGGAAATTGGTTGTAGCTTCTTGAAATTTCTGAAAATAAATTAACAGACAATAGTCCCCAGGTACCCATTATGTGATTTAGAATAATATACAGTCTGTCCAAGATAAGGTTGCACAGCATGGGGATCTCGGAAACGGTAGGAGATACGAAGTCGGTTGAATAAAGAAAAAGTTGCACATTCTGAGGCTCATACCAACAGCCTTCGAAAATTTTCGAAATTATTTTTAGTATTTTAGTTATATCAAAAAAAGTGAATTTTTGGAATATCTATTTTTTTTTCGTTATAATTAGAGATACAGAAAAACTAAGAATACTTTTTTGTAGCAACTTTTGATGACGTTCAACGTGGTGATACCGATTTTTTTATGCGACGTTTCGTATTCATAAAACCATCATCAACTTTTGTTTTTTAAGTACAGTAATTTTTCCACAGATTCTGGAAGCTTTTTCCATTCTGAATTGATCATGTATTATATTAGGTGATTCGAGTATGCTTCGACATATTCCTATCTAGCATCAATGTTTTTTCGATATTACAGAAGAAAAATGACATCAGCTCCACTCATTTCTGATCATTTAGTATTAAACATTAGTTATTCGATACTGAGAAATGGATAAAAACTCTTTACTAAATTATGTAGCATGTCAGCATAATATATCGAATTGTTCCTCATTTGGGAAGTTTTGCATTATCAAACATCTTGATAGAATATTGGTATTGATATTGGTATTGGTATTGGTATTGGTATTGGTATTGGTATTGGTATTGGTATTGGTATTGGTATTGGTATTGGTATTGGTATTGGTATTGGTATTGGTATTGGTATTGGTATTGGTATTGGTATTGGTATTGGTATTGGTATTGGTATTGGTATTGGTATTGGTATTGGTATTGGTATTGGTATTGGTATTGGTATTGGTATTGGTATTGGTATTGGTATTGGTATTGGTATTGGTATTGGTATTGGTATTGGTATTGGTATTGGTATTGGTATTGGTATTGGTATTGGTATTGGTATTGGTATTGGTATTGGTATTGGTATTGGTATTGGTAGGTTGAATGGTGACAGATGCGCTGCGACCTAATTAGATCTATTGTGACCCATCTGCTTCTGCTATATCAAGGATTTCTTGTTTATAGCAGCCCCTCGAGATTCAATGCCTGCAGGAATATGAGGATTTTGAGGGGGTCCAGCTGTGCGTATTTCTGCTGATAGAATTTACAGGGTGTATCTAAATAGCAACGAAAGAATTCAAGGGGTGTTTCCTTGTGACATTCTAGCAAATACATTTCATATAAACATGTGTCCTAACTTGCTTCGTTTTAGAGATACAGGATGTTGAAGTTGAAAGTATTAATTGCCTTTTTTTCATAATCCTCCTGTATAGGCTTTCATGGTGCCAAAATTCAGTATGGATGGAGACTGAGGAAGCCCCAAAATTTCAAAATGATTTCAACACCTACATAAAAATTTGGAGTCAAATCGAATTTATATTGTTCCCTCAAAAACTGAGCTAGATACAAAAATCTCACAGAGAATGAAAGAAATGTTATTTCAATAAGATAAGATCGAAACTCATAGATTGCCCCAATGGCTCCCGTTCGTTTTGGTCCCTTGCCAAAGCGGTCGGAAGAAATTTCACTAATAGTTCATTTCCACCACTGTCCAAATCCGACGGCACATTAGCAACAACATCGCAGGAGAAAGCGAATATTTTTGCAGAGATGTTCGCAGCAAACTCTACTTTAGATTCCCAAGGAAAACTGCCGCCAGACATTCCACCCGTTGAGAGTCGAATGCCCGAAATCGTCTTCCGTCAACGCACTATCAGACGAATTTTGCTTGGTCTCAAAACGAATAAGGCTAACGGTCCTGATGGAATTCCACCCATTATCCTCAAAAAATGTGCACCAGAATTAACACCGATTCTCTGCAAGTTGTTTACCATCTCTTACAGTTCGGGTATTTTTCCATCATGCTGGAAGACAGCTAGAGTCCAACCAATCCCCAAAAAAGGGAACAAGAACCTGCCCAACAACTACAGGCCCATTGCCCTGTTATCAGTAATCTCCAAAGTGATGGAGAAAGCCATCAATATTGAGCTGATCAAATATCTGGAGAGCTCAGGAATCATCAATGATAGACAATACGGCTTTCGCCACCGAAGATCTACTGGAGATCTACTTGCCTACGTCACCCATTTATGGCAATCTTCAATAGAAAAACACGGGGAATCTCTAGCTGTCGCGTTGGACATATCGAAAGCATTCGACCGTGTTTGGCACGAAGGACTCCTCCACAAACTACCATCATACGGCTTACCACCTCAGCTATGCCATCTCTTATCGAGTTTTCTTTCAGGCAGATCGCTTCACGTGGTGGTGGACGGTGTATCGTCTGATACCATTGGCATCAATTCCGGCGTTCCACAAGGATCAATTTTGGCACCAACATTATTCCTGCTTCATATCAATGATCTGTTGGGAGTAACAACTTGCCCCATCCACAGCTTTGCTGATGATAGTACCCTCCATACTGCGTTCTCTTCCAGAATTCCCATTTCTTCCCAGGAAACTAAGAACTCACGGCGCAGGCAGGTCAATGCTGTCAATGAAGATCTTGCTGAAATCACAGCCTGGGGAACGAACAACCTAGTTGAATTCAACGCCACCAAAACTCAAGCCTGCATTTTCTCTAGAAAGGCGGAACTCAGTATGCCCGATATTGAAATGTCTGGCTCCACGATCCCCACCAAGCCCACCATATCTATGCTCGGTATTTCCATCAGCAACACTCTTTCATGGGATAATCATGTCAGATCCATCGCAAAAGCTGCTTCACAAAAACTCGGATTCTTGTTCCGTGCGAAAAGCTACTTTACACCTCAACAGCTTCTCATGATCTACAAAGCGCAGATACGGCCTGTTCTAGAATACTGTTCCCACATATGGGGTTCAGCACCAAAACATACGCTGATGCTCTTAGATTCCATCCAGAGAAGAGCCATTCGCCTGGTGGGTGACGCCACACTCACTCACTCTTTGACATCATTGGAACACCGTAGAAAGGTCGGCGACCTTTCACTTTTCTATCGATATTTCCACGGGAAATGTTCTTCGGAAATCTCTGCAATCATCCCTTCACTAGCAATACCAATCAGACGAACTAGACAAGCCCAGTCAGCACATCCTTTCGTTGTCAACCTCGAAAGATGTCGAACAGCACTTTATCAAGACTCCTTCATCCATAGAACGGCTAGGCTCTGGAATTCATTGCCTGTGGAAGTATTCCCAACAACATATAATCTCCAAAAATTCAAAAAAAATTCCAATACCTACCTCCTGTCCCTATCCTCCCTAGGAACGCACGATGTTCTTTGAACATTATAGGGATTCCCTTTCGTGCGCTCCAATCGATAAAAAAAAAAAAAAAATAGTTCAATCCAATAAAAATAAGAAACTCAGAAAAACCGGATGGTGTACAATGACATTCACAATGAATATCGATAATTTTACCCACTGTGATGTCACTGGAAATATTGTTTCGAATCGAATTGCACTAGAAGAAGCTCCATACAAAACCACTACGTTTCATTAAAATTGATGGAAAAACAATTGAGAAATGAATAGAAAAAAGATTCTTCATGGAAATATTGATACCCTGTATCTCAAAAACGAGGTAAGTGAGGACACATGTTTTATGAACTCTATTTCCTGAAATATGACAAGGAATCACCCCTTCAATCTTTTCGGTGTTATTTAGATACTCCCTGTATAGTAGCAGGACTAATTATGACAGATTCCGAAAACTCAAAACAATTTTCAACGCCTACTTCACTAACTACATAGCATAATATCGTCCTATTCTTCTTGATCGATTTGTTGAAACAAATTATTTCAATATTGCAATTGGAAAAACTATTGAAACGCAAATTCAATTTCTGCAGAATAATAACAAGAACAATAATATTCGACATTTTTTCCTGGGATGAGTGTCACTATGGCGCTTTTCGCACCAAGATTTCCCATAGCTTCTTTTGATTATTGACGATACTCCGTCGATACCACCACGAGATAAAAACTTGATAGAATGAGTCATACCTGAGTCGGTAAGCCAATGCTTTTAAAATTTCTAGCGCTATAATTAGAGAGCCCCATATTGTTCGATGAAAATTGTTATACACTTTGTTCATAAAGTCACTCCTTTCCCCTAATTCAAGTTCTGAACAGCTGGGATTTTTTTTGCTTTAATGGTGGTTTCAGTGCTACATTTTGATTAAAAAAAAAAAGATTTTCTCAAATGGAGTGAGGAGTCGAAGAATACACTAATTGGAAGGTCTCTCGATCCTCTATACAACCTCAGAAATTCTGACAAAAATATTCATCGAAATCAAAATGGCGGATGATAATGTTTGAAATCTCACATCAGGATCCTCTCGACTAGATGGCTATTATTAATGTGCTCTCATGTGATAATCGACTCTCTATTGACATCTAGAAATGTCCTCTATCCATGAAGATATCAAAAAGGAGCCATTTTGAAGAAAATAACATGGTAGTCAATTATACCTTCGCTCAATTGTCTTTTAAAATTCTGCAAAATTTTGGAAATATCCATTCAAAATCAAGAACAATGCTCATTTGACCTAAATGAATAGACATTAAATGGAGACACGATTCTGAATTTCGCTCCATTCCAAATTTTCGTATCCTCGATATTTGAAATTCGAACTCTAGAATGTGCAGGAATTCCGAAATTGCCCCTTTATGTGTCAAGAAGTCAATGGTGAACATTTCGAACCTAACGTAACCTAACCTGACTTTGGATGACGCAGGCAAGTGAATCTTTAGTTGATCTTCGATGGCGAATCAATAATGACTACTGAGTTTTCCATGATACTGGCGTATCATGGTACAAATATCCAATCATGCTCGAATTCCACAGTATTTTTGTATTGATGCCATTCGGAAAACCACTTTATCGTGATATTTGTATCATGACAAGTTGATAGTAAGTATCCGAGTTGAATTGAGTCTGAATCACACCACTGAGTTGAGTGAGTAGGTAGATACAAGGACCACCCAATAATAATTCTCATTGTTTCCAGAAATGAAATGAGACAATGATCTATACACCAGTTGTCACATTTCGTTTTTCATGAAGGTTTGTGTTGAACGGGTTCAAAATATTTTATGGTTCTGACAGGAGATGGTTCTGATGTAAGATCGTCCTTCTCATCTATAACGACTGATCTACAACATATATCGAATATATATTAGTACCATTAGCAAATCGATTTCAAGATGACCAACACAGTGAAAAAAAAAATAACGCCAGTTCACACCAGCTAACACCCTTGGGTGTCTCCTGAAGTACTGATTATTTCAGTGAGAATCAACACTGATATTTTTGACAACATCATAGGGTGTCATTCGTTCTTACAAACAGTCGAACACCAGAGTGATACAATCATTTGGTGATTATTTTGACACTGTATCTGTTGAGTTTTTCCTTTTACTGATGATATGCCAATATTTTTGAATATTACTTTTTGAGTGTTATCACGCTGGGAAGCGGTGCTTTATTGTCTGCATCTGAGAGTTGAATAACACGACTCTGATATACTGACATTAGTATTCAGTGTATTAAATGACCCATTGTAGTGAGAGTTGGGACTTCACAAAACATTTCTGAGCTGATACTATTTGAAGGCTGTCGAGAGTCGAGCGTCGAAGGAGCGCTAGTGTCGTCATCTATCGAGATATTTACCCAATATTTTTCTGTGCACAAGATTTATACTTTGGTATAAAACTTTATGTTTCAATTAGGTTCGAAATAAGTACTCTATATAGCTTCGGAATTTCAGAATCATCATATATAATTGATGAATCAACTTATAAAATTTATTTAATGCATTTTTTTCACGGAATCATCCGTTCTTATTGTCACCTATCAATCTGGATAGCAGAATTCGTAGATAATGATTAACCTACACAATTTTTATACATTTTGATTGATTTTCTTTATTACCCCAAGAAACATTTCTGTTAATGATAGGGATACATGAATACATATAAAGAAAATGATGAAGGGTTATCTAATGAATTCCACTCAGTGGAAGTTATATTTCATTTCTAAGTAATCAAATCATGCCACATATTTTTCATTCAAATTGTCCTGAGCAAGTATTTTTTAAGATTGATTTCAAATCTTCTTGCATCATGTAAATTTTTCAACTCATCCGGTGATGAATTGTATAAAATAATTCCATTGTGAAAAACAGATTGTTTGCCAATGTTTGACTTGAATGTATTTGCTATCAACTAATTCAATTGTCTAGTCTCATCATAATGGACTGTATTGACTTCATTGAAAGGTAAATTTGATATTTTTCAATGAGTTCAGGTTTTTCAGGGGGTAATTTCAACATCAGCAATATTTTTTTTATCCACATGGGAAAACGCAAGACGATTGATAAATTGAATTAGCCCCAAATCTCATGATTAATACACGGTTTTGATTTATTTGTGATTGGTCAGGGTGTTACTTAGTGTTAATTTTATATAATGTGTTTATTTTTTGCCATAACTTGAATGATACCACTACCGAAAGTGATTACTTTTTGTTCTTCTGGTGTTTCTTCCGAATGGATCGTTAGAACCCCTCTAAATTACCACATCCGTGTGATCTTTCACTATGAAGGTGTGAATTGACACCACCGTACACGGTATCTTCGAATTTCTAATAATATTGATATAATATTGCTAATCAAGTGTTGATTCAATCGGAGTTATTTCTGGAATCCACTTGATCGAATTAACTTCCAAATATTTCTCACTGTGTAGTGTAACTGAAACAGGAATGGTCTGTCGTGCATCAGCTGACAAACAACCTACTGTAATCCACTATAATCTCTTAGTTCTGAGAATATCTTCAACTAGATAAAATGCTATTCAGATCATCAATTATTGGATTTTTTATTGAAATTCAAGCAAAAACGAATAAATATAATGTAATATTCAAAGTGATATGGCTCCTAGAGTGATCTTCACCATTTTCCTTCTCCTCCCCATCTTCCATCGTTCCATTTACCGTCGTCCCACCTTCCATCATCCCACCTGCCATCGTCCCACCTTCCATCATCCCATCTTCCGTCATCCCATCTCCCGTCACCAGACACTCCAACTGCGATTCCGCCAAGTCCAACTCCGCCAAGTCCAACTCTGCCGAGTCCAACTCCACCAAGCCCAGCTCCGGCGAGTCCAAGATTTCCAATGCCAACGCCAGCAACAACTGGTGCAGCCACTACAGCTGGAGCAACAGCAACAGCGACACCTCTTCCATTGTGGCCGGTTGGTCCAACAGCACCAAGTCCAGTTACAATTCCTGAAGAAAAAGAAGGACAATAAGTATTTATCATTGATTCAGTGAACTTCAATGCAATATTTATAGTTCAATCTTCTACTCCAGTTTCTAGTGGAAGATTTTGTTTGAATACCACCAACCAATGGGCCTTTCCAGTATCTCAAAATTTAATGGAGGTCAAAAACATTATGCTGACAACAAATGAATAATTTAATATTGAAAATTCTATTTCAATATCTGTGAATTCTAACGCTACTGAGCTGATGTGAAGTCAGTGTCTCCTTGCAATTAGATTGGTTGAAGTTTGTGACGTCTGGGAAGCACACCACTGTTGCCAGCAGGTCTCTAAATAAAATCGTTGAGCTGATCTTATGCGCAAGATGGTGCGGGGAATACCACGATTCAAACTTACTTTGTACTAGGTGATGAGTTGATTTGTATTTCACAAGTGATCACATTCAATTTACTATGAGCTTTGAAATATTTCATTACTTTCACGATAAGCTAGGATAAAATGTCTTGCAGGCATCTTACTATAAGACGCTTTTCATATGGTTTGGTTTGGTTCGAGTAACGATGTTAGGATTTCATTGACCAATTGGAAAAATTAACAAATTGAACAGTGTTACTATATCTCAAGTACTCATTCCCCAAAAATGTTATTGCTAATGCAGCAACTATGTTGATGTCACAGGCGCTTACACAATGTTATCAAGTTGGAATACTAATTCTCCGCATAACTTCACTGGTCTCATTTATCATGATTATTGAAAAGAAGACAGTGATGCTTGTTCTGAAATCCATAAACACATTTCTCGGCCATGTCTAATCGTTTGACTTCGTCCTTATTAGAATCAAAAGTGACACTTTGTTTGACAAGCGAATGTTTGCGAGTCAAACAGAGTCACTTTTGATCCGAATGCTATTTTTCCTGCGATCAAAATAATTGATATTCAATTAATTAATTATATGGGTGAAGTAATATTTCAACTCACATGAGCATATGCCATTGTCAAAGCAGAGCTGTTATCTGATACACTTCAATTCCCTAGGAGTTAAACTCCAACTTAAGCTCCTAGACACTAAAAGTGTTGCCAAGCAACTACATACTGATCAATTTATTGAGTCAGCAAGAGAAACGTCAACTTCAAGACCTAATTTTGGAACAAAAATGAATGATTTTTGAGTCGATTGCAGAAAAAATGGTTTCAGAGTATTCCAGACCCATATATTCCGATGGGTTGTATTTCTAGAAATGATTGGAAAGGCTTATCGACCTATAATCATGGAAGTATAATAGTTTCGAGTAATTCATGACCCATTTTTATACCTGATGGTCCTCTAGCTCCAGCACCATTCACGACTCCAGAAGGTCCAGCAGCTCCGGCTCCAGTAACAACTCCTGACGGACCGATATCACCAGCAGGCCATGGTTTGACTGCTACAGCGATAGCTTTGCCGCCCCATCCACCTACACCACCCCATCCACCTGCACCACCCCATCCACCAAGACCCAGTCCATTGACACGGCCCAATCCCAATCCACCGATGTTGCCCAATCCACCTACTCCCACACCTACGGCTCCCAACTCCCCGATGCCTCCCCAACCGCCAGCGTGGGCGCTGATGGCGAATGCGGCAAAGAGCGATATGTACTGAAAAACAAAAAACATTTAGCGCATGAAACAACTCGGTTGATGATAGTATCTCTGCAAATATCAAATCTCTGGACGCCTTCTGGCCCCCAGTACATGATTGATCGGCAGATTGGTGGACATGGCCAAGCTACACTGGTCAAACGTTCGCCCATTGTATGGCATATTGTAGTCTTTTGCCTATAATTCATCCGGCACTGGGCCAATAGTGTCAATTTTTATTATGATTTCACCTATGTCACCTACGTCTACTCATTATATATATTTTTCATGTTCTGGTTCTCACGAAAAGGGGTATCCTGTGATGTTCAGACAACATCGTGAGAACCACGGGAAATAAGGTAGGAATTGGTGTTCTTCTTGAATTTCTGGATGTTATATATGCCTTGGGGAACACCTCCCGTGGCAATGTGTTCCAGAGCCCCGCTGTTCGTTTAATGAACGAGTCTGTGGAAAGAGATGTTCTGCAGGTCTCCAAGGAAAAAATGTGCAAAAGATAGTCAACACTTGGTGGAAGATGAAACAACAAATCGACGGAGTCAACAAACAGAAACCAGCCGCACAATTATTATTGTGGTTTGGGTCGCATGTCACGCAGGGTCTTGTTTCTTGAAAAGTGTAATATAGATTCAAAGAAACTGTTTGGGCTAATTCATGAAACTAACACTAGAAATGTATATAGATCATGATTATGAATATCTTCATTGCCGATGATGGTACCTCAGAACAAAAAAGTAGGTATAATTGTGAACTCTGGATTCCTTCTATAGATACTGTAGGTACAGTTTTCGAATTCGAAATATTTCTTGAATCAAATGAATACTCCAGATGAATTATCTTCTACATTAGATTGATTAACTGTATGGGTTGTCCAAATTGGACAGTTTTAAGGAGAAAAGTCCTATTCACGAACTAGATAGAAGTAAACTGATATAGATGCCTGAGGGTTCAAATCATGATCGACAAATTCAATGGTGAAAACCGCTTTCTCGATATATATATCTCCGTATTAGAAATAAGATGTTTTTAGAAAATGTCCATTTTTGAAAAGCGGCAAGTAATAATGTTATTAAAAAGTTTGTTATCCTCGTGGAAACATTTTCAGAGCATTGAGTTTGTGACAAAAGTTGATCACCAGGTACTGAAATCAGTCTTCCTATAATTACAAATAGTTCAATATCATAGCTTACTCTTGTTTGAGTAGTATCATTTCCGAACTAGATATACCCAAACGATGAATGATTCCAATGTCTGACGATCACTTTACATGACAAGAACAATGCTTTGGAGATGTTTGCATCAAAAATAGTTATTTGTTTAACTAGGCAGCAAAGTAGTAGATTGACTGCCGAGGCTGAATTCATAGCCGAGCGTAGCGAGGCTAGTATTTCAGCTAAGGCAGTCAAACTACTTTGCTGCCGAGTTGAACATATTCTTTTTTCTCCGATTGTTCATAATGATATAGGAGGATATTGTTTCTGCAAATTATTACAATTCCCACAATCCCTTTATTTCTCCTGTAGTGTCCAATTCAAATAAAATTTGATTGAAATCGCAGTTGTTGGAATCGTTGGTTGCTATGGAAATGTCCATAATAATTGTAGTTTGACAATTCATGAAATTTCTGACAGTTGTGCGAAAAAATATCGGTATATTTAAATTATTATATAATGGACAGTGACAGCGACCTGAAAGTACCTACTCCTCCAGAAATAAGGGAGGTGGCAAAAAATATAGAGTTGAATTTGTTGCCGGAGAAGTCTCGGATGAAATATGAAGGAAATTATAAACGATTTATGGATTATTAATTATGCTGACATATGTCAATCAGCAAAGTACCCACTTTGCTGCCTAGGCAGGAAAAGTAATACTTTGCTGATTGATATGTGTCAGCAAACTTAATATTTGATGCTAATCGGAGAAAAACAATTTTTACAAACTTCAAAAAATGACAAGGTTCGCGCATTGATAACAAATTGCGAAGTGACACTTTTTTCAGTTTCCTACATCACCATGATACCTTGAACAGAACAATGCGCGAAGTAAAACAGTGCACGAAGTATACCTACCTCGAGCATTGTTATGTGAAATATACGAGTTATTTGTATTTCAACTTCATGGTCCTCAATCGAGCAAACATCCACGAAATCATTTATTCCTGAATTCTCAACAATAACTCTGTTTTATCTCTTGGAGCGCACGAAAGGAAATTACTATTATGTTCGTGGAACATCGTGCGTATACCTAGGGCACAGATTGGGGGGAGGCCTTTCAAGCCAGTTCAACACTATTTTTTATATCAAGCTAAGCATACTTTTTCTTCAGAAGTATATTTTATGACGTTTGTAGAAAACATTGTTTGCAACTCGAGCGCGAAATATACTCTGGTGATCGAGATCTGATTTTTTTAACGAGGCGCCGTGGCCGCTTTCTAGAAACAAAAATAACTAATTTTGAGTTGAAAAATCACCGAATCTAGCAATATTGCTCCATTTTGACAGCTCTACTTATATCAACAAATTATATCTGAATCAGTAATTGCAACTTCGAATCTGCGTATTCATCCTATTGATTATTGACTTTATCTCTTGAGGTCCTCATGCTCTTTGAATAATTATTTATCATTCATATAACGAGCGAGCTGAATATATTATGTACCTATTATAGAATACCTAATACGTTATATTCTTTTGATCTTGTTCTATGAAGAATGCTACTCACCAGGCAGTTCATGCTGTTGGTTGTTGTCTTTGGCGAAGTGTTATGATTAATATATCGAAATGAAGGTTTAGTTCGATTTATATATAATCAGCTAGACCTTCAAAGTAACAAGGAATATCTATATTGGTCACAAAGTGGTGCATTTCGTAAGACCAACCCATTTCAATCACATGCACCGAGTATCCAGGAAACAAATAGAATTTCATGGTGAAATGTAATGGTATTCAAAAGTTTTATTTTGTGTAACTTGTACCTGTTTGTACCAATACTATAATCGATTTGATTATTTCATCATCACGGTAGGATTGCAAAGTTGAGGACAAAAATACAAATTCCAATAGTGAGAAATTGGTTGTAGCTTCTCAAAATTTCTGAAAATAAATTAACAGGCAATAGTACCAAGGACAAGAATATTCTCATTATGTTGATTTCGAATATACAGTTCGTCCAAGATGAGGTTGCATAGCATGGGCATGTCGGAAAAGGTAGGAGATACGAAGTCGTTTAAAAGGAAAAAAAGTTGCGCATTCGGAGGCTCAAACCAACAACCTTCGAAAATTCCCAGAATTGTCTTCAGTTTCTCAGTTATATCGAAAAAAGTGAATTTTTTGAATATCTATTTCATTTTATTTTTCATCATCATAAGAGATACAAAAATACTGAAAATACTTTTGCACAGCAACTTTCGAAGACGTTGAACGTGGTGATACCGATTTCCTCATGCGACGTTTCGTATTCGTAGAACCCCATCATCAACTTTTTTTTTAATACCGTTCTAATATGTTTTTCATAGATTCTGAAAGCTTTTTTATTCTGAATTCGACCATGTATTGAACAAGGTAATTTGAATGTGTTTCGACCTATTTCTATCCATCATCAATATTTTTTCGAAATTCTAAAGAAAAAATGCCATCAGTTCCACTCATCTCTTATCATCTAGTATCAAACATTGATGGATTAGTAATTCAATAGGTATACTAAAAAGTAAATAAAAATCATTTCACTAAATTATGTAGCATGTCAGCATATCGTTTTTTTCGTCATTTGGGAAGTTTTTCATTATTTAACATCTACATAGAATATGTAGTAACACGACTAATCATGACTGATTCCGAAAACTCAAAACGAAGCCTACTTTACTAAGTACATAATATAAGGACGAAACGTGAAGGATGAAAACTGTTCTTTATTTTTCGTCAAAACATTGTATTCACAGTATACCTTGTCTTTGTGAAAAGTATTATACAGGTGGAACCAAAAGACCTCTTTCAGTAAGGACGAAGAAACATAAGTACAATATGAAGAAAAGACACATCGACAAATCGAAACTAGCTGAACATATCCTTACTGTGGATGGTCAACATAATATGGTAAAGTGAAATAATATTGAAATCATTGGAAAAGAAGAGAAAAATCAAGGAATCTAAAATTGTTCTAAAATTGTTCTATCCGTCATTCGGTTGCCCCCTTACGAGCAACCCTCAGAAGTCTTCGAAAGTCTTGTGCGAGCAAGGAATGACGGGGGCCTTACCTTCTAACGTTTGATCCCAAACACTTTCTTAGGCCATCAGAAAAAGTCTGCGTTCGTGGGACTCGAACCCACGATCGATACCTCGACGTGAATCGATATTGAATCATCGAAGCACTGAGGTACGCCTGCTTGCATTCTTCTGAACGGAGATAATAGCATTACTTCCGGTTAAGTTGATATAGATAAAGAATATGGTAGTCACTACTCAAATCTGAAAATAGGAATGATTAATTCAAGATAAATAAATGAAAACATCCTGTAACTCATTTGGTTGCCAATGTCACCAATTGTCACTGAGAACTGAAAAGTTCAAAGACAAATTCGAATTTGCTATTAAAATTGTAATGAAGTGTTTTTGACCAGCTTCATTACTAGACTGGTTTTGATCAAAATCTAAGTACCTGAGCCTGATTCTAGTTGAATTTCACCTGTTCGAAAGCTCGAAACCTGAAAACCTGAGAGAGCTGAGTAATGCATTGATTCCTGACTTCCCACAGCTTTTCCTGATAGTAAAAGCTGATGAACATCATTACAACCCTAAAGACTTCAATATTTTTCAACCCTTTGCTTATGATATGAAATTTGATTGAATTATTTATCAGTTGAAATGATGAATGTTTAAATGCTCATAACTTTGTTGTTATTGAATATTTTCCAGCCAAATTCATTCAGTAGCATAAGCAAAGGTAGTAGATCCTGTTCCTGTGCCCATTTAGGGTGTAATATTATTTTTTCCGCGTTTTGTGTTGGAGGTGCGCATGTGCTTTTCAAGGACAGATTTAGTGGCCATGGCCATGAACCATGACAAGGTGGGAGTTTTGACCAATGAGATTCCAGATTTACTTGTCCTTGTGCCAAGGCCAAAGCAGTGCATAAATACTGAAGACAGCCAAGGATTCGACACTCTCTAAGCTCTTCTCAACAAGTCTACACTACCTGATCTCCGTTGCTCTTCAAGCGCCTGATTCTCTTGCTGATCTTTTAGTGCTCTCACAGTTCATTCAGAACCAGTGTAAAATAGTATTGTATAGTGATTTCCTGTTACACATGTAAGTTTGTATATTTTTCACCAGTGTTATTCATCCTGTTTATAGCCTCATTTCATTCCTGTTGTTTTTCACACCGATACTCACCCGACCTGTGTAAAGAATCCAGAACTCTAAATTGAATAAACGGATTTTGTGATTGCATATTTCATATTTCCTTCTCTGTTGTCATTGTTTTCAGTTCCAAATAGTTCAATAATTTATTTAGTGATTTTCAATATTTTCATTTGTCAAAATTGCAGAATATTATTATTGACTGACGACTGACACTGACAAGGCAGTTAACAACTCTTCTTCTTCTTTTCCTTGAGCAATCCAGTCCTGTGCACCGGTGTCTCTGTGCTTTGTATCCCGTCAGGCGGTGTTCTATGTTTCATGAACTATTGACATTAATGGAAAAATATAATTAATTAACCTCACTAAAAATCCGATATTAGAAAATTAGAAAAATCGAAGGGAAAGGAAAGATAACTAGAAATTGAATCTGTTTAATTCGTTTAGAACTGTGTTTCCGATTCTCCAGATAGAAATGATGAAATAGTTGAATAAATAATTTTCCAGACCTAACCTTAAAACACCAGAGAGTCCCGAAAGATAGTTGTTTTGATTCCTGTACTTATCCAGACCAGAAATAGCAACCAGTATTCCAGGCTAGACCCAGGGTTTGTAATTAAAGCCTACACTCCCTGGGCTACTTATTGATTCCAGGTCGATTCAATACCATTGACCCCTGGATTATACTGTGGGTACCGAGGTAGGTATACCTCCTGTACCTTTCTCCACTGTTGCTACTGTGGGCCTCCTTCCCGACTAAGTTGGGAGGAGCAGGTGAAGTAAATCACCTTTATCAAAAATCTGGCGCTCGAGAATCCCCCCTGTCAAATACCAGAGTAGTCTCCTGTCCTGAACAGAGTGTCAAAGTAAGGGCCGCAGAATAAAGACTCTTACAAATGGCGCCCGAGCAGGGACTTCTTGGTTATTGAATCAGAAAATAGTCCAGTCCTGTTCAACAGAAAAGTTGCTTGATACAAGTCCAGTACATTTTTTTTTCTGAACCAGTATTTCATTGTTTGGAATCAGAATCATAGCATTTTCAGAAAAGTACCTGTATAGTTTGTTTTTTGAGAGTTGATTATAAATTTGAACCTGATTTTTGTAGAGAACAGTTCCAGTCAACTTGAGCTATAAATGAAATCAAAATCCAGATATCCAGAAGTTATTTGTTGAGTCTAGGTATATGTTTTTTTTTTGTCATGAGAGTCACTAAATTTTGAGACAGCAAGAGAGCCAAATCCGTTAATTTCCGAATACAGTTCATCCTGATAATCATCCTGACATTCCAGCTCATTTAACCAGTGGAATAAAATGTTAGGCCCTGATATAGTTGATGATATATGTAAAGGTTGTGAGAACCTCCAAAAATCGAGGAATCCAGGTCCAGAGAGCTACCGAGAGCACATATCAGGTTTGAACCCAAGAGTGAGTTGGATATATAACCTGAACAAATCCGAATTAATCAGAGAACTGAGAAGGTATGGTCTAAAAACTGAAGGTCCTGTGGAGATGCTACAAAACCGATTGATGTGGTTCCTGAGGGTGGAAGTGCCTGAAATATTAGCCCTCAGACCTGAGAATCTTGTGAGGAAACCGCCTCCAGATTCACCAGATATTCCTGAACCACATGAGCCTCCAGATAGTCCTGAACCAACTCCAGGTAGTCCAGAAACACATCCGGATGATCCGGAAACAACTCTAGAGAGTCCTGACATACCTCCTGATAGTCCTGAAATTCCTGTCCTGTGTTATTCTAGTGGATTGAACACCTATCACTGGAATTTGCAATTTGATGGAACAACAGATCCTGTAGATTTTCTGGAAAGACTAGAAGAGATGGGAAACGTGCAGAAAGTAGAACCAGACCAGCTCTTGGATGTATTACCTGACCTGTTAAAAGGAAGAGTTCTGTTATGGTACCGCTGTAATAAAGGAAACTGGAATTCCTGGCCAGCTTTCAAAGAATGTTTCCAGGTAGCATACTTTCCGTTTCGATATCATGAACAGCTCCAGATTGATATCATCCAGAGGAAACAGACAGTGGAAGAACCAGCTAGAGATTATGTGATAGACATGCAGACACTAATCCGAAGACAAGGCACTCTTGATAAAGCACAAGAATTGACTTGGCTATACCGGAATTTACTGCCAGACTACCGCCTGTATATCAGAAAGACTGATTTCCAGGATGTACCATCACTTATCTCAAGAATTCTAGAATATGAGAGCCTGAGAAGTGAGATATATCAAACCTACCAGGGTTATCACTACCTGCCACCACCCTCACCTGTGTCATTTTGTCCAGAACCGATTAGGTATGAAGAACCTAGTTCCAGGACATTTACCCAGAAGAGAAGACAAAATATAGGACTTCGAAACAGTGAGACTGTTTGTTGGAGATGTGGACTGCGAGGTCACATGAGAAGTGCCTGCAGACACCAACCAAAAATATTTTGTTCCAGATGTGGCCAGAGGGATGTTTTATCCCGTGATTGTGTATGTCTCCCTCCAGACTATTCCGAGAATCCAGTACTCAGTGAGTTAATTTATCCAGAACATCCAGGGTATCCAGAGCATCCGGAAATTCCTGAAAGTAGGAATTCGGGATATTCAGCACATTCAGTGGGTGTAGAGAATCGAGATTATCCAGAACCAGCATTTAATCCGTATATTCCAGACATGTCAGATTTACAACATTTTTCAGGGAATAGGAATGTTTTGGAAGATCCTGAGGATACAGAAGATGTGCGTAGAGCATATGTTCCAGATAATCCAGATTTTCCATATTTTCCAGATAATCCAGATTTTCCAGAAATTCCAGATTTTCCAGAAATTCCAGTCCAGATGGAATTTAGGTTCTGTAATGATGTCCAGACTGTCAATGGAGTGACAGAAATCATTACAGAGACCGGTACTACTAATATAGGTTTGATGCAAACGTGTTCTAGGAACAGAAATAGGAAATTAGGCCCGGACAATTTCCTATCGTCCCGTTATTTAGCTTGGAAACAGAAGAAGGCATCCGCAGCTATGAATTCCGACGAGTCCTGTTTCCGGAATTCTAGTTTTGAAGCAGTCCATCAACCCGCCTCAGCTTCAAACTTGCCTAGTTCTGTCTCCCATTATTCCTACTTTGCAGAAGTAAGGATTTGTTGGAAATGTGGGAATCCTGGCCATCAAAGGAAAAATTGCAAGTGGAAAGCAAAAATTTTTCCAGAACACTTCGGTCCAGAGACGTCTGGATTTAGTCCAGTCCAGAAATCCAGACGTTTATGTAAATAGTAAGTATAGGAGTATATATTAATTTTTTTGACTGTTTCAGATCCTGTTGTAAATAATCTGAATAGTGAGAAAAGATTCCAGATAGTGTATATAGATATGGTTTACAGTTAGGTCCTGCTATAGATATCCTGAGTGGATGTAAGGTGATTTCCAGATATTGTTTAGATATATGGATTGTATATATAGTATTCCAGTTTATAGTTGGTAATGTATATAGTGTATATTTTGGTGATGAATGAGTTAAAAAAAAAAAAAAAAAAATAGAAGCTAGAGCTTCCATTTTTTTTTTCCGCAAGTATGAGGGGTGTGTAATGAAGTGTTTTTGACCAGCTTCATTACTAGACTGGTTTTGATCAAAATCTAAGTACCTGAGCCTGATTCTAGTTGAATTTCACCTGTTCGAAAGCTCGAAACCTGAAAACCTGAGAGAGCTGAGTAATGCATTGATTCCTGACTTCCCACAGCTTTTCCTGATAGTAAAAGCTGATGAACATCATTACAACCCTAAAGACTTCAATATTTTTCAACCCTTTGCTTATGATATGAAATTTGATTGAATTATTTATCAGTTGAAATGATGAATGTTTAAATGCTCATAACTTTGTTGTTATTGAATATTTTCCAGCCAAATTCATTCAGTAGCATAAGCAAAGGTAGTAGATCCTGTTCCTGTGCCCATTTAGGGTGTAATATTATTTTTTCCGCGTTTTGTGTTGGAGGTGCGCATGTGCTTTTCAAGGACAGATTTAGTGGCCATGGCCATGAACCATGACAAGGTGGGAGTTTTGACCAATGAGATTCCAGATTTACTTGTCCTTGTGCCAAGGCCAAAGCAGTGCATAAATACTGAAGACAGCCAAGGATTCGACACTCTCTAAGCTCTTCTCAACAAGTCTACACTACCTGATCTCCGTTGCTCTTCAAGCGCCTGATTCTCTTGCTGATCTTTTAGTGCTCTCACAGTTCATTCAGAACCAGTGTAAAATAGTATTGTATAGTGATTTCCTGTTACACATGTAAGTTTGTATATTTTTCACCAGTGTTATTCATCCTGTTTATAGCCTCATTTCATTCCTGTTGTTTTTCACACCGATACTCACCCGACCTGTGTAAAGAATCCAGAACTCTAAATTGAATAAACGGATTTTGTGATTGCATATTTCATATTTCCTTCTCTGTTGTCATTGTTTTCAGTTCCAAATAGTTCAATAATTTATTTAGTGATTTTCAATATTTTCATTTGTCAAAATTGCAGAATATTATTATTGACTGACGACTGACACTGACAAGGCAGTTAACAACTCTTCTTCTTCTTTTCCTTGAGCAATCCAGTCCTGTGCACCGGTGTCTCTGTGCTTTGTATCCCGTCAGGCGGTGTTCTATGTTTCATGAACTATTGACATTAATGGAAAAATATAATTAATTAACCTCACTAAAAATCCGATATTAGAAAATTAGAAAAATCGAAGGGAAAGGAAAGATAACTAGAAATTGAATCTGTTTAATTCGTTTAGAACTGTGTTTCCGATTCTCCAGATAGAAATGATGAAATAGTTGAATAAATAATTTTCCAGACCTAACCTTAAAACACCAGAGAGTCCCGAAAGATAGTTGTTTTGATTCCTGTACTTATCCAGACCAGAAATAGCAACCAGTATTCCAGGCTAGACCCAGGGTTTGTAATTAAAGCCTACACTCCCTGGGCTACTTATTGATTCCAGGTCGATTCAATACCATTGACCCCTGGATTATACTGTGGGTACCGAGGTAGGTATACCTCCTGTACCTTTCTCCACTGTTGCTACTGTGGGCCTCCTTCCCGACTAAGTTGGGAGGAGCAGGTGAAGTAAATCACCTTTATCAAAAATCTGGCGCTCGAGAATCCCCCCTGTCAAATACCAGAGTAGTCTCCTGTCCTGAACAGAGTGTCAAAGTAAGGGCCGCAGAATAAAGACTCTTACAAAATATCCATTTATTATGTTGAAAACGGGATTCGTTCTTGAAACGTCCAAAGCTAAGTGAAAATCCGATATTTTTTTTTATATATCTTTATTTCTCTTTTCCAAGCCTTCTTCAATACAAATTGTCACTGACAAGCTGATGATGAATTTTTCTTTTAGGCTCTCTGATAGGAAAATTCTTTAAACGCAGTTACATTTTGGGGCAAATCATCTGATTTTTCCTTACTTCACGTATATTGAAAAAATATTCATATGTTTATTTTATAGAAGCGAGGAGAGGAAATCCCAAAAAATATCGAATAATGAATGTACCACCTCCTTCAGACAGTATTTGACAGTGTTGTTTGTGTTAGTAAGGGGCTTATTTAGCCATGATCAGATAGGTATAAAAAAATAGTAGTTTTTACAAGTGCGAAAAGTCACTTTACGCACGTGTTAGGTACACTATTTTTTCTACTAGCGTGCGAAAAAAAAAAGTGTTTACATGAAGAAACATTAATTATTGAATACTTTTATGAAGATGAATTTCGTCAGGTGCTCCATTCATAACCTGGAATATTTCTTCTTTCAAAAAAATGTTCGCCTCTTTTGGCCAAAATACAATGTTTTGTTTTCTTATATATGCCGTGACCTAAAAAAACCTTCTCAAATCGAGTTTTTTTTTAGTTTGATTACACTTTTTAACATTGAGTACCTGGAGCAAGGAGTGTTTGGCTTGCATGTTTTGGAAATTTCAGCGAAATAAGCCAAAGAAACGTCTTCTTTGGAACTTTCGATTTCCTTGCTCTGGCACCAGTTTTCAAACAAATCATATTCTTTTTCATACCTGTGACGAGATTTTGATTATAGTAGATCGAAGTTTGCAGTTCTAGCCGCTTCCAGAACTGAGTGCGAAAAAAACTTGTTTCCGCACTCAGTGCGGAAAAGTGACTCTTTCCACACTTACATGAGTGCGGAAAAGTGGATTTTTCCGTTAGTAGGAAAATACAGTCTTCAAAGAGAGTTGGCACTCTATATATCTTGACTATGCATTTCCGGACGTATGATTATTAAAACTTTTCGTCTTAGATTCACCCAAAAAATCATCTCTTGGAGTTCGCCCATATAAGATATTATGATGACCTTGAATAAAACAGTGTATATTCACTTTAATTTTGTGAAGATAGTAGGTCATTTCTTCAGATGTGATAAAATGACAATTTTTGATGTATTTGATGATGTTTCATCGAGTTATCTTCGATCACGTTCCTCCGCTACGTTGATATTTTATTTTTTTTTTATTTTTTTTTAAATTTCAATTCAATTTATTTATCAATGGTTATAATATACATGGAATAAAAAAGTGTAAAATGAGATGTCTCACTAGAATAGAATCACCTAGGCTTGCAAGCCTGTTTTGTGACTTCTATACCAGTAAGGCCATCTGAATGAGATGTATATCCTTATTTAAGGCGAAATAGCACTAAAGTAGAAATTGTTCGAAAGTGAAAGAAATAGGGTAATTAGGGTAATTATGGTAATTACGGTAATTTGGGTAATGTCGAGAGAAATTGGATGATACATATGTGTACGTCTTTAGTAAGTATATATTTATGACTGAGTCGGGTCCTTGTGAAACATTCATCACAATAATTTTGAAAAATAAAGAACAGAAATATGTTTTTTTTGTTTTATTTGTTTCGAATATTTTTTAATACAGACATTATTTAAAAGTTTTAACGATCAGAAAATTGGTGTAAATCTATTCGAGTTACTTTCTAAATATTTTTTCACTTGTTTTTTGAACTTTTCAAAATTTCGAACAGTTTTCAGGTTTATAGGCAGATTATTGAATATTTTGGGGCCATAGAAAAGAAAAGAGTTTTTCCGTCGACCTCGTATTAACGACTAAGTTTAATGTACATGAAATCGTTCATTAATGACCCCTATTAATGAACGATTTGTCTATTAATACACGATTTTTTTATAGGCAACCAAACATACACCGCGTGCTTTCATTGTTTATGCTCTATGACTTACGGAATCTGCATTTAAATCGAAAATATGGATTTCATCGAAGATTTTCTGTTACCGGGTTCGCCTTTCCAAGTTTCTGACATCACGATTTTAATCCCTGTTTTCTAACACAAGGAATTTATTTTCTATGTTGATCATTTCGACAAATGTCAAATGTCACTAATGTCAGTGACAAGGCTACTAGGTGATTCTTAGCAGTTTCCAGATGAATGATGAATTCGCGAACCAAGTTTTCTTCATTGCAGGAGAAATGAGTAATATAGTCGACGGAAAAATTGTGTAACCAACTTGTATATTAAAAGGCGAATAATGATCTCGAACATTAACGCGCTCGCTTCTCTCGCACGTTAAAATATCTCGATCATTAATCGCCCTCATTAATAAACTAGTTGGTTAAATAACTATTTCTGTCGACCTGGTATTAACGATTAAGTTTAATATATATGAAATCGTTCATTAATGACTCCTATTAATGGACGATTTGTCTATTAATGCACGATTGTTTTATAGGCAACCAAACATACACCACGTGCATTCATTGTTTATGCTATAACTTAAGGAATCTGCATTTAAATCGAAAATATGGATTTCATCGACGATTTTCCGTTAACGGGTTCGCCTTTCCAAGTTTCTGACACGATTTTAATCCCTGTTTTCTAACAGAAAGAATTTATTTCCTATGTTGATCATTTCGACAAATGTCAAATGTCACTAATGTCAGTAACAAGGCTACTGGGTGATTCTTAGCAGTTCCCGGATGGATGATGAATTCGCGAACCAAGTTTTCTTCATTGCAGGAGAAATGAGAAACATAGTCGACGGAAAAATTTTGTAACCAACTTGTATATTAAAAGGCGATTAATGATCTCGAACATTAACGCACTCGCTTCGCTCGCACGTTAAAATATCTCGATTATTAATCGTCCTCATAAATACACTACTTGGTTAAATAACTATTGGGTGCTAGTGTTACTGAAGAAGTCAATTGTTTTATTCAGGTTTTTCGTTGACCGGGTATCTCTTGAATGCTGCGATGTAAAATTTGTTTGTTTATGAAACATTCTGATGAGGCATTGGTAAATGTATATTGCATGGATGTTAAACATTTTAGTTTCTTGATATAACTGTAGCGTGGGGAGCAATCTATCTTTCCTGAAAATAATTTTTAGTATCATATTTTGTGCAGTTTGTGCTGGTATACAATATTTTATTATTGATTCTGCGAGAGAGGTATACAATATAATTAGTAGTTCTTGTGATAAGATGTCACGTAAGTTATAACAAGTATTCATCAAAACACGCAGCCTTTTTGAAATGTAACCGATGTGTTCTATCCATTTTAAATGTTCGTCAAGTAATACTCCTAGATATTTTATTGTTTTGGTTTGTTCTACACACTGACAGTCGCATATATTTTTGATTTTGCAGTTTGGTTTAAGGAAAATATTAGTTATTTTTGTATCTAGAGCGCGAAATGCTACTTTGGTGATCAAGATCTGATTTTTTTAACGAGGCGTAGCCGAGTTAAAAAAATAGTCGAGATGACCAAAGTGTTTCGCGCTCGAGTTGCAAACACAATTTTTTTTAAAAACGTCAAAAAATATAGTTCTAAAGTAGAAATATGCTTAGCTTGATATAAAAAATAGTGTTCAACTGGCTTGAAAGGCCTCCCCCTATCCTCCATAGGTATACGCACGATGTTCTACGAACATAAAAGGAATTTCCTTTCGTACGCTCCAAGATATAAAACAAAGTTATTGTTGAACATTCAGGAATAAATGATTTCTTGGATGTTTGCTCGATTGAGGACCATGAAGTTGAAATATAAATATCTCATATTTTTTACATATAACAATGCGCGAAGTAGGTACTTCGCGCACTGTTTTACTTCGCGCATTGTTTTGTGCGAGGTATCATGGTAACGTGGGAAACTGAAAAAAGTGTCACTTCGCAATTTGTTATCAATGCGCGAACCCAGTCATTTTTTGACGTTTGTAGAAAAAATAGATGTTTCTACTCTCGTTTTATAAATACTTACCTATAGTTCATTTCAGAACAGATTTCTATTTCGATACAAATTTTTGGCGAACTTCTCATTATGGAACGAATTTTTTGGCCTATAGGAAAACGTACTTGGTGATAACCAAGTGTTATAATTATGTTTTTACATACTTGTTTGGTATTTATTTTGGATTGACATTCAATTACAACGCGTCAAAACTCGGTCAAAACCCTACCTATAAGTATGAACGTGTCAAGTTTTGAAATATTATCTTGTACACCACCAGAAATGCATGATAAAGTAAAAGGTCTGTGACAGAAAAAAATGATGAAAAAATTCATAGGCGATTCATGGATTGGAGAATCGTTAAAGATATTTCATCTTTCCGGAAAATGTATTGCTAGTTCATGAATTTTTGTTTCTTATATACAGGGTGTTTCACAGGTAAAGGGAAATATCTCAATGGTACATAGGGGTCACCAAGGTGGTTCTGAAAATACCATATTTGATAGGTCTTAGAGTCTTCATAACGGAGATACAGGGCGATTTATCGATTTCGAATAATTATTCATTCGTCTATAAGTATTGAACTACTCAGTATATATTTTCCTAAAATTTGGTATCGAGCTTATACTTGGGACGTTGAATTCATTCACCCATCGGGCGAAGTGAAAATCCAGGTTCGGTTCCAGGAAAAATTTACATTTATTCGAAATATTAAAATAACAAACTGTATGTAATAATTGACAGAGTTCATCAAAGAAATCGTGATGAGGAAGAAAAACTGAACTGGATTTGATGCTTTCTGTTTTCCCGCCACCAATTCTCATCGTAACAATCATAAACAGAAAGCAAAAAGTATGTCAATTTGACGCACTAGTGCGGGAAAACAAAGATATGATAAAATCGCTAGTAATATAAGTAGTTGGTGATGGAATATAAAAGTTTAAGTTTGTTTGTTGCAGTATTAAGTATGTATGTTCAGAATCATCCATCAAATTGCATAATTTATTGTAAAAATTAAGAAATATTGAGAAATAAAAATTGATTATTATAAAAATCCCCCTATAGATTTGGATTGATCTGACGGGAAATGTCAATTTGTCATGCCAATTAAACCTCAAATAAGTTTGAAATTGTCGAAGTGACAGACACAGCGTTACTGTCATTTTCGATTCAGTGGATATGCCACAATGTGATCAAAAACTTCTAGCTATAGGGATTTGATACAGATGCGTTATCACCAACGAAGTCTCAAGAAAGGTATGAGAAGCTATACACGCGTTTCATTGAATGTTGCAACAATAAAGAAATGAAAAAACCGAATGAAGAATAGGTATTTTTGGCTCATTTCATAAAAGTGTCTGGAACCTAAAGACCAAACTCCTAATGGGCCTGCTGGCTTCCGCAATGAACCAACATAATGCGTCAAACTGTAAGTTCACATAATAGCTATTACTAATGATTAATAAATAGAGAATATATATCTCTTGTTAGTTGTTCCTATTTGCTTGAATAATTAATTGAACGATTCAATCAATTTCCTACGCTTGTAGAAAAAATATTGTTCTTAACTCATGCGGAAAGTTTCTTTCCCGCACTCGACTGCTTGCCCGAACTCCGCTTCGCGTCGTTCGTGTCAACGGCAGTCACGTGCGGGAAAGAATCACTTTCCGCACTTGTTAGGAAAATTACTATTTACGATGAGAAATGGTGGCGGGAAAACAAAAAGCATCAAACCCAATTCAGATTTTCCTCCTCTTTACAATTATTTTGATGTACTGTGTTGATCATTAAATACAGTGTGTTATTTTAATATTTCCTTACCAAATTTGAGAGAGATATACTGGGTAGGTCGATACATATAGACGAATGAATAATTATTCGAAATTGATAAATCGCCCTGTATCTCCGTTATGAAGACTCAAAGACCTATCAAATATGGTATTTTCAGAACCACCTTGGTGACCCCTATCTCCCATTGAAATATTTCCCTTTACCTGTGAAACACCCTGTATAATAGAGGTTTATATATCTTTTTTCTACAAGCGTGCGTGATTCACCCTATACCCGCACGCAATTTAGTTTGGGAAGTGTCATTTTCCCGCAACAGTGCGGGAAAATAAAGATATGATAAAATCGCTAGTAATATAAGTGGTTGGTGATGGAATATAAAAGTTTAAGTTTGTTTGTTGCAGTATTAAGTATGTATGTTCAGAATCATCCATCAAATTGCACTATTTATTGTAAAAATTAAGAAATATTGAGAAATAAAAATTGATTATTATAAAAATCCCCCTATAGATTTGGAATGATCTGACGGGAAACGTCAATTTGTCATGCCAATCAAACCTCAAATAAGTTTGAAATTGTCGAAGTGACAGACACAGCGTTATTGTCATTTTCGATTCAGTGGAAATGCCACAATATGTGATCAAAAACTTCTAGCTAAAGGGATTTGATACAGATGAGTTATCACCAACGAAGTATGAGAAGCTATACACGCGTTTTATTGAATGGTGCAACAATAAAGAAATGAAAAAACCGAATGAAGAAAAGGTATTTTTGGCTCATTTCATAGAAGTGTCTGGAACCTAGAGACCAAACTCCTAATGGGCCTGCTGGCTTCCGCAATGAACCAACATAATGCGTCAAACTGTAAGTTCACAATAGCTATTACTAATAATTAATAGATAGAGAATATATATCTCTTGTTAGTTGTTCTTACCCAAGTAGCACACATATATTGGGACAATATCGGTGCAATATTACGAAAATATCGGCAAAATATTGTGAAAGTAATATTGGCGAGAAAAAAAATGTGAACATTCGGCGATATTGGTACAATATCAGTTTCCAGATGTGGGTAGAATATTCTCATATTAATATTGGTTGAATATTCGTAGAGTTATATGTAATATCAATATTGGCGAGAAATTAATGGTGAACATTCGGCAATATTGGTGTAATATATGGAAATATCGGTGAATCATTGGAAATCATCATGAAGGTATGATGTCTCAGGAATATTGGTAGAATATTCTCATACCAATATTACTGGAATATTCGTGAAGTTATATTGGTCACGAAATGTGATATCAATATACTGGTGCAATATTGGTTGGAAATATTGGTACATTATTGAAAATCATTATGTAGCTATGTTGTCTTCAAAATATTGGTGGAATATTGTCATACCAATATTTGCGAGTTATTCGCATCAGGAATAATCACAAAGGTCAGCCCAGCCGGAGTGCAATGGGAGGGCCTTGCCCTGGGGAAGCCGCCTTGTTGATCACGGTTAACCCCTACTCCAGGTTATAATACTTTACAATCGTCTAGAGCCAATATTTATATTCTCTGGTCTGATCGGCAATGGGAGTACGTTACCAATCATTTATAGCGCCATCTATCGACATCGGTTTGGGAGTGCGTAATATGGAATAAATATCGAAATTTCGATATCGATATGTATTCTCAAAACAATATGTGAACAATATTGCTCACATGATATAGTGAATCACATATCAGCCAATATAAGATGATATAATTTTCTGAATATGGCTAGAAGACTATTCACCCGATATGCAATTGAACTTGAAAATACAATATTGCTCCAATATTATAGCTGACAATCCATATTCAGCTCAGGTTGAACCAATATTCCACCAATATTATCATTCCAATATTGTTTGTCCAATATACTCTCATATTGGACCTATATTATTTTCCACATGTACGATATATCTATATCGGCCCAATATGAAATCGGGTTCCAGCCAATATGATGTGCTACCTGGGTATATTTGCTTGAATAATTAATTGAACGATTCAATCAATTTCCTACGCTTGTAGAAAAAATATTGTTCCTAACTCATGCGGAAAGTTTCTTTCCCGCACTCGACTGCTTGCCCGAACTCCGCTTCGCGTCGTTCGTGTCAACGGCAGTCACGTGCGGGAAAGAATTACTTTCCGCACTTGTTAGGAAAATTACTATTTCCACCACTATAGCTAGTAGTAGTAGTTTTCGTTATTTTATGAACTACTAGTCAATGAAGACATAGCCACCTGATTGGTTGAAATGGCACTCGAATCGATTAGGTATTCATCAATAACGACTTGTCATACTCTGTCATGGTCATGCCTATATCCTACAGTTTCATTAGAATTGAAAAGAAGTGCTTCCATAGTGACAATAGGTTTATATTTCAGCTTCACAGAACTGAAATGATTGAAATGTATTGCTAGTGGTGAAAAATCTTTCATATGCATACCTTGGTGTATAAATAACTATTATTTACTAAGTAGATCATAAAATGGCGATACCTTTTTTTCCTGCCATGGTTAGGTAAATGTAGAGTTATATTAGCGCGAAGGTATTCGACCGTTGTCTAAAAGCAAAACAGCGAAAATCGATACGAAATTGAAAATAAACAGCTGATTCCACAGCGAGTTCAAGAAATGAATTCGATATTGAATGATAATTAAATGGAGGACACCAGGAAGAATCTGTTGGACAGATTCAGTGCCCCGCAATTGAAGTGGGAAAACAAAAATTTTCGCGCACATAGGCATTCAGGAGAGATCGTGAAAATCATCCATATCTCAAAGTGGTCCAATAAAATTTCAAAAGAAAAAACAGAAGACTCAAAGTCAGTCGACCACACATTTATATAACATCTATATCGTCAAAAACATGTTACCGGTTTCGGCACAACGGCCATCATCAGACAAAAAGTACCTGTAAATATAAATTAGATAATACAGTATGAAGAAAGAAGAAATACAAAACCTACCGACAAAATTATGGGCACACTATAACATCATTAAAAATTAAGTTGAAAAAGAAAAATCATGTTGTATGGCAGGAGATTCATCACCGGGTTTTCAGGCTCAGGCACAATGACCATTTTGAATTTACTGAAGAACCAGAAAAAACTGGCTCTGATAAGGTTGAAAATCTTATCCAAAAAATTGTTTTTTATAAAATTGATATCATGCTAAGCTAAAAGCAACATATCAGAATAAGACAAAGAAATAAAAGAATTTGATGGTCGACAAAGACTTTAACATATGACAGTTGTACATGGAACAACAAACAAGAGTGAAGGTTATAGACTAACAACAGAACTAAGAAAGTAAGTAACCTAAGAAGGAAGAAAAAAGGGGAAGAAAAAGGAAGAAGAAGGCAAGGTGAAGAGAAACCATGGAGAAGAGATTCTTAGGTTACTTACTTACTGAAGAACCAGAAAAAACTGGCTCTGATAAGGTTGAAAATCTTATCCAAAAAATTGTTTTTTATAAAATTGATATCATGCTGAGCTAAAAGCAACATATCAGAATAAGACAAAGAAATAAAAGAATTTGATGGTCGACAAAGACTTTGACATATGACAGTTGTACATGGAACAACAAACAAGAGTGAAGGTTATAGACTAACAACAGAACTAAGAAAGTAAGTAACCTAAGAAGGAAGAAAAAAGGGGAAGAAAAAGGAGGAAGAAGGCAAGGTGAAGAGAAACCATGGAGAAGAGGTTCTTAGGTTACTTACTTTCTTAGTTCTGTTGTTAGTCTATAACCTTCACTCTTGTTTGTTGTTCCATGTACAACTGTCATATGTCAAAGTCTTTGTCGACCATCAAATTCTTTTATTTCTTTGTCTTATTCTGATATGTTGCTTTTAGCTTAGCATGATATCAATTTTATAAAAAACAATTTTTTGGATAAGATTTTCAACCTTATCAGAGCCAGTTTTTTCTGGTTCTTCAGTTGATTCAAAATGGTCATTGTGCCTGAGCCTGAAAACCCGGTGATGAATCTCCTGCCATACAACATGATTTTTCTTTTTCAACTCAATTTTTAATGATGTTATAGTGTGCCCATAATTTTGTCGGTAGGTTTTGTATTTCTTCTTTCTTCATACTGTATCATCTAATTTATATTTACAGGTACTTTTTGTCTGATGATGGCCGTTGTGCCGAAACCGGTAACATGTTTTTGACCATATAGATGTTATATAAATGTGTGGTCGACTGACTTTGAGTCTTTTGTTTTTTCTTTTGAAATTCAGGAGAGAAATCACTTCTATCAGTATTCGTTTATACGAGTCGATACATAATTTCGGGAGGATGTAATTCAATGTTCTGCGTGGTATTAGCCAGGAGAGTAGTTTTTTTTTCCGAAATCTACCATTGTTGTTCAATTTATGAACAGTGTGTGGAAATGACTTTGAGCTTTTGGTATGTATCTAACATTACATTTCACTTTGAGCATTGTGCATATTTCGTAGCTGAAAATCAGAAATGGTTAAATTTCCTTTAATACCACATAATGCTGAAATGCCAATAAGCAGATATTACTAACGACAATACATTCTTCGATCTCTAGTATGTTGTGCAATGCTCAAATGTGCAATGTGCACAAATGTGAAATAGATAATATCAGAGAAGAAAATCATTTGTTGGTGCCGAAGCCAATTATTATAATCTCAATGAAATTTTGATATCGAAACATTTTTTCGCTTTTAGCACTTCATAAAAACGAAACCGTTTTTTGGCGATAGCAGACGCTACTGAATACGTTAAAACTGGCTTACAATATTGACAACATGAAAACATTCGTAAAATATTGACAACATGAAAAATAGTCGTTTCAATTCTTCATCGATACTGATTATTGAATTTTTTTCCAGAGTTTGTATCCATCCTCACCTCGAAGAACTAGTGAAGGATTCCAAGATAATGGTCCAACATTTTATACAAGAACGTCTTGATGAAAACCGTATCTTCGAAAGGAAATCGCAGCTATACTATATGATCCAGTCGTCTTCTTATCTCGTTCATTTGATACTTACAGCACCGTTACAATGTTTGAAAAATAAGTTGTTATAATCATCCTATAGAGAATGGACTTTTTGCTCCTGAATTGAAAGATCAATATAAAAAACAATGATCAAAGAAAAGTTGGCGTAGCAACCCTTATTCAGAGCCGTTTGAGTAAATACCGGGTGACCAGTTATATTCTGACCCATTTCAAGCGCTCATATCTCCGAAACTATTCAAATTATCGTTGTGCGGTTTGGAATTCTCTATTTTGATATTCTTCAAGTTTTTCGACTGGTTCACCTTCTCACCTGAACTTCCGGTTCTACCGCAAAAAAAAACAAGCCATTATTCAGGTATAGTGCAACTTTGATAACATTGCATACAAGCAGTAGTTGCTTCAAAGAGTTATAACTCTAATAGTTTCCTAGGAGAACATAACTTGTAATACATTGTTAGATAGAGAAAACACGAGTCTTTCTGAATGTGCTAAAATATACAGGGTGATTCAATGAAATAAAAAAGTTGCCCTATACCTGGATTATTGTTTGTTTGTTTCCGGTATAGAACTGGAAGTTCAAGTGAGAAGATGAACACGGCAAAAAAACTTGAAAAACATCAGAATAGACTAGTCCAAACCGCACAACGATGGAATGGTTTCGGAGATATGAGCATTTGAAATGGGTCAGAATATAACTGGTCACCCGGTATCATCAGCATAGTCACTTCATCAAATAGTTGAAGATTTCGGTTACAATAAAACTATGTAATGCAACAGATTACGGTGTGAATACGTAACTTAAATACTAACACAATTCAGAAATTCAATGCTTTCGAAGATGAAATAAAACCCTCTCAGTTCATTAAAATATTATACTGATGTGTGAGTGTTATTTCGATCATTATTGTAATGTGGAAAAGTTGGTTTTCAATATCGAATTTGTTGAATTCTATCAGAGATTTACATCAGAGACATTTCTCATAATATGGAATATTGTGATTCTCTATAGTTCTTGGAGAGGTGGTTCAATATTATCATTATTATCATTAGAAAATATAGCAATGTTTGTTTTGAAATTCCACTCGATATCATACCTGATTAATAACATTGAATATCAACATAAAAGTGATAACCATATTAATTATGTAATACTAAAGGTATAATACTATATTTTGTCAAAAAATTACTGCCATTATTGTTACGACAGCTAGTAGCCCAATAGCTTCTTGAATGACATTGTTATCAAAACCATCGAGCCATAGGCTTAGGGTACCATCTTGCACCAGGTCTATAACAGAGGAATGGTTATAATGGTACTAAGTGATAAACTCCTTTATTTTGAATATTTGACATGTAGGTTATTTCTAATGAAGTGATTTATTTTGATGCATTTTGCATGTGTTGAGAAGATACTTGAATTTGGAACTAACCTAATGTACAGGTGGTCCGTTTTTCAATACAGAAAATTTAACAGCGTATAGTCTCGGCGTATAGTACTCGTTGAAATAATAAATAAACTTCCTATAAACAAATACTTTCAAACGCTTCGTTTTCGAGATATAGGGTGTTCAAGTCCATTAGACTTTATGTAAAAAGTCGTTATTGTTGTCAACTTTATTTAAGATAAATTCCGAAAACGACACTCTCTTCTCAGGATCTTCAGGATGTAAATGTTGTACCGGCATCAAATGAAAAGGCTTCCTGTGATCTAAATGTAGTGTTCGTAAAATTTTCGATTTTGAAACCATGAAAAAAAGTCGGAACTATTACTTTTATTCATGCGTGCAATAGTATAAACTGATAACTAGTATTAAACGAAAAAAGAGAACCAAAATTACTGAGAGCATGACATGATATTAGTTTATAAATAACCTGCAACTGTTGAGCTGCTTTTCTAGAACTGATTTGTTGTTTAACAACAAAAAATCTAAGAATGTGATTGTTATCATTTCTTCTCAGTGGGCCATTATTTCGGTATTGTTCATTATTGCCACGTAATACAAACTGACGGAAACGTGAGTGAGTATTGATAAAGACTCGTGCATTAGGTACCCTTCTCCTAGGAAAGCGATTTCTGTATTCCCGAACTGCTGCCTCTGCGTTTCCATTACAAAATCCATAAACGAAATGAATATCTGCATACTCTTCAGTACTAAATCCCATAGGCATATACAAACGGCAAAATTGGAATAAAATTATTTCACTTTTTGATAAAAACACGGAATAACTCCAGTTTGTAATTTCTTTGACAAAACTTTCAGAGTGAACGCACATATTAACAGTGAACAGAGTGAGCAACTGAGCATAGCCCACTCCTTTAATTGATATCAAGTACTATTATTCAACTAGAAAATGTTATAAAATCTTACGAGCGAGCTTTTCTCATTGAATCTTGAAAAATAAATGAAAAATAATTACCCGAAAAATTTGTGTAATTATTACCTTCGCCACCCCATCAGATTCAGCCGCCACTGAATAGTTTTTATGAATAATTTTTATTCAATCTAATACAGCTCCAAAAGTTTAGTATCTGTGAGAAATTTCGTTGATTTATCTACCGTTTCTAACTTTTGATTGAAAGAAGCGTATTTTTGACACCCAATATCTCAAAAACGAAGCGTTTAACAGTATTATGTTCATAGGAAGTTTTTTCATTATTTCAACGAGTATACTTTACTCTGTTAAATTTTTTGTATTAAAAAACGGACCACCCTGTATATCGAAATTAAATGAATGAATCTTATTTAGTTCCATCCGATTCAATATTGATTGAAATAATTTGAGTTTTTCATATGAATGAAAGTAACTCAGTATCTATACAGAGAATCTTCATCACAGACTACAGGCAAGGTATACGAAATATTGCTATACCTACATCTATAGTTTTTTTGTAATAAACTTTCCAGTTACCTCAAAATATTTCCTGCGATGTGGAGATGATTTTTTTTCTTGAAGAATAATTCATATACACGTCTCTGTTGAATCGAGATATCCATCAAATCATTCTGAAAATAATATTTATAATCACGCCATACTTTCTGCCTCCTCCTGTGAATTTCACGAAAATGGAATTCATATTATGATAGCTTGATGTTTTGAAGTAGTTATGAGATACTTCAATTCAGGATCACTGATATATATACAGGTTGTTTCAGATTTAATAAGCGATAGAACTCACAAAAATTAATTCTTTTGATTGAAATCTAGAACAGCCTGTATAATGATCATAATAACAACCTCTCTGAATATTGGTATTTTCATTCGGTTAATAATATCACTGTTGAAATATTTACTCAATATACGAATATTGTTATCGAGTAACTTTTATGATTATCTTTTTATAAATAGTTATGTGCTATAATAGCACATGAAAATTACATATATATACTAGATCAACATAGTTAGGGTAGATAACATAATAATTATCAGTGTCATGGAGATTGTAACAACAGAAGATGAATGTCATTGGGTGTAGGTACAGGGTTGTCACTTATTTTTACGTCTTTCACAGAATTCGAATTTCATCATCGCTATATTTGAATTTTAATTAAAATAACACATGCATGATGATAGACTTATTGAAATTCATTTTTCCGTGTGGATTCCGGTTTTTCCAGTTTCTCAATTAGTTTATTGAAAGAGTCACAACGATTACCTATGTTAATAGTTCACAGAGTGTTTCATTAATGTCGAAATATTTATAGAAAATGCCATATACAGATAAACATAGTATATGCAAAAACCGATTCGTTTCTTTTAATTTCTCGATTGGGTGTTTTTTGAAGCAGACGCGCCCACAGGCAACATTTTATTCATCACTACTTTTTTCCCTTTAACGGCGGCTTTTTATACAGGGTGAAAATTTGAAAACTTTCAATGCGAATATCTCGCGAAATAAAAAAGTTTGAAAAACGCCGCTTGGCAAAAATGCTAAAGAGTTAAGGGGAACTAGAACCACCATATTTCAGTGAATGGATGAGTCACCCTGTCAGCGCAACACACCCCAACTTTGAAATGTCAAAGGGCACTACCTCTTTTGTGATACCTCAAATGAACGGTCTCAGTCAGTAGTATTCACCTGTACAAGACTTTTTTCCACCCACTACAGGGTGTACGAAAAACATTAATTCGAGGGTCTAAATTTGAAAACTTTCAATGCGAATATCTCGCTAAATAAAACAGTTAGGAAAACGCCGTTTGGCACAAATCCTAAAAAGTTAGGGGGAACTAGAACCACCATACTTCAGTAAAGGGATGAGTCACCCCGTCGGCGCGACACACTCCATCTTTGAAATGTCAAATGGCACTACCTCTTTTGTGATACCTCAAATGAACGGTCTCAGTCAGTAGTATTCACCTGTACAAGACTTATTTTCCACCCACTACAGGGTGAACGGAAAACATAAAGTCGAATAAAATAAAATGCAGAATGCCGATATATTCCAAGAGAATGGAATGTATTTTGAACATCTGATCAAATAAAATATCCTTTTAACACAATTCATTTTATTTTATTCGACTTTATATTTTTCGTACACCCTGTAGTGGGTGGAAAAAAAGTCTTGTACAGGTGAATACTACTGACTGAGACTGTTCATTTGAGGCATCACAAAAAAGGTAGTGCCATTTGACATTTCAAAGTTGGGGTGTGTCGCGCCGACGGGGTGACTCATCCCTTGACCGAAATATGGTGGTTCTAGTTCCCCTTAACTCTTTAGCATTTTCGCCAAACGGCGTTTTTCTTACTTTTTTCTTTCGCGAGATATTCGCATTGGAAGTTTTCAAATTTACACCCTGTATATTTCCTACAGAACGAAGCTTGATAAAAAAAAAGAATACCAAAAATGTTGTATTGCACATTGTTTTGTCAAAAATAGAATACTAACATCAGGAGAAATTTACTCAATGCTATTTTTTGTGCAACATTAACTAATGGACTTGTTCCGTGAGTAGACTCCTGGTAATACTGTATATCAACCGTAATAGTTCAAAAAAATTCTTCATTGAGATTCCAACGAGCGTTATGAATTTTATCTTTATAGCTTCGGTCATTTTTCAAGAATCAATAAGTGGAAATAGTTATTTGTTTAACTAGGCAGCAAAGTAGTAGATTGACTGCCGTGGCTGAATTCATAGCCGAGCGTAGCGAGGCTAGGAATCCAGCTAAGGCAGTCAATCTACTTTGCTGTCGAGTTGAACATATAATTTTTTCTCCGATAGTTCATAATGATATGGGAGACTATTGTATTCGCGAATTAATACACTTCCCACAATCTCTTTATTCTTCCTGTATAGTGTTCAATTGAAATAAAATTTGATAGAAATCGCAGTTGTTGGTTTGACAAATCATGAAATTTCTGACAGTTGTGCGAAAAAATATCGGTATATTCAAATTATTATATAATGGACAGTGATAGAGACCTGGAAGTATACTTACACCTCCATTAATAAGGAAGGTGGCAAAAAATATAGAGTTGAATTTGTTGCCGGAGACGTCTCGGATGGAATATGAAGGAAATTATAAACGATTTATAAATTTTCAATTTTGCTGATACATATCAATCAGCAAAGTAACCACTTTGCTGCCTAGGCAGGAAAAGTAATACTTTGCTGATTGATATGTGTCAGCAAAATTAATATTTGCTGCCAATCGGAGGAAAAATAATATACTTATCAGACGTCAGTGAAAGACTTCTTGTCAGCAGCCGAAGAACATACCGGGTGACCCGGAACCAATTTACCCCCCTGTATCTTCGTTGTTATTTTGTATGGATGTTTCATATTCGGTACTTCGATTTGATGTTATGAATGTACAATTTAGCAAGTATCAATCCAAATATGTCGCTTCCGGTTTGACCGGAAGCGCATCCAATTTTTATATTTCGAAAAGGAAGAATTATTTTTTTTTGAAAATTACAATTCGGTATAGAATCACCTTCACAATGACATATCACAATCATACTTTCAATTCACAATCTGCTGGTATAAATGACCTTTTATAAAAAAAAAATACTTTTTGTGTTCCACTCGTAACGGAACATTTTCATGAAAGTATCTGTGGAAGATTGAATTATTGTTGCTCACATGATATTGTTCAATCTTCCACAGCATACTTTCATGAAAATGTTCCGTTACGAGGGGAACACAAAAAGTATTTTTTTATAAAATGTCAATTATATCAGCAGATTGTGACTTGAAAGTATGATTGTGATATTTCATTGTAAAGGTAATTCTATACCGAATTGTGATTTAAAAAAAAATATTTCTTCCTATTCGAAATATAAAAATTGGATGCGCTTCCGGTCAAACCGGAAGTGACATATTTGGATTGATACTTGCTAAATTGTACATTCATAACATCAAATCGAAGTACCGAATTTGAAACATCCATACAAAATAACAACGAAGATACAGGGGGGTAAATTGGTTCCGGGTCACCCGGTATATAACATTAGAATTCGAATATAAAGTTTGATCTTATTATTTCTATACAGATGGTTTTCGAAGGAAATGAATGAATGAAAGGAATTTATACTATTGAAAACGGTGAAAGATAACATTGCGAAGTTTCGTTTGCCCAAAATGCTCACATCGACCGCTATCAAGAAGGAATTATAAATATTCCAGATGGTGGTTCAGCAGTAACCCTCTGTGTATGTAGAAACATAATATATGTATGAAAATACATGATATTTCATATTTACATCAGAAATTGTTGAAATTCTGTGCCTCTGTCTGAATATGTACGATGTTATATTTTGATTTTATCTTGATATGATATATATTCAACAGCAGGTCGAAAGTATATATATAGTGAATTGTGTTAGGTGAAGTGTTTCTTTTGGTGACCATAGTTCGGTTTTGGAGATGAGTGAGCTAGTTTGCCATTTCTGCTATCATCAGTTGTTTTATGATTTATGATGTGGTTACACTCAATGTAATAAGCAAGAGAGACGAGAAAAGTATTACTTTTTTCCCGTGGGAGAAAAGTGAGTACTTTTTTTCTCGGATATATATCACATATATATACACTGTTGATGGCTTTTGTTGCGCTATAGTTGATGAGTCAACAATACCGTCTCCGAGAAAGAACTGCAAGTCCTTTCATCTTCCATTCGACTTCGCGGTTACGTATATTACTAAACAACCACTAAATTCGCAATTTTTCGAAATCAAATCACAGAATTAGACTGACAGAAGTGACATCAGATATTTGATTACTTCAAAAGAATGTTAAAGATGCCTACAACGCAGGTATCCCTACTGTTTAAAAACTTAAAATTTCACGTCGATAATTTTCAGATTTCAAAATAATGTGATATCTTCTCAATATTGATTGGTCCTTCCTTGTCACAGAAAAAAATAGTCGGGAGACAACACAACCTGGAGCTGAAATCTACTACTTTTTTCCCTTGTATAATAAATAACTAGTGTATCGTTTTTCGCTTGTTTTTTTTTCACTACTAGCACATCTCATATTATTATAATAGATTTTCACTTGAAATATTCACTTCTTGACTGGAATTATCAGGAAGAAACGATTTCTGAAGTCGAAAATAGCAAACGTGAAATTGTGTAGTAGTGGAAAATTTGATTTTCAGGTTCGTCAATTACTTAATCATTTTTGTACACTGAAGCTACTTGTTCGCATCGAAGTTCCATGTTTTTCCAACAAATATATATTATTCAATTCAGGCAGGAATTTATATCATGAAGTTCTTAATACGTCTGACTTGACCAAAACAAATTGTTATTGATAATGTATGTTATTTGATGTTTTTCTCTCAACAAAACTGATGAGAAATAGAGCTCATGTGAGAGATTGAAACAATTTTCTATTGTGGATAGTTTCCCGGATTATGGCAAATATTATTTCAGCAACAAAATATTGTGATATACCTAATCACAGGTTTTGTACATCTTGTATACTTACTCACTATAAACAATTACAAGTGTATCCATGGTGGAGTGTGCATGTTGAGGAGTACATTAGGAATACATTGAGGAACGTGATCGAAATATACGAAAGTCGATCTATTTAGGCTTATGTTTACGAAAATGACCATGTTTATGAAAATGATATTGTTCTGTGTTCACACATCATCGTCAAATCCAACCAGAAGAAAATTCGTGTAAAGAAGCTGATTATCAAAAAATAAACAACTGAAAATAATGTGAATGGCGTGAAAATATCCCAAGAGGTATTACGCTCTCGCTCTTCTTTTTTATGTTTCATCTGTACCTGACGTATCCCAATATTCCACATTTTCCATGAGAATAACAATTAATGAAGTAGCTCAATTCCAAACTTCCAACAGGCAAGACATTTGTATGACGTTATTCAAATTTCGTGATGAGTCATCGCATGTTGAGGAAAAATACGAGAAAAATTACGTCATTAATTGGAGAACAAATCATTACCTACATCTATGACACCATGTATTGTTCTTTCTAAACTGTTTTTGAGAAAACAATGAGGCACATTATGTGAGTATTCAATCCAACTTCTCCAGCTGAAATACTGTATATTAGTGTTATATTATATTTATAATTGAGTTTTCATCATTATGCAATAAATCACATCTCACATGAAATGTCAAAATTCAAGCAATTAACTGATGAAAACTGTTTGATTAGGATTGTATCAAAGGGTGTCAAAGAATCATAATTTGATGAGTGAATATTTTGAATATTGTGAATAATCGAATATTTATATCAGAACTTCTGAAAGGAATGGGAATATCGTTGATCAGCTATTGATATTCCGATTGACAATGAATATTTTGAATGACATTCAATTCAAATTCCATGTAATTTCTATTGTTGAATTATTTGGCTATTAAACACGGACTCATGGGATACCTCATTTCCTCCTTCGTTATTTCAGCATTATCTCTGAAACTTGATAGGACGAAAATTCTAACTAAAGAGCACATTCTCAGATTGAAGGATTGCTTTTCATCTCCCGGCTTTCCTGCACATCACATCAACTTTTGATTATCAAATGGAACACCTTGTACTCCATTCCCTCATCGGTAAGGAATTAATATAACAAACTCAACAATATCTGGTTTTATTGGGATATTTTAAACGGGTACAGATATATTTGTGTTTGGATTTTCCATATGCCCAATGTTGTTGTTGAATCAAGCAAAATTTAATTGAATGAAGCAGATAAAAGTATCATATATGCACGACAAAATATAATCTTGAAATGAGTAAATCTATATCTTGTTTGAGAGCTAATTTGAAGTTTGAATTGAGTAAATTTGTCTTGAATGAACTCTGGATCTTATATTCAATCAAGCACATCCATGAATTGTTCATGAAGAGATATTGAACTGGCTCAAACAATCATTTTGTTTAGAACAATATAACAAGATATTGATTCAATCAAATATTTAGTTGATTCAATGTAATATTTGGTTGATTAAAAGAAATATTTGGTTGATTCATTGAATTATTTGGTCGATTCAACGAAATATTTGGTTAATTCAATGAAATATTTGGTTTATTCAATGAAATATTTTGTTGAATCAGTTGAATATTTCGTTGATTCAAGAGAAATTGTATTTTCAGTCGACAAATTGTTTTGTTGAATCAAATTCAGTATTAATTCGGCAGTTTTTTCCGAAATTTCACATCAAAAGAATGAACTTAACTAGGAAACTTGTCGACTTCTAGCATAGATCTCCAGTCTTTACTTCCCTCCAGCTGATGCAAAACTATTTCGGATTGCTAATCATCCTGAGTTCGATTTATCCAGCTGATATTTCAAAGACGAAGAATCCGGCCTCACGTATTATATAGGTAATGAATTCGAGGCATGCATAGACGAGGCGGAATGATCTCCATCTAGAGACTAAAATGTAACTTGATGTAGAATGAAGAAAATATTTCATTGATATTACATATTTCGTTGCTCTATTCAAGCGAATGATCCGTTCGAAACGAGTTCATTGCCACATCGGAATAAGAAAACGTTATGTTGTTCCAAAGATATATTCTCATCAAATTGATCATTATTTCATCAAATCAACAAAATGTTTATAGTTGAATCAACATCGACATTATTTTGGATCGACATAATTTGTTCTTGAGGAAACCATATATTTTGTTGATGGAATTGATATTATACTGTTGATTCAATTAGACTAAATTCTTGATTTGAACAAGCTGCTTCCATGAAATAATCGTGTATCTGTTTGATTCAACAAAAAATTGCTCAGTCCAACAAAAATAATTCAAGCATAAATAATTTGTTGATGCAACCAATCCTTTTTTTTCTGTGTATGGAAACTTCGCGAATATCTTCGTAACCGTTCGAAATAACCCAATCACACTCGATATCGTTGGATTCAATATATTAATCCCTAACCGAATATGAATGTCATGGTGTTTCTTTCGAAAATTGAAAGTTGATGTAATTTCCGAAAAACCAGAAGATAGAAATTCTTTTCCCAAATGTGAAAAAGTCAAATCTCAGAAATATGGCTAAAAAATCTGAAGAGATTACGAGGGTATATACCATGAATCTGTGTCACCTGGTATGTGAGGCCGTAGAAAAAGTATAGTGTATAATTCGCATGGAATGCTGATTTTCCTGAAGTATGATACGAAGCATTCGCTCACATTCCGTGCTCGTTAAACATTATGATAATACTATATTGGCTTCGAAAACAGAAATATTGTACCTATAATGTGTTATAATAATTTCACCCGATCTCTCCTAAAACTTCATTGCCAACATGGAAAGAGTTTTGCCTGATAAGGACCAACCTTCATCTATACATGTAGAAAAAATTGCCGCTGGCATATAGGATTTCCAATGCATTGAAACGAGATGTCCTCAAAGAACATGTATCGAATACAATATCAGAATTTGAGTATTTCATTTTCTTGTGAATTAGAAAATTCCTCAATTCGCAAGAAATCAGGTATTTTATTCTGAACCGCTATGGTCTCATTAATGTCACGATCCGCGACTCATACATGGACATGTAAACAGTGTTGCCAGTTGCTGAGAATATGCTATGTTACAAAATTTTATAGGAAAAGTCACCAGGCTCTATTCTCGAGTCGTTTGAATACAATTTCGTATATGAATAAAAATTTTAACTTACGTATGTGACGTATGGACGTATGTTGGAGTGAAATGGAAGACCGAATTCGTATACGAATATACTCGAGAATAAGCAGGGCCTACTGGAATGGGCCCCCCAGAACTCGCTAATGAACCATTTTTTTCGAAAATCAGCGATATTCTCAATCATCCAGTTTTGGTTTCATGCAATTGTCATTCTCGTCACAGATTCACTCGAACAAAATATCTTCAAAAAATAAGTCTGATATATCTTACATCATCTTCAAGAAAAAACCATTGTATAAAAAACGAGAAAATATCACGTTGAGGTACCCATATAAGATGATAGATTAAGAGACAAAATCGCTCAATTTTCAAAGAGTTTTTCGACAGAAATAAAATAGATTTATTTACAACCATATATATGTAATGTTGTCATTACTAACGTCATTGAAGGTTGGGAAGTGTCACATTACACACCTCTACTTTTCGCCCTTACTCGTAATAATTCAGGTATGTTCAGAACGAAACATATATTTATTAACTTCGATCGAAATATGATATGGTTGTGAATAAAATAGTATACAAACCTCGGTAGGGAGTTTCATTCCTGTATCGAGATTATAGCTAACCTCGACGCTTTGCGTCTCGGTTATCTAACTAATCTCACGACAGGAATGAATCACTTCTCACCTCGTTGTGTAATAGTATATTACATAACAAGAGTTGTAAAACGCATATTACGCACGAAGTGGAGAGAGTTACACACGATGCCGCATAGCGGCGAGTGTGTAACTCCACAAGTGCGTAATTGCTTTACAACTCGAGAATTGTACTATACTTTTTCTACGACTACACTATATTTTCTTCCGGATATAGTGCAGATATTGTACTAAGGCACAAATAACGAATACCAATATGAAACGTCTCCCGTCACTAAGCCAGATGCATGAAAAGTTACATATCACAATTCTTGTGTTTGTTTATTGATACGTTGCATACCGAGACATTTTCCTCAATTCGAACTGAAATGGAGCCGTTTTTCATATCTAAACAGCTTTATTAATAGGTAGCAAAAAACACATTGTTTAAAAATATAAAATTATCATTCATAATGGTTATATATTTGTAACAGTGCAGCACGAGAGATTCTGTAATCGTTATTAAAAATAATAAAAAAAAAGTTCTCCCAACTGCGCTCTGATCCACCGACCTTTGGGTTCGGAGCCAGCGCTTCCAACAACTGAGCTACCACCATTTCTCCGTATTAGTAGATATTTTATTAATATAATTTCGAAGATTGATCTTTTTTAATTATTGCTGTTATTTAAAGAAAAAGGAATTCATCAATTCAATGTTGAGTATGTATGTTATTAGAAAAATTACCTTCAACAGGAGCATTCTGCAGAAAATAATTGATCTGTTCAGCATTGAGTATTTTTGATATTTTACTTCGGAATCCATCCTTCCCTTTTGAGAATATGGGATAATATGTTGCTATATTAATATTGTGATTGATATTTAGTGTTGATCGTAACATGGAATATATCGACCAGAGTGATGATGATTTCATCGAATTTGATTATTCTTGAAAATATACTAAAAGGATTTTTCCGAAAATGACACGGTATTATTTCTAATTCTCCAGTCCAGGAATTTTTGATGTGCTATTTCGTATTATTCACGAGACTTAGCTGGTAGCAACTAATTTTTTACCATTTTAGCTTTTTCCAACATCCTACCCACCTAGCAAGTGACATTAATGAAATCGTTAATTGTTATCGACACATCGCCTAAGCAACAAAACAAAGTCATCTATCAACATACCTATGAAAACCGTGCGATCGCTCTCTTTACGCACACGTGTGTAAGGAGAAGCTTACTGCCATTGTTTTGTGTACAATATCCATCACTTACAGTAGTAGTCGTAGGAAAAATACTTTACAACTTAGCAATTCGATAGGTAAACGCCCCATAAGTCGAAAATTGTGCGGGGTTAGGTAAGCATACAGAAACAAACATCCATGGCCTAACTAGGATTCGAACCTATGTCTCGGTGGGAGTCCCCATACGAACTCAGCGCATTCACGCTCTCGACCACCGAGCCGCACTATTTTGTACAGAATGAAAATCCGAGTTTTTGTGAAGCAGCCCAGCAAACATTTTGATATGGGGCATCAATGGCCTAATATATTTTTCCCATACCTGACATTAGCGGCCCAGTTAATGGTCCCATATGTGGGACTCTATACAGGCTGATTCACGATGGATGGCACATTAGACGTTTCTGGAGAACATAACTCAGTGTTGCAACGTTACCGCACTTATATTGAAAGTTGCAACGTTGCCACTTATATTGAAAAGTAACAAAATTTTGGATTTTCAAATTGGACACCCTGTATATTATGACATTGTCAGATTCTCCCTGAAGAGCTGATTCCATCGATCTATCACACTTGGGTTCTAGCGGAAATGATGACAAAGATATAGGGTGTGAAAAATCGTGATTTTTCAACTTTAAGAATTTTTCGTGTCGAAACTATTTATCATTGCCCAAAACGATTTCCATGTCCCTATCTTAGGTTTTTGTGTACTATCAATTGATATTTAATTGAAATCTATACTGGGTGGTCAAAAATCTTAATTCTGAACCACCTTGTGTTTATTTCAATTAAATTTCAATTGATAGTGAATAAAATGTTGGGATAGGGACTTCGAAACCGTTTTGGCCAATCATGAATAGTTTCGACACAAAAAATTCCCGAAGTTGAAAAATCTCGATTTTTCACATCCTATAACTCTGTATTTATTACTGCTAGACCCCAAGTACTATAGGTCAATCAAATCAGCTCTTCAGGGAGAATCTGAGAATGGAATAACATACAGGGTGTCTCATTTGAAAAATCAAAGTTTCTACTTTTCAATATAAGCGGCAACATCGCAACGCTGAGTTTATTTTAGGTCGATAGAACACAACTAATTATCCGAGGCATCAACTTTTCAGAATAATCCTGAGTTGCGTTCTCCAGAAACGTCTAATATGCCATCCACCGTGAATCAGCCTGTACATCAGTACACTGCGGCCGGCAGCTGGTCCCAGTGCTAGGTACCCAGCAATCATATTCAGTTCCCCGGCAATAGGCCAGTACAACATAATCGACTCATTGAGTTTCCCACAGCAAGCCCAGCATATATACATAAATGATGGGACTGTAATGGCCAATTAACGACATTGGTTACATACTATCGAGGTAGGAGAGGGGTAGGTGTTTTAGGGGTCCAATGGATCTGAAAGTTCTAGTACCTCCTTATTATTTCACAATATAACCCTCTCATCATGAATCAGACACATACCAGGTTTCAAGAAAACAATTATATGAATGACACAATGATATCTTCTTAACCTCTCTGTTCTTCAACAATGAAACTTCTCGGAGTGACTGCTTACTGGTTGGTATGTTGTATCTACATCTTATTGGGTAGCATTCCTTCAAAGTTGATTCTTCGTTGTGATATACTTCTGAAATATAAAATGCATATCATTTGTTATATATTAGTGGCCTATAAGTTGCATGAGTTTATAACTTGATGATATAGTCGGATGACGTGGTAACATGGAGCTTTTCAATTCTCATTATTTTCTTGGCACAGGTATTTCTGTAGCTGGAACCTTATTGTTATTTAGTTCTTCAATATAGAGACAGGTTCACATAACCTAAGATTGCTCTTGATAGCAACAAACGAGTTGAAAATGATAGTTGCTTTTGGAGAAGTATAGTGAGCCAACTCCAATCATTAGGTATATGAGGTTACGAGATACCAAACACATGCATTTAATAATGAAATTCGGAACACTATGTAGGTAGATTGGTACTTACTCAATATTATCATAATTGAAGAATCTTTCTTTCATTATTTTCAATTGAGAATACTCCTGCCATCATAAATAACCACCAGGGAAAGAAAATACCACATTAATTCAACATAAACGAACTAGTACGCGATCACCATTCACGAGAGTCAGCCATCTTAGTCAAATATTATTATAATATTGATCAGCTGATTGTTGAGGTAGACGTTTCCAAAACATCCACCAGGAGGACAAGTAGCGAACATGAAATTGGCCAGCAAAGGGCCAGATCTCTTAGTATCCAATTAGTTCCAGACATCTTAACATCACATGGCCATCATCGAATTCTCAACTGATGGTTACTTGGCATAGGAAAATCATCGGCCCATTACCAATACCCCGGCATCGTCACTTTCCCAGACTAGCCTACAATAGGCCGGACTTCTCCCGCTAGTTCAATGTTTGCTGGGAGCTTTCGCGAAGGCTCGTGAGTTCTCAGTTTCCTGAAAAAATTTGGAATTCTATGAGAAAACACAGTATGGAGAGTATAATCATCCCAAGGTTGACGACCGGATGATGAGCTGACTGGGCTTGTCCAGTTCGTCTGACTGATCTTGCTAGTGATAGAATGATAAAGATTTCTGAGCAACATTCCTCGTGGAAGTATCTGTAGTAAAGTGAAAGGGCGCCTCCTTTTCTACGATGTTTCAATGATGTCGAAAAATTAGTGAGTCTGGCATCACCTAGACATGCTGAACTCCATATGTGGTAACAGTAAAACTATTCTGACATGATTTGTGCTAATGGAAATACTGAGTAGGTACTTTATGAGAATAGTAGTACCAGAGATTGATATATCAGGCATACTGAGTTCCACCTTTTATTTTTTTATGTTCTGGTTTCCACGAGATGGGATATCCTGTAATGTTCAGAGAACATCGTGAGAACCAAAGGAAATCAGGTAGGAATTGGTGTTCTTCTTGAATTTCTTGAGGTTATATGCCTCAGGAAACACCTCCCTTGGCAATGTGTTCCAGAGTCTCGCAGTTCGTTGGATGAACGAGTCTTTGGAGAGAGATGCTCTGCAGGTCTCCGAAGTAACCACGAAGGGGTGCGAGGCCTCAACTCGACGGGTTAATCTCGCGGGGACTGCCAATGGAGGAACAATTATTGATATTTCAGAAGAGCATCGTCCATGAAAATATCTATAAAATAAAGCCAGATCGCCAACTCTTCAACGGTGTTCCAGAGAAGTGAGGAAGTTTGTGAGCGAGGCATCACACACAAGACGAATTGCCCTTTTTTGGACAGAATCCAACAGTTTCAGGGTATATTTGGGTGCTGCACTCCAAATATGGGAACAGTATTCCTGGACAGGTTGGTTCATGAGAAGATACAGGCTTGAGTTTCGGTGGCGTCAAATTCGTCGTGGGTTCTTAGTTTCCTGAAAAGAATTGGAAATATTCTAGGAGAGGACGCAGTATGGAAAGTATAATCATCTGCAAAGCTGCGGATGGGGCAAATTGTTGCAATCGACAGATATCATTGATATGAAGTAGAAGCAATGTTGGCGCCAAAATTGATCCTTATGGAACAACGAAATTGATAGTCAGGCTTTCAGACGACAATTCGTCCTCCACCACATGAAACAATCTGCCTGAAAAATAAACTGGATAAAAGCTGGCATAGCTGAGGTGGTAAGCCGTATGATGGTAGTTTGTGGAGAAGTCCTTGGAATCAAACACGTTCTAATGCTTCAGAGATTCCCCATGTGTTTCTTATGGAGCTTACTGTACAGGGTGTCCCGTGACTTGATGCCCATAGGTCAACGGTATATTCCTTGAACAATGTCCTAGACACTTTGGTCCAAAACTCTATATAGTTGAGAAGTAATGGGAAATATTGAATTCAACAAAGTGTGTAATGAAGCAAAGAGAATGTTGAATATGTGATTTTTTATCAGATGATAATTCATTGATTATCTACACAAATTCAATCAATGCTGTGTTCAAGATGTCACATCACATTGTTGCTCGTCTAATTATTGAGAACGTTGTGCTCTGAAGAGTATCTGTATGGATCGTCTCTCATGAATGCAGCTGTGTAGTCATAATATTTTGAATTAGCTCATTTCTAGTCTATAGATTATTTGAATACACTAGACTTTCCATGGGTGTCCAAAGATAATAGCGGTCAGGTGACCTCGGTAGCAAAAGCACTGGAGCCCTCTTGCAGTCCACTGGTGAGCAAAGCTGTTATCTGATTGCTCATAACTAATTAATAGTTGTAGTAGTATTGTGGGGAGGCTGTAGCCAGGTAAGTAGGCCCCCATGCATGGGCCCTTTTTGCCAACCCCTCCTCCCCACATATCCACACATCCCTCTTTTAGTTGTCCTTTTCGAACCTTCCCGTCCTTCTGATGAAGGTCAGGATGTCCGACCACTCTAATTCGATCAAATCTTCCTGTTGTAGTTTATCTACTCCAAAGATTTCGAATCACATCCTTCCATACGCCTCACACTGTCCGAGGAAGTGAAGTGATAGGTATCTGCGTGACCTGTTGTGGCTTGCTTGGACCGGCCACCAGGTCTCTCGATTGCCTGCAGCCGCCTTTACGCCTCCAGTATCCTTCTAGTACCTCGTTCGTCCATTTATTGAGGGCAGACGAAGTTCGGCTTCTTGTTATGCCCAGTGCAGGCTCCGGTCACCAGAACGGTGTCGCGGATCCGATTCTAGCCAGCTCGTCGGCCACCTCGTTCCCTGCACCCCCCTGTGACCCGGGACCCATACTAGTTCGACTTCCTTAAGTTCAGCTAGTTTCTCAAGAGCATCGCCACATTTCTGCACCAAAGCTGAGCTTGGTTCAGGATGGCAGATAGCTCTGAGAGCCGCCTGACTATCCGAGCAGATGTAAATCTTTTGCTCTGGCCTCTCTTTCACCTCTTGCCTCCCCGCTACTGCCAGAACGGCAAAGACCTTAGCCTGGAAAACTGTGGTATACTTTCCAAGAGCGTAACTCTCCCTTATGGCTATTCCTTCTAAGTAAATTCCTGCACCTGAGTCCTGTTTGTCAGTAAGGCGCGATCTGTCCGTATAAATACTAGACTCCTTGGGCGGAATTCCACTCTGTTCTGTTCCCTGCATGGAATAGTGAGGGTGAACCTTCCATTCCATCTCAGCCTATTTTGAGCGTTGTTTACTCTTAAGGTGGAGATAGGGATCTCCTGCTCCACCCATGTCGCAATTTCCGCGTGACCTGTCACTACTCCTTCGTTAACCCAACTCCCAGAGTCCCGCAGACTCAGATAGGCCGCCATTACTTCCCTCTTAATCCAGATTGGAAGTGGCGGCAGCCCCAGCAGTACCTCCAGCGTTGCAGTTGGCGTCGTCCTCATTCATAACTAACTAACTATTGGGTTTACGATTTGATCAAGGATTATGCACTCAAGCTATGGCCATCAAGTAAGGGGACATTCTGTATAGAGTAGAGTAAAGTAGAGTAGAGTAGAGTAGTTTATCTGGCCATGATATGTAAATCACATGTACGGAAAGTCATAATTACAATAGCAATAGTGCTTGGAAATGAAAATGAAAATAATCTTGACCCTCAATCTCTATAAAGCAAAAAAAAATGATATGTAGAAGATGAAACATCAAGTATCTGAATAAAATAACATGAACCAAATAACAAACAAAATCAGAACAATTGAAGAGATTATATACAAAATATTAGGTCAGCGTTGAAGTAAACACTTTCAAAATTGAAATAAAAGAATATGAAAATATAGCATATTGCTATCAACATCGTGAAAGCAGTGTCTAAGAAGAAACTGTTCAATAATCACAGATTTGAATTTTTTTAATTTCAGTATTTTGACGGAGCTGTGGAGATCGAATATTATAAATATTGAGAGTCGAAGAGTTTCTACAGCTAACAGCTAATCTGTGTCGTGGAGTTCTCAATGAATTATCCGATCTTGTATTATGACTATGAAAGTCAGGATGTTTACCAGATTTACGCACATTTTGGTGTATTTCTAGCAAAACTGAGAAAATGTGTAAGGTAGGCATTGGCATGATTTCAAGTTTGATGAAATGTTGATGGCAGTGATCTCAATAGCTTTAGTTAGCCAGTATTCGTATACCTTTCTTCTGACATCTGAAAACTGTTATAGCATTTGTTGAATTGCCCCAGAGTAAAATACCGTATAACGACAGTAGAGAATGAATAAATAACGAAAAACATGAAATTGTTAAGATGCCAAGATTAGTTATACATTTCAATTGTCTCAGTACCATAGACCTCTTAGTACAGATCTATGGTACAAAAAGAGGGCTAGATGACTTTCGTACTACATCATCTACATGATTGTGCCAATTTAGTCTGTCTATGGGTAAGGTATATGAGTGACGTAGAAAAGTAAATCTCCAGTTGATCTTCGATGCAAGCGGGGCAGCGGTGGTTCAGTTGAATATTTAATTATCGCGTACCATGTGTTGAAATTTGCGCTTGCCGACTGGTTGTGAAAAATATAGTTCGAATGTATTGAAAATCCTATATGCCTGTAATATTTGTTACATAGTGAACATGATTTTGTTGAAATGTAGCTGTATGAGTTCAAAATTATCTACTAATTATTATTGTCATACAATATCTTCAATACATTAAATGTTTATAAAACCAGACTTCTCAACACTTTTTCGTAAGATAATCGATTAATCAATTACCTATCTTCTATCTTCTTGTATTCGATACAGGTAATAATAAGGATCATCAGTTTCGGAATCAATGACATATTATATATTAACGTATCCCAGCAAACATTGAACTAGCGGGAGAAGTCCGGCCTAGTGCAGGCTAGTCTGGGAAAGTGACGATGCCGGGGTATTGGTAATGGGCCGATGATTTTCCTATGCCAAGTAACCATCAGTATATACGATGTTGGCCTTGTGGTGGTAAGTTGTGTGGAACTAGTTGAATACTAACGAGATCTGGCCCTTTGCTGGCCAATTTCATGTTCGCTACTAGTCCCCCTGGTGGATGTTCTGGGAACGTAAACATCAACAATCAGCTGATCAATATTATATGTGACTAAGATGGCTGACTCTCGTGAGTGGTGATTGCGTACTAGTTTGTATATGTCGAATCAATGTGGTCCTCTCTTTCCCTGGTGGTTATTTATGATGGCAGGAGCATTCTCAATTGGTGATAATAGAAGACGGATCCTTTAATTATGATAATATTGAATAAGTATTCATCTACCTACATAGTGTTTCAAATTCCATCATTAAATGCATGTGTTTGATATCTCGTAACCTCATATACCTAATGATCATATTAATTGGAGTTGACTATACTTCTCCAAAAGCAACTATCATTTTTAACTCGTTTGTTGCTATCAAAAGCAATCACAGGTTATGTGAACCTATCTCTATATTAAAGAACGTGATAAAAATAAGGTTTCAACTACAGAAATACCTACCTGTGCCAAGAAAATAATGAGAATTGAAGAGTTTTATGTTATTACGTCATCAGACTATATTATCAAGTTATAAACTCATGGAACTCATAGGCCACTGATATAAAACAAATGATGCATTTCATATTTCAGAAGTACCTCACAACGAAGAATCAACTTTTGAGGAATGCTACCCAATAAGATGTAGCTACCACATACCAACCAGTAAGCAGTCACTTCGAGAAGTTTCATCGTTGAAAAACAGAGAGGTTATTTTTGCAGAGATGTTCGCAGCAAACTCTACTTTAGATTCCCAAGGAAAACTGCCGCCAGACATTCCACCCGTTGAGAGTCGAATGCCCGAAATCGTCTTCCGTCAACGCACTATCAGACGAATTTTGCTTGGTCTCAAAACGAATAAGGCTAACGGTCCTGATGGAATTCCACCCATTATCCTCAGAGAATGTGCACCCAGAATTAACACCGATTCTCTGCAAGTTGTTTACCATCTCGTACAGGTCGGGTATTTTTCCATCATGCTGGAAGACAGCTAGAGTCCAACCAATCCCCAAAAAAGGGAACAAGAACCTGCCCAACAACTACAGGCCCATTGCCCTGTTATCAGTAATCTTCAAAGTGATGGAGAAAGCCATCAATATTGAGCTTATCAAATATCTGGAGAGCTCAGGAATCATCAATGATAGACAATACGGCTTTCGCCACCGAAGATCTACTGGAGATCTACTTGCCTACGTCACCCATTTATGGCAATCTTCAATAGAAAAACACGGGGAATCTCTAGCTGTCGCGTTGGACATATCGAAAGCATTCGACCGTGTTTGGCACGAAGGACTCCTCCACAAACTACCATCATACGGCTTACCACCTCAACTATGCCATCTCTTATCGAGTTTTCTTTCAGGCAGATCGCTTCACGTGGTGGTGGACGGTGTATCGTCTGATACCATTGGCATCAATTCCGGCGTTCCACAAGGATCAATTTTGGCACCAACATTATTCCTGCTTCATATCAATGATCTGTTGGGAGTTACAACTTGCCCCATCCACAGCTTTGCAGATGATAGTACCCTCCATACTGCGTTCTCTTCCAGAATTCCCATTTCTTCCCAGGAAACTAAGAACTCACGGCGCAGGCAGGCTAATGCTGTCAATGAAGATCTTGCTGAAATCACAGCCTGGGGAACGAACAACCTAGTTGAATTCAACGCCACCAAAACTCAAGCCTGCATTTTCTCTAGAAAGGCGGAACTCAGTATGCCCGATATTGTAATGTCTGGCTCCACCATCCCCACCAAGCCCATATCTATGCTCGGTATTTCCATCAGCAACACTCTTTCATGGGATAATCATGTCAGATCCATCGCAAAAGCTGCTTCACAAAAACTCGGATTCTTGTTCCGTGCGAAAAGCTACTTTACACCTCAACAGCTTCTCATGATCTACAAAGCGCAGATACGGCCTGTTCTAGAATACTGTTCCCACATATGGGGTTCAGCACCAAAACATACGCTGATGCTCTTAGATTCCATCCAGAGAAGAGCCATTCGCCTGGTGGGTGACGCCACACTCACTCACTCTTTGACATCATTGGAACACCGTAGAAAGGTAGGCGACCTTTCACTTTTCTATCGATACTTCCACGGGAAATGTTCTTCGGAAATCTCTGCAATCATCCCTTCACTAGCAATACCAATCAGACGAACTAGACAAGCCCAGTCAGCACATCCTTTCGTTGTCAACCTGGAAAGATGTCGAACAGCACTTTATCAAGACTCCTTCATCCATAGAACGGCTAGGCTCTGGAATTCATTGCCTGTGGAAGTATTCCCAACAACATATAATCTCCAAAAATTCAAAAAAAAATTCCAATACCTACCTCCTGTCCCTATCCTCCCTAGGAACGCACGATGTTCTTTGAACATTATAGGGATTCCCTTTCGTGCGCTCCAATCGATAAAAAAAAAAAAAAAAAAAAAAAAAAAGATATCAGTGTGTCATTCATAAAATTGTTTTCTTGAAATCTGATATGTATCTGATTCATGATGAAAGGATTATATTGTGAAATAAAGAGGTATTACAACTTTCAGATCCATTGGACCCCTGAAACCCCTACCCCTCCCCTACCTCGATAGTATGTAACCAATGTCGTTAATTGGCCATTACAGTCCCATCATCTATGTATATGCAGAGCTTGCTATGGGAAACTCAATGTGTCGATTATGTTGTACTGGCCTTTTGCCGGGGAACTGAATATGATTGCTGGGTACGCAGCACTGGAACCAGCTACCGGCCGCACTGTACTGAAATACAGGGTGTGAATTTGAAAACTTTCAATGCGAATATCTCGCGAAATAAAGAAGAAAAACGCCGCTTGGCAAAAATGCTAAAGAGTTAAGGGGAACTAGAACCACCATATTTCAGTGAAGGGATGAGTCACCCTGTCAGCGCAACACACCCCAAATACCTCAAATGAACGGTCTCAGTCAGTAGTACTCACCTGTACAAGATTTTTTTTCCACCCACTACAGGGTGTACGAAAAACTTTATTTCGAGGGTCTAAATTTGAAAACTGTCAATGCGAATATCTCGCTAAATGAAACAGTTAGGAAAACGCCGTTTGACACAAATGCTACAGAGTTAGGGGGAACTAGAACCACCATACTTCAGTAAAGGGATGAGTCACCCCGTCGGCGCGACACACTCCATCTTTGAAATATCAAATGGCACTACCTCTTTTGTGATACCTCAAATGAAAGGTCTCAGTCAGCAGTATTCACCTGTACAAGAATTATTTTCCACCCACTACAGGGTGAACGGAAAACATAAAGTCGAATAAAATAAAATGCAGAATGCCGATATATTCCAAGAGATGTGTTCCAAAATGTTAGAATGGCATTTGAACATCGATTATACTATTGATTACAACAGAATGGAATGCATTTTGAACATCTGATCAAATAAAATATCCATTTAACACAATTCATTTTATTTTATTCGACTTTATATTTTTCGAACACCCTGTAGTGGGTGGAAAAAAAGTCTTGTACAGGTGGATACTACTGACTGAGACTGTTCATTTGAGGCATCACAAAAAAGGTAGTGCCAGTTGACATTTCAAAGTTGGGGTGTGTCCGAGGGTGTGTCGCGCCGACGGGGTGACTCATTCCTTGACCGAAATATGGTGGTTCTAGTTCCCCTTAACTCTTCAGCATTTTTGCCAAACGGCGTTTTTCTAACTTTTTTTTTCACGAGATATTCGCATTGAAAAATTTCAAATTTACCGCCGCTGATGTCAGGAATGGGAAAATATATTAGGCCATTGATGCCCCATATCGAAATGTTTGCTGGGATTTGTTCACCTGAATGAGAGTGTTCTAAATATTCTTGGTAAGAGGAATGGAAAAAATCACTATATGTGTAGCATCAAAACCTCTTTGGAATATCGAGAACAAATACACCTCCTATCAAACTATATATACTATTACTAGGAGCTCCGCAGTTTTCCATATTGCTCTCCCTTGTTTTTCTCAGTGCATCTAAGACTTTTCGTCCTCAATTCAACAATACGCATATATCTTAAGAATTTCTTTTGAAAGTAGGTTGGTTGATATCGATGAAAAATAAATAGTTCTGCAGGCGTGTTATGTATGGTGTTTTCAAACGGGAAGTTAATTTTTCAACAGGATGTAGAATTGACTGAAATAAAGATTGCCAAAATGAAAGTTGCGAAATATGGAATTTCCGAATGGACAAAATACTGTCTTATAATGATATAATTTGTTGATGTTTGTGGCGTGATTCCTATCACAGGGGACCATGATGAATCAGACGCAATTCTTAGACCATTTTATAATGTCTCTTGAACAGCACAATCCCACTTCAGAATACGAAGGTGGTTACACTGGATGCAGGATGAAATTTAGATTCAGAGGAATCCAGAACGTCGCACAAAAACTATTTACGATATATTCTCACTTGTTCTGTGGATGAAGCACTTTTAACTGTCACTTCATCTGATAAAAGGGTTGCACACACTAGTCAAATTCAAACCATATATTTATATAGGTTTTCTTATGAGATATCAACGATTTATAATAATTATAGCAGCTCACATGGATATCAAACTACAGGGTGTCCCTGAAAGGTCTCCACTAGGATAGATTATTTAGTTTTAATCTTCTCCTGAAGATGCTAACATAGTTAGCGAAACACGTGTTGAGGCGTTTAAAAAATCGGTTTGGTTAGTGGTAAAACAGTGTAGTGTATTATCGTGTCAAAGGTTCCAGTCTTCGATATAGTTCTATGTTGATAATCATTTTTGTTACGATTTCACGTATTGTAACAGTAAAATAACTCAAATCACAAAATTTACATTAACCCAAAGAATGACAAATATTTTTTTCAAAAAATTTCGAACGGCAGTATTTTCTTCATTTGAATGAAAGGCTTTGAAACAATTTCTCGTGTTAGTGGGAAATAACCTAGGTACATTCATATTTGTCACTCTCCAGGTGACTTGACGTTGAATGATTGGTGATTCTTCTACAATGTAAGAAATTGTATGCCCGTCGAAATAACCTCTTCTGGATTTATTGCCACATCTGGAAAAGCCTGCGATAATACAGTACATTCTATATAACAACCAATGATTTGTATTTTCCTCACCATATCGGACTTTCTTCTAACCATAGAATGAACAAGTAGGTTTAGCAAGAAATATCCATCCATACTATGAATTTTTAAAATAATTCACTGGAACATTATGCGGAATAATTGACGAAGTCTACGCTACGCCCATTCAGAATAAAAAAATTGTCTCATTGAAATTGATATACTGGTGAATAAAAAACAATATACCATAACAGATATATGAAAGGTGCCATCACTAAAATTCCAATGGAAACAATCGTACTTAACACTTCTAAACATGAATATTTACACATGTACGCAACTTAACCTGAAAAATTGACGAACACAAATGATACAAAAATTGAACTGACAGCCGAAATCGATTTGTTTGTTGGTACCTCCTCATAAAGGCTTGTTTGTTACCAAATGAAGATCACAGGGGAAGAAGGGGGAATGTCACAATATAGTGGAAATTGACTTGACACCGCCATTTTTTTTTATCGCTTGAAGCGCACGAGAGGAAATCCCTATGATGTTCAAGGAACATCATGCGTTCCTAGGAAGGATAGGGTCAGGAGGAGGTGAACTTCTGGAGAGTATATGTTGTTGGGAATACTTCCCCAGGCAATGAATTCCAGAGCATAGCCGTTCTATGGATGAAGGAGTTTTGATAAAGGGCTGTTCGACATATTTCGAGGTTGACAACGAAAGGATGTGCTGACTGGGCTGGTCTAGTTCGTCTGACTGGTATTGCTAGTGAAGGGATGATAGCAGAGATTTCCGAAGAACATTTCCCGTGGAAGTATCGATAGAGAAGTGAAGATAGCCTAACCACTATATGTTAGTATGAACAGAAGTATATAGCAATAGCGCAGCATAGTCAGCTAATTTGCTCGTTCGAAAATACGTTCACATGGAAAAAACGCGGAATGTCCACTTCAAAAAAGTGAAGAAAAGGGAACGTCCAAGCTTATATAGTGCTTGCTTGAACACAGAGTCCATTGTGATTTTTATAGGTTGTTTTCACACTGAGAAAAAAAGATACGGGCACTATTTTTCCATCTCTTGGAGCGTACCGAAGGGAATCTCTATACTGTTCGAGGAGGTATAGGTATTGGGACTTTTTTCAACTTTTGGAGATCATAAGTTCTTGCGAATACTCTGTTAGGCAAAAAATTCCAAAACTTTGCCGTTCTATGTATGAACGAGTTTTGGTAAAGAGTTGTTCGACATATTTCGAGGTTGACGACCAAAAGATGTGTTGACGGGGCTTGTCGAGTACGTCTGAGTGTTGGGAATGAAATAATGAGATTGCTACATGATGATTCCAACTCATATCCCGTAGAATTTATAGAAAATGATCAAATTATTGAGATGCTAGCTGTACTATATGACAACTAACCGCTCATTAGGTATAGGTAGTCAGACAAGAATAGAGAAATGTACCAGAGCAGATAATTGCGAGTAAACAATCCAGTTTTTTGACAATTTATTTGGACATTCCCCATTTTTCAATTGAATCTTTGGACTTGTTTTTTGTTTTCGATGACTTTTCCATTCAAATATCATTTTTATTTCTAGTTATCCAACTTCATTGCTCATTATACTCCATCAAACTGATCCAGGTGGCTTGATTTCAGTTTCCCTCAACTTCCAAAAAGTAAGGAGGTTTTGAACTTTGAAATGCGTTTTTCTCGAAACTTACTTTTTGTGACATTCCCCCTTTCTCCTCTGTGGTCTTCAAATGGTTTCGTTGCCTGTGAAATGAAGAACTACGGGGAATCGAGAATAATCCTGTACCTGAGAACCAAACTGTATTTTAACTTACAAAAAACTGTATTGAATACTTTTTTTTTAAAGAGAATGAAGTTAATATGGGCAATAAAATACTGTGAATATATAGGTACTCTGAAATTATTCATTTTTAATGATTGCAAGGTCAAAAAAGGACAGGAAACTGAAGCTAAATACTGTTGATTATTGAATATCGTCCGTTGTCTTATCAGAATTAGCAAAATTTTTTTAAAAACCGTGAAAAATGCTTGGAATCCAGGGCAGTCAAAAGTGTAAGTGGTTATAATTCTTGATCGAAATTTCATTTGCTTGCTCACGAATTTGAGAAAAAGGGTCAGGAAAAACAACACGCCTGCTATTTCTTTCAAGATCGACACATTCAAACGTGGTTGCCTCAAAATGTGATTTGAAATACAATAATACACCTATATTTTCACTGCGTGCTTGTAGGAGATCCACGTTTGAGATACGAAGATCTTTACTTTTCTCAGTCCTCTTACGTACAGCAAAGGATGAGCTATAAGAAGTGTACAAAGATTTAAAATTTTCAATATCGGGTGCTTCCATATTAGCAACATTGAATGTTTTTGACCGACAACACAGTCTTGCGAGTTACTGCATCTTCCAGGGCGTCATCACTTTCAAAAATGGGGTTTGTTTTCTTTTGTGTATGACCACGTAGCAGAAATTTGTGATCTATCAGTTTTGTATTCGGATACTGTTTTGAGATCCGAAAATATGCCATTATCATAATCATGTTACGGTTTTGGAATTAGGAGTTATCTGACCAGACAATAATCTCTTTTACGCTCTCACTTGAAGTCTCTGCCCATTTGAGAATGCCAGAAGCCATTTGATTTGCCCCACGTCCTGACAAGGATTCGTCCCACATAATACAGACACTAAAAACTGTATTATGTCCTCACCACCGTCCACCAATATTCTAATTAGAATATTGGTGGACGATGTCCTTACCTACAAATTTTCTATAACAAAATCAACTTCATGATACTCTGTTGCTCGGAAAAACTGTATTTTGTCCACACATGTTGAGTTTCTTTAACAATATTAACTCCATATAATACTCTTTTTTTCTGTGACGGGAAAGAAGTTCGGCATTTCATCTCTGTTGGCAGGTTATAAAATGTCACTTTTCATAAATTACTTTTTTCCCGTGGCAAAAAAGTAGGTACTTTTTTCCCGGATATATATCACATATATATATACTGTTGATGACTTTTGTTGTGCTATAGTTCTGAAAAATGAGTCAATAATACCGTCTCCGAGAAAGAACTGCAAGTCCTTTTATCTTCCATTCGACTTCGCGGTTACGTATATTACTAAACAACCACTAAATTCGCAATTTTTTGAAATCAAATCACAGAATTAGACTGACAGAAGTGACATCAGATATGTGATTACTTCAAAAGAATGATAAAGATGCCTACAACGCAGGTGTCCCTACTGTTAAAAACTTAAAATTTCACGTCGATAATTTTCAGATTTCAAAATAATGTAATATCTTCCCAATTTCTTCTATCACAGAAAAAAATTGTGTATTACACAAGGGAAAAATATTAGATTTTAGCTCACGGTTTTTTGTCTCCCTCCGCTACGCGTCGTGAGACAACACAACCTGGAGCTAAAATCTACTACTTTGTTCTCTTGTATAATAAATAACTATTGCTCGAAGAAGGTTAATGATATAATACTGTTTAATCTTTGCTAACTTCGAATGTATATTATATAGGACTCAATACTATATTCCATGTAAAAAAGCGAGTGTCTTTTAGTAGGAAGAGAACTAGATACCGATTCGAGAAAAAATGGAGTTAATACAGTTTGGCTCTCAGGTACAGAATCAGTTTTGAATATAATGTGACCTTATGGTCACATGGTCCATGAAATAGCCTATGGTTTTATCAAAAGCGGACCTATATAAAGGGTCAAGTGTTTGTTGAAGTTCCAAATTCCAGTATTCATAGCATGAAACTACATTCAATGATTTGATATTGATATATAATTGCAAAATGAGTTTTATACGCCTTTGAAGTTACGCCACTGTTAGGATTTTAGAAAATATGTCTGCAATCGTTCAATGACGGTATTTGTGTCTTATGTTTCTTGATCAGCTATTCAAAGATATGACAAGTGTGCCCCCACTTTTTGAAGGGCGTTAAATGAGATGTTCGAGGCACTCTCTAGCTAAGGAGTTCCAATGTCATACCCATTCCTTAAACTGTGGTCATACACTGAGAAAACTCGGCCAAGGAAATTGTTTTCTTGAAAAAAAGTCGATTGTGACAAGAACATTTTCACCAACGGTAGGAAAATATGGTACTTGCAGTAGGCAAAACTATATTTCTGGAACGAAGTTTCTGCTGTAAGTGATCAGAACACTTGTTGGTATCAACCAAGTCGATATGTACTTAGAGTTCGCTAATTCTAAGTGAACACTAAACTAGGTTAACGAATACTCGCTATTATAAAATTATATTTCTGACTTGCTTTGAGCGAACTCATCAATAAAGACAATCTATCAAGTCGATTGTGCAGGTGACAGCTCACCTGTAGTTATAGATCTCTTTCCCGTTCGGACATCTCCGATATTATTCGAGTACCCACGCCCAACGCGATCACTGTCCAGTGTCCACGAGTCCACGGCGTCATTTCGATATTAGCATTCGTGAAGTTAGTATACTTGCGTTCCCGCTAGTAATATTGAAATTCCAAGTCATGAAGTGCCCTTTCGAACAACTACTATATCATATTCGTATGAGAATTATCTGTTTGTGTGCCGTGCTCTGTGGTCGTGCTGTAAGCTGTGGGGTGTTGAGTTCTTGATCTGTTCTCTTGAAGGAGATAATGAAATACAAAACTCTTCTAGAACAGTACATGATTGTTTCTATACATATATACAGGATTTTTTTCCACTTCCTATGATACTCGAAGTGGAAGGATGTGACGATTAAAAAGTATGAAAGTTGATTCATCTTCAATGCTGGAAGGAAAAAGATAGAGTGAACCAGAGTGCAGTGCAGTGAGTGAGAGTACCGTTTTTCTCGGTGCATGATGCTGATATACGCGGTATCTAGTATCTCAATATTTATCATCAGCCTTACCTTTTTGTATTTTCTGGATTCATCATACCTATATAATAAAATGTTTTGAATGCATGTGTTTTGTCTTATTACCAAGGTTTTATCATTTTTCAGAGAACAATGGAGGTATTTTTTCATACTAGCTAATGACAAGTGAATAAGTCACTATTGACAAGTAAATAAGTCACTGATGACTAGTAGATATGTCACTGGTGACATGTAATTAGGCCACTAATGACTAGTGAACAAGTCACTAATGAAAAGTGAATGAGTTACTAATGACAATTGAATAGGTCACTGATGACAAGTGATGTGTTCACTAACCGTTATCACTATAAAATTTAATGAAACAGGTCAATAGTGGTAGGTGTACATTTTCAGGAACACAAATATTCTTGTGGTTATTAACTTGTTTCCTTGTCCCATATAGTATACAAGTTTTTACTTGCCACTATTAAATATTCACTTAGGGTTAGTGATTTTTTTTCTCCGTGTACAGTGATATTATATAAGCTTCTACCAACGAGCAGAGAAATAAAAATATAGGTTAATACTGCAGAAAGTTCATATTACATAATGATTCCAATGCGACCAGTTATCGAATTAATTCAATACCATTCATGATAATTATCAACCTATATAATATGACAGCTCTGAAAATCAATAATAAAATCGTATAAATAATCGCGAATACCTCTGAAGCACGAAACCGACCAATAACCCTGTCCTTGTTTCGGTCAAAGTTGAGGATTTACCTTGCAGAACGCGAGTCGAATGCAATTCTGCGAAGTGTTATAATACTTAGTAATAGGCCAGTCAGCAATGTTTCATACGAAGGAGCTGAAAAGACATATAAAGCGGAATAATAATTTTGTGTATAACTGTAAAAAAACATTTCTGCATCTTTATTGATGCGTCGACTTTCACTTTTTTCACCGTGAAAAAACACTTTTATTTCAATGCCAAAATAATTCACAACATAAATATAAAATATTACTTTTTCTACTACTGCTATGAAAAGTTGCGCATTTCTCATAGCTTACTCAGTTTCAAAACCATGTATTGCTCATACATGTTTTCTCACGGCATTCTGCAAAAAATCGATCAAAATTCAATTGGCTGGTGTTCAGCTTAGAATAGTTGTCACAACTGTCAGAAAAAGTTTTTCAAATTCTTTGGGGTAGTTCTCACTAGTGCTTCTGAAAGAAATCGCAGTTTCTATCAAATATTATTCCAACAATTCATGATAAATAATATGATGTAAATATATACCGAGATGTGACGATTTTGATAAATACACCGCCAGAGACAAATATAATGGAAAAAGCTGCGAAAATTGGATTTGTTTCCGGAAATTTTAAGAAAAAAGGATTTTTCTTATGTTCTGGTTCCCGCGAAAAGGGATATCCTGTTATGTTCAGAGAACATCGTGAGAACCAAAGGAAATAAGGTAGGAATTGGTGTTCTTCTTGAATTTCTGGAGGTTATATGCCTCGGGGAACACCTCCCTTGGCAATGTGTTCCAGAGCCTCGCTGTTCGTTGGATGAATGAGTCTTTGGAAAAGTATGATCTGCATGTCTCCAAAGTGACCACGAAGGGGTGCGAAGCCTCAACTCGACGGGTTATCTCGCGGGGACTGCCAAGGGAGGTACAATTGTTGATATTTCAGAAGAGCATCGTCTATGAAAATATCTATAAAATGAAGCCAGATCGTCATCTCTTCTACGGTATTCCAGAAAAGTGAGTGAGTTTGTGAGCGAGGCAACACCCACGAGACAAATTGCATTTTCTTGGACAGAATCCAACAGTTTCAGGGTATGTTAGGGTACTGCACAGGACAGGTCGGATCTGTGCCTTATGAATCATTAGCTGCTGACTGGAAGTGAAATAGCTCCTGGTCCGAAACTGAAAACCAAGTTTTTGGGATCCACTTTTAGCAATTGATCTCACGTGATTTTCCCAAGAAAGGTTATACTGCTGATAGTAATACCAAAAGCATCGAAATGGATGTCTTCAAAGGTTCCGTTACTCCTGACATGCTTATGTTTGGCACAGTGAGATCGGCTTTTCTAGAAAAAAGGCATGCTTGTGTTTTGTTTGCATTGAAATCTACCAAGTAATTGGATCCCCATTCGAGAATTGTTGCCAAGTCCATATTTATGTTGTCAACATTTCTCCCTCGTTCGTTTCTGATTTGCCTGGCTGGTGTTGGAGCCCTGGAAGAGAAAGCGGTATGGAGCGTACTATCATCCGCGAAGCTGTGTACTGGACATGAAGATGCTTCCAACAAATCGTAGATATGGAGTAGACATAGTGTTGGTGCTAGAAATGATCCTTGCGGAACACCAGCATTTATGGCAAGAGAGTCAGATGAAACTCCGTAGACCACTACATGGAGAGACCTGTTTGAGAGAAAACTAGCTAGCAGAGAACATAGCTGGGGAGGCAAGTCATAAGAAGGAAGCTTGGCGAGGAGTCCGTGGTGCCAGACTCGATCGAATGCTTTGGAGATATCAAGTGCCGCGGGTAAGGTTTCACCATATTCTTCAATAGATTGCTGCCATATATGTGAGACGTGAGCGAGCAGGTCACCAGTTGATCTCTGTTGACGGAGGCCATATTACCTATCGTTGATAATACCAGAACGCTCCAGGTATTTCATGGGCTCGATGTTGATAGCTTTCTCCATGATCTTTGAAACAATAGATAGCAGTGCGATTTGTGACTCACACCAGACTTTATTAAAGTCTCGTCTCGTCTCGCCGATTGAATAATATAAAGTCTTGTCTCGAGTCTCGTCTCGCAGCCCCGAGTCTCGTCTTGTCTCGCGTCACGTACTAGAGCCTCGCAAATGTATCGCAATTTCGTTATGCATAATCTTGTTGCAGTCTAGTACGGGATATTCACCTTCACCTACTTTTTAGGTATAATGTAGAAGTTGGAAGAAAAAATTACAACAAAAATAACATTATTATTTTATTGAAAAGTAAGTACATAATAGGTACATACTCACATCATATATCAAAACAGAAAAAAAACATAGCAATATATGTTCGAGAGTAATAAAAATAAAACATAAAGAGTAACACGTATATTCTAAACAAATAAACAAAACAAAAACTTTTATCCAACATTATTCCGCCTTAGAGAGGAAATAGTCCGTTTTCGTTTCACGCATCATGACGTCGTTTTACAACAACCATGGATTGTGTTTTCAAAGTATTTATGAATGGAATGTTTTGTCTATCTGTGCTGAATAGTCTGAATTCGTTCTAAATATGTTGTATTATGAATGAAATTCTCAAAACTGCAGTCGCCACGCAGAAATATTTACCTGCGACTCTCGCACGAGACACGAGAAGTCTTGCACGAGACTCGAGACGAGACCAATAAAAGTCTCGTCTCGTCTTGTCCGAATCTCGTCTCGAGTCTTGTCTCGAAAACGAGATGAGACCATGCGAGACTCTCGAAAACGAGACTCTCGCGGGCACCACTAAGTGCGATCGGTCTGTAGTTGCTATAGGTAGGGTCTTCTTTAGGAACAGGTTGTACTCTTGCAATTTTCCAGTTGGACTGGAATATTGCCAATGTGTAAGAGAAATTGAACAACTCGCAGAGCACAGCAGGTTTTAGTTCGGAAGCACATTTCTTGAGAATCATCGGTGGGATTCCGTCGGAGCCACAAGCTTTGTTGGTGTTAAGACCCAATAAAATGTTCCTTATAGTACGTTGGCAAAAAGGTGATCTCAGGCATATAACTATCAATTGGCGTTATTCTTGAAGGTTGTTTTCCCGAAGAATCCAGAGTGGAATTTCTAGCAAATAGATGCGCAAAAATGTTGGCTTTCTCCTGGGCAGTTGTAGCTAGTGTTCCATCTTCCTTGGTTAGAGGAGGAAACGAGCTGGAAGTGAAGTTTCTTTCTACAGCTTTGGCAGAGGACCAAAATGAACCAACAGACAGTATTCACTATTTCATATTCATCACTGAAAAAAAGTGTGTACCAGTGCATTTGATGGACTGTTTTTTTTTGGCGCATGATCCTGATATACCCGATATCTCAATATTTGTTGTCAGCCTCACCTTTTTGTGTTTTCTGGATGCATCAAAGAGTTGAAATAAATGTTCCAAATGCATGAGTCTTCGTCTTCCTTTAGGGACATCCATCGAATGTTCCTTAAGGATATCTGTCGGATGTTCCAATTGATTCATGAAATGTACTGTTTCAATGTTCTAGAAATAACGTCCTACGGACGTCCCAGTCGGTACTTTCAATATGTTGTCCCTGCGAGGACGTTGACTTACACTTCGCCGACGAATGATTGCTCGCAGGCTATAAATACTCCCCATCAATGTTCTTCACGTAAGTCCATTGCACATCCTTGGGAAACTCTTCTACAGATGTCCTCAAGATGTCCTCCGTTGTGACATTTGTACGTCCCACAGACGTCCACGGTACCAAATTCAAACGTCCTGTGGACGTTTCGAATGTCCCGACAGGACGTCCTAAGGATATCCATGGGACATAATTGTGTTATGTGGGTAATGACAGGTGAATAAGTCACTAATAAAAAGTGATTGATTCACTGTTGACAAGTGAATAAGTTACTTATGACATGTGATTAGGTCACTAATGACAAGTGAACAAGTCACAAACGATAAATGAATAGGTCACTGATCTCAAACGAATAAGTCACCAATGACAGTAAAAAGGTCACTTATGACAAGTGAATAAGTCACTGATGCTAAGTGCATAAGTAACTAGTGTCAATTGCTGTATTCACTAATGGTTATCAATCTGAAATTCAATGAAACAGGTTCAGTGGTGTACATTTTCAAGATAACGAATATTTTTGTTAATCTCAACTTGTTTCCTTGTCCCAAATAGTATGAATGTTTTCACTTGCCTCTATTAAATATTCACTAATGGTTAGTGATGTTTTTTAATCCGTGATAGCTTGTTGTATTTGGTATAACACAAATAATATTGTTGCAATCCAACCTCGCACCTTTATTGTGATATCTGATTTCACCATCACCATGCATTAAATGTTTGAAATACACGGGTTTCTTTTCTCAATCAAGCTCATCACTGATATTCCAACTACCGCATTTGTTTCTACTTCTGACAAGAAAAGTTCACGTTATTATTTGTAGTAGCTGATGACAAGTGAATAAGTTACCTATGACAAGTGAATAAGTGACTCATGGCAAGTGACTAAGACACTAATGATAAGTGATCAAGTCACTAATGATGACTGAATAAGTCACTAATGACAAGCGACTGTATCACTAATGGGTATTAATCTGAAATTCAAAGAAACAGGTTAATAGTGTCAAGTGTCCATTTACAAAAATACCAATGTTTTTGTGGTCATTCACTTGTTTTCTTGCCCATATAGTATACGAGTTTTTACTTGCCACTATCAAAGTTTCACTCAGGGTTAGTGATTTTTTTCCCTGTGTACCCAGAAATAGTTGACAAAAACCTTGTTATTATTGAATGTTATGTGCCTCGTGAATAACTTACTATGGAACTATCTGAATATACACTTCGTCTGATAAGGGTGCTGGTAGTTTTCCAAAATAAATATTATGTCTCATGGATGATTTGCTGTATCTGAATAAAGTAGTTCAGAAAGAATTATGAATATCCAGTTAGGCATTATGCTAATCCTCTTTCGGAGACCGTTAACTGGATTGAATCTCATATCATAATATTGCTGGGTTTTTTTAATTATCAAACACTATTCAAGATGTTTGTCAAGATGATTATGCTAATCTGACATAGAAAGGCATTCGCAAAAAACGATACAGAATAAAAAAATATGTATGCAAGATCACAATATTGATATTTTCAACTTTCCAAACTAGAAGATTTCTTTTCCTACAGCAACAAAGAGGCTCGTCAGGGAAGTCACGGTCAAGGTAGGCACCGTCTACCGTCATTAAATGAAAAAAGTCCGATAAAAGTTCAATCACATCATCACATTAGTTTCTATCGAAACGGAATATTCTCAAATATATCATACACATGAAAAATTTAATATTATATAAAGAAATAGAATGAGAATTTGCATTCTCAATGTGATGAAAATATCAATTCTTTCTCGGTTTATTCAACAGAAAACAACCATTTTTCTGGCTATATGCCACGACGAACATCGAATTATATTTATCGAACACACACGATAAGAATTTCGACACAAAATCTCCTGAAGTTGTCTGGAACGTTAGTGAGTGTGACATCACCCACCAGACGAATGAATCTTCTCTGGAGAATCTATAAGAACATCAGCGTATGTTTGAGTGCTAAACCCCATATGTGAAAACCATATTTAAAAACTGGCCGTATATTTGCTTTGCGAGGAAAATAAGTCATGGAATCGAAATATCATTGATGGAATCGACGTAACAAGACTGTTTGGTATATTATCTACTGTCAATTGTTAATAGGCGAGTGAACTCTTTTTTCTTATTTCTTGGATAGAATCATCACCCAAATTCCTTCCAATTCTATATTTTCTTAGAATTTTCTGATCGAATTTGGGGTGTTATCATCAATAATGCCATGGTTATTTTCAAACAGCTAGAAACTTAGAGCGAGTAAAAACTGACGCTTATTGCTGGTAATGCATTTTTGTAAATAATGTTTATATTGATTCACACCATAAACGTATAAATAACTATATGGATAACAAGATCTCATAGTTGATGCCAGAAATAAAAACAAAAGATAGTCCCCGGGGATTAATAGACTTATGCGCATGCGTCAATTCGAAATTAGAAACGACATGAGTTTGACGATTGCTATACGAATTTGATGCCCTCTTCAGTAAACGTATGATCATTATTGAAAATCGACAGAATTTAGTACATAACCTGAAATTCAATGTTTATATTTTGATATCTGAATCCATTCTGAATCTGAAGCCTCAGACAAGAAATCATGACCGAGACTTCACTGGAATTCATATTTGCGAAGTTTTGGTGGATCTGAGGAAGCAAACAGCTTCAATTCGCGGTTTTGGAACGAGTTTGCTGAAGTTTTTTGTCTCAGAATACTTCCAATAATGGCCAACAAGTGCAAGACATTATAAAAATACAAATGTACAGCTTCCCAACATAATATGCAGAATTATACGAAGTGTGGCAGAACATTTCAAAAATTGGGAAGCCCATTTACAAATATATGTGCCTGTCTGTAGCAGATACCTACTTATTCTCAGAAACAGATTATGAAGGTAATTTCTTTCATTTTGAGAAAAATATCTTTACAGTGTTCTATGTAATGTGCTTTTCTTTCAAGTTTCAAGGGATTCCAAATACAATTGCAGAAGTTGGTACATTTTCTGTGATGCAGATTACATACCTCCACAGAATTCACCAATTACAATGCATCAAAATGTAAAACCTGTGATCAATGGATATGAATGGGAAAGAGGAAGGTCACATACATAAAAAAATAGAATATGACTCTAATCCTTCTTCAGCTAAATCAACCAAATCATCCTCAGTAAGAGGATCAAATGAATCTGATAATGACAAAGATGCTGGAAGGATAGAACTTGCTTACCAGAGTGCTGATGCAACTTCCACCAGGACTGATCTTGTGAAAGTGGCTATGATGTTTCCATAGAAAAGACAAGTGCAATTTCAGTAGCCAATCTAATGAATTTTTTTTTCAGTTTTTCTGTTATAATAAAAAATGTAATGAGTACCTACTCAATTTTGCTTTATTTCAACATATAAACCAGAATATGATTGACACTGTGAATAATTTAAAGCTTCTAATTCTATACAAGGAATAAGAATAAAATGATTATGAAATATCTCCATTATTCTCAATCTCAAGACCATGCTCAAGTGTGATTCTGATAGTAATGGAATCTTTTCAAATGTTGTTCTTCCTGCTTCATTGTAGAAATATAATTATGTAGGGCAGTTGATTTGTTATCTGGAAAATGAATATCAGTTACCTATTTATGGAAGTTAGATATTATATAAGACTTACAATTCACCAAGAATTCAGAATTATTCTTTTTCACCAACAGCATGATTAATTTTGTAGGAACAGTTTCTTCAATCTTTGTCTTTCTTTGATTGTAAAAGCTAGTTACATCACATCTATACCTGACTTTCTTCACCACTTGCTTGGGTGTGAGCTTCACAACTGAATTCTTCCAGTTCTGCAGTTCTTTATGACTACCTAAAAATGTAGTTGACATTTCAGTAAGCAAAAGGATCAATGAAGCATAATTGACTTCATGAGGCTTCAGCATACACAAACCAAGAGTTTCAAATCAGCAGAAGTTTCATCAGCTCAAAGATCTCAAGTTTCTGTATACTTTTCACTTCAACAAATTAACATTATTTCTTGCTTTGTATACCTGTTCGTCTTCCACCATCGGCCGATTTTCAAAAGCACTCAAATCGCTGAAATTTCGAAATAAAAATGATTGGAATCAAATGTGGAATGTGGCTCTCATTGTTTTCCCCATTCCACTGACAGCTTTGACATCAATATCAATGCTTTGATGTACTTTTTCTGCTATCTGAAACATTTTCGCGGAGGAATATTATTTTCAGAGGCATCGGAAAGAAACTTCAACAACATAATAATATATAAATAAAATTTAAATGAAATTCATCCTCCATTTTGACTCGTGAATTTGACAAATTTCGCGCATGCGCAAATAGGTATTTGCACCTGCAGACTGTCATTTGTTTCCTCAAAACTGGCTTCACTTTTGACCATTGGAAACATAGGATGTTATCCGTATATATTTAGTAGGTATATGATTCACACTAGGAAACATTTTAACCGGTGGACGTGACAACACGGCGCACGCATTCTGGGCGTGGTCTTGTTTGTCACTTCTCAGCATTCAGCACAATGTTGCCAAGTCTCCAAAATTCACATGATATTTTGTTATGGACGATAAGGAATATTCGAACTTGCCGGTTGCTCGAAATACTCAAGAATGAACAATTATATCATGGGTTCCTCCTATTATGTTTTCTTCAACGACAAAACTATAACATCTCTCTGATCACTTGATTATAATTATTGGTGACTTGACAACCTTGCTTCATGAGTTTGAATGGAAGATTATCTGACCAATATCAGAACAGCATGAAAACTGACGCAACACAGATAAAAAGGATTACTTCAATCAAACGAATCCTCGAAATTAAATTGCTTTGTACAAGAATTCTTCATTTGAATGGAGCAATTTGAACTCGTCCCAAATCAATTGGCTTGCTTCCTTCGTTCTTGTATTTTCTTGATATGAATTTGCTCAACATAGCCAGTATATTTCTTTATTCAAGAAAACCGCGACTACTAGTGACATAATTTCCAATTTATATTGGCCCAAGAAACTATCTGCTTGTCTAAGAGGCTCTCATTGTCGTTAATACAGCGGTTGAAGGCAACTGAACGACTGCGCCTATTCTACTAGTCAGTAGTCAGCCGCCCTTCGCCTTTGCCGCTGTTGTTTCTTCTGAAGATGATGCATAACACATTTTCTTGAAACGATGAAGTGTTCAAGAATCAAAGTTTGCTGATTCACGGATATATACACTGTGACCCACTGCTAATGGAAACACCCTTGTATCTTACGTAATCGTTGGGTAAGGATCCTGAAACTTGCTGGAGCGAGAGATATACCGAAAATGCACTTTATGATCAAGTGAGGTCATCTTCAGTGATATGTCATCTCTTCGGATCATTCATTTTTCGCCGATGACAGTAAATTTTTTGGAAATCCAGCAACCAGTCATGCTCAGCTACAAACCGATCTTGCTTACCTAGAACAATGGTGCTCTGATTGGGACATCCCCTTGAACGACAGCAAATGTTGTGTGCTACATCTTGGTAACAACAATCCATCCCTCAACTACCGTTTATTCAACAATACAGTACCATCCGTGGATGAACAACGTGATCTAGGTATCACCATCAACAAAAAACTCTCCTGGTCGAGTCATGTAACAGATGTTGTACACAAAGCAAATAGTCGCATCTATCTACTGCGCAAGTGTTTCACCAATCCTAATCCCCAACTATTTGGTCAACTATACAAGTCTTATATACGTCCTCTACTAGAGTATGGTGTTCAAATATGGTCCCCACACCCAATGAAAGACATCCAACTTTTAGAGAGAACTCAACGTCTTGCCACCCGAATGGTACCCTCACTCAGGCACTTATCTTACGAAGATAGATTAACCCGATTGAAGATTCCGCATACTGCACGATACATTCTCCATTGACATGCAGCATATTTTTGAGCTGAACACTGACCCCAGGCTGAGAGGCCATAGCATGAAGCTCAAACGCGAAAACTTCAAGTCCACCGTTAGGCAAAACTTTTTCGCCAACAGAGTATTCGGGCTATGGAATTCACTCCCAGAGGCCGTTGTGACAGCTCCAAGCATAAACAGTTTCAAAAATGGTTTCGACGCGTTCCAGTGTTCCAGCTTCTGACTGTACCAACTGTGCTGATGTTCCTCATTGTCTATATTAACAATTTCGATTATTATGTTCATACGATACCACTCACTTGTATTGTTAGGCTAATTTTGTATACTCATGGGCATAATAGGCTTTGCCTCTGCCCTTATTGTCAGTTAATAATAATAATAATAATAATACACAGCTCGCCAACAGCCATATGGAACCACCCCAATTTACGGAAAATGATATAAGGAGTCAAAATAGATTAAAAAGCACTTCGGATTCGGAATCAGGACGCCTAATCCACTAACTATTCATAGTTCTCTTGAAAAATTTTCATTTCAGAAAAATTGAATTGTGTCTCACTTCTCATGGAATCACCCCCGTATCTCACGTAATTATCGAGGTAGCTTCTGGAATTTGCAGAAGAAAAAGAAATTCCATAGATAAAGTCAACTACGTAAGATACGGTGATCATTTCGTGAAAAGTGCGACAAAATTTAATTTTTCAGAAATGAAAATTTTTCAGGGAAAATATGAATAGTTAGTGAATTTATTATTTTGATTCCTAATATCATTTTCCGGAAATTGGGGTGGTTCCATGGCTATTGGCGAGCAGTGTATATCACTGAAGATGACCCCACTTGGTAATTGAGTGCATTTTCGGTATATCTTTCGCTCCACCAGATTTCAGAATCCTCACCCAACGATTATGTAAGATACAGGGGTGTTTCCATTAGAAGTAGGTCACACTGTATAACAGCAAATGAGACATTCCACATTTGAAGACAATCTGCGAAGGTAAGTTGAATATACGTGTAGGTATTGGTATCAATTTTGAACAGGAAAACTCTGGAAATTGTTTTTTCTTGTAACATAGTTGTACTGAGGTGTTTCCCCTTCTTACTTCATCAGAAACTTGCTGAGAACCTTAATTGATATCAATTTAACCGCAAACCATAACAATACATCACTTTCAACTACGAAATAGTCACAATGCTCAAAGTGGAATCAAATGTTTAATGAATACAAAAAGCTCGAAGTCATTTCCACACAATGTTCATAAAATAAACAACAATGGTAGATTTCGGGAGAAAGTCAACTACTTTCCTGGCTATTCGGCGGTCTTAGGACTGCTGACTTGAGACTGCTCTGCACTGATGAGAGTCAAAGAGCTAGAAACCGGTCTGTAGGTGTCTATCGTGGCCTAGCAAAATCGAAATCAATAGGCATTCAGGAAAGAATCACTTGGTACAATGTTCTGCGTGGCATTAGCCGATCATTGTGGCTATTTCGTGGTATTTTGGAGTGTTTCTTTCCTGATTTCCTACTCAGATAACGTTGCTCTCAAATTGTCTGTGACAATATAATGCCGACTTGATTTTTGTTTTGAAAGGATAAGCTTAGTCGGCGATCTTAGGACTGCTGGCTGGAGACTGCCCTGAACTGATGAGAATCAGAGAGCTCTTAACCAGTCTGTAGGTGTCCAGCGTGGATTGGCAAAATCGAAATTAATAGGCATTCAGGGAAGAACTACTTTTATCAGTATTCGTTTGTACGAGTCGATGCATACATTGAACACCTAGGGAATAAAGTGGTATTCTGAATCCCTAGACAAACATTTTATAGCACGACCAAAGGCAGGGCTATAAAATGTTGAGGGATTCAAAAACCTTTTATTCCCGAGGTGTATATACTATTTAATGCAGTTCAGGATAGGTAAAACGTTAAGGAAAAAATAACGAAAAAAGAATTCGAATGCTAGTAAACCGTAGTGTTTCTATTTCTAAAACATCATCGGAGTGATTCATTGTTACCATATCAAAGACCTCAGTAACTATGGTGATGCAGATCATGATTGTCATCGGCAACTGAAAATCTTGGTGTGTTATGAAAAGTAACTGAGTAAAACAAAAATAAATGAATATTAGTCAAACACGCTACATCGATTGAAAGACGTTGATCGCGATGAAACAAATCGAAAAGGCAGCTCAAGAAGCTGAAGGCCAATTATTACCAAGAAAATCTGGAGAGGAATATAAAAAACGGTTATCTGGGAACGTAGAAAAATGTACAGAAAAAAAGGTATTGCTAGCATATTTCTTGGAAAAGTCAAAAGAGCTTGAAGCATCGTCATTGTGGAGCGTATATTCGATAATAAATGCCACAAACATTTCGAAAATACGTTCATGAATTTAGTTTCAATTGCAAAGGATCCACTTTGAATCCCTAGGGATTCAATGTGAGTTTAAATCCCTAGGGTTTCAAAGTACTACTCTTTTTCCCGAAAATAGGGAATAAAGGCACCCTTCAAATCCCTGAAGTGCATGAAAATTATTTGAAATAATGCCTGATGATCTGACCAATGAAGAATGGAGAAAAAAATTTCGAATCTTCAGTGCCGAAACAAATTGCTGGTTCGGTTGAGCGAACGTCATCATAAGAGGTAACAAGATATTGTAATTCGCTTTCGAATTCATGTTCAAGCTGAAATTTATTAGGAACCACTCACTAATGTTGACAAAGAATAAAACATTGAAACTTTATACCTATATATGCGATTGTCCCCAGTTGTTATTCAAGAAATGAATGATCATATCAAAATAGTAGCCGACCTCGAAACAGGAGGTGCATCAATAGCCGTCGAGTTTGAAAACATGATTTTTTGATTATTTTTGGTAGGTATTTTCGACTTTGTGAAGGACACTTCGTTCTGTTGAGAATTGAGAGTATGTGAATATCTTTTATTCGAATTGAAATGATTGTTTTCACGAGAAAGAAATTGGTAATTCATAATACACTGTATGAAAATGTATCCTAACCCACTTCGTTCTTGAGATACTGGATATTGATGTTGAAACTATTAAATGTTTTTTCAAGATAGACAGACCCTAATAGCACACAATGTACTAGGGACGTCCCTATTTGGTACAATTCACGTCCGAATGTCCCGAACCAAAAATTAGTGTCCTTGGGACGTCCCATCCCGTACATCTCATGCAATGTCTGAGCAAGGACGTCCACGGAATGTCCCTGCTGGTACATCATTTCAAATGTTCTAGAAATGGCATCCCTTAGACGTCCCACGTGGTACATATTGTAGAATGCCCATGCAAGGACGTCCTTGGCATGTCCCTGATGGGATATGATTCTGAACGTTCCTTTAGGGACATCTATCGGATGTCCCGAGTAGTACATATACTGGCATGACTTCAGATCTTATATAATGTCCCTTCTAGACAATCATGAAATGACCCTGATGGTACATTCCTTCAAATATCTCTGCACAGGCGCCCTCAATATTTCCAGGATCGTATAACAATCGAAATGTCCCTTAGGGACGTCCTTCGAATGTCCGTCGGTTGTCTCAATTGGTACATAAACTGTACTCTTCCAATGTCCTAGAAATAACGTCCTATGGACGTCCTAGTCGGTACTTTCACTTTGTTGTCCCTGCGAGGACGTTTACTTACACCTCGCCGACGAATGATTGCTCGTAGGCTATAAGTACTCCTCGTCAATGTCCTTCACGTAAGTCCATTGGACATCCTTGGGACACTTTTTGGGGACCTTCTACGGACCATCAACTCAACTGGATGTCCTAATCAGTTATGCAAGATCTGGTCCTAAAGGGACCCCGCCAAATTCAAATTCAAGAATAATTTGTACGTCCCTGGGACATCCTATGGACATCCAATTGATATCCCTCAGAGTTGCTTATGAGTTGTCCTATGGATGTCCTAAGGGCGTCCTCTGTAGTGCTTGATGAGGAATACTGTAGGATTCAGGTATTCGATAGTAGTCCCAGGGACGTCCCTCAAGGACGTCTCTAGTTGGTCCTCAAGCGGGACATTTGTGCGTCCCACCGACGTCCAATGAACGTCCACGGTACCAAATTCGAACGTCCTATGGACGTCCTGAATGTCCCTACAGGACGTCCTAAGAATATCCATGGGACATAAGTGTGTTATTAGGGGAATAACTTTTATGCTGAAAAAAATCCAATATGGATGGTGATCATCAAAGTTCTGGATGAATATTATCGAGGATATCGATATCGAGGGTGGCCAGGTAGCCGTGCGGACAGAGTGTCCATATTCTAATCCGCATTCGCTTGCCGGTCGTGGGTTCGAGTCCCGTCGACTGCAGAAATTTTTCTGATGGCCCAAGAAAGTGTTTGGGATCACACGTTAAAAGGTAAGGCCCCCGTCATTCCTTGCTCGCACAAGACTCTCGAAGACTTTTGAGGGTTGCTCGTAAGGGGGCAACCGAATGACGGATAGAACAATTTTAGAACAACACAATATTGAGTTGAGATCATGTTACTGTAAACACAAACAAACAGTTAAAAACTGGCTACGGTTTGCGAAAAAATTGTCACGATAGATCCAAGGCTACAGCTTGGGCCTCCTAGGATAGCATAGCCCCCGCGTTTTACCCTCAAATGCCATACTTTCCATACCAGTAAGACGAACTCGATAGGCCCAGTCAGCACATCCCTTCGTAGTTAAAGTTGAAAAATGTCGAACAACATTGTCCTCCCAGGCAGCACAGAATATTCTATGAATATTCTGACAACGTTATATATACTTATTCTAGAATATTCTTATAGAAATGTTTTGAGAGAGATCATAGAATATTCTCATCCTGCAGCGAATATTCTATAAACATTCAATTTGACATATTCTGGGAATATTCTTTTCGAATATCCTGAGAATATTCCGAATCGTATCAAAATGAATGATATAATATTTTCATCACATGGAGAATGCGAATTCTCAATGTATTTCTTTATATACACGATATACACGACCTATTATTCTCTAGCCTCAATGCTGATTATCCAACTTATTCAGTGTTGTCATCTTGCGATTCATTTTATTCATCAATAAGGTTTGTGGCGAAGTAATTAAGATTCCAGGTCAGTGAAAATTCAATCATAATATATATTGAGTTCGCTCCACTAGAGCAAGCTTTCTTTAATGTCCTTCCTTCTCCTTCAATACACTAGAAATATTCTCAGGATGATTAAAACAGTCCAAATGTTCATAAAACATCCCTTGAATATTTGTATCATATCGAGAGAATTCTGAGAATATTGAAATATGCTCGAAGAATATCCAATGAACGTTCTGTAAATGACATTGTGCTATCTGGGATTCGTCTATAGAACGGCGAAACTCTGAAATTCTTTGAAAAATGGCAGTATTTCCAAGACCTTAAATTCCCAAAAAAATCAAAACTAATTCCAACCCCTACCACCTCTCCCCATCCACCCTAGGTACGTACGATGTTCCACGAACATTATAGACATTTCCTTTCGTGTGCTCCAAGGAATGAAGAAAAAAGAAAAACGCCGGTGCGTCTATTATTTATGATCGTAAAAATGATAAAAACAGTATTGTTCTGATATAAAGATTCCATCTACACGAAACCATACCCGAGAAGATGATATATAATATAACTTTTGCAATTTAAGTACCTTATTGGAAATTCTGACTGGTCTATTAACATTGTAGCAATTATCGGAAAAAATTGACCTTACTAGTGGTGGGAGTCAAGTTCTCACCCAGAATCTTGATATATACCTAGTTGCGTGAAGTCAGGTGGCAATGTCAACTCACTTCTAAATTACTTGTATCTGTTTATCATTAATGATGTTCGTTTGTTATTTATTGTTCATTGGTTTATACGTGCAGGTGCTCGGACATCCGGCAGAGATTAATGAAATTGAAGAAGAAGGTAATCAAAGTTGAAAAAGAGGAATCCTAGAAAAAAATTGTCGGAATTTGAAAAAAATGGTTTTTGACATTTGAAAAAATCAAAATAATACAGAGTGAGCATGAGAAAAAAATGCCCAATTCGAAGTTAGCGGTTTTTCTTTTCATGCATTCTCAGTGTACGAAGTCACTTTGATGCAAGGGACAATAATTATTGTCCCGGTAATTTTGCACTTATCATGCGATGGGTTTTTTTTTCGAAATTTTTTTTTGGTACTCACGTAATTTTGTCTGAAGAATACGAATTTGATGATGAAAATGTGAAGAAACCATTATTTATTGAGATATTTCACTATAAAGTTACAAATTTTACCTTTTTTTCCGCCTGTCTTCTGGATCGCATTTAGAACAATTTGCCCTTCTTTTTTCATCATTGGACAGTTTATATTCAGTGCGTCCATGTAGTAACGCATAAATTCATTATTGGCTAAATGAACAATGAAATTAGAAATTCCCGAATTTTTTTATTTCAATTTACTATTGTTTCAAATCATAATCTAATATACAGGGTGAACCACTTTCGTGTAATGACGTCATCACCATTTTTTTCAAATGGAACCCCCCCTTTTTTTTCAATTTCCAAATTGCCTTTGCTGAGATGACTGGTTGAAATTGGTACAGGGTGGGCAAAAATGCAAACATTTACTTACAAAGTGATAAAAATAATGAATAAACGTAATAAACACATTAAATGAAATTACGTATTGTTATACAACTACTTTGACAAACTATCAAGAATATCCAGCATTATTCTTAATAATTGTATCTTACAGCTTTTATTAGTGATCCAAGCCCGTGGACTATAAAAATCATTTTTGTTTGTTTGTTTGTTTGTTTTTGGAAGTGTATCACATTAATTGCATAACTACATAATTCCATTTAATTTGTTCATTACATTCAGTAACGTATTACTTTCCATAAACAATTTTCATTATTTTGTTTGCATTTTTGCCCACCCTGTACCAATTTGAAGCAACATATTATACATTTTTGGAATCACCTCAGCAAGGGCAATTCTGAAATTCAAAACAAAAACGGGGGTTCTATTTGAAAAAAATGGTGATGACGTCATTACACGAAAGTGGTTCACCCTGTATATTAGATTATGATTTGGAACAATAGTAAATTGGCATCAAAAAACGACCTGTTTCGGGAATTTCTAATTTTATTGTTCATTCAGCCAATAATGAATTTATGCGTTACTTTATGGACGCACTGTATATCACAATGTACGACACACTTTTTTCTATTACGTGAGTCAACTAGAAATATTATTTTCTTGTGATTTAAACATGTTTACTGAAGAGAAGGAAAAATATAAATATTCAAAATGATGGCGTGTGTAATGTCATTCAGAAGCAATCTGTTGACATTTGACATCTCGTATTTGGATTGACTATTGATTAAATGGACGTCATCTGGTATGCTTCTTCACTATGAAAAACTCTCCATGAAAATCATATTCTTTGTTGAATTTTCTTTATAAAAATGTGACATTTAAAGTACATCATGAAGTGTTCAATGACAAAATAAGAAGAGCAAATTCTGTGAATGCATCCAACACAAGGGCAAAAAGTAGGCGAAATTTCGAACTTTTGCTTGAAATATCTCGATTAGTAGTGGTTTGTTAATATTTTCATTATCATCAAAATACGTAAATACCAAACAAAATTTTTGTGAAACAACCCATCGCATGATAAGTGCAAAATTACCATTGTCCCATTTAACTGACAATAATAATCATTGTCACTTTCGAATTGACAATTGGGCTTATATCACAAAAAAAATTTATTTCATAATTCAATAGAACTCACCCAAACTAGCTCGCCACCACAAACCGTTTCTTGCTGTGAGCTCCCTAAGTTTTATAAAAAATTATTGAAATCCTCGATTTTTTGTACCTCTGAAAACGAGGCGATGATGTGACGTCAAAACCCTAATACTGAAACAAGACTATTCCAGACAGATATGAATGATACATAATTTCTGACAAAGTGAATTAGCGCGAGATCACAGTTGAAAGAATTAATATATCAGTTGCCTCAGTCTCCGTCGGGCGTTTAGTATTTTCTTTTGACTATGGCGAAATGAGGTTTCTACGTCATAAGAGGGGTCCGTTTTCAGAAGGTACTATTATTTATGTCTAAAAATAAAACATTCCAGTTAATTTTTCGATCGAATTTTGTCGTCAATCATTATTTATGTATAAAAGGATCATTATAAACATGGTTTGAGTAAAAAGTTCTACCAAGGTGTACACGCCCATTGTCACTTTCAACTGTGTTATTGCTCACTTGAACTGACAGTTATTGTCACCAACACTGACCTTTATTAGCAAATTCAAGCGATAATATTGTTTTTCAGTAAATTCACCTCTGTATACAGGGTGTATTTAAATAACACTGAAAAACTTCAAGGGGTGATTCCTTGTGATATTTTAGGAAATGAAGTTCATATAGACATGTGTCTTAACTTGATGCGTTTTCGAGAAACAGGGTATCAATATTTCCATAAAGAATCATTTTTTTATTCATTTTTCAATTGTCTTCTTATCAATTCCAATGAAACGTTGTGATTTTGTTAATAGTAATATGGAGCTTCTTCTGGTACAATTAGACTCGGAACAATATTTCCAGTGGCGTCACAGTCGGTAAATTTATCGATACTCATGGTGAATGTCCTTGTACGCCACCGGTTTTTCTGAGTTTCATATTTTTATTAGATTGAACTATTCAACAACTTTTTTATTTTTGGTGTGATTTTTGTAGCTAGCTTAGTTTTTGAGGAAACAATAAAAATTCTGTTTGACTCCAAATTTTAACGTAGGTTGTTTTCCATTGAGATTATTCAATAACGCCAATTAGAATCAGTTTGAAATTTCAAGGCTTTCTCAGTCTCCATCCATACTGAATTTCGGCACCATGAAAGTTTATACAGGGAGGGTCATAAATGAAAACAATCAATACTTCCAACTTCAACATCCTGTATCTCAATAACGGAGCAAGTTAGGAGACATGTTTATATGAACTTCTTTTGCTAGAATGTCACAAAGAATTTTTTCGGTGTTACTAAGATATACCCTGTATAAACTCTGGTGATGATATTTTAGATTCATCTATAATATCGAACACGTTGCTAGATTTACCTTTTTTTGCATCAAATGAATCAAATTTTTCATATTGAATGGAATACGCTAGAATTTTCGGCTGCTGAGGTACAGGGCTAGTTTTATTAATGTGAACCCCCCATCATCATCTTTGTTTTTTATCCATATTAGTTTCGATCAATTCAATTCAATTCAAAATATACTTTATTGTCTTAAGTTATCACTTGTTGACAAAGCTTGTTATACACATAAAATACATAAAAAATAAAAAATGAATAAATGAACAACACTAGTTTTAAAATCACACACTCGTTGACAACACTTGAAATGTATATAAATAATAGTTATTTATGCAACAAGTGCAAAAAGTGAATGTTTATTGCACTCGACGTGAAATTGTCCGACGAGGCCGTTAGGACGATAAACAATTTTTGCACGAGTTGCATACAACATTTTTTCTACGTTCATGCAAAGAGCAAATAATGATTTTTTGAGGTGCGGCACTAGGTACAATTCTGTTTATTGTCAGAATTAATTTTTGACTGACGTTTCTATAACCACAGTTGCAATATAAAAAATGTTTGTCATGATGACAGCACGTTGAAGTAGAATGACAGATGAGTGCGATAAAAACTTTATTGCACTAAATATAGTTCAATAAAGTTCTGCTTTTTGCATGAATGTAGGAAAATGAATTGATCCAACAGACAAAATAGGTAATGTTTATATATATTATACACACAGCAATTTGAGAGACTCTAGTTGAAGCTTCGCAGAAAATATTCAGTCAAGTTGTACAATGATGTTTGTAGAAGTAATGCTTTCACCTTTTATTTGACCGCTCTGTATTGAGAGAATGTTGCAATATCTCTTAAAAAATACAGGGTATACAGAAATATATTGATTTTTTTATATAGAATACGCTGTATATTTTTATAGATGGAATCCTCTTAATATATGTTTGGAATCAGGATGATTTAGGGAATTCAAATTCACCGAAATATACAGGGCATTCCATTTGAAAAATATATTCATTTCTGTACACCCTGTATATTTGAATAGATATTGCATCATTGTCAAAATGAATGAAATCTGTGAAAAAAATTGTATAAAATCAGCATTGAAATTTTTTTAATAGGTGGGGAACAAAAAAGATAGAGGGGGTTCACATCAATAAAACTAGCCCTGTACATCCAAGTGCACCCTCAGGAAAACTGCGGAATTCACTCATGCTGTTTCGAAAAAAAAAATTGAAGTGAACATCAGAAAAATGACACTTCAAATTTTTTCTGCTGACTTAAGGTCCAGTTGTAATTATGAAAAGTGTTCTATCGATTGTCACGTAATTTTCAGATATCAGAGTACCTAATTACCCATATCGAATTTGATATAATATTATAAAAAGTTGTTCTCAGTAAACAAGGTGACTTAAGAAATGTTTCAAGCAACAACAATATCCGAATATTGACAATTCAAATCATGGATTAATTCAAAATGAGTATAAGTAGTACAGGGCAAAACAAATTTCAAGGAAAAGGTCGGACAATTGCGAATCTGGAAGTAGAATTAGAAAGATTCTGAATTTTTGTTAGCAACAATTTTAAATATCCATTGAAAAGGAATATTCTCAGATAAATTATGAACATACAAAAATGATTATTATATTTATATAAAGCAATACATTGAGAATTCGCATTCTCTCTATGTGATGAGAATAATTACTCTTTTTCAGTTGATTCAATAGAAAACAACTACTATCCTGGCTATATAGGCTAAGCATATTAGGATTCTCAGAGGAAAGTTTTGCTATAGTTTTGATTTTCTCACCCCCTTTGTTTTTTAGGTCGCTGATCATGACTTTGAAGTTTGCTGGCAAGCAAAATTTTGGCCCGGAACTTTGTTCTTTTGGCACTTTTTGCACAAATTTTGGCACTTTTTTTAGTTTTTGGCCTATATCTCAGAAAGAAACCGTTTTTTCGAAAAGTATGTTATATTAGAAGTTAGAGTTGACAAAATTTCCTAAATTTTTTGTAGTCTTCTTTTTTTTTGTAAGACTAACCATTCGACCGCTAGAGCTCGCCAAAACAGACATATTCCCGAACCTAGACCTACATGAGTAATGAATATAGGGAGAGTAATTGAAATAATGGAACGAAAGAATGAAATGCAGTCATTACTCACTAGAGAAGTTATCTACAGTGTACTGTCGAAAGTATTATAACATGTACTCGTATCATTAAAATTATTAATATCGCCTCTGTCTTAAATTAGACTGCTATAATCATCTGGAACAGACGGATATATTATTTCTTGGATTTTTTTATAGACGGAGTGAGTATTATTTTGCACTTTTACTTTTGAGAATACTGTTGTACATAACTTCATTTTTCAAGGAAATTTCACATTCTCTTCAGTCTATTCATCTATTCTCCATATGTTTCCAGGTGGTGGAGGTCTGTAATGAACAGAATATATGGGTTCATTCATCTTAGTACATACAATATTATGCTTCAAGAGTGTGCTGGTCTTTTTTAAGGAAGGAAATGCTACATACCTTCATCCTCCTTGTCCATACTCTTTTCGATGGTCTCAACTACCGGGGCGAAGGTGAAGCCCAGCTCGTCCTGTACTTCAACGTCGAATGGCCCGTCATCAAGGGGATTAGTGAGATCTGCCTCGATTGTCACATTGTTGCAGGACCCCTCACAGTCGATGCACAGATTTCTGCAATCGAGACCTGCTTCTTTGCAACAACATTTTTTTGCGCACGTCTTGATGCATCTACATGACACCAGACGCAGTAGTTCGAGAGGAGCGGGGGCTTGTAGAGAAGTGATCGGTTCCAGGCCATTTGTTGCTCGTTTCCAACCCCAATCATTCTTCTCAACTCCCAGCCATTGCTGCACCTGGAGATATACCCTGAAACTGTGCTGTGTGGCTGCAGCAGCTGATGGTGGTAGTGCAGCTATTTTTGATGAAGTCTTGAAAGCTGCCTTCTTATAATTAATATACCTCAGTCGGTTTATCGACGGTTCAGTCCTTCCTGTGAAGCCGTACAGGATGACCAGGAATCTCTCCCCTCTGTTGCTGCAATGCTTTCTGGAGTTGCCTCAGGGTTTTTGAACACACTCACAACATCAAGGATGGGGTTTTTGGTGACAGTTTTCAAGAAATTTAACTTTCCTTGGTTGTAAGGTGCTGAAGTTGTATCACAACCACTCATTGCATGAAGAAACATGATGTGTTCTCTTATGGTTTTGTTTGTCAGAGCATGCATGAGAGTAGGTGGTTGGAGGAACATTTCCCTTCCCTGGTTTTAGGAAGAATACGTTATCTCGTAGACAAAGACCCGTAAGGATTACCAACAGGTCGATGTCCTCTCCAACAACCACCCCCTCAGTCTCAGTACGTTCAGCCAAAGACAGGGCTTCGTTGACAGGTCGACCAACAGGTCGATGTCCTCTTCAACAACCACCACCTCAGTCTCAGTACGTTCAGCCAAAGACAGGGCTTCGTTGACAATGACGGTATCGGCATCTTCTGTGGCCTGTCTCCATTGAGAATGTAACTTTCCTATGATCATGGATAACAATCTTCTTTTGTTGTTCGTATTGGATAGGAATTTTTCTTTCTTTATGGTCGGTATCATGTTCTCATCGAAGAGAATGTCTGCGGAAATCGATTTCATAGACCTCTCCAACCGTTCAGCATTTTTTGTTTCACCTTTCGAACCTTCTGGATATCCATCGAATACAACTACTGTTTGTGTGTAACGACGTAGTCAACATACCTGTCACATATTGCAGACAAGGATTGCTTCTCGGACCAAAAAACTTTGTGTAGTAAGAATCCACCGTCGATGACATATTGCACTTTTCCGCAGAACGACTTATTTTTTATGGGTTCGAATGCTTTGTTACCTCCTAAAACCATTTTCAAATAGGGAGAAGGAGTACGGACCCAGATCGTAGGACAAGAAAAATTTGAAACTTCAGATCATTATGAATACAAAACACGAGTTCATTGAATCATTTATGACTAACAGTATCAGTGAATTTCACTAGCGGCAGAACAATTAGTCTTACAAAAAAATGTTATGCATCAAAATATCAGGAAATTTTATCTCCTTTCATTTTATACAGAATAATCTTGTCGAAAAAATGCTTCCTTTCTGAGACATAGGCCACAAACTGAAAAAAGCGTCAAAATTTTGGCAAAAAGTGCCAAAAAAACAAAGTTCCGGGCCAAAATTTTGCCAGCAAACTGCAAATTCATGATCAGCAACCCAAAAAACATGGGTATAGAGAAAATCAAAACTATAGCAAAACTTTCCTCTGAACCCCCTTTATTTTCCTAATATGCTTAGCCTAATATGCCACGACGAACATTGAATTATATCTATTGAACACACACGATGAATGTCAATTTATCATATACTCAAAAGTAAAAAATCCATATTTTCTCAAATTACTTTTATTTTTTCTTCAAAAGAAAAGATATTGACGTGAATCAGAAACTATTATTGGGAAGGTTCGAAAAGTCATTAAGTATCAATTGAATTCTGAATAATTATGATGAAGTAGAAGGTTAGAGAATTGTTTTGAATTATTGTTGATAAAAATGGAAAAATTCCATAAAATCTTAAAACACTCCTATCTTCTCTCAATAAGAAGATATTGAATTGAATCAGAACCAATACCTCCTATTAATGTAGTCAATAACTAGTATAGCCTCCTCCAGCTTGAATTACAACATTCAACTGCCGTGGTAGGTACCGGGTTATTCAAATTTCTGAAGCCAATCTTCAGGAATTGCTTCAAATTCTCCTTGAAGGCCAAAGCGTATAGGAAACTCTTGGAGAGTATTTGAGAAGGTCTGAAAATTGGGAATCAGAAAGTCTCTGGAGGTTTTGAATTATTGATAACAACAATTTGATGAATCCATACTTTCTCAAAATACTTTTTTCTCCTCTTGAGAAGAAGAGAGGAAAGGTATTACAATCCAAAATATTGTTACGTTATTCGGGTGCAGAAGCGAACACGACACTATTTATTTTCGAATTTATTTATTTAAACTAAAGAAACACTAATTTATATCGAACTTATAACTACTATTTATGTAAAACGATTTATAACACGCGGTATATAACTGTCTCTCTGACACTCGCTGTTTGACTGACTGACTCAGTTGTTCGGCCGTTTTATATATGAGAACACAGGCAGGCTTTGGTTCGAGAACCTTCTCGAAATGATCTTCCGTCTCATTCTTTTTGTTCTAGAAGCTTCTTAGAACAAACCTCTCTCTCTAATTGTTCCATCGATTGTTTCCAGAACATTCCAGAATCTTCTGTGACGTTCTTTGTCACTGCGGCATATATTGAGTGTTCGGAAATATGTTGGTGTATGTAGGAATCATTGAGAGGTTGGAGAGCAATCTGGGATGCGTGATACAGGATGATCGTTGTTCTCCTGCCTTCCTGCTGATGTTTCTGAAGCGCCTCCAAGGGAAATATCATTACACTGCCCCCTCCTTAAAACGCATTCCTCCTGGAATGCACTCTGATCGTTATGAAGATAGGGACAACTGGTTTCATTTTTACAACGTGCAGTATGGTAGAAATAGCATGGCACTGTCTTATCTCTTGGAGTTCCTTTGGAGTTCCAGCAGCATACCAGAATTTCAACTCCGGTGAATCTAAATAAAACCTCTAGCATGTTCCTTACAATTCTCCAATTCAAGCCATCCAGTCCACACCCCAGCTTTGGAACAGCAATCTTCTGTATGTCCTTCTCGAGTATGGTGCTTCGCAAGTCGACTAGCGTCTCCCAGAGGTCCTTGTAAGTGGGTTTCTCAGAAGATCTTCCTTTCGTTATAAGATAAAACAGAGACCTTTTCCCTTCAGCGCTGATATCTTCTATTTTTAGTGCTCGACCGACGGAGGGACCTTGTTGATGAAGCTCCTCTAACTTCCCAAACTTCCTCATGAACTTGTTCGCTATTCCTTGAGACATCTGAAGATCCTCGGCGACGCAGTGAGCTAGTGCGTATTCTACAGGAATGGCAAAAAGGTCGCGGTGCTCTTCCTTGGTGACGCCAAACCTTGCCTTTGATGAACCACTGTATGTCCCAATGAATTCGTCGAATGTAAGCTCCTTTCCTTCCGGACAAATTTGTTGAACTTGTTGATCTTGTGTTCCCTCGAATGGTGCTAGTCTGTTGAAATGAACGACTCTTGGTTTGCCACTGGGTTCTTTATTGATGCGGTATATGACATCGTTGATCTTCTTCTTGACGGTATAAGGTCCTTCCCAAGATCTCTGTAGTTTTGGACAAATACCTCGTTTCCTTTGTGGATTGTACAACCACACCAGGTCTCCTTCTGCGTATCCTGCACCCCCAGCTCTGATGTCGTACCGGTCTTTCATGCGATCGCTGGCGATTTTCAGATTAGAACGAACCAATTCGTGAATATCGTTCATTTTTTTCATCAGATTCGCGACGTAATCTTCCCCCACTATGTCCTCACCAGGTCTACATCCGAAGACCAAGTCACATGGAAGCCTCATCTCTCGGCCAAATAGAACCTTCGCCGGAGTCTGTCCTGTAGATTCCTGTACCGCAGATCTGTAGGCCATCAAGAAGAAAGGAAGATGTTGATCCCAGTCTTGTTGGTGTTGATCAACGACTTTGCAGAGATACCTCCCTATGGTTCGGTTCATTCGCTCCACCATGCCATCTGACTGTGGATGCAATGGAGTTGTTCTTGTTTTCTTGATTCCTAACTTCTCGGTCATCTTCTTAAACACTTCACTCTCGAAGTTCCGGCCCTGATCAGAGTGAAGTTCCAATGGCACCCCAAAACGACTGATGAGTTGATTCATCAGGACATCGGCGACAGTTACGGCTTCCTGGTTAGGGATCGCATACGCTTCCACCCACTTGGTGAAGTAGTCCATGTAGACAAGGATGTATTTATTTCCATTATCAGTCACTGGAAACGGCCCCGCAATATCCATAGCAATCCTCTCGAAAGGACTTCCAACATTGTACTGTCTCATGGGTGCCCTTGGTTTACGATGAGGCCCATTGCTGGCAAAGCACACAGTGCATTTACGGCACCACTCTCTGACGTCGTCACTGCAGTTCACCCAGTAGAACCGCTCCCGTACCCGCTGCAGTGTCTTCTTCACTCCTAGATGTCCCCCTGAAGTTCCATCATGTACATATCCAAGTACTTCCGACACTCGGCTCCTAGGAATGACCAACTGCATCCGATTATCCGACCCATCATCGCTCTCGAGATTCCTCTTGAGCAGGTCATCTTCTAATACCAAGGAGTCCCACTGACTCCAGTACGCCTTCAAAGTCTGTGAAGATGGTGCTACTTCTTGCCAAGAAGGACGGCGATTCGCTTTCTTCCATTCTCGAAGCTTCCGAAGTTCTGGGTCCTTTTCTTGCTCTTGCTTGACTGCTGCAGGTAACCAATCTTCATTGACAATGGTGGTTCTATAGAGGGCTGCTTCCTTATCCTCCAAACGACTACAATGTGGGCACTCAGGTGGACATGGCCTTCTGGACAATGCATCTGCATTCTTATGGCTCGTCCCCACTCGGTGTGCTATCTCGAAGTCATATTCTTGGAGCCTCTCGATCCAACGAGCTACTTGGCCTTCGGGGTTCTTGAAATTCAGGAGCCACTTCAATGCAGCGTGGTCCGTCCTGAGTAGGAATTTTCGCCCATAGAGGTACTTATAGAAGTGCTCCACCGATTTTACCATGGCTAATAGTTCCCTCCTGGTAACGCAGTAGTTCCGTTCTGCCTTCGATAGCACCTTGCTGAAGTAACCGATCACTCGCTCTTGCCCATCTTGATACTGCGAAAGGACTCCACCAATGCCGATATCACTGGCATCTGTGTCAAGAATGAATTGTCCTTGTGGAAGTGGATACCCAAGAATCGGTGTCGTGGTCAAGCGTTCCTTCAGAGCATCAAAGGCGGCCTGGCATTCTGGATCCCAGTGGAAGGGACGTGCTTCCTCGGTGAGACGAGTCAGGGGCTTTGCGATATCCGAAAACATTCGAACGTAACGTCGATAATAAGTGCAGAGCCCAAGAAAGCTCCTGAGTTGATGCTTATCTCTTGGTACTGGCCATTGCTTCACTGCTCGTACCTTCTCAGGGTCGACTTCCACACCCTGCCTTCCTACGACGTGTCCCAAGTAGTTAACCCGTTTCTGCAGCAGATGGCATTTCTTCAGATTGAGTGTGAGGTTTGCTGCCTGAAGTCTTTTGAAAACTTCCTCTAGGTTAGCCATATGTTCTTCAAAAGTTTTACCGATCACGATGATGTCATCCAGATAAACCAGGCATGTCTTCCAGGAGAGTCCCCTCAACACATTCTCCATGATTCGTTCGAAGGTGGCCGGAGCATTGCAGAGTCCGAAAGGCATTACCTTGAATTGCCATAATCCAGTGCCGATGGTGAAAGCTGTCTTTTCCTTATCTGCCGGATCCATTTCCACCTGCCAATATCCACTTTTCAGGTCCAGAGTAGAGAAAAGATTCGATTCCGCCAACGTGTCGAGTGTGTCGTCAATTCGAGGCAAAGGATAACTGTCCTTCTTCGTCACGTTGTTCAATCGGCGATAGTCCACGCAGAAACGAGTGTTTCCATCTTTCTTCTTCACTAGTACCACTGGTGAAGCCCAAGGACTATTGGATGGCTCGATTACTCCGTCTTGTTCCATATCCTGGATGATCTTTTCTGCAATTTCTCTCTTGGCCTGTGGTAATCTTCGGGCTGGTTGACGAATCGGTCTGGTATCTCCCGTATCGATTTTGTGACTGACGATGTTGGTTCTACCTGTTTTTCCATTGGCAGGTATGAAAATGGATCTATACCTCTGCAGTAACTCGGTTAACTTCTTCTTCTGTCGGTTGTTGAGTGAGTCGCTTGCAGCAGATACGAGTTCTTCATACTTGCCGGCCCCATCAGTGGTTGCTGTCACCTGGTGGATTATGGAGGCTGCCGGGACACAGGTTCCAATCTTCGTTCCTTTGCCAATCGTCACAGGGTAATTATTTATGTTGATGAATCGAACAGGTACATGGTCGTCTGCTGACAGTAAAGCCTTGCCGACTAAAATTCCACGTCCAACTTCCTCGTCATCGTTCCTGGGTTCCATGATGATGGGACTGCCTTGCTCCAATTTACCCTCAATCCGCGCTGCTACAATGGTCTCGCTCCGTTTCGGTAACAGGACGTCCTCTTCTAACGTTACCCCTGCCGCTACCTCCACCCGTGGATGTAAGAAGACTTCTTCGGCACCCACCTTGAGTGTTCGGCTCCTAAAGTCCAGTTGAATTCCTTGCGCACCCATGATGTCCATTCCCAGGATAACATCTTCTTCAATATCTGCCATGATAGCTCGATGTGGAAATTTGACGGTCCCGATCGATATATCCACATCGATTTCCCCATAAACGGTGGCAGCTTCACCCGTAGCAGTTCTCAGACGCCATCTTGAGTTCAGAAGTTGCTTTCTTGAAGACGTCAGAAGTCCACGTCGCAGGATTGTCTTCGATGCACCAGTATCCACCAACAATGCGCATTTCTTTCCGTCGATCAGTCCATCTACGTAAATGCTGCTGTTATCACGCCGTAGGGATGCCACAAAGATGAGAGGGTCTTGAGAATTACGGGTCGAAGCTGCCCCCTCGAAGTCGACCCGCTCTAGTTTTCCTGCGGCTGCGTGGAAGATGATCCTTCCTCAGCAGCCTGTTTCGCACGTTTACAAGCTCTCTGGAGGTGGCCCAACTCCCCGCAATTCCAACAACGTACCGGTCTCCTCTTCTTATTCCAGAGGCCCTGGATGGCGTTGATTAAGGCTTCAGTAGGATCTTGCCTGGTATTTTCCGCTATGTTTCCGCTGTCGTTCATTGCTCGGACTCTCGCTGATCCTCGGGAAGCTTCTGCTGCAGCCTCGATCTCAAGCGCAGCTGCCAGAGCACTGGTGAGGTCTTTTGGTCGAGTCAGGCGAACTGCTTTCTGCATTTCGATATCCCGCAATCCATCCACGAACGTTTGAACAGCTAGACATTCCATAAGGGACTCTGGGGCTGACGGGTAGGCACAGTGGACCAATCGGGCTACATCCACCTCGAATTCTTGAAGACTCTCGTTGGCTCTCTGTCGACGGCTCTTCATTTGTGATTGAAACACTTGCTGCAGATGTTCATGGCCATATCGCATGTCGAGACGTTTGACGAGATGATCGTAGCTATCGACTTCACCTTCCGGAATGGCTTGCAAGATGTTCAAAGCATCACCCCGTAGAGCTACTGTCAGAGCCACAACCTTGTCCTTGGATGTCCACCCATTGGCTTTGGAAGCTGCTTCGAACTGCTTCAGATAGTTCGGCCACGATGTTTTTCCATCGAATGTTGGTGGTTTTACTCGATTGGTAGTAGTCACTGCATCTGGCCCGAGATCTGGCCCAACTGTGGTTTCATTCATGAGTCCTTGACCATTTCCAGACTTCTCCAGCACAGCTATTCTTTCTCTTTCGAGCTGCAGCTCCTTCTTCATTTCTTCAATCTGGGTGGTGAATTGGGTTGATACCTGAGCTATAATCTCATCCTGCTGAGACGCGATCTGTTCTTGCTGAGCAGCAATCTGAGTCAGCACCTCTTCCCGATGTGTTGATATCTGGGTCAATACTTCTTCTCGTTGGGCAGATATCTGAGAGGCTATCTGATCTTGCTGAGCAGAAATCTGAGCTAATACCTCTTCTCGCTGGGCTGATATCTGGGAGGCGATCTGATCTTGCTGAGCAGAAAACTGAGCTAGTACCTCTTTCTGAGCTGATATCTCTTCCCGTTGAGCCGATATCTGATCCAATACCTCTTGCCGTTGAGCTGAGATCTGCGATGCGATTTGATTTTGCTGAGCAGTAATTTGTGCCAGAACTTCTTCTCTCTGAGTTGCCATCTGATCAGCAATGTCCTGTCGCTGAGCCGCAATCTCCTGTCGCTGAGCCGCAATCTCCTGTCGCTGAGCCGCTATGTCCTGTCGCTGAGCCGCTATCTGTTCCGAGATCCCAGCCAACATCGATTCCGCAGAAGCTGGTTCCTCGAAGGTGAACGTCTCTGGGTCCTGACCTACGCTCACCATATACTCTATGAGACGATGCTGAAGTGTAGCCTTGATCCCTGTTGTATCGAGATCTCTCTCCTCCAACTCGCGTTTCAAGTCCACCACTCTCAACTCGTGTAGTTTCTTCATTGCAACGGTCTGTTCACTTCACACTGGAATATCCCACTTCTGACACCAATTGTTACGTTATTCGGGTGCAGAAGCGAACACGACACTATTTATTTTCGAACTTATTTATTTAAACTAAAGAAACACTAATTTATATCGAACTTATAACTACTATTTATGTAAAACGATTTATAACACGCGGTATATAACTGTCTCTCTGACACTCGCTGTTTGACTGACTGACTCAGTTGTTCGGCCGTTTTATATATGAGAACACAGGCAGGCTTTGGTTCGAGAACCTTCTCGAAATGATCTTCCGTCTCATTCTTTTTGTTCTATGTAGAAGCTTCTTAGAACAAACCTCTCTCTCTAATTGTTCCATCGATTGTTTCCAGAACATTCCAGAATCTTCTGTGACGTTCTTTGTCACTGCGGCATATATTGAGTGTTCGGAAATATGTTGGTGTATGTAGGAATCATTGAGAGGTTGGAGAGCAATCTGGGATGCGTGATACAGGATGATCGTTGTTCTCCTGCCTTCCTGCTGATGTTTCTGAAGCGCCTCCAAGGGAAATATCATTACAATATGATGAAGCAAAGGTTGAAGAATTGTTCTGAATTATTGTTGATAAAAATGGAAAGATTCCATACTTTCTCGAAACACTATCTTCTCTAAGAAGAAATTGTTCTAAAATTGTTCTATCCGTCATTCGGTTGCCCCCTTACCAGAAACCCTCAGAAGTCTTCGAGAGTCTTGTACGAGCAAGGAATGACGAAGGCCTCACCTCTCAACGTGTGATCCCAAACACTCTCTTGGGCCATCAGAAAAAATTCTGCAGTCGCTAGGAATTGAACCCACGACCGGCAAGCGAATGCGGATCAGAATACTGACACACTGTCCGCACGGCTACCTGGCTCCTTCAATCTGAAGATATTGACGTGAATCAGAAACCATACCTTCTATAGATGTATAGTCATCAATAACGAGTATGGCCTTCTCGTGCTTGAATTACAACATTCAACTGCCGTGGTATCGAGTTAATCAAATTTCTGAAACAGTCTTGAGGAATTACCTCGAACTCTTCTTGATAGTCGAATCTTAAGTCTTGGACAAGATCGGACTAAGGCGAATAAGCAAGCCTCTGAATAATTGTTAATATAAATTTTGAAAATCTATATATTTGGTTCCTCATAACATTTCTATCTTCAATTGAAAATAAGATATTGACCTGAGCCAAGAACCATTGTGTTGGGAAGGGAAGAAAAGAGAACACACCTTTAATAAATGGTGAAGCAGAAGGTTGAAAAATTGTTCTGAATTCTTGTTGATGAAAATGAAATGATCACAAACTTCCTTGAAACACTCTTATCTTTTGTCTATTAGAAGATATTGTCATGAATGAAATTTCATTGTGTTCAGAAAGGATCACACTCCAATCCAAAACATAATTAAGCTGAGTTTAACCACCCACCTCTGCCAGTTGAAGGTAAAAGAGCAACTTTCGTTTTTCCTGGTCTAATGATCAAGTCATCAGCTTTCTTCAAGAATTGAAATTCAGTCTGAGACTTCGAAACATAAACAGGGTATGTCACGACGAAAGTCATCAACTGATACATTTTTATTAAAACAAGAAACCGAAAAATTACTAGACGCCGCTTGTAAGTTTTTCAATAACCACGATCTATATTTCAACGGTAAGAAAACCCAAGTAATTCGTTTTCCTAACTATAAACAGCCATCAGTTGAATTTCAACTGGATTTCAATAAAAATTTGTTTTTGTTCTAAAATTTGTTCTATCCGTCATTCGGTTGCCCCCTTACGAGCAACCCTCAAAAGTCTTCGAAAGTCTTGTGCGAGCAAGGAATGACGGGGGCCTTACCTTTTAACGTGTGATCCCAAACAGTCTTGTCCGATAAAGATACAGTTAAATTTCTTGGAATTTACTTCGATAAACACGTCAACTGGGTGTCACACTGTGAGGGGCTAATCTCAAAATTACACTCATCCTATTATATGTTCAAGAACTTAAAAACAGTACTATAATATAGATGTTGGCCAGCTCGTAAATATCTATTATGCACGAATTGAATCGCGCCTTCGTTATGGCATCTACTTGTGGGGTATCTCTACCAAGTCAGAAGATGTTTTCATTGCTCAAAAGGCAATTTTGAGGTGCATTTTCAACATTCCTCGTAGAGAAACTTGCAAACAAATTTTTCAATCCAGTAATATTTTGACTCTCGCTAGTTTATACATATTTTAGATTGCATGTTATATTTATTGCAACATAACCTATTTCAAACTTAATAAAGACATTCATAACATGAATACTCGCCAGAAAGGCCTAATTCATACACAAATTGGAAAATACAAAGTAGCCCAAAATGCACCTAACTTCATAGGACCACGTATTTTCAATCATTTATCTGAGGATATTAAATCAAGTTTAACACTTAAAGTTTTCAAAACGCGCCTCAAAACATTTTTGGTGCAACATTCTTTTTATACTCTGCAAGATTTCTTGGATTGTCCGGTACAGTGATATTTTATTTCATTTTGTTCTGTATTTCGTTTCTGTATATCTATGTATTGTGTGTTTTATGTATTTTTCAAAAATTTTGACGTTTCCGACACAATGTATTATTGTCTAAAGGAATAAAGATTTGATTGAGCTTACACTATCTCTATATCGAGAATCAGTCGAGAGAAATTCATGAAAATGAGCATGCTTATATTCTAAAATACGCTCTATTCATCTGAAATATTCTGAGCAATGCAGTGTTGCCGCTTCTATCAAAAAGAAGCATCAAATTTTCCATTGCATTTTAAGATTCTAGAGCTGATTTCATCGATACATCACACTTGGGGTCTATCGGTAATGATTACATAGATATGAGGTGTTCAAAATCGAGATTTTTCAATTTTAGGATTTGTTTGTGTCGAAACTATTCATTATCGGCCGAAACAGCTCACATGTCCCTATCTCAACTTTTGATTCACTATTAACTGATATTTAATCGGAATAGATACAGAGTGATCAGAATTCTGAATCTTGATCCAGCCTGTATCTGTTCCGATTAAATATCAGTAAATAGTGAATCAAAAGTTGAGATAGGGACATTTGAGCCGTTTCGACCGATAATGAATAGTTTCGACACAAAAAAATCCTAAAATTCATTCTGTATTCATTTTCGATAGACTCCAAGTGCGATGAGAAAGAATCTGAAAATGTGATAAAATGCAGGGTGTTCCATATGGATTAGTAGAAACGGCAACATTGCATTGTCGAAAATATTTTGAAAAAAGAGAGGGTATTCTGAAATATGAGCATGCACATTTCCATGGATTTCTCTTGAATGATTCTCGATATAAAGATAGTGTAAGCTCGTCGTGAAAAAACCCTGTATATACGATTCGGTCGAAATTTCACCAGAATCGGACAAGAATTGGAGAAGTTCCGCGGTGATCAATTCGTTTGATTTTTTGCTGGCCGGTGTTTTTTCCGGTGAGTGTATTATGATATTGATGTTTTTTCAGTTGAGTTCGATGTGGATGCATTTCCAAACAGAGTAGTACGCAATAGAACCCAGGAAGAAATAGACAAAGAAATCCGAAAAGACTATTGGATAAATCATGCCACGATGACTATACAGGAAAAGTTGTCCAGAAAACTCAATCGAAGTAAGTAATTGAGTGTATGACTATGAGGATGATTTCTCCAAGTTTTTCTGAAAAAAGTACATGATATGAATACTCTGTTGTCTTAATTGACCCAACCAGTAGCTTTTTGGAGTGGAATAACTAATTCTTATAAACCAAAGGACCAGGTCTGTGTGGATGCTTTAGTGATGGAAATATTACCTTCCAAGGAATCGAATTCGAAAGTTATGAACATACAATATGGAATGTTGAAATTTTTGCGATCTTTGATTTCTAACCCTAATAGCACACAACGTCCTAGGGACGTCTCTATTTGGTACAATCCACGTCCGAATGTCCCGAACCAAAAATAAGTGTCCTTGGGACGTCTCATCCCGTACATCTCATGCAATGTCCGAGCATGGACGTCCACGGAATGTCCCATCTGGTACATCATTTCAAATGTCCTAGAAATGGCATCCCTTAGACGTCCCACGTGGTACATATTGTAGAATGCCCATGCAAGGACGTCCTTGGCATGTCCCTGATGGGATATGATTTTAAACGATCCTTTAGGGACATCCATCGGATGTCCCGGGTAGTACATATACTGGCATGACTTCAGATTTTATATAATGTCCCTTCTAGACAAACATGAAATGACCCTGATGGTACATTCCTTCAAATATCTCTGCACAGGCGCCCTTAATATTTACAGGATCGTATATAGCAATCGAAATGTCCCTTAGAGACGTCCTTCGAATGTCCGTCGGATATCCCAATTGGTACATGAACTGTACTCTTCCAATGTCCTAGAAATAACGTCCTATGGACGTCCCAGTCGGTACTTCCAATATGTTGTCCCTGCGAGGACGTTAACTTACACCTCGCCGACGAATGATTGCTCGTAGGCTATAAGTACTCCTCGTCAATATCCTTCACGTAAGTCCATTGGACATCCTTGGGGAACTTTTTGGGGACCTTCTACGGACCATCAACTCAACTGGATGTCCTAATCAGTTATGCAAGATCTGGTCCTGAAGGGACCCAGACAAATTCAAATTCAAGAATAGTTCGTACGTCCCTGGGACATCCTATGGACATCCAATTGATATCCCTCAGCGTTGCTGATAGGTTGTCCTATGGATGTCCTAAGGACGTTCTCTGTAGTGCTTGATGAGGAATACTGTAGGATTTAGGTATTCGATAGTTGTTCCAGGGACGTCCCTCAAGGACGTCCCTAGTTGGTCCTCAAGTGGGACATTTGTGCGTCCCACAGACGTCCAATGGACGTCCACAGTACCAAATTTGAACGTCCTATAGACGTCCTAAGGATATCCATGGGACATAGGTGTGTTATTAGGGAATGATTTCAATTATCATGTTTCATCCCTTCATTTCCCACATTTCGGAATTGTCATTAAAACTAATATTTCCTTCAGCGTACCTATATATGTTTGATATTTCATTCCCAAAATGATAAATTATGTTCGTGAATCCATTGGTTGAACATTCTGCAAAGAAACCCTGTATATCGTAGCTTCCAACAATATACATTCAACACCAATTTGGGATACACTGGTATATCCTCTGATTGTTCATCTGAGTATGTTCTGATATTCTTGATATTTATTCAATTTTCTTGTAGATACCGCCAAAAATGTTATTCTCTTCCTCGGAGATGGTATGTCCATTCCAACTGTTGCTGCCACTAGGGTGTATATCGGAGGAGAAGAAAAAGAGTTGACATTCGAAAAGTTTCCATTCACAGGACTATCTAAGGTAATTTTTTAGTTTCAAATCAATTTCAGAACGAATACCTCATGGTTATGACAAATAACCGACTATTAATTTTTTCATAATTTCATCCAGATACAGAGTACTTAATCTTTGACAATTTGAATAAGGGACCTGAAATATGAAAATTCTGAGTTCAATGATTATTACTATCCATATGGTCAAATTCAATCGTCTCATTCAAGAATTGTAGAAAATAGTCTCTATTTGGCATGGCCGGGTGAAATTTTCATGAACAGCATGAAATATACATACTCATTTATATATAAGTTTCAACATGTGAATCAAGTTCGCTTTCGACGACCACGAGAACATAATAAAAATTTCCTTCCGTGTGTTCCCAGAGATTGGAAAAAAAAAATTTTTCTACTGGCAAAAATACGAATTGTTTCCCTATGCTCCTTGGTATTGATTTGTTTATATATAATCACTGATTTTCGTAATGAAATGAGTTGACCCGAGAAGAAACATTCTCAAATTTCAAAGACAGGATAAACATAGGTAATATCCCGAGACCATGACAAAAAGCCGACTATTATTCCCCTCATTATTCCATCGAGAGGACCATATGAAAATTAATAATCTGAATATTAATGTTCATATAATCGAATTGAATTGTCTCAAAATACAAGGTACTCAAGATTAATCAAAGATAATAATAGTCTTCATTTCTCATGGTCGAGTGATATTCAGAAAGATTATTTCATGAACATTATGAAGATGAAATTCATCCAAAGTTAGTACTTCCTTTCTTGTTTGACGAAAATATTGCAGGCTTTGCTTTTTCGCATTATGCGCATCCCTGGCACCTTTGAATTCGATATCTTCAACTGGATGTATCTATAACGTTCATGTTCAGGGAAGTATACTTCCTGTATAGTTCTCCATATCAATTCAACTATGAACTTTTCATATTCCTCACCATAGTCTTCTCCCAATCTTCCATCAGGATTTTGGCGATCACGAGAGTTGGAGTAGAGTCGCAGGAAATTCATAGTTTTTCTGCTGGCAAAAGAACAGAAATTGTTCCAGGCAGACTCTCCACTCTTCTTGGTTTTTCCTGATATTGATTCGCTCACAAAATTACTGCAGATTTCTGTAGTGGAAGTAGACCCAAAAAATAAACATTTCAATTTCCATGTGACTGATATGGTTCCACAAAGCCAAGAAAAAAGTGACTGGTATGAAATGTCAAACTTACTAGTGTCAAACTCTCCAATCCTACTCTCCATACTGCCTTCTCTTCGAGGGCTCCAATTCCAGCCAGGCAAATCAAAAACGAACGAGGGAGAAATATTGACAACATAAGTATGGACTTGGCAACAATTCTTGAATGGGGGTCCAATAACTTGGTATATTTCAATGCAAACAAAACACAAGCATGCCTTTTCTCTAGAAAAGCCGATCTCACTGTGCCCAACAAAAGCTTGTCAGGAGTTACCATACCTTTGAAGACATCCTTTTCGATACTTGGGATTACTATCAGCGATATCCTTTCTTGGGAAAATGACGTGAGATCAATTGCTATAAGTGCATTCCAAAAACTTGCTTTCCTGTTTCGAGCCAGGAGGTATTTCACTTCCAGTCAGCTGCTTATGATCTATAAGGCACAGATCCGACCTGTCCTGGAATACTGTTCCCATATTTGGAGTGCAGCACCCAAACATACCTTGAAACTGTTGGATTCTGTCCAAAATAGGGCAATTCATCTCGTGGGTGATGCCTCGCTCACAAACTCACTCACTTCTCTGGGACACCGTAGAAAAGTTGGCGATCTGGCTTTATTCCATAGATTCTTTCATGGACGATGCTCTTCTGAAATATTAACAATCGTTCCTCCCTTGGCAGTCCCCGCGAGATTAACCCGTCGAGTTGAGGCTTCGCACCCCTTCGTGGTCACTTTGGAGACCTGCAAAACATATCTTCCCAAAGACTCGTTCATCCAACGAACAAGAAGGCTCTGGAACACATTGCCAAGGGAGGTGTTCCCCGAGGCATATAACCTTCAGAAATTTGAAAAGAACAACAATTCCTACCTTATTTCACTTGGCTCTCACGATGTTCTCTGAACATTACAGGATATCCCTTTTCGCGGAAACCAGAACATAAAAAAAAAACTCTCAAGATGTCGAACAGAGTTGCCGCTTATTTCATGTTTGTTTACCTAAATTGCCGCTGATATCTCATATCATGTGACTTCAATCATAAAATTTCATAGGTGCAGCAAGGTGTGAATGAACTAATCATAAGTGATATCACGATGTCCTGAATATTCCAGATCGCTCTGTCGCTTCATTGTTCACGAGATTGTGTTGCCGAGACACAACACCACCAGTCCTTCTGGACGAGTGGTATTTGCTGTACGGCGACACAATTGAGTCAACAATGAAAGACATAATTGAGGCTTTTAGCACAACAATGGTCTTATCCCATTCCTTACGTTTCGAAATGAATGAACAATGATTATTGCATCAGATGGTGAATAATTTCGTGGTGCGTATATTTGAAATTTTCATTTCGTCACTACGTGATTACGAACATTAGCATTTCATTTTGAAGGAAAAATGTTGGTCAGGCCACTCTGTTGATCTTTAAATTTGATCAAAAAAATGTTTTTTATGTCAGTTGAGTCTGCTGGGATATCATTGAAAACATAATAATTGAGAGTTCTCATTCTTTTTTTTTTGACAATGGATAACTATAGTTTTATCTTCTTCTGGAAATATTTCTCTTCTGATGCGTCCCCTGATGTTCTCATTTTATTAAATGGATCAGCTCCAGAAGATATTTTTTTAGCGTCGATGGGATGCCCTTTGGGACAAAAGGACTTGAGCTCGGTGTTTCCCAGGTTTGAGATGATTTTCCCTTAGAAATATTAACCGACTCGAATAACACAATAAAATAGTGTGAGAATAGCTAGTGGACGTTGAGGTGGGAACAGTTGAACTTACAACATCCTCTTACTTTTTGAAAAGTATTTTCTTGAACGAACTGGTTGCACATATTCACGTATTGTTTACCAGAGTTTCGATTGAATTTAGGCTTGTTCCGCTTCCAGTTATACTCTTTCCTTGTTGATGTTTTATTTCTTCAACTGGTTCTTGGATTTCTTGTTCCTCCCCTTTGCTAGACATTGTCGACTCACACCCGTGAATGAGAAATCTGATACAATGGTGCCTACCTACAGAAGCAAGAGATCTAGAAGCTATCCTGATACCAAATGCCTCGAAATGAGACTTGAAAACACTTGATGAACTCACTGCTTACCATTTCTGTTGGCTTGCAAACAATGCAAATTATTCGTTTGTTGACTAAGATGACGTAAAGCTACTGGACTGAGCAATAAAACATCTTGGTTAGGACAGTATTACAATCAGTCATCCAGGAAAATATTGGAACGAATAATTGCATATTTTGCTGCCATCTCGTTACAATGAGACGAAGGTTGTTTGAGCCATTGTTGCATGAGAGTTCATTTAGTGAGGCAACGCGCGTTCAAATAGTACCGTACAATTCTTGCATTATGAGCTTCACATCCGTCTTGCTGGAACCATAACTGCCAACGGACTTTCTAGAGGCAATTCGTCGAACAGATTTTCCAGATTGTTTCAGAGCAAATCAATGGATTTGTTTCTGTTCAACGTCATTTCAATAAATATTGGTCCAGTTATTCTCTCATCCAGCAAACCACACCATAAATTTATAGAAAAGCTCCATTGAGGTATCGTTTCTTGAATTATATGAGGTTTTGTTGAGCATAAGTGAATGTAGTTTCATCGCTTCATGAAATGTACTTTGGTAAATCAATATTGCGAGTCAAACATCTATCAAAAGGCAATGCTTCTTGCAGGACCTCCTTGATGTAGAGTTACAACCTTTCTGAATTCATAGTCGTGGTATTTGTACTTTCTAATAATGCGTTGACCGTCGTTTTTGATATATTCCATAAACGAGCAATATTTGTCGATGAATTTTCAGGGTTTATATCGATTTGAGCAAGAAAATCTACTGAATTGGACCTGGTATCTATAGTTTTTGGAAGCCTACTTGACAAAATCCGATGCATTGTTCAGGTAGTTCAACGCGACATTCTTCCGAGATTGTCCTTATTAACAAATTGTTCCATTCTAAAATTATTATTATTATAGGGCAGTATCCATGACCAGGTGATCACTTGTGGTTATTTTACTTGCAATGAAATTCAGTCCATCGATTTTGTGCATAATGATCTTCTTTGGAGAGACTGAAACTACTTAAAATGTAATACATGCTGCCTGTATACAGAATAAGATAAGAAATTCAATAAAGAAAAACAGGTCTGTATCAAAAAAAAATTGTGGTGGCTCTGGATGAACGAAACGTTTGATCAAAACTAAATTGGGCCGGCTAGCCCGTGTCCCGGCGGCCGACAGCCGACCGCCTCTCTAGAGCCATCAGTATGCCGCTTATTACATTGCAGGGCTTCTGGTGGGCAGAAGCAAGTACTCAAATGTACCGCATTCATGGCATATCTTCGGCCCGATTGAGACTTTTCAGAGACTGCCATTAATTGGCCGCTTGAGAATTTTTATTCCCCCGATAGAGGAGTTTTTCAGGGCCGTTGGTTAACGGGGTTGAATGAATTCAATATTCATGGTTTGCTGTTTTTTGATGTCCTATTTTTCAACTAGGTTTGTCAAAAAATATACAGGGTAATGCATATATCTCAGTGAAAATAAGTTTTTTGAAAGGTATCCCAGTTTATATCACCACTTGGAAAGCAAAGTATCTCATTTTCACTCAGATCTTCATCACTCTCTTTATTTTCAAACTGGTAGAAAAATGTGGAACTTCAAAAAACAGAATTGAGGTCTCCCAGTTTTTTGTGAATTCTCTCTGGGTATAACAGAAATGTGGAATTCATTCCTTACCTGAAGTTGTTGAATAATTACATAAAAATCTCTGGGGTAGCATCCTGATACCACAGTTATTTCCAGGAAACTAGCAGTATAAATACCCCATACAAAAACAAGAACTGAAAATATCCATGTGTGTATATTATTGCCATGATATCAAACAATACATATCACAACTATGGAAACATCAAACATCTCAATTTTAGTTCTACATATCACTCTGTATACTCATCATGAAAAGGTACCTACAATTTACAATAATAGGTATTTGTGTTTCATCATGCAGGATAGATATTTGTTTCTCCGTTTCTCCACTTGTTTCAAAACGTTGCTTACTCTAGGTCAAAAATTACATCACCTATGTACATACCTACCTAATAACTTAAAAGTTATGTATGTAATCAGTTATTATATTGATCAAGTTATTGTCAACAATATAGAGTTCAATCCACAAGAAAACAATTCCCAGATATGGAGAACCTCACTCTTTATCATATTGATATGAGTGTTGCCTGGAAGTAAGATATCATATACCATGAAGAAATTTATATCATAGTCTGGATCATTGTGTGATTTCTTCATTAATATCTGTGATTGATGGGCTTCTGGTTGTTGATTTTGTAGCTGAAAGACAGAATGATTTCATTCTCTACTAATCCAAAACATGCAACATTACACATACCTACAGTAATTCTTGAAATATAACTGTTTCTTCAAGTGGGTACTCTTTGATTTTCGTTTTGAAAATAGATTTATGATTCATATGTTATGAAAGCTCATGCATCTTCAAAGTCCTCATATTATCATATTATTAGATTCTTGTGTATCCGCTAAACATGTCCAAAATATTATTGCATCTGTTTGTCCAATGATGTTTGTGAAATTATTATTTAAAATAGGGGAATTATTTAGCTGTGCAAGTTTGTATATATATGTTTGTTCCTCACTCACTCTGTAATATCCTTCCATTTCGTATAAAAATCCACTAGAATACCAAACACGAACTGAACACAGTACTAAAATGTCTGTTAAGAGTGTTGAAACAACATAAACAAAGAAATTAATATACGCCATACTGAATCATTGTTACCACTGCAAAATGATCGAAATAAAAACTCACGCGAGCGAGGGATGCCAACGTTGAGTGAGTGATGACGGCACACTCCGTTGAAATTTTGATGGCCCTTGGACTTGGATACATACAGCGGAAGACTAGCGGCTGGGAAACAGAGGCCCATCATAAGTATGTCTACATTCTGCCTCCGTCATATAATCCTTCGAATTTATATGGAGGGCCTTTCGAGGCATGCCGGCATCGACATTTGCCCGCCGTTCTCGCCATGGGCCCGGCTTTCTACCGCCTCTCGATGTTTGCTGGGATAGTAAATAACAGAAAATAGGTTTTCTCTAAATACAAGGGCTTTATATAGCACCTGAAAACGAAAATCGACAGTTTTCTATTTATGTACTCGATTATCTCGGAAACAGCTTATGATATCTCCACATGATCCTGATGTCCCTCGGAATGTGCAAATTGTGTTCCATTTAACCAACTTTCTATCTATAACCGTTTCAGATATATAGCGATAGTGAAACAACCAAATGTGGGCCACCATGTATTCCATCAGATCGATTTGAATGGACTTCGTATAGAGATGGTACTTGACTATAATTTTCAGTTCAGAATAATTATTCATTAAAAATTGCAACTATGAGAAGTTGATAGGAAGGTACGATCGAGTAATATTTTTTTCTAGTTTCAAGGTTTCAATTGTGGATTGAAATATTTAATAATGATAATAATGAAAATATTCAATGAGTTTCCATGTAATAAATATTATTACAAGTTAGTATTGTATATTAATAACCACGTATTAAAGGGGAGTCAGGGCGTGTATTTATGCCCTCAGCAAGTGAAATTTATGGTGGATTGATTTTCTATACACTCATGAGTGAGGACTATTCTATTATACTCAATTTGATTTCAATTATATCAACTCCCAAGGAATATGGCATATATACATATCCAGAAGTAAAATACATAGTTCAACTAGTCTCTACTATAATTTATTTATTTCATAAATTCAAATGGGCGAATGGACTGATTATGAATTATTGCAATTCAATTACTCCACAGTGTCGTTAGGGACCTAAATTAATTTTTGCAACAATTCTCACTTGTTGAATTTCAGAGCTCATTTCAAACGTACCGTCATGATGGTCACCATTTGGCGATAGGTCGAAAAATGGTCACGTCAGTTTTTACGCTGTTTTGTTATTGGTCAAGTAATCTTCTCCGTGATCGGGGTTAGTTGTTATAGGGCGGGGGTTATTTGTTACATTATTTCCTTTTAAAATATCTTGATCATTCATCATCATCTGAATTGCAGTTTTGGCATATGAAATATGTATCATATTCTGTGCATTCTTCATGAGCCCAATTTTTGCATCTAGTGCATTCAATCCATATTTCACGTGGACGGGAGTTTGAATATGGTTCAAAACAAATCAGGCAATTAGTTTCATCTTCATCTGAACTCGATTGGACTTCCGTTCTTTTCCTATATTGTTTCTTTTTGGCCGACCCATCGAGAGGCTGCAATTTATGCGAACAGTGGGGAGGTAATGACAAAACAATAACCCCGTTATTTTTGCAAAAGCCAATCCTCTTTATTGAAAGATGGGAATCGTGATTATCCAACACCAGTAGGACTGGTCTCTCCTTAGAAGGTCTCGAATGTTCCACGAAATGCTCTAGAAATATTACAAAATCATTTCGGTTAATTCACCCTGACTTGTTCGCTGAGCCGATACATCCGGGAGGCCCATTCGTCACAAAATGGTTTCTATAATTTTTACGGGGGAAAATGAACGTGGGAGGAATTGCGTTTCCGCTCGCATTTATCCCTGCAACTACAGTGACCAGTGTTCCTCGTTCTGCAGACTTCAGTTTCATCAACATTATAAATGTCTTGACATCCGAACCCATAGCGCTCCATAAGTTCTTCCAAGAGTCGAAAAATTTGTTAACATTTTCTTTATTGAAACTGGTAGCTCTAGTGAGGCTGGTAGCCTCTGTAGTTCGTAGTGATAGATTTGGATATCGCTTGAGGAATCCCGATACCCAGTCTTTCGAAGTCATTTCATTATCTTGCCAGTAGGCACGAACCTCAATTTTTTTTTTGATGGCAATTTCATAAGCAAGCACTCTTGCTTCCTTGGTCGAAAGACCAAAATACATTTTTAAACATTCATCTAAATACTGGGCAAGTTCTTCTTTTATGTTATCAGGCAAAGTCTGGCGGCTACGAATATATCCAACACTATAGGCACTGGCTCAGCCGCACCTAAGAATAATAAGTATGAGTTTCCATCACGAGAATATTTGAATTCATTTACTTTTATTTTTCATCTTCTTACAGAATTGTTGTAAAGTTATGAAGTTCATGTCATAGTCGGATGCTACAGTGCACAGAGATCTGCCATTCTCTAAAACTTCAGTCGCAGCTCTCACTAATAGGTCCTGGGGAATATTTTCTCCTTCTGTTTTTCTCTTGTATCTTCTCATTTTTCGTCTGATACAAGCCTGAAAGTACGATGTTAAGTGAAATATCACATGCCAATACATGGAAACATATACAAATTCGTATAAGGTTAGTTGTTACAAGACAGTGGGGTTAGTTGTTACAGTAACAACCAACCCCAAAAACCATGTAACAATAAGTAACCCCAAACGGCCATTTTCCATTTAAACTGATAAAATAAAATAACCTTACATTCCACAAGTGCGCACTATATCTGGAAATGAACTATATCAATGTACGTACCTTAGGTGAAAAATTATATGAGCTGGCTATCAAACGATAGTCTGTATAAAGAAAATTGTAACCAGAACTTAAATAAAAAAAGTATGACAAAAACGATGAAAGCGTAACTGCCAGCATACACTGGAACCAATAGCATTTATACTTCAGTGACAAAGTGCGGAGGTCATGCACAATAGTTAGTAGAGACGGAGCGGTGTTGCCATGTTTTATTAAGCAGCTTATCTACTACCCCGGTCTCCCCTACTCTGTTCTGAAAATCTTCTCATTATTATTTCCTTCATTGTCAACTCATTTATGTTGCTGTACAGCAATACCACTCGTCCTGACGGATTAGTGGTGTTGCTCGGCAACACAATTTCGTGGACAATAAAGCGACATAATTATCTCGAAAATTTAGAACATCATGATGAAACTACTCACTCAATTACTCTGACGTGAGAATGTACTGGATCCATTGATATTCGTCCGTTAACCTCTCATGGGGAGTGATTCTCAGAAGTTGCTGCGAAACTTAAAATGTCAATATCTTCCAAAATATTTTTTTTTTGCCAGAAATCTATTCTATCATTTCGTTTTCATGAGTCGTTTCCTATCACCCCATTTCATTCATTACCCCAACTCTGTATAATGGCTGCTCGCGTTGTATGGTCTAAAGTCTTAAACATCCAGTATTGGGGTCTTAATTAATAGGAGTACTTATAATGATTCTCGAACTTCCTTTCAACGTAATATGATAATAATCGAGTTCTGTACGATTGAATAAGAATAGGAATCTGAATAGGAATATGCGAATATGTCATCTTGTACGTCAGTGTATATTTTATGGACGGTGTCCAAAAACGACTGCGATGTTTGCCATGTGCTAGCCATTATCACGACAATCATAATTTTTGTATTAAGTAGCCACTTAATTAAATCAGTTCATTTTATCACAATGGAAGATCCGTGACTTGAAGAATTATTATCTGATTACTCTTGTAAATCAAGAGAATGTCAAAGAATACAGATAGAATTCAATTATAATTGTTTCTCAGAAGAATTTGTCGAATAAAGGAACTCATATTGATTCATATAATTTATGATCAATAACTCAGGTCAGTTACCTAGTTAGATTTTCTATATCATATGTATTTCATTATCTCAGCCCAACGAATCAATAGATACACAATGCTTCTTTAATGTCCATCCCCCTCCGTTCATTTTTTGAACAGGGGTCAACTGGCAAAATAGAAAGTTGATACAATAAAATTGATGCACGTTTACTATATTTTGGAGTGAAATTGACTGATGAAAATCTCAAGTTGGCGACTGTGCGACATCCGAGATAAAAAAAATTAATGGAAAAGGGGGCCAAGTGGCACATTTTTTTGAAGGTCCTGACGAGTACTCTACAGCCCTAGAATATAAAGTCAATATCTTCATCCACTATAAAATGGCGAATTATATAGTTGCCTCATTACAAAAACATCATTATCTATTCATTGAACATTGAGATTCAACAGGGGAATTTCTTCGAAATGGGAGATATACCCGAAGCGTAGAGTTGACTCAGTTGTCAGCAGACCGAGAGCAGCTGATGAGACCTGGTGGGTCGTAACAGTACTGTCTCGATCCTACTGACAATAAAATTGGTCTAGTAGTTGAATAGCTCGATGGAAAAATCCACTCAAGTATATGTCAGGTAGTTCCATCTGTCTGCAGAGACGTAAGGGTCTGTGCGTGTGACTATAGATGGCAGCGCCATACAGTGTGTGTGTCGCGATCTCTCGATCCTACCTTAGAGCTTTGCCACACATGGATACAACATGACAAGAACTTCTGGTTATAATTATATATATATATATATATATATATATATATATATATATATATATATATATTTAATTATTTCGACCCACACTGATCACCAAAATCCAAAATCGTCAAACCAAATCCTAATGAATTTGATATGGATATTGCATCCCAACAAGATGGACAAGTGAGAAACTATTTGGATAATATTTACACCGGTTATGGGATTGTTGCGTCGAGGTCCTACTAGTGATTCACACTAGACCAACGAGACGAGACTTTCATAAAGTCTCGTCTCGTCTCGCCGATGAAATATGAAGTCATGTCCCGAGTCTCGTCTCGCAGCCTCCAGTCTCGTCTTGTCTGGAGTCTCATACGAGAGTCTCGCAAATGTATCGCAATTTCGTCATGCATAATCTTGTTTCAGTCTAGTACGGGATATTCACCTTTAACTTCTTTCTAGGTATAATGTAGAAGTAGGAAGACAAAATTACAACAAAAATAACATTATTTATTGAAAAGTAAGTACCTAACAGGTAAACAAGAAAAAAAACATTTGTTTTTCAAAATCGTGCAGATTCATTATTAGAGCGATTCCGATGTTTCTTCATAGCATAGATTAACGACTCCTTAACGCAGCACGTGAGAAAATAATCTTTCCGCCGGGACTGAAGTAGCCGGTATGCTTGAGAGATCTCGTGCTATCAAACTTAGAATGGAAAATTCAGAAGCATGAATTTTCCACCATGTTTTTTTCACACAGGATAATATTTTTGAAGCTTCTGCATCCATACTCCCGTCAAAACGAAGTTATTCTTTATCTTAGACTATTTAGCACAGAATGACTTATTTATAGATTTTCAGGTAGTCATTCAATTTGCGATCTGTCGTTATTACAGAATTGCCTTTATTTCCCGTCGCTATAAGAGATCATGGATTGTGCTTTTAAAGTATTCATGAATGAAATGTATTTGTCTATCTGTGCTTGATAGTCTGAATTCTTTCTAAATATGTTGTATTATGAATTAAATTCCCAAGTCTGCAGTCGGCACGCAGAAATATTTACGTGCGAGACTCTCGCACGAGACACGAGAAGTCTTGCACGAGACTCGATACGAGACCAATAAAAGTCTCGTCTCGAGTCTTGTCTCGAAAACGAGACGAGACCATGCGAGACTCTCGAAATCGAGACTCTCGCGGGCACCACTAGGTCCTACGGAATAGTCAACTCACTAGATTTGACCGCCCATTTGTGAGAATAATAATTATTTGTAGTAATATCGACGTATTTGTGTTCGGAAATGTACAGCGTGAAATTTCGGATAGACTGTTCAAGGCAACCATTTCGAGCATTTTCTGAACTGAACTCAGCTCATTTCCTCAAATTATGAGGTGAACGTCGATGTATTCAGGCAATTTTTAAATGTTTCGTCATTTTGCAGTAGGTGAAGATATCGACTTTATATTCTGGGGTAGTGAAATAATAATAATAATGATAACAATAATAATAATAATAATAATAATAATAATGCCTCACTTGAGGCACTCGTACGGAATAGACGAGACCCCAGTGCTGCCCTATGCTCCGGGGGATATTGAGTCCGTTGTGGAGAATGAGAGGTGCCGAATTTATTGGAACTTCTCATTCCCCACCCTCAGGCAGATACAAGCTAACAAGCCTGATGTAGTCCTCCTCGACCATCAAACCAAAGCGATGTTCGTGATCGAGTTTTCGGCGCCAGCCGAACATCGTTTTGAAGGAGGAGGAGAAACGGACTAAATATCGAGATCTTCTCTACGAACTCCGCCGGCTCTATCCAGACCATTCTGTGGAATTGGTCATCCTGATTATCGGCTCCCTAGGAGGCACACGACACACGCTACTCTCGGAGATCCAGAAAATCCCAGCGTGCCGTGATAAGGCACACATCCTGGCTGGTGGTATGCAGAAGGCCGTCATACTTGGATCATTGCGTCTACTCAGGGCACACGGTACTTGGTCCCAGTGATTACTCACCTCACAGGCTGTGAGGAGTAGTCACTGGATTTTATCCAGCACGACTCTGCGTGACGTCGGAGGCCGCAGGGTCGTGACTGGAATTTCATGGATATAAATGAATAATAATAATAATAATAATAGAGAACTGACTTTCGCTTTTCTTAAGTCAGGCGGGCTCAAATCGGAAACAGAGAGGTTCATCATGGCATGCCAGGATGGGGTTTTCAACACTCTCGTCTACCGTAGCCGTGTCATGAGTATAGAGGTCCCTGACACAAATTGCAGGGCCTGCCGCAGGGCGCCCGAGACAATTATGCACCTGCTGTCTTCTTGCACGGTGTATGCAGTCTCGGATCCATAGACACAATGCGGCATTGCGAGTGCTCTATTATCACTTGAGGCACTCGTACGGAATAGACGAGACCCCAGTGCTGCCCTATGCTCCGGGGGATATTGAGTCCGTTGTGGAGAATGAGAGGTGCCGAATTTATTGGAACTTCTCATTCTCCACCCTCAGGCAGAAACAAGCTAACAAGCCTGATGTAGTCCTCCTCGACCATCAAACCAAAGCGATGTTCGTGATCGAGTTTTCGGCGCCAGCCGAACCGAACATTGTTTTGAAGGAGGAGGAAAAACGGACTAAATATCGAGATCTTCTCTTCGAACTCCGCCGGCTCTATCCAGACCATTCTGTGGAATTGGTCATCCTGATTATCGGCTCCCTAGGATGCACACGACACACGCTGCTCTCGGAGATCCAGAAAATCCCAGCGTGCCGTGATAAGGCACACATCCTGGCTGGTGGTATGCAGAAGGCCGTCATACTAGGATCATTGCGTCTACTCAGGGCACACGGTACTTGGTCCCAGTGATTACTCACCTCACAGGCTGTGAGGAGTAGTCACTGGATTTTATCCAGCACGACTCTGCGTGACGTCGGAGGCCGCAGGGTCGTGACTGGAATTACATAAATTCAAATAATAATAATAATAATAATAATAATAATAATAATAATCATAATAATAATAATAATAATAATCCTAGTCCGTCATACTAGGATCATTGCGTCTACTCAGGGCACACGGTACTTGGTCCCAGTGATTACTCACCTCACAGGCTGTGAGGAGTAGTCACTGGATTTTATCCAGCACGACTCTGCGTGACGTCGGAGGCCGCAGGGTCGTGACTGGAATTATATGAATTTAAAATAATAATAATAATAATAATAATAATAATAATAATAATAATAATAATAATAATAATAATAATAATAATAATAATAAAATACCCATCAGGAGCTTCAAAAGGATGTGTCATAAGACTCCCTTTCCTATACAATTTTTCATTCCTCAATTTCACTCCAAAATATAGTATTCATGCATCAATTCCATTATCACAAGTTGAAATTTTTTGAGTTGACCCGTTCAAAAAATAAACAGAAGGGGGGGACATCAAAGAGAAGCACTGTGTAATCGTCTTCTCAATGATGAAAAGTACGACGTTTCTGAACTGCCATCCTGAAAAAACATTTTTTTCACGGAAATCTGCCTAATTCACTGATGCAACTGTAAATTAGCAATAATTTGCAGTTGCACTGTAAATTAGGCAGAAGAAACTGGTTTTTGTTTGATATCTCCTAATTCACAGTGGAGCTGTAAATAATGATACCCAAATGTATTTAGATTTTCCCCTAGAAGAGTCCGTTTTTGCTGCGCAAAAACTCAACTCCGATATACATTATCTGGGGAAACTTGCGGAAAACGATAATTTGGACGGAAAACTGGAGTTATTCTCTTTGGAAATTCCTGTGCTCAAGTTGAAAGTGAGCAATTGTCCAAAATAAAAGTGAAAGAAGAAACGATAACACCAATTTCCAAAAGTCGAGTAAATATGTTATCTGAAAAATCATATCAAAAACTAAAATCACTTTATAGGTATAGATATTCTCAGCACAATCCTAAAATTGAAAGTCTGCGACTCTCTTAGTTTGTCAAGAATTTCATACGATATTATCAGATAAAGACAAAACAAGTCTTCAGAAGGTACAAAATTCTTGTGTGAAATTCAGCTACAATTTGAGAAAATACGATTATTTCAGTTCACAGTTCGCTGAATGAAATTGGTTAAATTGAAATGACCGGTTGATTCTCCATATCTGCTCTTTGATTTACAAAATCAATGAATATAAAATTCCGCAACACTTGCATGATGAATTGATCAGAGGAAGAAATGTCCACGACAGATCAACCAGAAATAATGATCTATACGTAATACCAAATCATAGAACAGCTCAGATCCAGAGATCATTTACATATATCGCCACAAAAATATTCAATGAGTTATCAAGTTTTATAATGTCAAATCCCACCTAGTTGAAGTGCGCTCTCATCTGTGAAGTTGCTATGTTACATAAACCTGTGAAACTGTGAAAATATCAGCTGATAGCTTAGGTAAATATCTGGTCTGTTTTGCCACTATATTTCAGCTATTTTCAAATTTAATTTCTGATTTGTTGTTCAACATTTACGATGTCAATTTGAGATAGCACTTTTGGGGGTTGCCTGGAAGTGCAACAATGTTGAATGTCGCTCCATTTTCAATTTGTTCATAGTATCTAGTATCAACGGTTTGGATGAAATAGAGACCCATTATTATTATTATTAGATCACCATATCTCTGCACCAGTGACCTACAGTGATATCTTAGCCTCTAACAGGTTTCCTTGCAATGCACTGAAAAATAAGATGGGAATTATTACCAAACGTTTAGTAAAATAGGCGCCAGTCACAACTTTCATCAAATCATACCACTACAACATTATATAATACTAAACTATGAGTATTATACTATTTTGTAGTGGTAATATTTGATATAGTATAGTATTATACAGGGTGTTACATAATTCAATACAAATATTTTAATGACATATTCCTGGGTCAAAATAAGACTTTTTTTTCCTATAAACATGCGTCCTAAAATCCACCCCCTCCAAGCTACAGACATCGCAAGATGCGCAAAAAAAATCTTAAATTTTGAATTGTGGCTACAATTATGCTTCAAATATTTTGAAAATTCACAGGCACTTGTATTTTTAGACGATCTATTCATTTCTTGGTTCAAAAATAAGGTAACTCGAATCGAAAGGGGTGAATGAGGGTTGCATACAGATTTGATGGCAAACATTTTCTATTTCCTCCAAAAAAATTTGAATTCAGACATCATCGTTGAATTGGCCACTAAAAAATCATACATTTCAGTCTCTTGCATTTTCTTGAATTAGCTAACCGTTTTAGAGAAAATCGCTAGTAAATGAAAGGGGTGTATTTTCAAATTATTATACTAAAAAAACTCAGTGAGCTATGATTATGTTTGTCTCTGGTAACTAATGATTAATTAATATCTTTTATGCCAAACTGACATTGTGGTATGTCATGTGACAATCGATTCACTTTCCTCAACTTACCATTACACGCTCAGAAAACGGTTCAATTACTACAAATGTTTGTAGAAAATAAATAATAATTAACTTTTTATACTGAAAATGATTTATTTAACGGTAAAAAAACACAAAATGAAATCTACTCTAACCATAATTTGTTAAATCAAGTGCTGGAAATGCCCTCCTCTTGCTACAATACAGGCCTCCATTCTCCTTCGCATGGACTGACGTACGCGTTCTAAAATTCTAGGAGTATTTCTTATGTGGTCAAAGCCATCTATGATTCGTTGTCGAAGTACTTCAATCGAAGGCACTGGTGCTGCATCATAAACTAGGCTCTTTAAATACCCCCAGAAAAAGAAGTCCAGCGGGTTACAATCTGGTGAGCGGGGAGGCCAAGGTACTGGACCTGCTCTGCCAATCCATCGATTCGGAAACCGTAGTTTTAAATAATTGCGCACTGTTATTCGAAAATGCGGTGGAGCACCATCGTGCATAAACCATAGGCGCTGACGAATTAGTGAAGGAACGGAATCTAAAAGACCTTCTAAATTGTTTTCTAAGAAGTGTAAATATGTTTCGACATTTAAAATTCTTGGAAAAAGAAAAGGTCCAATTAGTTCATTTTCCACTATTCCGGCCCAAACATTTAGGCTAAACTGCTCCTGATGACGAATTTGTCTAATCTCGTGCGGATTTTCTACAGCCCAGACATGAGTATTGTGGAAATTTACAACTCCATCGCGGCTAAGGTTAGCCTCGTCAGAAAAAAGGACGAAGGATAAAAAATTTTGATTTCTTTCGCACTTTTCAAGTACCCACCTCGAGAACCGCAAGCGTCACGGGAAATCCTGAGGAAGCAATCCTTGTACTCGTTGAATATGGTATGGGTATAAACTATTTTCGTGCAACACCCGCCAGATAGTTACATGACAAATATCTAAATCCCGGGCAATTTGCCTAGTGCTCAATCCAGGATTTTCGTCAATGAGGTTTAAAATTTGCTCCTCTGTCGCTGGGTTACGGACTTCACGCGGTTGCCCCGCATCATTTCTGGGATTCTGGAATTTTCCGTACTCGCGAAGATTACGATGAGTGTTTGCAAAAGTTCGTGCGTTGGGTAGACGGCGATTGGGATATCTAATTGCGTACAACCTTCGAGCTTCAACTGAATTACCATTAGCCAGACCATAAACAAAATGGATATCAGCGAGATGTTCGTTTGAATAATTTGCCATTTCAACGTTTACTACAAGACACAAAACACAATTTATACTAAACCAAAAAACACAAAAAGATAAACTGTTTAACAAACGTCAAACTTACAAGTGAATCAGTGCTGTTTCACAAATTAAACGTCAGAAGCGTCAATAGGGGAAACAAAGTGAAAAGTCATAGCCCTCTAGGTATTTTTGTTTGTTACTTCAATACACCCCTTTCATTTACTAGCGATTTTCTCTTAAACGGTTAGCTAATTCAAGAAAATGCAAGAGACTGAAATGTATGATTTTCTAGTGGCCAATTCAACGATGATGTTCGAATTCAATTTTTTTTGGAGGAAATAGAAAATGTTTGCCATCACATCAGTATGCAACCCTCATTCACCCCTTTCGATTCGAGTTACCTTATTTTTGAATCAAGAAATGAATAGATCGTCTGTGAATTTTCAAGATATTTGATGCATAATTGTAGCCACAATTCAAAATTTAAGATTTTTTTTGCGCATCTTGCGATGTCTGTAGCTTGGAGGGGGTGGATTTTAGGACACATGTTTATAGGAAAAAAAAGTCTCATTTTGACTCCAGGAATATGTCATTAAAATATTTGTATTGAATTATGTAACACCCTGTATAATGTTGTAGTGGTATCATTTGATGAAAGTTGTGACTGGCGCCTATTTTCCTAAACGTTTAGTAATAACTACCATCTTTTTTCTCAGTGTGATCCGCGAATACGTTGCCAGTGAAATCGAAACGATAAAATATACTGGGCAGTACGACTGTTCGGGAAATATCATACCAATCATAATATCGTTCAATTTATAAAAAACTTTCTGGTGAGCCAGAGCCAGAGCAGAAACTTTACAGGTTGGAGCACATCAGTGCCTTATTTGAAAGTTTCACATACAGACCTTAAAGAAAAACTCCGTATGAATAACGTGATGGATACTATTGACGAATTATACGACTGTGACATTTGTCTGTCAAAGTTTGAGGAGAGGAAAACTCTGAATCAACACCTTGAAGTGCACACTGGTGAAAAACTCTTCCAGTGCAACATTTGCCATAAAACTTTGAGGCAGAGAAATCTTTTTTCAAATTTACAGTTGCAACTGAAGATTGGGCAATATAAAAAAAAATTTCTCTGCCTGATTAATAGTTGTAACTGTGAATTAGAACAATAGTAATTTTTTCTACACATCTCCTAATTTTCAGTTGCAACTATAAATTAGACAGAAAATAGTAATTTTCCTAACAAGTGCGGAAAGTGATTCTTTCCCGCACGTGACTGCCGTTGACACGAACGACGCGAAGCGGAGTTCGGGCAAGCAGTCGAGTGCGGGAAAGAAACTTTCCGCATGAGTTAGGAACAATATTTTTTCTACAAGCGTAGGAAATTGATTGACTCGTTCAATTAATTACTCAAATAGGAACAACTAACAAGAGATATATATTCTTTATCTATTAATTATTAGTGATAGCTATTGTGAACTTACAGTTTGACGCATTATGTTGGTTCATTGCGGAAGCCAGCAGGCCCATTAGGAGTTTGGTCTCTAGGTTCCAGACACTTTTATGAAATGAGCCAAAAAAACCTATTCTTCATTCGGTTTTTTCATTTCTTTATTATTGCACCATTCAATAAAACGCGTGTATAGCTTCTCATACCTTTCTTAAGACTTCGTTGGTGATAACGCATCTGTATCAAATCCATATAGCTAGAAGTTTTTGATCACATTGTCGCATTTCCACTGAATCGAAAATGACAGTAACGCTGTGTCTGTCACTTCGACAATTTCAAACTTATTTGAGGTTTGATTGGCATGACAAATTGACGTTTCCCGTCAGATCAATCCAAATCTATAGGGGGATTTTTATAATAATAAATTTTTATTTCTCAAAATTTCTTAATTTTTACAATAAATAGTGCAATTTGATGGATGATTCTGAACATACATACTTAATACTGCAACAAACAAACTTAAACTTTTATATTCCATCACCAACCACTTATATTACTAGCGATTTTATCATATCTTTGTTTTCCCGCACTAGTGTGGGAAAATTTTCCCGCGATGTTGCGGGAAAATTACACTTTCCAAACTTAATTGCGTGCGGGTATAGGGTGAATCACGCACGCTTGTAGAAAAACAAATTTACAGTTGCAACTGTGAATAGGGAGATATAAAAAAAAAGTTTCTTCTGCCCAATTGACAGTTGCAACCTCGGTTGCAACTATAAATTGGGCAGATAAAACTTTTTTTTTTCAATACATATCTTAATTCACAGTTGCAACTGAAGACCACAGTGGAAAAAGGGGTATGTCACAAAAAGTGAGTGGAGACGCATTTCAAAGTTCAAAACCTCTATACTTTTGCAAGTTTGAGGAAACTAAAATCAAACCACCTGGACTCATTTGATCAAGTATAATGAACAATAAAGTTGAACAACTAGAAATAAAAATCATATTCGAATGATCTAATCATCGAAAACAAAGAATTAGTCCTAAGATTGAAAGTTAAAATGGGGAATGTACATAATTTGTCAAAAAACTGGATTGTTTACTTGTTCCCCGAAAATAATAGGGATCTCTTTCTTTCTCAGCTCAGCCCTTCAACGCTAACTGGTAAACAATTGTACCATTGAACATGAAGGGTCAAACTCAGGCTATTTCGGATTCAAACGTCGACCTTAATGATAGTATAACGCAATGATACGGTACGCTCGCTGGTCGATCAATAGCCAATGTTACACAGTATGTGTGACATTTGGTTGTACACGAGCGTCTGGTCGAATAAGCTACCAACGGGCATGAGTGAAACCATCATTTCTCTTCGGGAACAACTTCCACGCAATATTTTGAATTGTTCACATTATTTTTTATGCATTTGTGTGTCAAATAATTTGGTCAGTATATTGGTGTTGGTATAGTAAAACTATCGAGTTGATTCAGTTAACTGGAGATAACATTTTTAAAAAATTACAACAAAACCGTTTCGAGACTTATGATCATGAATCCATCCATTTAATTTTTTTATATTTTATGTCAAACCGTATACCATTGAATGTACTAGCCATTATATCCTGCGCTCGGAAGTACTGAGCGAAATACGAAATTCATTCATTAGTTCTTTTCCTGTTCGATCAAATCGATAAATATCATCCAGTGTATTCCCTTAGTAACATACTATTTCTTTCAATTTCTGAATCCTTTTCATGCAAAAGGTCACCTTTCTGAATGTACAAAGAATGTACCAAGTCTTTATAAACAGAAGACAAGTCGTAGTGTTCAGTGCAAAATATGTCAAGCTGCCATGGTATATTGGATGTTTTGTATCGTATTATACATGAATACCATATCTCTATTTTTATAATTATTCCTCAATAAATATTCCAAAATGAAATATTTGTATAGATATTCCCGATTTCCACATACTGGTATAACTTGTATACAAGCCTCGGTGAGTCGTGTAAAGAACCGCTGGTAAAACGGTTCACCATTGTTTTTTCTTAATATTCGAACATCGAATGGAATCAAAATGAATTCACATTCAATATTTCATATGAAGGTATGGACTTTCATGAAAAAAAAACAACATATATCTTGATGAAAACTTTTGAGCGTTAATGGGCTTGTCAAACTTTCAAGGTCAATAACTCCGAAGTGCGATAAATATTTTTTCATATTAAATACTGACATTATTTTTTTAACACCCTATTAGCCCTATCATTCACGACATTGCCTTTCCGGACACCCTGTATATAAAAAACCGGTAGGGAATCGGGAAAGCTCGTGGCTTAGCAACGGACTGAAAGTATACAAGGTAAATCTGGAAGTGAGGTTTTTCAACTAACAGGGTACCTATATACAGGGTGACATAAAAAAAAGTACATTGCATAGTGCCACACAATAGAGGATACTGAAATAAGGAAAAAAGTTCCTATGAACATGAGTCCGCAAGGCCTTCGGTTAAAAGATACGGGGTGTCATTCATTGAGAAGAAGAATGGAAAAATGTATTGAAGTACAACAAGGCAACAATTTGAACATCTTCTAAAACCTTAAGGTTTTGTTCTAATTAATCATATTTTTCATCATATCATTGAAATGTAATTGTTGAAGTATTTATCATTGTTTTGGCAAAAGTTACTTTGGCGCTTTTTGAATAATTTGCGTGCATTGTCGGCTTTTCGATGCATTTGTACTGAAACCATTGCTTCTAGCGATTTGGACAAGGTCGAGTATAAAAGAAGGGATAACAAATTGTTTACGTCAAAAATGACATACAGTATATAGCCAAAAAGTTACGACCGATTCAATAGAGATGGAACCCTGAATGTAGCGCCCTCTATCAGTCATCACAAAACTAAGACCATATTTGAATTTAGCACGATGAAAAACTCCTGTATACCACATTTTTATCCATCTCTTGCGTCTCTGGCTGAAGATATTCAAAGAAAACACAAAAAAAAATTAAATTCAACACCCCGTATCTTTTAACCGAAGGCCTTGTGGACCCATGTTCATTTTTTCTTATTTTAGTATCTTCTATTGTGTGGCACTATGCAATGTACTTTTTTTTTATGTCACCCTGTACTATATGTATATCTCGCCAAAATATAGTTATTTATTATACAAGGGAAAAAAGTAGTAGATTTTAGCTCCAGGTTGTGTTGTCTCCCGACGCGTAGCGGAGGGAGACAAAAAACCGTGAGCTAAAATCTACTATTTTTCCCGTGTATAATACACTATTTTTTTCTGTGACAGAAGGAAGGACGAATCAATATTGAGAAGATATTACATTATTTCGAAATCTGGAAAATTATCGACGTGAAATTTCAAGTTTTCAACAGTAGGGACACCTGAGTTTTATAGGCATCTTCATCATTCTTTTGAAGTAATCAAATATCTGATGTCACTTCTGTCAGTTCAATTCTGTTATTTGATTTTAAAAAATTGCGAATTCAGTAGTTGTTTAGTAATATACGAAACCGCGAAGTCGAATGGAAGATAAAAGGACTTGCAGTTCTTTCTCGGAGACGGTATTATTGACTCATTTTTCGGAACTATAGCACAACAAAAGCCATTAGCAGAGTATATATATTATGTGATATATATCCGGGAAAAAAGTACTCACTTTTTTCCCACGGGAAAAAAGTAATTTATGAAAAGTGACATTTTATAACCTGCCAACAGAGATGAAATGCCAAACTTTTTTCCCGTCACAGAAAAAAGTTGTTTATTGGACAATGCATCAATTCCCTCCTAAAGTTTTCTGGTTCACTTCAGAACGATAATAAATAGATTGGAAATTTTAAAAGAGGTTCTTGATTAGCGTTTCTGATGAAATAATGCTGAACTAATAACGGCTTTTTCGCGTTTTTCATGAGAAAAAGTAAACAAAATGTTTCATAGTTGGAGTCTTCTTTGAACCATTAAAAACCTGTACCTCCGTTATCTTAAAATATTTCCCTAAACAACTTATTTTGGTGAGATACCTATATCTAAATAACACCGAAAACATTCAAGGGTGTTTCCTCGTGACATTCTAGAAAATAAAGTTCATATAAAAATGTGTCCTATATAACCTGCTCCGTTTTTGAGATACAGGATGTTGAAGTTGGAAGTATCAATTGTTTTTATTCATAACCTCCCTATATAAGCTTTCATGGTGCCAAAATTCAGTATGAATGGAGACTGAGGGAGCCCCAAAATCCCAGAATGATTCTAATTGGGGTTATTGAGTAATCTCAATGGAAATCTTGAAAATATATACATTAAAATTTGGAGTCAAATCGAAATTCTATTGTTTTACCAAGAACTAAAGTTGTTATTTCAATAGTTCAATCTAATAAAGATATGAAACTCAAAAAATCTGGTGGTGGACAATGACATTCACAATGAATATCGATAAAGGACCCCGCACTTTTTCTATATAAAAATGGCGTTCTGTCGAATTTCCTGAATTTTTGGCATATTATAGAACTCGACCTGATGATCAAATATGCCGAGTCCTAATCTGATCCTATGACCAGTTTCTGAGATACAGGGTGTTGAAATTGAGAAATGCCCCCTTTTCATCTACCAATATCTCCAAGAAAAGACAAATGGATCAGAATTTTCTGCTAGCAGTTTTTCAGTTTAACCTTTAGGTAGAAGAACCATGTACAGAATCAACCAAAGATGATCTTCATCACAGGGTGATTCACATCTGAATTATTGTGTTATTTTCAATTTCTAAATATCGATACTACTACCTGATAAAAATGGAAAAATCGAAATTATCATCCGATATGTTCTTCTTACATGAAATTGATTCATTTTATAAATTGATTATACATGGTGTTTCGTGAATGCTGATGTTTAGAAAATAAAATTTAATGGGCCACCTCGTATTATTGGGTTGATTTAGGCTATTGATTATAATTTTTGAGGACACATTATAATGCATTTCATGGTATACAGAGTGATTTATTGATTGAAAAAATTGCCAACTACAAAAAAATATTAAAAAACCACTGTTTCTTCCATCACCCTGTAAATCTAGAATCTCACCGTTAAGGTCAGATTTTTTTTTATTATTATTCTGAGTAATAATACCTCAATGAGAGGAAGAATTTTCAGCTCCTTGCTATGACTAGTTTTTCATATATATTGAATATAATAAAAGTGATTACCCACTCAGATTGAATATCTATACTGCTTCGAAACGAAAATATTATTTGTAGAAAATATCACTGTTACTGAGATATTTCCATTGGAGACCCGAAGGAATAACAAAATATGCAGTAGGGTCCGCTTCACCATGGATCATATATTATACCCTAGCTGGTGATAAACAAGTTTATAGCTTGGCAAAACACCACAATTTGAACTTTTATACAAAGAACTCAATTCCTATTTGTATGTTTCAAGCTACACATGGAGACAGGAATTCATTTTTTCACAAATAAAACTTCCAATATCTCGAAATTCGTAAGTTTTTTGCTGAGGTCAGAATGTGTTTTTCTGATAGGTTATGAATTTGTTTATCACCGGCTACAGTATTTTCGATGGTTTATCGGACATCCTGTATACTGTATATTTTGTTATTTTTTCAAGTCTCCAATGGAAATATCTCAGTAACAGTAATATTTTCTACTAGTATTATTTTCGATTCGAAGCAGTAGGTATTTAATCTGGGTGGGTAATCACTTTTCTTATATTCAATATATGGAAAACTAGTCATAGCAAGAAGCTGAAAATTCTTCATCTCATTGTGGTATCAATACTTAGAATATTAATGAAAAAAAAATCTGACCTTAACGGTGAGATCCTAGATTTAGAGGGTGATGGAAAAAACAGTGGTTTTTTAATATTTTTTGTAGTTGGTAATTTTTTCAATCAATAAATCACTCTGTATACCATGAAATGCACCATAATATGTCCTCAAAAATTATAATCAATTGCCTGAATCAACCCAATAATACGAGGTGGCTCATTAAACTTTATTTTCTAAAACATCAGCATTCACGAAACACCATGTATAATCAATACATGAAATCAATCAATTTCATGTAAGAAGAAGATATCGAATGATAATTTTGATTTTTAAATTTTAATCAAGTTGTAGTATCGATATATTTTATAGACATTGAAAATAGCACAATAATTCAGATGTGAATCACCCTGTGATAAAAATCAGCTTTGGTTGATTCTGTACATGGTTCTTCTACCCAAAGGTTAAACAAAAACACTGCTAGCAGAAAATTCTTATTCATTTGGTCATTTGGCTTTTCTTGGAGATATGAGTAGATGAAAAGGGGACATTTCTCAACTTCAACACCCTGTATCTGAAAAACTGGTCATAGGATGGGATTGAGACCCAGCATATTTGATCATCTGGTCGAGTTCTATAATATACGAGGAATTCGGGAAATTCGACAGAACGCCATTTTTATATAGAAAAAGTGCGGGGTCCAATTTACCCACGGTGACTCCACTGGAAATATTATTTCGAATCTAATCGCACTTGAAGAAGCTCCATATTACTATTGACAAAACCACAACGTTTTATTTGAATTGATGGAAAAACAGTTGAGAAATGAATAGAAAAAAAAATTTCATGATGGAAGTATTAATACTCTGTATCTCAAAAACGAAGCAAGTAAGGACACATATTTATGTGAACTTTATTTCCTAAAATATCACAAGGAATGATCCCTTGAATTTTTTAGATGTTATTTAGATATATCCTGTCAAAAAATCCCACTCTCACATTCACCCTGTATAGATATTTTTGAGCGACTTGAGAAAAACATCATTGCGTCATTTCCAGACCTACTGCGTGGACCACCAAACAGCCGATTCGGCCTGCTCGGCCACGGCCTACCTCGGCGGAGTCAAAGCCAACTTGGGCACCATAGGAGTATCGGCTGCGGTGTCGAAAAAAAACTGCACGGCCATGAACGATCCGGAGAATCACGTGGATTCGATAGCTAGGCTGTTCCAGTTGAAGGGAAAGAGGTCGGGACTTGTCACCAACACGAAAGTGACGCATGCGTCTCCGGCAGGTAAGGGAGAGGGGCACGAAATACAATTTGACTTTATGAAAAAAAAATTATTCACAACCATATAAGTGATGTTGTCATTACTAACGTCATTGGAGGTTGGGAAGTATCACATTACACTCTACTGCCCGACCTCACTTCCCGCCCTCACTCATGAAATAATTCAGGTATGTTCAGAACGAAACATAGATTCATCGATTTTGATCGAAATATGATGGTTGTGAATAAAATACTAAAACAAACCTCGGTTTCCTCCTGTAAAAGCTATTCTGTATTTGAATGCAAAAACCTATTTTTATTTTCGCCTTTTATTCATTATTTGATAATACAACCACCACCAATAAAATGTTGTTATGTCATAAAATGAGGGACCTCACTCTGTTTTCTGGTGAGCTGACAGAGTGGCCCATTTTTATTAACGAATTTGAAAGATCTACAAAGCAGCTTGGTTTATCTGACGAGGACAATTTGATTCGCCTGGATAAAGCACTAAAAGGGAAAGCAAGAGACACCGTCAAGGCCTTACTAACCAGTCCAAGAAATGTACCAAAAATTATGAAAATGCTTGAAATGAATTTTGGTAGGACAGAGTGGATAATTCTCTCTCTGATAGAAAAAGTAAAGAAGGTTGGTGTGGTCAGAGAAGACAGATTGGACTCTTGGATTTACTTCTCCAATGCGGTAAATAATATGGTAACTACCATGAAGAACGTCAACTCGTCTCTTTACCTCTTCAATCCAGAATTGTTAGCCGGTTTATTAGAGAAACTCCCTACCATCCAAAAATTCTCTTGGGGAAAGTTCAAGCATCACCGTGATGTACAGGGTCTTCAAACATCATTGGAAGATTTTGCAGATTGGTTTGAAGAAGAACTGCAATCCATGACCGCTATCAGTAATCCATTTCAGCGAAACAGTTCGTACAAAACTGTTCCAAGAAAAGAAACTGTCATGACCTCGAGGAAAAGTAGTACACAACATATAGAATCCAGTGAATGTATTTTGTGTAAAAATGTTAGTCACGCCATATCGAAATGCAAGAAATTTACGGATATGACAGTAACTAAAAGACGAGAAACAATCCTCAGTTTGAAACTATGTTTTCTCTGCCTTAAAGTAGGTCACATGGCTTTTAGGTGTTTCTCGAAGTCAAGATGCGGAGAGAATAGTTGTAAAGGGAGACACCATCCTCTTCTTCATATTGAGCGTGATGAACAGAAGCAAGGCGATGAAGAAATTCCCAACAACGTCGAGAGGTCTGAAAGCAAAGAAATCTCATCCTCCGATTTTTGCGCTAGTTTGACCAGGAAGCCATCAAATGAGAAGAATAGTGTGTTATTGAGAATCGCTCCCGTGATGTTGCGCGGACCTGCAGGTGAGATCAAGACATACGCTCTATTTGATGAAGGATCAACGTGTACCATGATCGAAGAGGACTTAGCTGATAAACTTCAACTTCATGGACCGGTTGTACCCCTTTGCTTCCAGTGGACCAACGAAATTACCCACTATGAAGATCAATCCCAAATGGTTTCTGTAGACGTTGCTGCTGATAAAGCTACTCAAGTGTTTTTCAGTATGAACCAAGTAAGAACCGTAAAAAACTTGCGGTTGCCGAGGCAGAAAATAAATGTTGAAGACTTGATCAAGAGGTTTCCTTATTTGGATCATGATATTTTGAAATCTATCAGCTATACGAAGCCTGAAATGTTGATCGGACAAGACAATTGTGGTCTTATTGTACCAAGAACTGTCATCCAACCCAAACTGAATCAGCCTATAATGTCTCTCTCTAAATTAGGTTGGACAATTCACGGACCTGTTGATGAAACTAACCCAGAGAATTTCCTATCTCATGTTAGCCTCTGCTGCCGTCATGTTGGAGATGAAGAACTGCATCAAATAGTAAAAGATAGTTTTCGTCTAGAAGCTTTCGGTGTGAAAATGCAGGATGGAATCATCAAATCGGTAGAAGATAAGAGGGCAATGGAAATTATGGAAAGAACTGTGGTGAAAATTGATGGACGTTATCATATCGGTCACTTATGGAAACAGGATGACTGTTCATTGCCTCAAAGCAAAGCAAATGCTCTGAAGAGGTTGTTCTGCATGGAGCGCAAAATGGACCATGATGCCGAGTTTGCTTCACAGTATACTGCAAAGATCGCGGAGTACATTCGGAAAGGATATGCCAAGAAGTTGAATCCCACAGAGATACCGAACAACAACAAAACTTGGTACCTTCCCCATTTTGCGGTCTGGAACATAAACAAACCAGGGAAAATCAGGATGGTCTTTGATGCTGCAGCGAAATCCCAAGGTTCCAGTTTGAATGATTTCCTTTGTCAAGGTCCAGATTTCGTGCCATCTCTCATTTCTGTTTTGTGGCGATTCAGACAACATCAAATCGCTTTTGGAGGGGATATTAAGGAAATGTTCCACCAAGTATCAATCATCGAAAAGGACAGATGTGCTCAGCTCTTTCTTTGGCGTGGTATGGAAAGAAATGAACGTCCTGATGTTTACATCATGAATGCGATGATATTTGGTGCTATATCGTCCCCGTCCGTAGCTCAATTTGTTAAAAACAAGAATGCCGCCTTATTCGAGTCCAAATGTCCAGGAATAGTGAGAGCTATGAAAAAACAGCATTATGTGGACGATTATCTGGATTCTTGCTGTACAGAGGATGAAGCCATATGCAGAATAAGAAACGTGATCTATGTACATAGGGAAGCAGGGTTCGAAATGGTAAAGTGGATGAGCAATTCACGTGCGGTAATGAACTCTATTCCAAAGAATCTTCGAGCTGATTACCAAACTGATGTCAAAATAGATTCGACATCATTGGAACGAGTTCTGGGACTGTCTTGGTCTCCAAAGAAGGACAACTTCGTTTTCACCCTCAACCTGAAGAAGATTCCTCCTGAGATATCTGGTGGTTTGAAGGTTCCAACGAAAAGGGAAATATTGCGAATGGTCATGTCCATTTTTGACCCGATAGGTTTCCTTGCTCCGCTCATGATCAATGCTAGGATTCTGTTGCAGAATATATGGAGAAGCAATATATCATGGGACCAAGAGATACCAGAAGAAATCTTCGAGGCCTGGTTGAAGTGGTTGAGACAGTTAAATGAGATCACACCTGTTATGATTCATAGGTATTATTTTCCAAGTCTATCAAGTGTCAGAAAAGTGGACCTCCATATATTTTGTGATGCGAGCGATAAAGCGTATGCTGCAGTTGCTTTCCTTAGGACAGTTGAAAATGGAAACATATACACTGTGTCCATAAAGTCACCCCCCCCCCTGGTTAACTATTGAACGGATGGGATTTTTTCTTTCAATTTTTTTTTAAGCTTCAATGGTAGTTTCAGTGCTATATATCGTTCCAAAAAAAAAATATGTATCCTCCAAAATGGCGCCTGGGCGCCATTTTGGAAGATTTTTTTAAATGGAGTGGGGGGTCGAAAGATACCTCGATTGAAAGGTCTTTCGATTCTCTATACAACCTCAGAATCTCAGACGAAAATATTATATATATATATATTTGAGTCAAGAAACCCTATTGTGCTGGATCCGAATCATGAATTCACAAAACTGTTGATTGATCAGTATCATGAGGAATCGAGCCATTTTGGTTTAGAGACAGTAGTCAACAACCTTCGATTGAAGTTCTGGATTATTAATGTTCGAGCTGCAGTCAAAAGAAGTTTCCAGAATTGTCAAGCATGTAAGATAAGAAGAAGCAAACCACAAGCTCCTGAAATGGGGATGTTGCCACCGGAACGTTTGGGAGCATTTACGTTTCCATTCTCTTTTGTTGGGATTGATTTTTTCGGGCCCATGACTGTCGCAATTGGACGAAGAAATGAGAAAAGATATGGTGTTCTTTTCACTTGTTTCACACTACGGGCAGTACACATAGAACTAGCTGCATCTTTAGATACAAGTTCTGCCATCCTTGCCATTCGACGGTTTATGTGTAGAAGAGGACAACCGAAGGAATTCAGGACCGATAATGGAACCAACTTCGTTGGAGCTGAACGGGAGCTGCGAGAGTGTATTCAGGGTTTGGATCAGAACAAAATCGCCGAAGATCTAGCTTCGAAAGGAATAATTTGGAAGTTCAACCCTCCCGGAGCTCCACGCATGGGAGGGATTTGGGAGCGAATGATTCGTTCCATCAAAACAGCTCTGAAGATAAGTCTCAAAACTATCAAACCTAGAGAAGAAGTCTTGGTAACTTTGTTAGTTGAAATCGAATATATAATCATTTTTTGTTGTTGCGTCCAGGTGATATCAAATCCTATGGCGATTTCCAGCTTTCCAGTAGAAAGCAATGGCGTATTGCCCAAGCACTGGCAGATTCATATTGGAGACGATGGGTACTCGAATATCGACCGACTCTTCTTCAGCGGCAAAAGTGGCATGATAAAAGTAATCCTGTCAAAGTAGGTGACATAGTTTTAATCGTTGATGAGAAGGCACCTAGAAACCAATGGGTGATAGGACGCATAGAAGAAACATTCTCTGGGAAAGATGGCATCATAAGGGTTGCAAAAATAGTAAACAGAAAAGGAGTTTATATGAGACCCGTTACGAAGTTATGTATATTACCTGTCTCAAATTGATGTACTCATAGACTCAGTCAAACTTCGCCTGGTGTGGAGAATGTAGAAGACGCAGTTGAAGATACCCCGTATGAGTCAACTTTTCATGATTTTGAAAGATTGTCAAAAATAATATTCTGACATAATGTTAATTAATTTCTGTATTTTGTCAAGTTCTGAATAAAAGGCGAAAATAAAAATAGGTTTTTGCATTCAAATACAGAATAGCTTTTACATTTGGTCCTTCGAGATAACTAAGAATCACTATGGAAGAAAATAATGCAGTAGAAGAAGCGACAGATCTTCAAGAAGTGCGAAGAAGTGAGCGACACAATAAAGGTGTTCCACCTAAAAGATATGCAGATTTGGACAATGCAGGACTTAGTTCGAGTGTAGCTCTGAATGATGATCAGATGAACAGCTATACAAGTTCTGTAGGAAAAGTCATGTCTGGCAAAAATCAGTCTGAAGTGGAGATTCCCAAAAGTGTATCACGAATGAGTATTAAGTCTGTGGTTTCAGCTAAAGTAGTAGATGCTTCAAGTGGTAATAAATCTAAAAGAGGTGAATCTGTCAAATCCAAGAATTCAAGTCTTGTTAAATTGAATATCGAATTGGCATTGATGAAAAAACAAAAGGAGCTTGACGACGAAGAATCAAGAGCTAAAGAAAAGTTGAAAGCTCTAGAAAGAGAACGTCAATTTTTAATAAAGGAAGCTGAAATACGTAGAAAAATAGCAGGAAGAAGCGATACAAGTAGCGTGGTTAAAGAAGAAGAAATGTTGCCACCTTCCGTTTCCTCAGAGAATCTCTACCAAAATCCAGCTATCATGAGTAAATGGATAGATGACGTGGAACATTTCAAGGATATGAAGTCGAGCCAACGAGAACCTGATTTGGTAATGTCCAATCAATCGTTTTTATCTGGAGTAAAATCTGCAAATTCCGTTGGGGGTGGGGAGAGTTACAAAATACTAAGGGATCTCACAAAACAGTGTATTGATAATACAACCACCACCAATAAAATGTTGTTATGTCATAAAATGAGGGACCTCACTCTGTTTAATGTAAAAGCTATTCTGTATTTGAATGCAAAAACCTATTTTTATTTTCGCCTTTTATTCAGAACTTGACAAAATACAGAAATTAATTAACATTATGTCAGAATATTATTTTTGACAATCTTTCAAAATCATGAAAAGTTGACTCATACAGGGTATCTTCAACTGCGTCTTCTACACCTCCTGTTCCCACATATGGGGTTCAGCACCAAAACATACGCTGATGCTCTTAGATTCCATCCAGAGAAGAGCCATTCGCCTGGTGGGTGACGCCACACTCACTCACTCTTTGACATTATTGGAACACCGTAGAAAGGTCGGCGACCTTTCACTTTTCTATCGATACTTCCACGGGAAATGTTCTTCGGAAATCTCTGCTATCATCCCTTCACTAGCAATACCAATCAGACGAACTAGACAAGCCCAGTCAGCACATCCTTTCGTTATCAACCTCGAAAGATGTCGAACAGCACTTTATCAAGACTCCTTCATCCATAGAACGGCTAGGCACTGGAATTCATTGCCTGTGGAAGTATTCCCAACAACATATAATCTCCAAAAGTTCAAAAAAAATTCCAATACCTACCTCCTGTCCCTATCCTCCCTAGGAACGCACGATGTTCTTTGAACATTATAGGGATTCCCTCTCGTGCGCTCCAAGCGATAAAAAAAAGGAAGTTTCATTCCTGTCTCGAAATTATAGCTAACCTCGACGCTTTGCGTCTCGGTTAATTAACTAATCTCATGACAGGAATGAATCACTTCCCACCTTGGTGTGTAATATACTATAAACAGCCTGTCAAAACATATACAGGGTGTTTCTCAAGTACGTGTATGAAATTCAGGAGCATGTTGCTGGCGTCAAAATAAGAAGAAAAGTTCGTATAAATCTGTGTCCGAAAGTTATTCATTTCTGAGATACAGAATGTCAAAGTTGAATTCTCATTCTTGTTTTTTGTTGATACCTTTCAATATAACTGTAATACTCGAATAAAATTTGGAATCTCGGAGTAGTTTCCAATGACAATATCAAACTTCCTGTTAGTTTGTTCCTTTCGTGAAGGTGGCGCCACCTACATGTCTTTTGAGTCTTTTGAAAAGTCATCACTTTTTTGTGCGTACCTGTATCATGTTTCATAGTAGAAAAATGGATTTCAAGAACACTTTTGTGTTGTAAAAAATATATTCCTGGTAGAGGTATCTGCGAGCAACTGTTCTCGAGTTATTGAGATCTGAAATAATCAATACAAGTAATTTGGAATGACAAGAAGTTGACATTCGAAATTGATTTATTGAGTAAGGGAAATTATTCTTCTTTTATTTCATTTTAAAATAGGAATCGGGTGTTGATAAAATTTGATACTAATAATAATAACAGTAATTGAGACCAAATTAATACTAAAACAGTTAGTTAAGGGAATTGATTGAAGTTATTGTTCAAAGTGGCTAAAAAAGTAGTTTCAAATTCAAATGCATCGATTATTTCAAATTCCAATAACTCGAGAACAGTTGCTCGCAGAGACCTCTACCAAGAACATAATTCTCACACAAAAGTGTTCTCTTCTATAAAAGATGATACAGGTAGGCACAAAAAGTTATGACTTTTCAAGAGACTCAAGAGACATGTAGGTAGGTGGCGCCAGCCCCACAAAAGACACAAACTAACATAAAATGTGATATTGTCATTTAGAAATACCCCTAGATACCAAACTTCATTCGAATATATCACAATTATTCTGGAATTTATTACCAGAAAACAAAAATACGAATTCAACTTTGACACATCTGTATCTCAGAAACGATTTACTTTCGGACATATACATGTTTATAAGAACTTCTCTTCTTATTTTGACGTCAGCAACATGCTCCTGAATATTTTTCACGTACTCAAGAAACACCCTGTATTCTGCAACCGGCACAAAAGTCGTCCATTTTCATACCAGAATTAGCTCTTGAATTGATGTTTTCGATACTGACACAAACATATAGGTATGTTTGCTTGGCTAGGGCTTCTCTTCTTCGTCAAAACGTCAATATGTTTGTCCCACTTCAACCTGTCATCAAACCAAAAACCAAGATAATTCCTTCTGGCTAGTTTGTTTCAAGAGTTCAATTTTCATCTCAAGGTTGAGGTGGATTTTTTGTTTATTTTTTTGGTGAAAAATCATATATTGTGTTTTATTAGTATTTACCGATAAATGGTAAAGTGGAACAATTTTTCAAATATTTTAAAGTCTTCATTTATCATATTTTCTAAATTTGAAGGATTCTTGCCTCCATATAAAACTACTGTATCATTTGCATACATGGTATATTTACTCGTTAGACCAATTTGATTGATGTTTTGAACATAACGTTAATATAGTATAGGTCCTAAAACAAAACCTTGTGGGACACTCTTATTAATTGATAGTTTATTTGATACAGAGTTGGTTGATATACCAAACAAATCTCTATATTGTTAGGAGTGTACGCGCACACAGCATACAGAAACTGGGAGAGCGACACCAGCGTCCTCAAATCCGGCCTGGACCCGACCACCTGTCAGGATATCGCCCGCCAGCTCATCTTCGGCGACACAGGCAAAAACCTGCAAGTCATCCTGGGCGGCGGGCGCAAAAAATTCCTGCCCAAGGAGGAGGTAGACGAGGAGGGGAAACGGGGTGAGCGATCCGACGGCGCCAACTTGATCGAGGAGTGGAAAAAGCAGAAAGAGAGGGCAGGAGTGCGGTTCGAGTACGTATGGAATCGGGAGCAGTTGCTGCATGTGCAGAATGACACTGAGTATCTGCTTGGTAAGTATCAATCCAGTTGAATTGTATTTTCATTCCGAAAGAAGAATGAAAAGAAAACAACACAAAGTCGGTCGACCACACTTTATATAAAAACTTCCTTAAAAAGTTACCGTTTTCGGCACTACGGCCATCATCAGACTATGGTACCTGAAATAATATTATGACAATAATGAGAACAAAAGAATTTTCATAAACATATCAAACAATATGGGACTCAAAATGAAAAAACAATAATCATGGTACGTAGAAACGATTTCCTCAACGGGTTGGAAGAATCTGTAGCATTTCTATAACTTTTTTAAATTTACTGAGGAGCCAGAAAAAACTGGCTCTGATAAGATTGAACTTGGTTTCTAGAAAAATTGTTTTTATACAAACATCAGCATCAGTTTGCCGTCAGTACTAGAAGGAACTGAAATTTTGAAAATTGACAATTATGGAACAAAATGACTTTGACCTTGGACACGTCAGGCCCGAAACAAAAATTAGTTAGTGACATGTGCTAAACTGACACAATTATACATATTGAGGTTACATCAAGAAGAGAAAAGGTGCGAAGAAGAGAGCTGAGCATGTAGGCAACAGATCAAAGAAAAAGAAGAGAATAAAGCAGAAGAAGTGGAAAGTGTAACAGATAAATAAAAAGAAGGGAGGAAGGTATAGACAATCAAATATCCAGTGGCGGAGAGATAACTGCAAAGAAATGGAACAACCATAAAGAGTCATGAATATTTTAAATTCATGAAAATGTTATGTTCAAAGTTGGTTTGATCATTAAGACATGAAACATTCTTGTTGTTTATGCATTTCTAAATTTCCATGATTTCAATCAGATTTAATCTAGAACCTTCATCACACATATGGAGAATTTCAGAATTACTGACGCCATCAAGAGAATGATTTGAATCTATAATATGATTGGCAGAGGAAGATGGGGAATTAGGGTCAACAGCGGTCAAAAATTTGGTGTCGCGTCAATTGGACGTGGTCAATTGGACGCACGAAAATTGGACGCGGATAATTGGACGCGGCGACAATTGGACGCGGCGACAATTGGACGCGGCGACAATTGGACGCATGCGTAAATAAAAATAATTTTATAATTCCAATGAAATTCATTGTATAAAATATGAAATACTGATGGGCTTATATCCATAATTATAACAAATACCTATGGCCTCGTTTGACAATTATTTTCCTATCTCATATCGTAATATGAATTTTCCACGTCCAATTGACGCGAGGTTAGGTTAGGTTAGGTAGGTTAGGTTAGGTATTTGTTATATTATAGATATGAGCCCTGCATATTCCATGCAATAAATTTCATTGGAATTATAAAATTATTTTCATTTCCGCATGCGCTCAATTGTCGCCGCGTCCAATTTTCGTCGCGTCCAATTTTCGCCGCGTCCAATTGTCGCCGCGTCCAATTGTCGCCGCGTCCAATTATCCGCGTCCAATTTTCGTGCGTCCAATTATCCGCGTCCAATTGTCGGTAATCCCAAAAATTTACCAATAAAATTTGAAATAAATCGAAATGATATGTTCTGAGGGAAATCGATTATTAACTGCAATTTGTTTGATGGTATTGATCTCCTTAGTGAACGCATGATCAGGAAGAGGGAGTGTGAGAAAGCTCTATGGAAAAAACTATTGGGAGCTGCGTACTTATGGATATGTGGGTGATTAAAAAAAAGGGGATCATAGAATCGGTTGCAGTTGGTTTCCTGTAAACCTCAAATTCAAATCCAGAAATAGAAACATTTCTTGTGATAAGTAAATCGAGAAATGGAAGAGCCAAATTGGATTCAGCCTCTATGGTAAACTTAATATTAGGGTATGTCGTTGTTTTCTTTCATTTTTCTTTTGAAATTACATTGGACCACTATGAGATATGGATGATTTTCATGATGTATTTTCATTGGTGAAGCAAACATACGTATTTTTGGAGAAGTCAGAAGTTGAACGTCATCTGTCATACGACATCTGTCGGAGATATCACGTTGGACATCTTCAAATGGTCGTCTTGTGTATTACGGAGTGATCTACATTTTAATTGAACGTCTGACAACGATGTAACGCAGCGCGCAGTGAAATATCAGTAATTTTCGTAACATCTGACAACTTTGCTGTCCACTAAACATGCGCACCTTCCATCTGCAATGGTATCAATGGCAGCATTAGTAGCGAATCACAGAAAAAATTACGTCATCCTACAAGTTCTGTTATATAATTAATACGGAATATCCGGAATTCAATTTTGGCGCCACCAGAATGCGGCATATTCAGAACGCCACCTAGACAGTGTTGCATGCGGTACTGTGCTGGTAACGGCATATCCCTTCTACTAGTGAGTGTGCTTGTAGAAGAAATTACACAATTCGAATCCCTTCTACAAGGTGTTTTTGAAATAAGTGCACATATTCAGCACAATAATATAATACAGTCTAAGGAATATTCCCATGATATCAGTTTTTTTCTAATTCTTCTAATTAACGGGAAATGTTATCTCAAGAATCAAACAAAATACAAGAAAAAAATCAAGTACTCCTCTTTAAAACAATTTAAATAATTGAACTCGGCCTGATTGTGCCTACCGCAGTGTAGAACTTAAAAGGTAGAAAAAGGGGTCTAACCTCGAATTTTATTTCGATCCCTATTTTTTTTCTAGTGCCATTCGATAGTACACGTCGAGCTTTCTCAGTGTTTGAAATATTTGCACTTATTTCAATGCCACTCTGTATATATACGTAGTTATACGGAATAGTATTGCGCTAAAACCTATTTCTGCCACAGACTTTTTTTTTCAGGGTTCGGTTTTGGAGATATGACGCAAACTTATATATTCTCCGAGGGAACACCCTGTATTGCATCATCGCGTTGAATTTGTCATTTTTTCCTTTGAAGTGATATTTTATGCTTCATACATATAATCTCCAGAAACTCTTCATCAAATTATTGCGAGATTTTGCTAGTGGGCTATGGGTTTCCTTATAAAAAAGTACAAATAATGGGAGAATTCTCATTTGTTATGTTGTCTCAAATAGAGATAGGTTCCTAAAAACAACAAATGAATAATAATACATGAGTCATGATACATATGAGAAATAGAAGTTTCTGATTGGTATGTTACCGGATATACCCAATTTCAGGATGAACTAGTTTCTTCTAGGCTAAATCAGTATATCCGAAGAGCGATAGGATGAACTAGTTTGTTAATATTTTGTGGGGAAGGAACATGAGTAGATCATTCGGGAACGTATTCATTGATATAACTGTATTTAGCCAACAATTTTCTGGAGGCGTTGAATATCTCTTCGTTTGAAGAAGACAGGATTTTCTCCGGTTGTAATATTTCGAACATACTACTCAGGTCGCAGAGGCTCTGAAATCTTTGTTCAATTTGAGAAATGAATATATATCTAAACAGCAAAAGTATACAATGACTTTGAAATAAAATTCTGGGTCTGAAATTCTCTCATCTTGTGATAACTCATCAAAAAAACGCTTCGTTATATTTCGCCTATTGTTTTTGAAAACAGTTGTTAACCCCCACTCTTTTGCTAACTCTTTGGACTCATTAAGCAAACTATTGAATGAATTTTGATTTCTTAATTCGTACAGACTATTCAAAATATTACTTAATAAAATAATAGTTTTCTGTAAATCAGTATTTTCATGCTGTAGATCTTTAGAAACGGGATTAATGAGTTCAAATAGTGTAGAAAAAAATGCGACAATAAGAACTAAGAATTCATAACTCTCCAAAATGATGATCATATTTGTACATTCTTCACGTTCATCTTTTTTATTCGAAATTAAATTTAGTTGGTACGAAGTTTTCATGATTAATAAATATTTTTTCTTAACCGCTAATATAAAGCGTCGTTCCGTGAAGACCATAATATTTTTCAGATGAATCGTCACTTAACATCTGGAAGTTTATATTAATTTTTGCTTAGCACGTCGGGGTCGTCGGGGGCCCCCGTCGTCCGGGGGCCCCGTATAATTGATACGGCTGATACGGCGGTAGCTACGCCCCTGGTTAGCAATAAAACTGTCAAAATGTAGATATATTGGCCTTCTTGGTGGTTTATCAAAACACAATCGATCATCAAATAAGAATGAATATCAACAAAATGCAATATAAGGCGGAACACCAATTATTTTAAATAAGTGTATCACAACGGTTTTGGCTTCAAGTAAGCTTTTTGAAAAAATGAATCTAATTGGAGAAAATACATACAAATCATGAGAAGTAATACGTATTCTTGAGAAAGTGCAACAACAATTTTGTTCAAAAAACCGACTATAGTCAAGAAATACATACGAAAAAACAAATTTTAAATACCTACTGTCAATGGCTTAATGATTTGTTTTCATTCCATGCACAATTCCATAATTCGCATAGATATTGTATCTCATTGAAACTGAATAGTTGAGTAATCAAATCCTGGAGTTATAAATTTCATCCTTTCTGCATTATTTACTTGTAATTCACCAACAAAAAATTCCCCTGCAAATTCTATATACTTCAGCTTCAATATTCATGCATATTTACCGATATTGTTACCGTTTTCCATAATTAGTTCTATATCATTTCACTGACCTCGTCAAAGAAAATAAAATTATGTAGTTATGCTTTTGAGAATGTTTAAAAATAGATTGCACGAATATCGAATGTACATACATCGACCTTCTATATACGATATTATTCACATTCATATATTTAACACACAAAAAAAAGTAAATAATGTCTTTTCACTGTTGCCTTTGGATCCCTGGATGAATATATACATCAAACGGATCCCTCAAAGTATTGGGGTTGTTATTAATTGATATTATATTTGGCTCCTTATTTCTCAACGGTTCTGGCCAATTACACAATGTTATCGTAGATTCTTGGAGAATCCTTGTCTTTCTATTCATGCATGTTCCACGATGTAAGAGATTTTCTTTCATAGATTGCTTCAATCTCGATATTCATTGTTTTACAAAGGATTCGAATATGCTTACCAAACATTTCTAATATATTCATCTTTTTTGGAATTGTATTAAAATAAACAACCCTCTATAACTGATTTATCCATAATAGTAGAACAAAAAAATGTCACTTCTCATAAATCACCCTCCGCCCACGGATATCGAATGTACATACATCGACCTTCTATATACGATATTATTCACATTCATATATTTAACACACAAAAAAAAGTAAATAATGTCTTTTCACTGTTGCCTTTGGATCCCTGGATGAATATATACATCAAACGGATCCCTCAAAGTATTGGGGTTGTTATTAATTGATATTATATTTGGCTCCTTATTTCTCAACGGTTCTGGCCAATTACACAATGTTATCGTAGATTCTTGGAGAATCCTTGTCTTTCTATTCATGCATGTTCCACGATGTAAGAGATTTTCTTTCATAGATTGCTTCAATCTCGATATTCATTGTTTTACAAAGGATTCGAATATGCTTACCAAACATTTCTAATATATTCATCTTTTTTGGAATTGTATTAAAATAAACAACCCTCTATAACTGATTTATCCATAATAGTAGAACAAAAAAATGTCACTTCTCATAAATCACCCTCCGCCCACGGAAAAAAAAGTAAGTATTTTTTATATAGGTACACTGTTGATGGTTTTTGTTGTGCTCTAGTCGTAAATTAGCCAACACCCTCTCCGAGAAAGAACTCAAATTACGAACCACCAAGTTCACAATTTTCTGAAATCAGATCACAGAATCAGACTGACAGATATTTGTTCACTTCAAAAGTTTGATATAAAGATGCCTGCAACGCAGGTGGAATTTCTGTTAAGAAGTTCAAATTTATTCACGGCGATCATCTTCTGATTTTGATATATAATATAATATCTGCTCAATATTGAATAGTCCTTTGTCCTGTCAAAGAAAAATATTAGATTTTACCTCACGGTTTCTTCTCTTCCTCCGCTACGCGTCGGGAGACAACATAACCTTAAGCTGAAAGTCACAATGTTTTTCCCTTTTTTTTATGTTCTGGTTCTCACGAAATGGGATATCCTGTGATGTTCAGAGAACATCGTGCGAGAACCAAGGAAAATAAGGTAGGAATTGATGTTCCTCTTGAATTTCTGGAGGTTATATCTGTTCGTTGGATGAAAGAGTCTTTGGAAAGAGATGTTCTGCAGGTCTCCAAAGTGACCATGAAGGGGTGCGAAACCTCAACTCGACGAGATAATCTCGCGGGGACTGCCAAGGAAGGAACAATTGTTGATATTTCAGAAGAGCATCGTCCATGAAAATATCTATAAAATAGAGCCAGAGATCGCCAACTTTTCTACGGTGTTCTAGAGAAGTGAGTGAGTTTGTGAGCGAGATATCACCCACGAGACGAATTGCCCTTTTTGGGTGTTGCACTCCAAATATGGGAATAGTATTCCGGGGCGAGTCGAATCTGTGCCTTATAGATGATAAGCAGCTGACTGGGGCGTTATGGAGGGTATTATGAATCATACACGGAAAAAAAAGTTTTGTTGCACCAACATAGGTAGGTTGCTAGGCAGCACAATTAGTTCCTAAGAACTATGTTGAACTTCACTTCTTAAGAACCTAAAAATGGTGTGCTAGAGGTCATCAATAACGGACAACATTGTTATACGGTTGGTTATTTGGGTTTGGACGCATATACCTGATTTGTTTCTGATTTCGGCAGATTTGGCATCACATACCTATGCTGCAGATATGAATACACTATTATAAGTGAGCATTTTTGTTTTGATCCGGAAATCCTTCAACATTCATATACTTGCTTAATCTGTATTTTATTCGCTCTTCTCGGGATGGATAACCTGTTCTTGAATAATCACGGCCAGCATTAGTTTTTTGTCTTAAACATCGAAATTGTTTACCCTCATTCGATTATTGGGTCAAACACAGTGGGGTATGGGGAGAAATAAATAATCGCTATTATTATTGTTGGTATGCTCACTCACCTAACATTTTCCAAGTTTTTTTCCATACCTGACACTGGAATGGTATTTGCTATTAGAGCACCTGGTCCATACACAAATATGTCACTCTGTGGTTGTATTCATATTGAAACTACAATTCGAACATCCTTGAATTATGAATGAACCTGATCTGTTAATGGATGTAGAATATTCTCACCACACAGATTATTTGTTCACTTCACATATTTATTTGAGTTAATTTTTTCCAAAAAAATAGCATGTTCCATTCGAATCACAAGTGATTTTATTAGACTCGGAAATTTGGCTTTCGCTCGGCTTCGCTAGTCGCTTCGCCTCGCAAATACAAAATACGTCTGTCAAACATAGCGTCACTTTTGATCCTAATAAAACAATCAACTATTTTATCTTCAATTCCACTTTGCGGTTTCGTACACTGACTGCGCAGTTATAGGGTCTTTCACGGTTATAGGTGAACATACCTATTATACAGACGTTCTTGGAGATCTGAAAATGACCCTGAAAATATTTTCAAGATGGCGGCACTCCCGGATACCGGCAGTGGACATCAACTTCGTTTTCAAATGAGAAGCTATATTTTTGATCGCTTCTTCAGATTCCCTTTGTTATTCTGAGACGATCATCATCAGCTTTTCCTATATACCCAAGTCTAGCAGTTTTCGACATCCGCAGACTTTTTTTATTTTTTTCTCGTTTTGACCTTCCTCTTTGAGAATCGATATCTCTGACATTTTTGATTATATCGAGATCATTTTTGAGAGCGTCAGTAAGAGGAAAAATTGATCTTCATTTGAAATATTTGTGATCAGGGAAAAACGATTAGGAATATGTAAAATTTCGTAAAACATTTGAGAAAGTTCAAGTTGCCATAACTAATTTATTTTGAATGCAATTATTTTTTATTTATGAGGAATGTAGTTATACGGGTGTTTCATGAGAAGACTCACATAGCCAAATGGTTAATAGGGGAAATCAAGACGAGTTGATGTATACATATATGAAAACATTTTTTGACCCTCCATAACGAAGATACAGGGTATTATGTGAAATTGCTATATAACTTTGATGGTCGATATTACAGAAATGATTCGTCGTAATCTGCTGAAATTTGGCAGCGACGTACCTCTATACTGAAACTTTTCAAGATAACATATTATGAAAAAAATATCCTGGTCTGGACTTGGTAAAATTTTATATTTCATTGTCATGTCAAAAAAGTTCACTTTGTGACCACTTTTCTCAAAAAATTCCATCAGATTCAGAAAGATCAGACAAAATGCTATAAGAACTGCTCTCCAATTTACACGGCACACTTTGATCGGTTCAACAGAAAAATATGGAACAAAAACGTTCGAATGAATTTTCAATTTCGACCTGGCTGATAACTCTCAACTTTTAACTGGATTCGTGTCAATTGATTTTTTCTACATTTTTATTGTATAGAAATTGACAGAAGAGATTAGTACTGATTCTTTCATGATTTGACATGTTAGTTTTTGATCGAACTTCTAGATAGATATGATTACTCGTGCTGACTCTATTTTATAAATTTATTATAAAGTGGGCGCTGTTTTTATTTCATGTAACATGACGTTTGTTGATAGGTAAACACTGGTAATCGAAATATTCTTACACTCTATAGGTGCCACTTCATATTCCAAATGCTGAACAAGACGAAAATCCAAATGCTATGCTATGTTTAATACCATAGAATATTCCCAGACCCAAGAATACGTTGCAGTTAAACCTTCACGATGATGAACATTCGGAATTTCGAATAAATAGCAAATGCATATCCTTATATCACTTGCAGAAGTGTATCAATAATAAAAAATGGAGCTAAGTTTATGCGTGATGGCATAACTAATTTGATAAATCACCATAATATGGGCACATGAATCCTCATGTCGTAATTTCATCAGTTGGTACCTACCTAGTACTAGCCTAGTACCTACCTATCAGTTCGGATTATCAACAAACGTCACGTCTCGTCACACAAATGAAAAACCGGACCTACTCGATATCTCACTTCAAGCGACACCCATAAAACAAAGTCAAGAATAATAATATCTATCTGGAATTTCGATAGAAGATATCGTTTTTTTTTCCCGTCTACCTTTCTGTTAATTACTTTTCAACAAAAATGTAGAAAAAATCAATTCACATGAAAGTTGACAGTTATCAGCCAGGTCGAAATTTAAAATTCATTCGAACGTTTTTGTTCCATATTTTTTTGTTGAACTGGTCAAAATGTGCCGTGTAAATTGGAGAGTAGTTCTTATAGCATTTTGTCTGATCTTTCTGAATCTGATGAATTTTTTTAAGAAAAGTGGTCACAAAGTGAACTTTTTTGACATAACAATGAAATATAAAATTTTATCGACCATCAAAGTTATATAGCAATTTCACATAATGCCTTGTATCTTCGTTATGGAGGGTCAAAAAATGTTTTCATATATATACATCAACTCGTCTTGATTTCCCCTATCAACCATTCGGCTATGTGAGTCTGCTCATGAAACACCCTGTATAGTGAATACAACTTGCCGTTATCTTACAAGAAATATCCTCACTTACAACTTTAGTTCTCATCCTTGTTGCTTCTGAGTTTTGCTTATCCAAACTCAGGATTTCCCATTTTCGATGTCCTTACGATATATCTCACTTATTTTCCGCAAACGTTGGATACTTTCTTGTGAAAATCACTATATCGCAAACAAAATTGTTAAAGCAAGCTTCCTTTTTCTTTTGATACAGGAGGAAATTGAAAATATTGCATTGTTTTACCCCTTTATATCTCAGTTATCTTTAACTTATCGGGACAGTTGAAACTGTCGCTTCTACATGTTTTCACGTACAATTCAGTGGCATATAGTCAGAATAAGCTGTTATTTTTCAGATATGATCCAAAGTTATGTTTTTTTCAATGGAACACCCTGTATATTTTTTTATATTTGAAACAGTGATGTTCTGCGCTTTCTGAAAATACCCCATGAGAAATTTCAAGAATAAGCCATGAATGTAGATAATTTCAAGTTCTCCACTAGATATTTCATCGATGGACTTGTTAATATGTGACAATATTGTCCATATCACGGATTTTCATATTTACCCCGTTGCTGATGCAGTATAACACACTTGTTTCAATTTTACCATACAGTGAATTATTTCACCAACATCTACCAATATTTAGCACTATTTATTGACTATGAAAGCAGCGTGGACCCAATTCAGTAGGTGGCTATGAAAAGCGAGTGCAGAATGTTTCATGATCTTTGTCACCTACCTGTCATACGATGGCAAATGATTATCCAGGATATCAGAACTACGAACATTTAAAAACCAACTCATATACCAACCATAGCCAATTTTTTGTGGAGTTTCATTTCCTGGATTAGTCTTCACCACGGTATTATAATTTGAGAAGTCAACAGGATTGAAAAACATTCTATACACTCGCTTTTTTTTATAGCCACCTACTCATAAGGTCCAAAGCTTTCATAGTGAATAAATAGTGCTGAATAACGAAAAATTGTGTCAGCAATAAGGTGAATATGAAAGCTTGAGATATGGACAATGTTGCCACATATTTATTCGTGACAAAGTCCATCTGTTCACAAACGACATTCTGAGTGTGCTTACGTATGCCTTGAGAATGAAGATGAAAGAAGGAGACACACTGTCTTAAGGAGATATAATAAAAATAGAACTATTGTAAACTAAAATAACTACACAGCTTCACGCAAAATGACCTTGAAAGCTATTCGCACTGAGAAAAAAAAATTATGTTTCTAGTGTGAATATTCAAAATAAAAGTCGGAATACGTAGAATACTCTAAGAGATCTGAACATAAAATCAAGAAAAAACATTATCCCAAATAATTTAAAGGATGCCCATGGGATGAATGAATGAATACTGGTTCGGTTTTTCAAAGAGAACGTTGTTATGATTTTTTATTCCATCATAATCAAATAGATAGCAATTTCCCTGAAGTTTTCGAGTTCAGACTTGCTAGCATCAGGAAGTTACTAATTTTTCACTTAGTATTAAGTCTAATGCGTGTGGATCCGATGAAATTACTTTGCCAATGTTGAAGTACACTGCATTCCTTTCATCGGCCCCTACTTAACTTATATCGTCAATGTCTGTTTTTTTTTCCTGAGCAATGGGAGACCTCAAACATTTAGCCCATCTTCTTATTCAGATTTTTGCGCAATAAGTATTTTAACAACCATCTCGAAACTGCTAGAAAAGGTCATATACAAGCAGATTGAAGAATATGTGACAGAAAAAAAGCTTTTGCCTACTACACAGCCTGGCTTCAGACAAGGTCATAGTACAGCAACTGCCTTAGCTAACATTGTGTACGATGTTGTCAGAGCCTCTGATAGAAATTTCGTTCCGATTCTGGACCTCCTTGATTTTTCTAAGGCGTTTGACATACTATAAACCACAATCTGCTATATGTGCCAAACTTGAAAAATAAGGATTATTTGCTAATCCCGTGGAAATCATTGAGTCATATCTGTTTAACCGAGAGCAAAAGGTAGCGATGAACAGCAAGGTTTCATATTCCTTGGGGCCATTGCCTTTCATCATATAGGGTGAAGATTTTTACTAGCTGCATACACGTAACTGATCAATAGAATGAAGAGATTTTGTATGTCGTGTAAAAATTTTTATTATAAATTGCAAAGCGCTTTCGGCTAAAAAGCCATCATCAGTGCTATACCTGCAAGTAAGTAACATTTATGAAATTTCAAAAATCAAATCGAAAAAGGTAGATTACTTACTCGTCAAGTATTAACAAAAAGGTCCAAAAATTAGTGATCACCGACATCATTATGGTACAAACGGGATTAGGAACAGTTTGAACACCAGGACTCTTAAGTCTTGATTGGAAACTCTTTTCTCTCAATTTTACTACAAAGGTTTACTCTTTGGCCTGGATTGAAGTCCACTTCATCTTATTTTACTTTTCAGAATGTTTTCGAAATTTTTAGACAGTTTTCTGCTCACCTTGTCAATTCTTTCCCAAGCGCTTTTTTCATTATGTCATTCGTCTACTTCATACACATGTCAACTAAGTCATAGACATTGACACTCACATTCTCCAGAATAAATAAGGTTAAGGTCCCTCGTGCTATTTCTGGACTTGAACAAAACAATCTCAACATGTATTTTTGAAAAATTTTACAATAACCCATCTGTTCCTAATCCCGTTTGTACCATAATGATGTCGGTGATCACTAATTTTTGGACCTTTTTGTAAATACTTGACGAGTAAGTAATCTACCTTTTTCGATTTGTTTTTTGAAATTTCATAAATGTTACTTACTTGCAGGTATAGCACTGATGATGGCTTTTTAGCCGAAAGCGCTTTGCGATTTATAATAAAAAATTTTACACGAAATACAAAATCTCTTCATTCTATTTTTCATCATATATACTGCCGATCTGATGAATAAAATACAAAAGTACAAAGTTTTGCTGATGATACTCAACTTATATATCATTTCGTACCAGACCAATATCACATAGCCGAATATAAAATTAATTATGATTTGGAGAATATAAGGCTGCTATCAGATGAACAAATTAAAGTTGAATACGTCAAAGTCTATGTACATACTCTTCATTGATGAAAAGATGGAGCATTTCTAAAGTCAACTAAGTATTAATATTGGCGAAGATTCTGTTTCATACTTCAAAACTGCACTGAGGGAAAACATTTGTAGCCGTTACTAAAAAATTAGTAACTACAGAAATTTTTTTTAGTACGATAGGGGACAGCAAGCATTAGTTGTTGCCATAACTAATTATGTTTTTCTGGAAACGCCTATTTGCCTCGAATGAAAAGTTTAGTTGAGTCATCTACGACGTTGTTGTGGTAACTAATAAGCCTTTTTGAGGAATAATACCAAGTTTTATTTGCCACAATCAAGATACATAGTTATGACAATTAGATTGTTAGTACTGTTTCAATATATGTTTGTTATCACAACAAATTATCCCAGTTGGAGCAATTACTCATTTCTTCTGACAATAATAGTGAGTGTGTTGTTGCAAATTACATATTTAATTGTGACTGAAATGGAATCTAGTTACTATTAAAAGTGATTTAGTAACGTTTGAAATATGATTTAGTTATTCTGGCAACTTGATAGTTTTATATCAAATGAAATCAAGGCCCCATTCTAATAATAACAGTTTGTATGCCATTTTCCTTCCAATTTCCAATGGAATCGTGAACAGGAATACACCACACACCATAAGTGCCACAGGCCACAGCTCAGCAAAAAGAGAGGGAATTATAAATATACACCGTGTACACGTGACGTCGGATGGACTTTTCTCGCCGTCGCCCTTCGTAAACTGAACTGAATTGTGAATAGGTACCTAAACCTGATAACTAGTGACGCACAGATAACGATGGTAAACGGCGAATTATTATTTTGCCAACCAAATGCCAAATGACTCAGCGCAAAGTGCAAAAAAACACAAAACAGTGATTTGAAAACACACAGAGCAGTGAACCAGCAAGAACACGACCACCTGTGACACGACGCTCCCGGCTACACTAGACAATTATTTTATTTATTTTGTCTAAGCTCGACGACCGTGCGATCTACCCACTATTAAGATACAAGTTCAAATGATGAAACAGAAAGACAAACAGATGCAAGATGCAATTTTTGCCGGTGGGTCCCGAAGAGACGCGAGGTGGTCCCGAACGACGCAGTACAACTAAAATTATTAGTTATGGCTAAACAATTTCTGCTATGAATAATGATAAACCTTTCACGATAAATGTGTCATCAGTTGTGGCAAATAGTCAGCTGTTGTTAGTAACCCCAGAATGAGGTTTTTTAACCCCAATATGAAATTTTAATTGACTGAATAGACAACACTGTGATAATTGTGTCACAAATAGTATTTTTATTGATGACAAATAATTGGCGAAAAATAGAAAAGTCATTTGTAGGAAATAAGGATACGTTGTCATTGTTAATAAAATTCCTAATATTTTTAATTATCGGTACTAAAAAAATACCAACTAGACGTTTTAATTAACCAGTTTTTCTCAGTGTGTGAAGTCCTTGGGTATATCACAATAAAAGCTCTTTGCAATTCGAAATTATTGTCAACTAATAGACCAATTTTGGATAAAAAGCTCAAAATCAGGCTGCTCTAGTGCTCTCTTTCTTCAAATGTTGTTGTTACGTCTATAGCCCATTTTTAGACGTCACTCAAAAAAACAAAATCTGCTGACGCTGTCATTTCGGAAGTCACCGAAATTCGTTCACAATATCTGTACATTGGTGGAATGGTTTGCAATTTTGGTTGACTCAACAGTAATAAATGAATGCGTGGTTACGTTAAACTGGAATCCACCAAAAAATATATGCACACAGTTGGTGGATTGGAGGAGCCACCGGTGAATAAAAGATAATAATAATAATAATAAATCAACTATATTCATCAAACCGAAAGGTGTTTGTTGAAGAGGTGGAGTGTCAGCAGAAGCTGTTTTTCAACTCAACCTCGTCCCTTATTTCCAGGTTTGTTCTCGTCCAGCCACATGGACTACAACCTTGAACGCGACCGGGACTCGGATCCGTCTCTAGCCGAGATGACGGAAGCGGCCATCAGAGTCCTATCTGGGGGCGACGAGGGCTTCTTTCTGTTCGTGGAAGGAGGTAGGATCGACACCGCTCACCACGACACCTTCGCGCAGAAGGCTCTGGACGAGACGGCGGAGTTCTCGAAGGCCGTCCAGATGGCGCTGGAAATGACGGATGAAGAGGTACGTTATCAATAGAATAGAGAGTTAAAGTGCGGCCATGAACGATAAAGTGAACGTACAAATTAAAAGATATACATGCGCATTTTCCTATTCTTCACGTTTGCTTTGATAGTAGGCTTACGGGTGTACGTTATCAAACGTATACTTCGACGTATACCTTGAATATCAACGTACGTTAACCAAACTATACTCGAAATATGCCAATGAGTCCAATTTATCAAATTCGTGATTCCCAAGGACTTCTTCATCAAGGAGTCGTCTCATTTCAACACGAATAAATGTTCAGATCTGAACAAACAATCAGAAATGATATAAGTAAACCTAAAACTGAATGTATCATCACGTTAAGATGACAGTGACGGCTAAAGTGACGACTTCAATTCAATTTAAAGACAATACGTAAACGGCGTTATGTTTCGTACGTCAACATTCACATGGACGTATACAGTGATTACATCAACTCTTAAATAGCACTGCTTCCAAGGATGCCATTTCAGTGTATACTAGGCTGGGGCCATGTAGCCGTGCGGACAGCGAGTGTCTATATTCTAATTCGCATTCGCTTGCCGGTCGTGGGTTCCATTCCCATCGACTGCAGACATTTTTCTGATGGCCCAAGGAAGTGTTTGGGATCACACGTTAAAAGGTAAGGCCCCCGTCATTCCTTGCTCGCACAAGACTTTCGAAGACTTCCGAGGGTTGCTCGTAAGGGAACAACCGAATGACGGATGGAACAAAACAAAACAAAACAGAACTAGAGGGGGGAGAAGGAACTGAGAAATAAATTTTTGTTTGTCATAAACTGCGCCGCAGTATTGAATTCGAACGTCCTATGGACGTCCTAAGGAGAACCATGGGACATAATTGTGCTATTAGGGCAAGCTGTATTTTTAGCAAGCTCGTAATTGACACCGTTGGCAAGTCATCGTCGTGATTGTATAGTTTCCTGGGATGCAATGGATATTCTAGTAGATAACGCAGTTTGAAGAGTATCGTCATCTACAAACCTGTGGATATGTAAGTGGTTCTTCCCAAAAAATCATTGATATGGAATAAGAACGGTACAATGTTGTCCCAAAATGGGTCCCTGTGGGATGCCAGAATTGATGAATATGGTATCTCGATGAAAGATGGTATAGCTAAGGTGGTGAGCCGTAACATGGTAGTTGGTCGAGAAGTCCTTGGTGATAAACATGTCAGAATGCTTCCGATATATCTAACGCCACAGCTAGAGCAGATTCATCATATTTCGCTACTGAAGCTTGCTATATATGAGTACCTTAGACAAATCAGTCCCCAGCTGTTCTTCGATTGCGAGATCAATATTGCCATAAAGCCATTTTTGATTCCTGAACTTTCCAGATGTTTGATGAGCTCAATAAATCTGATGGCTCTCTTCATCATTTTGGATATAATTGGAAACAAAGCGAGAAGCCCATAGGTGCTGGACAGATTGTTCTTCTCTCAATAAATTTTGAATTTATTAGTTAGGACTTAATCACACAAGTGTATCATGAAGAATCCATGTGGCACTTTCTTGGGAAATGAGATATTTCAGTGGCCGGAAAATTCATGAGCACAGACCCATTCTTGCCATCACTATAAGTCGTACAGAGTGGACATCAACGAATTCTATTCATATATTCGATTTTAAGATTAGTTCATTGAAACTTCTTTTGTTTTAGAAGTTTGATAACCATATTATGAATCACCCTGTATATATCAACAAAAAATGATTGACATGATGGATACAAACCTCTTTTTTGAATCCAAATGCAAAAATATTTATGAATATTCATCCATACGGAAGTCGCATGGGCGGAACTAGCTAATGTTAGAGAAACAGTTCAAATGAATCTGGTTATCTTATTTCACGCATATAATGTGATGAACAAATAATGGCGGTAGAACCAGAGATCATTTTGGATTGTTTCCGCTTATTGAAACGTCAAGATGTTTTCTCAACACGTAATAAAATATCACAGAGAGTAGATTGCCATGAATTAGTTCAAACTGACTTATAATTTGACTCTCCCAAGGATACCTTGATTGTCGTCACTTCCGATCATGCGCACACGATGAGCTATGCGGGGTACGCTGGCAGAGGCAGCGACATCTTCGGGTATGCTGGAGAAGCAAGCGACAGGAATTTGTACACCATCTTGAACTACGCCAATGGACCAGGTTACAGACCTTTGATGGAGACGGGGCAAAGATCGGTGCCTACAGCAGACGAAATGAGTAAGTTATCTGAATTACAGAGATTATAGGTTGAGTTCCATGTGAGTAGAATCATCTGTTTATCGCTATAAATCAGTATGGAAATGGCTATTCCAATCTGATATCAAGATATCAAAGCCGTACTTATTTCAAAAAATGAAGTGGAAGATGTTTGCTCATACGAAAGGTTGGATCGGAAAAACAGGTATGTCAAATTGAATAACCAACATCAAAAGTTGCCATGAAGATTGCCATCATGCTTTGTAACTTCGATAACAACATCAGGAAAATATTGAAAACCCAGAAATTCAGTTTATAGAACAAAACTAAGAAACGAAAAATTCAATCGCCCAACATTTCTCACATTTAACCAGCTTGTAGTTTTTTATATACCCATACTATCCAGTGTATACAATAATTTTACGCTTTGGAAATATTTCACTAGTTGGTTATTTTGTGAGTTTGTTTCGTAATGAACGGTTCACTTCAGTCCCTGTTTCAGGAAGTGTGGGATATATTTTAGTCCTGGAGGTGTGAAAGGGTGTTTACTACATTAGTCCCATTTCAGACGTAAAGTTAATTCAGGTTCTATTTTCTTCAACTCTTTTCATAGAATCTTCACTAAGAAAGTGACTCAAGTCCAATATGAGAAAAGAAAATATTCATCAAGCTGATCGTATTCTATTTCTTGATTCGATGATGGGACGTACTATTCAATATTCAATTTATAAAGGGCTAATTCATTATTCCAAATTTTTTGGGATTTTCTCTCCTCGTTTCTATAAAATAAAAATATGAATATCATTTCAATATACGTGTAGTAAGGACAAATCAGATGATTTGCCCCAAAATGTCACTGCGTTTAAAGAATTTTCCTATCAGAGAGCCTAAAAGAAAAATTCACTAGCTTGTCAGTGACAATTTGTATTGAACAATTTTTGGAGAAGAGAAATAAAGGTATATAGAAAAAATATCAAATTTTCACTTATCTTTGGACGTTTCGGGACCGATTCTGCTCCCGTTTTCAACATAAAGAGATTTTTTCAATTGCGAAGTCGTATTATATGTCTTGAAGCTTTTCAGTTTTCAATGACAATTGGTGACGTTGGCAATCAAAGGAGTTACAGGATGTTTCCATTAATTGATCTTGAATTTACCATTTTCATGTTCAGATTTTAGTAGTGAATACCATGTTCTGTCTATATCAACTGAACAAGAAGCAATGCTATTGTCTCCGTTCAGAAGAATGCAAGCAGATTCCTTGATTTTCCTCTTCTGGTTGTTATCTTCTTTTCCAATGATTTTAATATTATTATTAACTGAAAAGCTTCAAGACATATAATACGACTTCGCAATTGAAAAAATCTCTTTATGTCGAAAACGGGAGCAGAATCGGTCCCGAAACGTCCAAAGATAAGTGAAAATTTTATATTTTTTCTATATACCTTTATTTCACTTCTCCAAAAATTTTTCAATACAAATTGTCAATGACAAGCTAGTGAATTTTTCTTTTAGGCTCTCTGATAGGAAAATTCTTTAAACGCAGTGACATTTTGGGGAAAATCATCTGATTTTTCCTTACTACACGTATATTGAAATAATATTCTTATTTTTATTTTATAGAAACGAAAAGAGAAAATCCCAAAAAATTTGGAATAATGAATGTACCACCTCCTCGATTAACCTACAGACAGTATATAAAGGGCTAAACCATTATATCCTAAAAAAAGTCAGAATGATTAATATAGGAATGGGTGCTCACTTTTTCACTCTCACAAGTTGGCGCTACTGAACCATGAGGTCAATGTCAAAGTCAAAAATCTCACAATTTTGCCAGATAGCCCTTAAGACTATGGTCTGTTCTAGAGTCCCTGTATATACCTAAGACAAGAGTCCGGACACAAAACTGACAGCCGTTGGGGTTTTTAATATTTTGTTTCATTTGGTTTGCCCACCTGACAATGTGACGAAACACCATAGTCGTCCCGCCCGCTTCTTTAAATTATTTCGAATTTCTGTCACTGTCACTTCGAAATTTATGACTGCCAAAATTTTGCGTTTTAAATTATTCAATGTCCTGCTGCGAACATTATTGAGATAATTCATTGGAAAAGGGATGCAAGTTATTCAATTTTCCGAATGATCCTTTAAAGATAATGTCATGGTAGAATGCAATGAAACGTCCAGAATGGAAAATTAATTTCAAGAAATCCGCAATATGTGAGGTGAATATTCAAATTTACTTGTAAAAACAGTACAAAAAAGATGAATTTTATGCCCATTTTGATAGAGATTCTTTCGAGCTGATGGATTTCAAATTGAAAGAGTCTGCTGTGCCGTCAATTTATAAAATACAGACGTTCAAAAAAAGAGTTCCGTCGTCATCGTTTTGGGAATTACTGAATGCATCGCATCGATCGCATAGAAAGAAAATGGGAATGAGATGATGCGGAAAGAAATTGAAAATTTGAAATCAAAAGTAGAAGATTTAGAGAAATTGCATTGTCCCTAATGTTAGATCAATATAAAAATCAATGTTTTATAATGCATATAGGTAATAGGTATATATTATATTGTATTGATTTTGTCACATTGATTTCTGCTGAGTGTTATTGAATTGAGAGAATCGGAGAAAATTATATTGAAACAATTATATATATCTTCTATTTTTTTATATCCCAACAGAAAACAACTATATTTGCTTGGCCACGTAGAACACTTAAATTATCTTACTCATATCTAATGAAGTGACGAAATATATGATGAAGAAACCTTGCAATAGCCATCTCAGGAATTGATTATGAAAATTATCGATTCGAAATTTGAACACCCTGTTGTTCATTATTTGAAAATCAAATAGTTATTCTATAGTCAAAATTGTCCTATTTCTCACTTCTACCTACGGCTATGAACGGTTTGACAAATAATCTAACCATCAAAATTGTTTACTGACAATCTCCTGACAATCATTGATACTAGGGGAATTGAAGAGACAGAGCTCGATATATATGTCTTATTCCTTTATTCAATCATCAATGCATTTTTTGAAAACAGAAAAGGACAGAAATATAGCTGTGTCCGGACTCTTGTCTACACAGAGAAAAACGTTTCTTTGCGTGAAACAATCTCATTTGTTTGACTTATATTTGTTTGCAAGAAATAAATGTTATTTGCGAGAAACAATTGTTATTTCTTAAAACCAAATCAAATTCTTTCTTTGAAATTATCGGTTCATTTGAATGTCATTTGTTTGGGTGAAACAATAGCATTTGTTGGAAATATATTTATTTCGTAGGAATAAATGTTACTTGAAGCAAATAAATATTATTTTGAACAGAAATATCACATTGTTGGCAAAAATTAATCTTGATATAAATATGACCAATTGATATAGTTGTCATGCACAAACAAAAAATTTGTATTTAAAAAATACCATTTGAACAGAGCGAGTGTGTCATTCACCTCGAATAAATGCTTATTGAAAATACATTATGGAATTCGTTTTGTATCTCTGATGTGGTTCGCCGGGTCGTATCGTATACAGTGGTGATTTAGTATAGTTAATTCCACAGCATATTTACAGATTTTCACTATTCTCTTAATGTGTAGTGATGGATTTTTCAGAAGAATGCCATTTGGGTCATCTGGTCCCCATTTTCAGAGGTAAGAAATTGTAATTCATACTTGAAAATCGAAATAATGGCGTGAAATTTTTTATGATTTGTTGATTTCCTGATGTTCCCATACCGATCTCCATCAAAAAAACAAACCGTGCAATTTGGTAGGTCATAGAAGGATGTACGAATAGGTAGGTAGGTATGTGCGATATTTCGTAAATTATTATACTTTCTAATCTGCTGTATATTGAAATATTCCAGTGAAATGGCGTTCAAATTCTTCTATGATTTTCAATGGAAGATTCCATGCAGTCAAATAAATATTTTTTTCATTCAAATGTCACCAGCTTCACTTGAAACAAAATATTTGTTTCCATGAAACAAATGATAAATACTTTGTTAAATGTTCTGATTCTATATCAGCATCTTCAGGAATCACCCCTTGACTTTTTTCGGTGTTATTCAGATATACCCTGTATAAGTATTTTGAGATATCATGTAACTATGTAGAGAAAATAATCACTAGAACAAGAATTATCACAGCTCTTTTCTTCATATAAAAAATTGTCATCAAAATGCACATCAATGTTATGGAATTTTGATTTCCATGTTATGCATATATATAATTCATGTATTTCCGCATTAAAATATACTAAACTTTCAGGAGAGCAATGAGAAATCTGCTACGTCTATCATTGATGTGAATACTCCAGTGATTTCCGAAAACATTTTTATTGATGCTGATGCACCGGATGATAGAGCCAAATATTTTAGGTTGGATACAAAAAACAGCGATCAACCTGCTTCAGGATCATCATGTATCTTGACTTCTGTAGTATCGAACCCAAACAGTGTGTCTGTCACATTTTTTCTATTATTCAATAAAGTTTGTTATAGTTCAATTTTGTTGTTAATTCTCAATTCCTTCCAAGAGGAGTATTGTTTTCTTAGGAAGATTCTATTTCTTTGAGCTTATTAATTTTTGATTTCGTTCAAATCTACAATTTATTTCTGGTAAGGAAATCCATTATTTGAGCTTGTTTCTTCCAAACAATTTCCTTGTTTTTCTCAAGCATTGACATCTTTGAATCAAATTACATTTACATATATTTATTTTTTACAAATTATCAATTGTTTCTTCCAAAGAATGTTCTTGTTTCTGTCAAGCTCTGATTTCTTTGATACAAATTTCATTTACATATATTTATTCTTCACAAATAATTATTTATTTCTTCCAAATAATTTCTTGTTTCCCTCAAGCTTTCATTTCTTTGATGCAAATTATACTTATTCACTATGAATAATTCTGATCATAAATCCAAAGAAATAGTTTTGATTCAAACAAATATACACTTTCTTCCAAATTATAAATCATATCATTTCCAATAAATTATATAGATACAAAAAAATCACTTATTTGAAAAATCAAAAGAATGGAAACTTTGATTCAACCAAGCTTGTTTGTTGGACCTATTCAAACTTCGGATTTCTTTGAATTTAACAATATTTGTTAAATTCAAAGAATTATTTTTCTCTGTGTAAGTTATATACAGGGACTCTAGTCTGTTCTATCGAGAATATTCAAAAAACATTGTGAACAAAGAGAAAACTTCAAGTTATGGAAAGAACTTGAGCAGACCTACGTTCTTTACTCTCAAAGTGGAACTTCACGACCAATTCTTCCATTGACGGAGAAGAAGATATCGTAGGAAAAGGCTAAATGACACAAGAAGAAGAAGCATTTGTATCAGTTCTACCAACTATGACCTCACGTTTCAGTAACGCGATTTGATGGACAATAAATAATGTCAACATTCATTGATCACTGATGAGCAACGTTAATTCTCTTCACTCTCAAATCAGCACAGCCGATTAGCCGCCGGTCTGTTGGATCTCATCAGAGCGTTGCCAGTTTTTGCACAGGCGTTCATTATCTAGTGTACAGAGGTATATGCTGGCTCGTGAAAGATGACCGGTGGAAAGAATGCAACCCAGAGCATGATACAAATGTTCCGATCATCAACTCATTGTCAATTTGAGAACAGAATCCCAAGCACTCGCGTGAAATGGTGGTATCCGTTCAAAAGTGCAGTCGGTCATATCGGTCGTGACTCAATTAAAGCGACGTAATCTCCAAAACCGAATCGTGTAGATACTCTAAGCTCAGCGAACTGAACGTCTTCATCCTCTTCCTTCCGTCCCCACTCTTCTTTGGCGAGTCAAACTATATTTCCTCTGCTTTCCTGTTGTTGAGTCAATTATATTTCAGTTTTGGTTGCATACAAAATTGCATCTTTCATACTTCAATGAGATCGAAAGTAACTTGCAAATTATGTGTGCTCGGCTTTGCTATAACTTCGCCTTGCAAATTTTAAAATTCTTGTCAGTGTCTTTTGAACCTGATGGAAACATGTGATGTTAACGACAAATTCCAAATCACCTCGTTAATGAAACGCCTAGGAATGCCTTGCCACAATAAGCTAGACTCATTGGTTTCGTAACCATCATGCGGTCGATGCAGATAGTTATTCATCAGCTTCAGAACGATCTTTGGTAGAAGTCCATATTGCTCAAAGTGGAGTGAAATATTCCAAAAGAAGGAAGGAAGGAATGCTCGAAGTAATTTCCATAAATTTCAATGATGTTGTTACATGATCATAAGGGACATGTTTTGGTCTTATAAAAGACCGCTGAAGACCACCTTCAGTCTACTTGAAAGTTTTGGAGTTGTGAACAATTGTTTTGATGCTACTTTTCCTTGAATTGTTATCGATGCCCATAGCCAAGAATTCAAATATTCGATAAAAAAAACGCATTCTCAATAAATCAAGGGCTCCGTGCCCTGAGAGCGCATACTATTATTTTAATTGAAAATTCCATATACCATTCTGGTATACTTTGAGCATTCCTTCCTTCCTTCCTTAGCATCAGAACGAACCAGTCGTCGATGTATTATTTCATCAACGGTCATCGTAGTACAAATTATCCTGACTGAGGGTGTTCAAGTGTGGAAAATGTGTCTATCTACGATTCCTCAAGTAAAAATTTAACAGTGCCTTTTATTCTTTCAGATCAAGTCGGATTCAAATGGCCGTCCACATATCCTTTGCAATCAGAGACCCATGGCGCCGATGACGTCGGGGTGTACGCACGTGGTCCCTGGTCGCATTTGTTCACAGGCGTTATGGAGGAGAACGTTTTGCCGCATCTGATGGCGTTCGCAGCATGTGTAAGCAGAGAGCTGCCATGTGATAGTTCCAAGAAGGAAGCTTAGATTTTCGTTGTCGAAACAATTCAGGATTTTTTCCACCACTAGCTATAGAACTTACCATTTTCAAGGCGTGAAGTCTGTTTTCTCTACCAAGATAGCATTCGACATTTTATGAACAACTAATCAATAGAGGCACAGCCACCTCTGATAAAGACAGCCCGTTCTAATGCGAGATTCGTAGGAATAGCACTAGATTCTAGTAAAGTGAGTAGACTGGAGAGAGTGGCGACAATAGACCTCAAAATGGCTGCTGTTTCCGGAATGTCATTCGTGGTCAAGTCATTGAATAGGTGAGAATCTCACCTTGTACCTCCGTAGTGCTCACCTGATGTCAGATTTAGATATCTGTTATTTTCGTTCCATCATCAAAATAATCTGGAACTCACAAGTTCTAAAAGACGGATTTTAATAGTGAATATCCAAAGTGTCAACGTATAGGGTTTCGTGTCTGATTGTTGGATGTTTTTCGTCCAAAGAGCGATAAACAGTGACAAAGCGTTGACGAAGTGAAATAGAGTGCGTAAAATTGACTAGAGAAAACAGGGCAGGCGGATGCACGTCCATATTGGAGGTATGACAAATCGAAAAGTTTATCACTGTTGTCGCCACGCTGTTTCATAAAGTCACTCCAGAGTCTAGTAGATATCTATCGATAAAGACTTGCTGTCATCATGGATTTTGATTGGAATTGATAAAAAGTGCTTTCATAGTGACAATAAAGCTCCATATTTCAGTTCACAGAACTATATTGATTGAAATATAAAAATATAATTCAATGAACATATCGGCAGCAACAAATATAATTCACTACCTTGGTGTATTAATAACTATTTATTATTTATGTAGGTGCGAACGAAGTGATGTGAGAGAAATGAGCTGAAAATGTTGCGTTGGGAAAGTTTCTTACGGACAACACCTTTTTCAGTTGTATTTCAATGAAATTGTTCACTTTCAGGATTCGACAATTGCAGTTCCGAATAGTCACTTGTGTTTTGAAATTATCAGATTGTATTGTGAGCACAAAATGGGAAAATTCACAGGGTGCTCAGTGCTCTCGAGATCTCTGTGGAGTGAACTCTAAATTGAACAACCATCAATGTCTTCTAGAAATTGACTATTCTGGAATTTCAGGTGAAAATGATGCTTTCTGAAATATATAGTTGGAATTGATGCCTTCTGGAATCAAATTGACCATTCTTAAATTCAATTGATGATTTGTGAAATTTGATTGACTCTTTTGAAATATGTGACTATTCCGAAGTACTAACCTAAAACCCAGTACACTGTTACGAACCGTTTCCTTCTCAAAGGTCTGTACATTTTTGAAATAAGTTTTGAAATTCACGATATTTCATAACATGAACATTAACGGGTGACTAAATCTACCGAGACTCATCCAATGTTACCATATAAGATTCGACTCACGTATTCAATCCCAACTTTTGTAAGACAAAGCAAGAATATTTTATGCTTGCCGTTCATCAAGATGTGGAATGAGCAATGACACCAAGTTGAAATCTAGTGCACAACTGATGAAACAGATAACCTGGAGAAAATCTTCAAATATTCGTAATATTTGCTAGACTGACTCGATAAGAAGATTTGAATGATGCTGAGGAAGTTGGGGTAAGATGATTAGGTGAGATTCATTCTTCTTGTCATGAGATTTCTCCCAACTCTAAGTTTTATGTCCCGTCAGAGTCACAGAAGAGTTTTGGTTTAGATAAAATCTTGAGCATTATCAAGAGTTTTCGGTTATTATGATTCGGCACTGAAGCATTTTGCAAGCTGAATAAATTTTCTTTGAGTGATCATTGGGGACCAGGTGGAACCATTGACTTCGGTCATAGATGTCATATTGAATCTCTTAAGGTAATGATGGGGAGCGTCGAAATAGTTGATTAATCTCTCATCTCATTGGTTGTTAAGAAATATATAGGTATTAGTGCAAATCGGTGGCATCGACACCTAGCATTTTCAAAATGGAGCGATTTCAATTAACTTTCGAAAAAATAATTCATGATGAATTTTAATAACGAATGATTGCATCGAATATTATTCATACATGAAATGATCAATATAAAATGGGTATTTTGCGTAAATTCGACTACAGATGGTTACAACCCCATAGATGATATCTGATATTCGATTATCGATTCTTTCTGGAATTTCATTGGCTCTCCTGAAATACACGTGACTATTCTGAAATACAATCGACGCTCTCTGAAATTCAACTGACTATTCTGAAATGCAATTGACAATTGAAATAAACGTGACAATTCCGGAATGAAATTGACGGTTTATGAAATACCTACAACTGGAGGAGGTGAAGTTTGCCATTAGTATCATATTATGTCACTTCAAAATTTCTAGTCGACCATCAATAGGAATTTGTTTTCGTGCGCTCCAAGAGATGAAAGAAAAAGTGATATCCTAGCATGTGGATATCATAAATATGCAACATTCTGGATTGAATATCACTGTGGATTGTATGTGAATAATTGTATGATTATTTTTGTGTTGTCTCGATGTTTACTTGATGAAAATCCATATTGAATTTGAGATACTTCACAAACGATGAGTCTCTCAATGTTCAATATATTGTACCAGTTCTCATTTCAATTGAAGTTACAAAGAATGTTACTTGTGCAGTTTCTTATATTTGAATTGTATGACGTATGACTCGTTCTGAGGTTGTGATGTCAGTTGTGATGACGATGAACGTACCTATTTGGTTTCATTGAATGAATTTCAAAAATTTTCAAACAACTACATATACCGTGATTATGTATTGTAAATATAACAACAAATTGTTTCGATTGTGATGACTAAAATATGTGTATATACAGTGTGACCCACTTAAGACCAAAGCACCCTTATAAAATCGATAGTTTTTGACCGATTTCTTCTTTTTTCGTTTCCACAGAAGGACTATCCAGAGATCTAAGTTTACACAAATTCGCAAAATCAAATTTCAATCTACAGGGCATACTATGTTATTTTTTCCATGTTCAAAATTGCGAAATATCATTAGCGATTTTTTCCAAAAAAAATCGACCCCACCACTGAATTTAGCATCCTTCAATCTGGTTGAGCGCAAAATTTCATTCAAAAATTTCAATTGGCAACAAAGTTATAACAACATTAAATTTGATTGCTCACCATTTTTAAAGAATATTTCGCACAAATGCTTAAAAGCGGCAACACAAATGTTGGAAATCATTGAAATTTCTGGTATACATTTGAATTGATATCACAAATTATTATCGAGTTATAATAATCATCATCAACCAAGAATTTTTGTATCGAATAATAACTTCATCCTAATTTTATCATTTCCAAATTTTCTACCAGACATCGTACAAATAAGTTCAATAATATACATCATTGAATAATCTCGGTCCATAACTATCTAGCCCTAATCAATACATTTCAAATTCTTGTTGCTTCCACTAAACCAACATTCAATTGAATACATTTTTTATATCTATTTTTCACGATGTTCTTCGAACATTATGGGGATATCCTTTCGTGCGCTTCAAGCGATCAAAAAAAAAATATTATCTTTGAGTCCTTCGGGTGTTACTTCCCTACAAGCTTGACGTTTCACACAGCTCCCGTCTAGTTCTTGGGCGGGTTTTGTAAACTTTTTGTACAAGAAAACCCCACAAGAAGAAGTCAAGAGGGGTTAAATCGGGGGACCTGGGTGGCCACTTCCTCGACCAATCCAGCGACGAGGGAACTGTTCATTCAGCCATTATCTGATAATCCTAGCATGATGCACTGGGCAGCCATCTAATTGGAAATGTAGATCATTCCAAAAGGGTGCCATTCTGGAGATTATAACTCGATAATAATTTGTGGTATCAATTCAAATGTATACCAGAAACCTCAATGATTTCCAACATTTGTGTTGACAATGTTACCGCATCTCAGAATTTGTCTGAAATTCATAAAAATGGTGAGCAATCAAAATTATTGTTGTTATAACTTTGTTGCTATTTGAAATTTTTCAATGAACTCTTGCGCTCAACCTAATCGAAGGATGCTGAATTCAGTGGTGTGAACGATTTTTTTTTTGAAAAAAATCGCTAACGATATTTCGCAATTTTTAACATGAAAAAAATAACATAGTATGCCCTGTAGATTGAAATTTTATTTTGCAAATTTTTGTGAACGTAGATCTCCGGATAGTCCTTATGCTGAAACAAAAAAAAGAGAAATCGGTTGAAAACTATAGATTTTAAAGGGTGCTCCGGTCTTAAGTGGGTCACACTGTATTTAGTTCGAACAGTTTCGTTGGTTACGTTTCATTATTTATGTTTATTTATGTTTCTACTTATTTATTGGCATCAGTGTAACTAACATACCTTTCAAATGAACTTCGGGAATTATCGCATTCTTGAAACGTGTGAAAAGTGTACTATATAAAATATAGAATTTTGGACATTCGAATAACTTGATATCATTTTTATATTAGTAAACGCATATCCAACAATATTTTCTTGATTTTGAATTATCCACTGACAAACCTAACCTCTATTTTGTTTGTTATAAGACATTCATAACGACTATATTGAACAATTTCTGAATGATAAGGTATATATACGAGACCACTTTATCTGTCATCTAGTAAGAAGGGCCTTGTTATGAGATTTCAAACATTATAATCCGCTATCTTGTTTTCGATAAACATGTTCGTCTGAAATTGCCAACTTCCAGACGTTTCGAATTGAATATCAATCAACCCCTTTATGCTATTCGAAAGACCTTCCATTCATATCCTCCATCGAAATCAATATCTAGACCTTGAACAGCAGAAAATTCCTGATAATTCAAAACTTAACTAAATATGGGGGGGAAGTTCCTATAGCAGGGGTGCAGCTCGTGCTGAATTTTATATAATCATTGAGAAGTTTGGATTTTCCAATTGCATAGCACAGTTTGAGAAAAATAAAATGTAGAAGTACTCAGTGTGTTGATCCATTAGTATCTACTCTTTACACGGGAAGCTCGATCATATTTTCAGGATGATCGGGTATTCTACAGATCGATTGGGGGTTCCCAAAAAACGTCGGTCAAGTCATACCTATATCAGTTCGTATTTTTTATAGAATTCATGTTCGGCTCTAGTGGTAGTGATATTGCTGGTGAGCTCACTACCCCGAATATGGAATCTATAAATATTCATTTTGATATCTTTAATATGTGTTCATTGATTTTTGGTATATTATGACACTGTTCATGAAGATCTGCCACTCGAGAATATCGATTACCGTTGATGATGACACGGAGAACTTTGTTTTGCAGCACCTGTAATCTTCCTATTTGGGTAGGTGAGGTACTACAGAACACAGGCCTGATTAACTGCTTGTAGATCAGGAGCTTATTATTCAATGTTAGCGAGGAATTTCTCGCCAACAAAGGATACAAGCCCCTGATTGCTGCCTGGGTTTTTTGTATCGAATAGTTCCGATTACTTCTGAATGACAAACGTCTGTTCAGCGTTTACTCCCAGGTATTTCACAACGGGAGAGTCCGTAACCTCTGTGCCCTTAACGGCGGTCAAAGGTCGGCGTATGACATTATCAGTAGACTTTCTAGAGAAGTTCATAACTTCTGTTTTTGCTTCATTCACGTCGATCTTCGACTCGTCAAAGTACGATATGACACCCATGTCCAGATGAATCTGGATCTGAGTCCTGGCGATGTCCGAGTCGAACGAGTGCGCATATAATGCCGTATCATCGGTCGTATCATCGGCATATAATGCTGCACTCGTCCTCGCTTGAACACATCAGTAAAGCATACGTGTAGAGTACCTACAACAGAGGAGACAGACACGACCCCTGTGGAAAATTCTCAGAGGCAGTGTCATTGACCTTTACACGAATTTTGCGTTCTTTGAGATATGAGTCAGCGATCCTGATGATGAAAATAGGCACTTTCGCCTCAGACATCTGGGACATTAAACCTTCGTGCCAGATCGTCGAAAGCCCTTTTGACATCCATCATTACCATAACTATGTTTATGCACTAGCGGGCCGTAAAGTGCACTTTACCGCCCGGTTTTGCGGGCGTTAAGTCACACTTTACCGCCCGCGGGCTCATTATGGCCCACGGGCCGTAAAGTGCACTTTACCGCCCGCTGTTCTCAGTTACCTTATATCCACATATCAATTCATGAAAAAACTATGATCATTTTCCTAGATTCTAATATATCCAACGGTATATCATAAACTTCTTCTTTATCCGATTCCATATCTATCGCAATTATTATTATCACTAATTTTTACTTTTCAGTCAAAGAATGACAATTCAGTTCGTTTATTGGATGTATTGATATAGACAACAACCATCAGCTTGATTGACAACGTCAAAATTAGTTAGGTAGGTATACTGGGTATGCATTTTGTAAAATTCTGAAGAATGAATCTCTTCTAGAGATCAAAGAGTTTTACTATTACGATAATTGCAATATTCGTACGATAATTTTCATATGTAGATCATCATCATCATGAACATTACGCTTCTCATGATTACTGAATTTATACGCAACAAATCAAATTCGGGGGAATATTAGTTTATGGAAATCTTTAGTCATTACTTTTGAGTCAGAAAATAAACCACTAGTGCATAAAATTTTGTATGTATCACGTGCGTGAAATGCGTTTATGGCCTTGAGCGTGTAATGGCCCTCGGCTAGCGCCATCGGGCCATTATTCACGCCACAGGCCATAAACGCCTACTTTACGCCCTTGATACATAAATAACTATTTTGTCTTGATTGTAGGCTTCATTAACCCAGTGAACGATTCGAGCCACTTGGGACGTGGTGCTGTGTCCCGTGCGAAACCGGAATTGTTCAGCAGGAATAAGTTCCAATTGCTCGACATGGGCCTCAATCAATCTGAGGAAGACTTTATCCACTACTATAGTGGCTAGACTATAACCTGGTAGTCAAGGTTTTTACCTTGTTTCGGTATAGGTAAATCAAGCCCCGTTTTGAGACACAGGATAGTGCTGATACTTTATTATTGAATTTATAATATTGTACAGTTGGGCCCTTGCCTAGCAAGACAGGTTTTTCAGGAGAACGATGTCGATCCCGTCGAGTTATGGGGCTCTGTTTACATTTAAATATTCAATAATGTTCTCAATTTCATTTGGACCGCATATAGATTCACCTAAGACTCGACGAGACAAAGGCCCAGGTAGCCAGACTGACGAATGTGACGTCTATAGGACCGCTATCTAAGGTCTTTTTTGGTCTCATACGTCTGTTGACCAAATTATGACGTCATGCGGACGTCATTAATGTGACGTCTTATGGACAGCCACTGTTTGACGTCGTATAGACGTCAATCTATGGTCTTCATATTTCTTTGGGTATTATTATTATTATTATTATCATTATCACTATCATTATCATTATCATTATTATTATTACTATTATTATTATTATTATTATTATAATTATACTTTGGATTCATATAATTCCAGTCACGGCCGTGCGGCCTCCGACGTCACGCAGAGTCGTGCTGGATAAAATCCAGTGACTACTCCTCACAGGGACCAAGTTATTATTATGTATGTATAGGAAAACGAAGTTATGAAATAAATCAATTAATCTATCCAAATAACTGCATAAATGTATAATGAAAATGTATTTTATTCCATAGGCTTCCCTTTATTTTCAATGTTTAAATTTAGCGCCAAAGACAATTCTCACATTACCGACCAGATGGCCAATGGCGATCAAGTAATTAGGTGAAGAGATTGTGTATGCGAATCGCGACCATCTCGCGACTGCTGTTAGTGGCGTTAGTGCCGTTCAGCGGTACGGTCTGTGGTTCAGCGTCAAGCTTGCATCGTGCATGGTGCGTTCCCGTTCAGGTTCATTGTGGTTCATTGTCCATCGTCCATGTCCGAATGGGCGTTGTTTGTGAACGGCGTCTGTGCCATTGAATTTGTTAAGAATGTTAAAATGTTGAGTGTTTGAGTGGTATTTCTACACAGTCTGTTTTTCACGTGAAAGTATTCAGGATGTATTGTGTGTGTCATGACAGTGGAAGCAACAGTGTAGCTGTTGTTCACGAAACTTGGCTGATGCCGTTGAAAAAGGAAGTGTTTTGGCCGCCATTTAATTATACACAAAACATACAAAAGAGCTCTTGAAGGGGCAGCCATCGACGCTGAAATTTTCAACTATATGTAATACCTTACATTACTATCTTGTTAATAAAATCTTCATTCGTAGCAAATTTATTTTATAGCACAAATGATTACATTCCTCACCAGATTATAACCATTCTGTATATTCTCAGAATATGGGGTGTTGGAGATTCGGGAAAAATCACATAATAGTTAGAGTGAGAAGTCGAAAAAATATAAAATATGCTGAGATTCATATAGTAGTAGTATATGTACTTCGTTTGTAAGTATGTACATACCAACTGGCCATCGACCTTCGTTGAAGTCCTTCAGCCCAAAGTGTTCTGAGATGATGTGGTCTGTGTAGGTTCTGTTACTAACCCCATACGCCACCTTAGGAGCAGTACTGTTAATTGGAACGCAACAGTGAATCGTGCAGGATAATTCCCAGCCGATTCTCCGAACCCCACGATATTCAATTCGTAAATTAAATATCGAAAAAGTCCTTTCCCTGGCTTGGAATAAAACTCACGACCTCGCAGTCATGAATCGGGCGCTAATCCACTGTGCCAATCCCGTCTGGGATCCATAATTCACATGAATGAAGTTCGATCGTGTAAAATGGTGGAGTCATTGAAAAAAATGATGAGTCTATCATTATAAAACTGGAAATTGAATGTATATTGAATATCTGCAATAAATCTCTCAAAGCAGGCTATGTTATGTCTAGGAATGACATCCACATGTTAACATTTTTTTTGTGACAGGAAAGAAGTTTGAAATTTCATCTCTGTTGACAGGTTATAGAATGTCACTTTTCATAAATTACTCTTTTCCCACGGGAAAATGGTGAGTACTTTTTTCTTGGATATATATCACATATATACACTGTTGTTGGCTTGTGTTGTGCTATAGTTCCGAAAAATAAGCCAATAACACCGTCTCCCAGAAAGAACTGCAAATCTTCCATTCGACTTCGCGGTTACGTATATCACTGAACAGCCACCTAAATTCGCAATTTTCGAGAATTGAATCACAGAATCAGACTGACAGATATTTGATAACTTCAATAGAATGATAAAGATGCCTGCAAAAAGATGCCTGCAACGCACGTGCCATACTTGTTGAAAACTCCAAAATTCACGTTGACAATTTTTTTATATTAATATAATGTAATATCTCCCCGATATTGTTTTGTCGTTTTTCCTTTCACCTAATGAAATAGTGTTATTATACACGGGAAAAAGATTTCAGCCCAAGGTTTTTTGTGTCTCTCCGGTACGCGTCGGGAAACAACACAACCTTTTTTTCCCTTGTATAATAAATAACTATTTTTTTTTCGTCGAGGTGGATGGAATCCTTCATGAATTTGATAGTGTGGGAGTTCCCTGACTCCAGGGTATACCCACTAAACACTCCAACACGTTTGTAGGCTCGTCTGACTGATGTCTCCAACGGCACTTAGGTTTAGTGGCCAATTGTATCTCACCTACATGCCGTTGTCAATTTTACCATATACGACTTATGGTGCTCATCATGGGCCACTTCGATATCAGGTTCCTCAAGATTACTCTTTCGATTCCTGTTCTTGTCTACGAAGAAGGCCAAAAGTTTTCCTTCTCCTATGAGTGACGGGGAAAGGGGTCGATCTAGCCCTGTGGTGCCCCCTGCACAGGACTGAGGCTGTTTACTCTGATATGTTGCCCTGTTTCCCAGAGGCCTCGTTAGCGACACCATGACTCGGTTCCATTCATCCTTCGCCACGTGTCCTCACAGCTTGGATGAGGTTGCCAGAGCATCGTTGACCAGTCCTTGGCCACCTAGGTAGAAATGAGCAAATTGCCTCATCCTCACCACAGACGCCCACAAGCAATTGTCACAGAGATAACATAACTGAAATGAAAAAACTCAAGAACTGGTATGACCCTCCGAATCCGCACCTTTTTTCCAATTTACCTGAACGTTATCCTACCGTTTTCAAAATCTCCATGCTGTGCAATCTCATCTTGATCCCACTATATAGGTCCATTGAAGTCCCGTATCAAAATATCCGCTGGTTATGATATCCAGATAACCTCACCCGAGCGGAGATCAAAATTATTTGAAGACCCAATTCTAACCCTGATATATATGCATCAAAATTATGCTCAATACCGATGCCAAAACTATACAGACACATGCGCAATTTGAAATAAGAATCTCAAAAACTGGAATGATCCTCTGATGATTGCGCAAATTCTTTCCCAGTATAATGTCATTGAAGTTCCGTTTCAAAATTTTTCCTGGATATGATATCCAGATTATTTTTCCGAGCGAAGATCATAAAGAACTGGAGACCTAATCCCAACAATTATATGTATCAAATTATGCTTAATGACGATGGCAAAACTACAGACACGTGCGCAATATGGAATAATAATCTCACAAACTGGAATGACCCTCTTTCCCCATTTAACTGAACTGTGTGTCCTACAGTTCTCGAAATCCCCATGATGTGCAATCCTATCTCGGTCACACTGTATCAAAATATTCGCTGATTATGATATCTAGGTAACCTTCCTGAGCGGAGATAAAACATAATTGGAAACCCAATCCCAACCCTCATATGCATCAAATTATGCTCAATTATGATGTCAAAACTACAGACACGTGCGCTTTTTGGAATAAAAAACTAAACAACTAGAATTATCCTTTGAATGCGCCACTCTCTCTTCATTTTACTGAACTGTATCCTACAGTTCCCAAAATCCCCATGCTGAGCAATGCTATCTTGGTCACACTGTATAAGGTCATTGAAGCCCTGTATCAAAATATTCGCTAGTTATGATATCCAGATAACCTTCCCGAGCAGGGATCGAAAAGAAATGGCGACCTAAAATCAACCCTCATTTGCATCAAATTATGCTTGATACCGATATCAAAACTCCAGACACGTGCGCAATTTGAAAAAAAAAAACTCAAGAACTTGAATGACCCTATGAATACGCATATTTTTTCCCATTTAACTGAACTGTATCCTACCGTATGCAATCTTATCTTGGTCACACTGAATAATGCCATCGAAGCCTTGTATCAAAATATTCGCTGCTCATTATATTCAGATCACCTTCCTAACCAGAGATCGAAAAGAAGTTGAGACCTAATCTCAACCCTTATATGCATCAAATTAGGCTTAATGCCGATGCCAAAACTATGGACACGTGCGGAATTTAGAATAAAAAAACTCAAAAACTGAAATGACCTTCTGAACGCGCATCTTTTTCTCCATTTAGCTCAACTGTATCCTACCGTTTTTAGAATCTTCATGCTGTGCATTGTCATCTTGGTCACACTGTATAAGGTCATTGAAGACCTGTAGTCAAATATTCGCTGATGGTTATGATATCCGAATTACCTTCCCGAGCAGAGATCAAAAAGAAATGGCGACCTAATCTAAACCCTCATTTGCATCAAATTATGCTTGATACCTATATATCAATACTCCAGACACGTGCGGAATAAAAAACTCAAAAACTGAAATGACCCTCTGAATGTGCAACTTTTTCTTCATTTACCTGACCTGTATCCTATCGTCTTCGAAATCCCCATGCTGTGCAAGCCTTTCTTGGTCACACTGTATAGTGCCATTGAAGCCACGTATCAAAATATTCGCAGATTATGATATCCAGATTACCTTCCGGAGCAAAGATCAAAAGAATTGGAGACCTAATCCCAACCCTTATATGCATCAAATTATCCTTAATACCGATGCCAAAACTCCAGACACGTGCGCAATTTGTAATAAAAAACTCAAAAACTGGAATGACCCTCTGAATGCGCAACTTTTTCTCCATCGAACTGAACTGTATCCTAGAGTTTTCAGAGTCCCCATGTTGTGCAATCCTCTTTTGGTTATACTGTCTAAGGCCATTGGATCCTCGTATCAAAAATCAAAATATTCGCTGATCATGATACCTTCCCGGGCAAAGATCCTTACATGCAACAAATAATGCTTAGTACCGATTCCAAAATTCCAGACACCATTCTCGATTCAACTGAACGGTATCCTACCATTTCAGAAATCCCAACTTGGTCACAATGTGTATAAGGCCTATGAAGTCATGTATCAAAATAATCGCTGGTAATGATATTCAGTTGATTTTTCCAAGAGAAGTTGGACCAGAGTGGAAGACCTAATCCTAATCCTAATATGCATCGAATTATGTTCCATAACGATGCCCACAAAAAAAGTGCGTAATTTGTGATAAATAATTCAGAAACTATATATGAGTATATGAGTATGTTTTTGGAAATTCATGAATTTCATTGGAATGACCCTCGGAGCGCAACTTTTTCCCCATTTCACCAAGCTGTATTCTACTATTTTCAAGAGTCCCCATCCCATATAGCACTCGACGTCCTGAGGACGTCCAGTTTAGGCCCGATTTAGGTCTGAACGTCCGGGACCTTTACAAGACGTACTTAAAACGTCCGTTTCTGGGCGCACTGGGTACGTACGATTACGATGTACTGGGTACGTCCAACTCTGGACTTTATCGACTTTCAATGGACGAGATTGAATAAAACTGTATATATATAATGATAATTGAAATCATTGCACATAATTTATTCTACCCTCGATCTCTGATATCTATTCATTTAGGAACCTTGCAAACATGAACATAATACAATTCTCACAATTCTTTTTTACTAGCCGTACCTGATCACAAAACATCTATTCAGGTATTCTCTGCCATGATCATCTAATTCTATGCAAGTATTGATGTGAATAAGGATCAATCAACATTCACACATAATATATTGTTGTATACTCTGACATATAATCAAGTCTTCTGTAGAGTAATAGGTAGAGCATCTGCACGGTAATCTGAAGGTCGTGGGATCGATCCCCGGTAGCAGCACATTATTTTATTTTTTTTGGTCAAAATAATATTTTTTTAACCTATCTAGGTCTCTATGTTAACTATTTGAGTAGAAAAAAGGTGGATCAACGTTGATCCAGGTATTAATGGTCCCGTTCAGACCTGAACAGGACCTTTATCGTACGTCCTAGGGACCTCTGGTTGTGTAACATCGTATGTCCCCAAAACGTCCTGAAAACGTACGCCGTACCTAAAATGGACGTTCTGGGGACGTTTCCAATGCCCGAGGTGTACGACTTGAGGACGTTTTCGGGACGGTTCTGTGCTATCTGGGATGCGCTATGCAATCTCATCTTGTCACACTGTATATGACCATTGAAGACCCTTATCAAAATATTCGCAGATTATCTTCCCGAGCAGAGATCAAAAAGAAACGGAGTCCTAATCTCAAACCATATATGCATGAAATCATTCCTAATACCGATTGCAAAACTTCAGACATGTGCGCAATTTGAGAAAAGTAACTGAAAAACTATACCGGGTGTCAACGAATCTATTAGACAAGTCATAACTTCTAGACCATTAGGTGTATCAAAATGAGATTTGGTATTGGTAAATGGTAAGTGAAGAGGAGAGTTTTCAAATATTTCTCATTCTCCAGTAACTTCCGGTTCCACCGGAAATGGCCCCGGTTCTAAATTTTTAAATGGAACATCCTGTATATTGTAACATTTTTGGATTTCTGAGACAATTCTAGATCAGAATGAGACATATTCAAAAGTTTTTATGCCTACTCAATTTTTTCGGAGTCACTTTTGAAATTACATATAGGTGGCCATGATCGGAAGTAAACTAATCTAAGGACCTTATCAGGTGATATCATAATATTACAATCGCCAAGACTTAGTGACAAGTATGATAGATATGAATAAGACAAGTTGGTAAAATTACATTTTCGTGTCTAACTTTTATTTTTCAAATGGCGACCAGTTTTTGACAAGCACTTTCCGAAAAAAGGATATTTTGACGAATCTAACGAAACTAATTTATTTGCTCTTGAAGCTTATGTCACTGTCATAACCTAAGTGATTGTGTTGTTCTCCCAAGAAAACTTGATCGAAATAACTGCAAAATATTATGCATCATGCCTATCCTCGGCACACTTGATAAAAGTGAATGAATTATTATGAAGTATTTTCGTCAGTAATATTCAATTCATGTTCTTATTTGTTATCCAATCGCAAATAAATCAGTATCGTTAGATTCGTCAAAATATCCTTTTTTCGGAAAGTGCTTGTCAAAAAATGGTCGCCATTTGAAAAATAATAGTTAGACACGAAAATGTAATTTTGCCAACTTGTCTTATTCATATCTATCATACTTGGCACTAAGACTTCGCGATTGTAATTTTCTGATATCACCTGAGGTCCTCACATTAGTTTATTTCCGATCATGGCCACCTATAGATGTAATTTCAAAAGTGACTCCGAAAAAATTGAGTAGGCATAAAAACTTTCAAAAATGTCACATTCTGATCTAGAATTGTCTCAGAAATCAAAAAATGTTACAATATACAGGGTGTTCCATTTAAAAATTTAGAACCGGAGCCATTTCCGGAGAAAACGGAAGTTACCAGAAAGTGAAAAATATGTGGAAACTCTCTTCTTCACATACCACTTACCAATAGCAAATCTCATTTTGATACACCTGATGGTCTAGAAGTTATGACTTGTCTAATAGATTCGTTGACACCCGGTATATGAGTATTTTTGAAAATTCACGACTTTCGTTGGAATGCGCAATTGTTTCCCTATTTACCTGAACTTCAGATTCTTCCGTTTGCAATATATCTTCATGACATGAAGTCCAGTATCAAAATATTCGCTGGTTGATATCTAGATTACCTTTCCAGGCGGAGATCAAGAAGAATTGGAGACCTAATCCCGACCATCACATCCACCAAGTATGCTCAATAAAATTTGGAATAAAAATCTCAAAACTGAAATAACCCTGTGAATGCGAAACTTTTTCCCCTTTACCTGAACTGTATCCTATCTTGGTCACACTGTATAAGGTCATCGAGGCCCCGTATCAAAATATTCGCTGATTATGATGTCCAGATTACCTTCTCGGGCAGAGATCAAAAAGACTTGGAGTTCCAACCCTCATATGCATCAAATCATGATCAATACCGATGCCAAAACTATAGACACGTGCGTAGTTTGGAATAAAAATTTCGAAAACTGGAATGACCCACTGAATGCGCATATTTTTCCTCATCCAACTGAACTCTATCCTACCGGTTTCAAAATCCCCATGCTGTGCAATCTTATCTTGGCCGCACTGTATAAGGTCATAGAAGCCCCGTATCAAAATATTTGCTGATTACTGAACTGTATCCGACCATTTCCACAATCATCATGATGTGCAATCCTTTCTTCGAACTGTTCAAGGCCATTGGAGCTCTGTATCAAAATATCCGCTGGTTATGATATCCAGATTACCCTCCCGAGCTGAGATCAAAAAGAATTGGAGGACCAATCCCAACCCTCTCATATTGCATCAAACTATGCTCAATTATGGGGTATCCGCTGGTTATGATAACCAGATTAACTTCTTATCGAGCAGAGATCAAAAAGAATTGGAGACCTAATACCAACCCTTTTATGCATCAAATCATGCTTAATACCCCTAAAAACACTACAAAACTGAAATGAAACCCAGAATGCGCAACTTTTTCCGTCTATTCGCAGATCATGGTATCCAAATTACCTTTTCGAGCGGAGATCAAAAAGAACTGGAGACCTAATACCAACCCTTATATCCATCAAATTATGCTTAATACCAATGCCAAAACTCCAGACACGTGCGCAATTTGAAATAAAAACCTCAAAAAATTGGAATGACCCTCTGAATGCGCAATTTTTTCTCCATTGAACTGAACTGTATCCTATCTTGTTCACATTGAATAATGTCATCGGAGCCCTGTATGAAAATATTCGCTGATTATGATGTCCAGATTACCTTCTCGGACAGAGATCAAGAAGACTTGGAGATCTAGATCCAACCCTTATATGCATCAAATTATGATCAATACCGATACCAAAACTATAGACACGTGCGTAGTTTGTAATAAAAAACTCGAGAACTGGAATGACCCTCTGAATGCGCATATTTTTCCTCATTCAACTGAACTCTATCCTACCGGTTTCAAAATTCCCATGCTGTGCAATCTCATCTTGGCCGCACTGTATAAGGTCATAGAAGCCCCGTATCAAAATATTTGCTGATTACTGAATTGTATCCGACCATTTCCACAATCATCATGATGTGCAATCCTTTCTTGGTCAAACTTTTCAAGGCCATTGGAGCCCTGTATCAAAATATTCGCTGGTTATGATATCCAGATTACCCTCCCGAGCGGAGATCAAAAAGACTTGGAGACCCAATCTCAACCCTCATATGGATCAAATTATGCTCGATTATTTATTCATTGAAGCCTTGTATCAAAATATTCGCTTGTTATGATATCCAGATTAACTTCTTATCGAGCAGAGATCAAAAAGAATTGGAGTCCTAATACCAACCCTTATATGCATCAAATTATGCTTAATACCTTAAAAACTACAAAACTGAAATGAAACTCTGAATGCGCAACTTTTTCCTCATATTCGCAGATTATGGTATCCAGATTACCTTCCTGAGTGGAGATCAAAAAGAAATGGAGACCTAATACCAACCCTTATATTCATCAAATTATGCCTAATACCGATGCCAAAACTCCAGACACGTGCGCAATTTGGAATAAAAGAGGAGAGTGGCACCGATGTCTGGTAACTGAAATCGCTCGACACTTCCTGAAACGTGCGGCGGGTTCAGTTCATGCTGCAACATTGTTCTCCTCGGTTCTGAAAATTCCTGAAAATCGACTATCCAAGACGCGCCGAACCAACGACTGAAATGTTTTGAAGATCAGCCCTATTTTCAATTCTAGCAGAAGTAAGTGGAGATACTTTTTGTACATTCATTTCACTTGATATTTTGGGATTTTCTCTCCTCGTTTCAATAAAATGAAAGGATTCGTATTATTTCAATATATTTGTAAAGGGACAAATCAGATGATTTGCCGGAAAATGTCACTGCGTTTAACAAATTCTTCCATCAGGGAGTCTGAAAAAAATCCAGTAGCTGGTCAGTGACAATTTGTTTGAAAAAATGTTTGAAGGAATGGAATATAGATATATTGAAAAAATATCGAATTTTTACTTATCATTGGACGTTTCGGGACCGATTCTGCTCCCGTTCTCAGCATGTAAATGCAAAATATTATGTTTCTTTGAAAGTTGTGCTGCTAATAGTTTGACACTTTTCAGTGTCATACTGATGTTGGCATATGAATGAGTGAATTTAGTCTAAAAATGAGTTACCATTTTCATGTTCAGCTTTCAGTAGTGAATACCATGTTCTATCTACAGTCTGTCCAAGATGAGGTTGCACAGCATGGGGATCTCGGAAACGGTAGGAGATACGAAGTCGGTTAAATGGGGAAAAAGTTCCGCATCCGGAGGCTCACACCAACAGCCTTCGAAAATTTTCAAAATTTATTTTTAGTTTTTCAGTTATATCGAAAAAAGTGAAATTTTGGAATCTCTATTTTATTTCATTTTTTCTCCATTATAATTAGAGATACAGGAAAACTGAAAATACTTTTTTCAGCAACTTTTGATGACGTTTAACGTGAAGATATCGATTTTTCTATGCGACGTTTCGTATTCGTAGAACCATCATCAACTTTTGTTTTTTAAATACGGCCCTGATAATTCTTCCGAAGATTCTGGAAGCTTTTCTCATTCTGAATTCAACCATGTATTATACAAGGTGGTTTGAATGTGTTTCGAACTATTTTTAGCCATCATCAATGTTTTTTTCGAAATTCCAAAAGAAAAATGCCATCAGTTCCACTTATTTTGAAGAAAAATTAGCCAACAAACTAATACCTCATCAACTAGTTCCGATTGATATACTTATAGGAATAATTAGTTCGAAAAATTTAATTATGACAAGCTCCTTCGGATTAAAATATGAATACAATTCATAAAAACAATTCGACGCGCTGCATTAAATAATTTATTGGATTTTTTTTTTCACTTTTCAGTATTGAATAACTAGTCCATCAATGTTTGACACTGAATAATCAGAAATAAGTGGAACTGATGGCATTTTTCCTTTGGAATTTCGAAAAAAACATTGATGATGGCTAAAAATAGTTTGAAACACATTTAAATCACCTTGTAAAATACATGGTTGAATTCAGAACAAAAAAAGCTTACAGAATCTGTGAAAGAATTATCAGGGCCGTATTCAAAAAACAAAAGTTGATGATGGTGCTACGAATTCGAAACGTCGCATAGAAAAATCGGTATCACCACGTTAAACGACATCAAAAGTTGCTATTTAAAAGTATTTTCAGTTTTCCTGTATCTCTAATAATAACGGAAGAAAAAAATAAAATAGAGATTCCAAAAATTCACTTTTTTCGATATAACTGAAAAACTGAACGAAATTTTGAAAATTCTCGAATGCTGTTGGTATGAGCCTCCGAATGCGCACCTTTTTCCCCATTTAACCGACTTCGTATCTCATACCGTTTCCGAGATCCCTATGCTGTGCAACCTTATCTTGGATAGACTGTATATCAACTGAACAGGAAGCAATGCTATTGTCTCCGTTCAGAAGAATGCAAGCGGATTCCTTGATTTTTCTTTTTTGTTTGTTATCTTCCTCTCCTATGATTTTGATATTATTCCACTCTGCCATATGTTGTCCATCTTCAGTAAGGATATGTTCAGTTAGCTTCGATTTATCGATATGTCTTCTCTTGATATTATACGTGTGTTCTTTAGTCCTTACTGAGAGAGGTCTTTTCGTTTCACCTGTATAATACTTTCCACAAACACAAGGTATAATATAAATACAATTTTTTGATGATTGTTCTTCATTTCTTGGCTTTGTTTGAGTTAGAATGTACCACCTCTTCGATTAACCTACAGACAGTATACTTTTTGTAGTTGAATCAATCTGTACAGGGTGTTCTATTTTCGATGTCCTCACAGGATATTTCTCTCCTTATCTAAAATAGTGGTTTGCGGCTTTCGCAAACGTTGGTTACTCTTTTGACATATACTCACGATACCGTTTACAAATCCGCTTCGATTTTGAGAAACAGGGTGAAATTGAAAATATTGCATTTTATATCACACATATCTTTCAACTCATGAGAAAAAGAAAAAGTGTCCTCCATTTTTTCCATAGCCCCACCAATACTATTTGAGGCTTATACAGGGTGTTAACAAATAAGTGTCACATAACGGAAAACTGTAGATTGCTCATGAGAAAAGAAAACAATTTTTTTCTTTCTCAAAATTTTTCTCCGGACTCTCGTTATCCAGATACAGGGCATGAAAAGAATACGAAAAAATCTGATTTTTGATTCTATCTCAGCTACGGAGTTAAGCCTTCGTACACACTTCTTCATCAATAATGACTACTTTTAGGGCTCTTGATCAATTTTCTTGGACGTCAGTGGAATAGAATTCAACGCCTCGTAAGGGTTTAACCCCCCAAGCATTTATGCCACTGGAGAGATTGTGATTCTCAAAGTAGATTCTGAAGCGCCAATATATTTCTCACAAAAAACGTCCTCCTGTCTCAATACTCTAAATTGAACAGTTTGCGCGAAATATGGCTCTTTATGAATAAAAACATACAAAATCCTGATGGTATCTCCAAAAATCGTCTAAAAATCCACTGGAAATAAACACGTCAGAACTGTCTACAAATATGTTCGATCAAATGTCAGGTTCTTGAGTATGCTGTTCTCGATGCTGGTTCTTGAATTGTTAAGTTCATTAAGTGTTGTAAAGAGTGTTTAATTGAACTGAACACTTTTGATTTTTTGACGCCCTGTATCTTGAAAACAGAAGCCCAAAGAAAAATTTTGAAGTGGAAAGAAATGTTTCTTTTATTATGAGGAATCTACAGTTTTCCGTTGTGACACTTATCTGTCAACACCCTGTATAGTAAAGGAATGGTGGTGAATATTGGTAAATGTTGTATGGTGATAGCATTGGAAATTGGAAGTAGTGTGTTCGCCAAACAGTGAATTAGGTGAATATGAAAATTTGCTACAAGGAAAATTCTGCCACATATTAACGAAGCCTTTATTATCTATCTATAAGAACCTCCAACTGAAGAACTGAATGTTATCAAAATACAGTGCGAATATAATCATAATATCGAATGAGTGTTTTGTATTTTTGGCAAGAGCAAAGCTATTATATTTCAAATATCCAAAAATATACCTATATTCCAGTACTAGGTGAATCAATATAAATAAATTTTGCTCGTTAATGCTAGATAACAGAAATTTGAAGCAGGGATTATAACTTTCTGAATCAAAAAGAAATCATATTTTTGTAGATAATTAGTGATTGAATGTGAGTAGCATGATAGGGCTACTGGTATGCAACAGGTTTGCCGTGTGTAATATTATTTCTTGATACCTTTTACACATATTTCGTGGAAATTGAAGAAATTTTCAAAACAGAAGGTTGGTAAAATTAAATAGAAACAACTTTCCTTCATGAAATTTCTTGTAAATTCAATCAAATAAGCTTATACAGGGTGGATCTGAAAGTGGGGTTTTTTATTTAACAGGGTATGTTTCCCTTTTTATTTTTTTTTTTGCAATTGCATACCTCGTTGGTCCCAGCACCAACGCCCCATAAGTCGAAACTTGTGCGGGGTTAGGTATACATACAAACACAAACATCCATGGCCTAACTAGGATTCGAACCTATGTCTCGGTGGGAGTCCTCATACGAACTCAGCGCCTTCACGCTCTCGACCACCGAGCCGCCGTTAAAATAAGTTGTTTGGCCTAATGCTTCATTTTCCTTCTTAAGTTTTTTGGATCACTTTTGATTAGTGTTTCAGATAAAATAATGCAACTGTCGGGTATCTTATGCTGGACTATAATAACGGCATTTTTGCGTTTCTTTCGAGAAAATGTAGTCAAAATGTTTCATAGTTGTAGTCTTCTTTATGTTTATACCATCAAATACCTGTGCCTCAGTTATCTGAAATATTTCATTAGAGCAATTTTTGGCCAAACAACCTATTTTGGTGAGAATTATAACCTGTTGAACAAAACCCCACTTTCAGATTCACCTTGTTTATAATTTCAACAAATAATTTGAACAACATATTTGGGCAATAAATATCGAAAATCAGTTGATAAGAATCATCGATATCAGTAAAAAAGTTTGAATTGGAAATTTCCAACCTGTATTTCAATCAGAGGCGAATTCTCGAAAACGTCACGAGTAAATAGTCTAATATAAATAATGGATATCGAGAAGGCCGTTTCTGAATAAATACTGAATCGAATGGGCCAACTCGAAGTCAACATTTTTGATTTTTTTTTACTGAAATCAGATTTTGTCCTATTTTCTTATCATCCTGCATATATTCCACGATAGTGCTTTTTTAGTCTTTCATTGTCCTCCACAAAACATGAGAACAGTTCTTCTCAATAGTCAGCTCAAGTGGAGTTCTAGAGAAAAAATTCAAGAATTGCAAGACTCAAAAAAAAATTGAATTTTTGTTACAATGGCCAATTGAGGAGAAATCACGAAAAAGTTTCGAGATGAGGTCCCAGTGTATCATTATGACTGACTTTCGATCAGAAAAAAAATTCGCGAGTTCTGGCAGCATTGGAAATGTAGACCATAGTGTAATGGTTCCACTTTACACCCTGTGTAAGTTTTGTTCTGCGGACTCCTCCAGAGTGTTCTAGCTCTCTTTGGAGCCGATGAAATATCATATCTGATATCGAAAACCGCATGAAGATCGGTCATTTTCTTCAAAAACTACAGTTCTTCAAAATAGAGTCAAATTATGAGTGATAGATCCATTTCGTGTGTTGAGAACTGTATTTCAAATCAAAATTCTACGCCCAAGTTAAATTAAAACTGTTCTAGCTTTTTCGAAGTTTCAGCATGAAAGACTGGTTTGACAAAAAAAATGCATCCAGTCATCTTTTTTAAGAATAGTAAAATTCCCAGCATTCAATAATAGATGATAATAAAATTTACATTCATTCAAAATTCGAGCAGATTCTGAAAATGAATATACACAAAGAAAAAAAATAATACCAGTTCACACCAACTAACACCCTTAGGTGTCCCCTGAGGTCCTGATTTTTTAGTGAGAATTCAAATTGATATCTAGTGCTAATTTGATCAGACCGTGTTATTCAACACCAAAGTGTTGTACTATACAATCATTCGGTGATCATTTTGACACTGTATTTGTTGCGTTTTGGCTTCCACTGGTAATATCATGATATGCGTATTTTTCGGATATTTTTCTGATGTGAAAACACACTTATTGAGAAGCGGTGATTTCTTGTCTGCATCTGCGTGTTGAATAACACGACTCTTATATACTAACATTAGTATTCAGTGCATGAAATGATCCACTGTAGTGAGACCTTCGATCATACCACACGGAGGTTTCTTGTTCGGAGAGTGAGACATTACAAAACATCTCTGAGACGGCTCAAAGCGGCTTTTAGTATCACGTAGGTAATGTAGGTACATACTTTCTTATATACTCTGGGAAAATTCTGCCAAGTAAATCGTTTTTTTTTAAATGTCGATAGTGACAGGAACATTTTCACCAACGGTATTCGAATAAGGTACTTGAAGTTAGCAAAACATTATTTTTGAAACAATATTTTCGTAATCCTATTATGTTATTTTGATTCAACGGTATTCAGATGATAATTATGAAGTTACTGTGAACAGCCTCCGTCCGTTGAAATTGTTTAACGGCAGGCTACCGTTAAAAAATCACTTGTTCATATATTTGTTTCACAACTATATTCTGCTTACAATAACGATAATTCTAAAATTACAAACTATTTATAAATTTGAAAAGTAATTAGAAAGTTACTATTATTTGAAATTTCTATTCCATCTATGAGAGATTTATCATCCATAGCACCAGTATTCGAACTTGTTGTCGGTGTGGCCTCATTACTATAAAATAGTTGTCTCGTTATCTTCAATCTTGGAACTGAATTTTCAATATACGACTCCGCCACCGCAGAGGAGTTCCAACCTTCAAGTTCTTTTACCGATAGTAGATCGCCACCATTTTCTACAAGTATAGTAGCCGAGGATCTGCGAAACGAGTGCCCTGTGTAGAACTGAGGATTCTTCAATTTTAAGAAAGATGCAATTTTATTCGGAACAGCTTCAATGCCCACAACTTGTTTAACACATTTTCCATTCCTATAACCAATGAAGAATCGCCGATTTTCCAAATCTGAAGGCCGCAAATCTACGTATTTTTTGTATTAACCATAGGTCTTTGGTGTGTATCCATCAGACTTTCGTCTCAAGAACAAAAATAGTTTTCCAAATCTGAAAATATAATTTCTGTGAGTGATACTCCAATATGGTAATTCATTTTGAATAACTAACCTTGAAATGTCAATGTTCGAGTTAGGAGAATAAACCTCTGATTTTCCTTTCGTATAGGCTAGAGTTCCTATATGTAGTTGAAACTGCTGTTCTGACATTTTTTGTAAAGTACATTTAGCAACTCTAGTATAGGCTAATGAAACAACTTCATTAGCCATATTTACATTCTGGCTTTTACGCCACTCTTCGGCAGTAAGTCAACACTCGGTGTACGTGATTCTCTCAATACTTCTAAAGAAATTTGTTTTTGTTCCTCAATTTCTTCAATTTCATCCATGGTCGTTATTGAAGCAAACTCGCGAAGATAGAAAACTGACGTTGTTTATATAGAATTCAACTATGAGGTAGGTACTTGATTTGATCTTTTCTCGAAATCAAAATGTAATCTTTCAGCGGCTTGCACCTCGGATTGAAATATTCAACTCCATTCGTTATTTGCTACATATCGACCTTGTAACGTTGATAACTATTCTGCTGTAAGTTATCAGGACACTTGTTGGTAATTATCAAATCGATGTGTTCTGAGGTCGCTAATTATAAGTGACCACTAAACTAATGCTAGGTCAATGAATACTCGCCATCAATCAATTACTTTTCTGAAACGAAATCATTTGCTCTGTGCGAACTCATCGATGAACACAATCTGTGCAGGTGAAAGCTCACCTGTGGTTATACATCTTTTCTATGTTCGGACATCTCCGATATATTATTCGGGTGCCCACGCCAAACTTGATCCCTCCCACTGTCCACGGCTTCATTACTATTTAGCATTTGTGAAGTATACATGCGTTCTTGCTTGTACAATTGAAATTCCAAGTCATACAAGTGTCCTTCTGAATAACTACTACATGTATCATATTCGTGAAGATTCTCAGTTTGTGTGCCATGCTCTGAGCTGTGGGGTATTGAGTTCTTGATCTGTTATTCTTTTGTAGAAGATGAAGATGAAGGATGAAATACATAACTCTTCCAGAATAGTAGTTTCTTTGTCATTACCGATGATACTCGAATTGGGAGGAAGTGACGTTTAATGAGTATGACTTCCATTTCAATTCCACTTTGACATCTTCATCACTGAAGAAAAAAAGAGTGTACCAGTGCATCTGTTGGGCCTGTTTTTCTCGGCGTATGATCCTGACTAAGTAACAGAGGAAGGTGAACACCTGGTGTTCATAATTCCATTTCAATGATGATTTGTAAGCAGACCTATTCTGGGTCAAATGAAAACTAAGTAACTCATTATTTTTAGAATTTTTGATGAAAGGTTCATCACTTATACCCGATTGTCTGCGAAATATGTGAGCAAAAAATCATTATAATAAAGTCCATTCAAGTGTGTGTTTACCAACCTCTGTCACTCAATATATATATATATTATGAAACTGTCCCTAGGTGATAGCTTCAGAACACACCACTATTCATCATGTTTTCCAAAATAAAATCTGGTCACTCATTCAGAAACGACCACATCAGCTCTAAAATTGTGCCACAATATTCCTCGACTATAATGCCACACCTGAGCAAACAAGAGTTCGTTGTTTTTATCAACATGATATACTCGATGTATTCAGAAATTCTGTACATAATAATTGGTAACGATCGTAGGATGATCACATTCAAACGAAATTGAACATTCAGTAACTGTATCCGTTTTAACTGATCAAAATAAAACATTGTAAACATTCGAACCACATTCGAACTAATAATCTAACCTAACAATAAATGTTTGCAAATGAGTCATTCTCTACGCTCATTGAATATTATCAGTAGGTAGGCCGTTTTCAAATGATGTATCAAGTACATCGATAAAAATATTTGAATTCCAAACGTTGAAATGAACAATAATTTGTCGTTTCAATCAATTATTTTACTACCTTCATCAATAGGATGGGTTTTTTAACAATTATTTAACCATACGTTGTGAGGGTGCCGTTTCAGATAGATTAACATGTTATTTCTTGTATCAACGTTTTCTGTCATCGTTCATCAGTGGTCGTAGATCAACAAGAAGTGATAAATTGTAGAAAATCAAACGTTGGAATGACTTCCCAGATAGCACGGGACGTCCCGAAGACGTCCATTTTAGGTCCATTTTTGGTCTGAACGTCCAAGACCTTTTATGGACGTTTTCAAGACCTCCATTATTGGACATACTCCGGACGTCCAGAAAAAGACGTCTTTAAAACGTCCAATTTACAGACTCTCACGGTATATCAGTTTAAATTGATATAAGTTGGTAGGTATATATGAATTTTGGAATTAGAATTATTGAATTGAATATGGACATGAATAATGTCAAAAAATATATTATATATCAGCTGTATCAATATATTGAATTTCATTTTATTATTAAATATTAATATTATGTATTTGAAATATTTATGATTTTAACTGATTTGTACCAACTTATATAGTTATGTTGAATCATATTCCTTCAATCACATAATACCTATACAGTTTGACCATTCTTAAACCCACACTGAAGTATTCATACAAGCCGCGCTTTTATAATAAGATTTGATTGAATCACTGAATATGTAAAGCAACCGTAGAACGCATGCGTGCTCAGCGTTGCCAGACTTACTATTTTAGCAGTAGATCTACTGTTTTTGTCTCCGTTCTACTGTTCAACTATTCAAGGCAATGGTCTGATTGGTCAAGTTTTGATATGACGTAACTACCCAATATGCAACAATGAAAAATTAATGGGACATCACTGTAAGAAGATGTATGATAAAAATATACTGCAACTATCATATTCAGTCTGATTAGTGAAAATTAGCTTTTATTTCCAATCTGGTTGCGGTTTTCACAAATTTTATTTTTTATTTCATTATTTTTTGTTATTCTTCGTTCGATTTTTGATAGGTATAGAGACCGAACATGATTTTTTTTTCGTTTATTATATAGGTGACTATGTTTTTTCATTTATGATAGCAATTGTGATGATTATCAAAATCTCCTGTTCAGTTTTGATGATCTACTGTTTTTTCCCCACCCATCTTTCGCTCCGACAAATTTTCATCCGGCAACACTACGTGTTACGTGTGAAACTGTGAAACGAAAACGTAGGAAGCGAAGATGGCGTCCGTCAGTTGACCACTGCCGAGTGCCGATCAAACTGTGATTCAGGTCCAAGGACATTCTGAACTTTTCGGGTTATTAGACTGTAAAAGCAGTGAATAAGTGAAATCTTTGCGGATATCATCTATCAACTGGTGAACTTCGATCTCGAGTTCCATCGAGATGTTTATTTGAAGGCAAGTATGGCTATCGACGCTATCGTTTTATTTTCATTCGCATGAAGATGCTTGAGTAAGAACATCAAATCTGTAGTTGAAAACATTAGATACCTTTCTAAATAATTTGATCTCATGCAAAGCTCTACCTAATCCTATTTCCATCATCTACCAAAGTTTATATTTTTGTATATAGTTAAAACATAATATAATTCGTGCAAGGTTCATAGAGGTTATATAGGTACCTACCTAAGAATCAGTTTATGTATGGAATAAGTTCTCAATGAAATTAAAATAATGAAGTATTCCGCTATACTGACTACTACACGTTGAAAGTGGGTGTGTGTTTATGGTTTATGGTATTCACAGAAGATGTTATTGAATATTATTATTATTTACAGATCCAGTGAAGAAGACAACAGAAGGCTGCCAATCAGAAAAAGACATCATCGCGCCTGCGTACCTGGATGAATCACGCGACGTTTTTAGTGGTGCAGCTGCTGATATACGATATGGAAGAGTGAAATTGAAACAACTACCTGAATCTCTGTTCATATTATTGTTTGCGAATAAATGTTGACTAATATTCAAGTATTTCACTCTTCAGATGGGTCAGAAAATCAATAATCAATATTGTCTGAATGTCCTCAATACGTCCATTTTTCATCCCAAAAAGGTCCTAGTCTGGACCTAAACTGGACGTCCCCAAAACATCCTGATTATTAACAATGGACGTCCTCAAAACGTCCATAAGACGTCCGTCGTCCGGAAATGGACGTCCCCAAAACGTCCTGAATGTCCAGAGTGGACGTTTTTAAAACGTCCATAAGACGTACTTGTGCTGATTGGGTTGTTATTCTTTTTATTTTCCAACCAAATTTGAATGTTGAAGTTTTCAACCAGTTATTTCCACAATTTATCATTTAAGTTCAAAGAGATGCAGGAATTTTAATATATCTTTCTACTCCATGTAACATTTTTATTATCTTCCTGAATGTTGATCATTTTATGTGATTTGAATACAACTTGATGTGATTTAATTAATTGTACCCTGCTTGCACCAACAACTCTTGTTTCTTTTCTCACGTTCCATGTTTTATATTTATCTGTTGAAGGTTCACCCAGAATTCAAACAGCTGTTCATTATTAGACCTTTCTTTTATTCAACTCAGACCATAGACACTCATATCCTTATATCTATATCATGAAACACAAAAAATAAGAACGGTATTGACGTTTTTTGCGAACAGCCCTTCTGTATCAAATAAGTCTCAGAAATACATTCTGAGATGATTGAATCTATGACTACAGAAGAGTACATTTGGTCATAATATTGTTTTGTTTATGGACAATATCGGTCTTTTCACCTTCGATTCTCATAACTTCAGCTTTTTCGAAAGTTTTGATGATGCGTTCTCTGATGACGGACATGATTGAAGGAAGTTTCCGATCCATGGCGATCTGATTATTCTGAACATTCATGAGATTCAACTGTGTCACCCCAGACTACTGGGGCATACAGTAAAATTGGCCCTGATAGCCATGATATGCATATTCAATTTTTGTCTCAAACCGTTACCATCGAGATTCTCGATGGTAACGGTTTGGACATCCCTCGGATGTCCTTTTTGTCTGGAAGTAGATGTCCCTGGGACGTCCATAGTATGTACTTTGTCCCGACAGAGGATATCCCTGAGATGTCCTACCCTAACAACACGGGATCTTGCTGGTACATCCCGTTAAGGTCCTACAAATGTCCCAATGTTTCAGACTTAAGGACGATATCCCAGAGATATTTCTCTTGGGACATCCATCAGCTGTTTTCATTGGATGTTCCAGAAACATCCCATTTGATCTATTTTTATAAACAATATCATAGTTCCATATCTGCTAATGATGATTGAGATGATTGAAGAGTTCAAACAATTGTGACATTTGAAACATTGAAAAGTTGATAAAAAATGGGAATCAAAACTGTATTCGTACATATATACTTAAACCTACACCAAAGCCGGCTAATTTCATCGATAACAAATTGAAATAATTATACTAAATATTCCTCAATAAGATTACCAAAGTACCTGCTCAACTTCATGAACCATGTAATAAACGACAAAATCAAAATATATCTCTTCAGCATATTTATTGCTGAATTTATTCGTTATACCAGCCGATAGATGGCGGTACAACTACGTTGCTAAGAGTTACTAACAGCCGTCGGCCCAGCGCCAACAAATATGAGCCTCAAACAAACGTTATATCATCTTCTATCAGTTATTGGACCGCACCGACCTTATATTTTCGGATTCGGATTGTTACTTGATATCTGGAAATAGGTCGGCCATTTTCAGGATTTCAGATTGAAAATAATTCATACCGTGTCATCCATTACTGTCATCTAACAAAAAACATCCTATATGAAAGTTTCTTTAAGATGTTCCATATCTAGTACCCTGAATGTCTCTGGTAAATCCCGTATCATCCCACAAACATTCTGATGAAATGTTTATAAGACATCGCAAATGCTGACACGGGTGTTGCCAGCAACATCCCAAGAATGTCCCAAGGGAATTAGGGATTTTCCAGAGATGTTCCTATCATCCCATATGGATGTTTCTACGACGTCTTACAGATGTTTTTGTGTTATTAGGGTAGTATGAAATTAGGGAAGCCCCTGGGAAGTTTCTAGTATTCACTTGTGTTGTTAGAGAATTTACTGAAGCCACACACTATACATTTTGATTGTCAGCAATTCCAACAGAATGTTGAGTCGAATTATTTGTAATGAATAGTATGTCTGCTCACAAGTATCGGTCACTTCCAGTGATTTTTTTCATTTCGGAATGAAAAATCAGCGCCCTCTATAGTTCCGTGACAAATCGTTCCAGAGCAATGCCTATATCAACAGATGTTGGTATCTCGCCTATCGATTCCTAGGGTGGTCATAAAAACTGTATCACTTTCTATACATCCACCCTAAATGGAACCTACTGTATCAATGTTCATAAAAATAATGATCGGTGTTTGAAACAGTAAAACCGATGTATGACTCATTCATCCTGCTTCTGCGGCTCCTGACCCATTACCGATGTCATTTATATGTTCCATCATGTTCTTATTACATGTTCGCATCATCGTAAAAGGTTAATCTAATCCCAGGCTTCCAATTAAAGCGGAAAAATATGTCACAATGATTAAAACCAAGCACGCCTCATCAAATTGACAACACATAAAGCGACATGAATATACTCACATTACTCTCCACAATATTGAATATAACACTCCTGTTCACATCGATTTGCAGTATTTTGAAATATTAATGTCATCTCTGATGAACCGCGATGTTCTGAATATTCGAGATTATTTTGTCGGTTGGCCTGAGATGGTTAGTCGATCACAAAATTATGTTGCCATGCAACACTACGAGTCCGCAGGACGATTGGGATTACTGCAGGGAAATAGATTTGAGTGAGAATTATACTTTTTCCACTCACATAACTAAAATGTTAAAGTTGGTCACATAACCCCTTTTTTTATCCCCATGACACTAATGTAGTTTCTTATAAGGCTGATGATGGACATATTGTATATGTCCGAAACATAAACCAACCAATTTTGATGTGTTAACCACATTAAATGTCGTGGAGATAACTTCGTGTTTCATTTAGTATTTGGTTCAGTTGTGGACTAATCCACCCCTGTTCTTCCATCAGTGCCAGTGAAATCGAGAAATGAAATTTGAGAAGCAAATGATAGATTGATTGTGATGAAACGATATATCGGAAGAAACTAATAGGAACCAAGAGGAAGAGAGAAAAAGTGAAGAGCGAGAAGGAAGGAAGGAAAAAGATTGGGAAGGTCATTCATTCAACACGAATATAAAGCAACTCTTTTTTATATAGGCGTAAAAGCAATTGTTTTTGTAATAATCAGGCGAATGTATACTTATTTTTATATTTTTATTGATATTTCAATATTCAACTAATGTTCAGTATGATGTTATCTATGTCAACCTGACATGTGTATTCGTGGTCATGATCACCTGCATGAAACATTCATATATTCAAGTTATATAATCTCTCAAGTACTGTGGACGATTGATTATTCTCTTGGGCTTAGAGATCAAAGGAGATGCCATACTCAGAGATTCACGGCTTGACTTGATATTCAAGCTACTTGACTTGACTTGACTTGAAATCAAGTCAAGTTCAAGTCAAGCGAAAGTTTTTTAATGTCAAGTCAAGTCAAGTAATTATTTATCAAGTACTTGAAAAATCAAGTAGTTCTATCAAGCTACTTGATTTTCAGCAGTTTAATTGTGTATCTATACAGCGTGACTCACGGTCGATGTTATAGGTTAGACGTTTATGGAGAACGCGACGCGGGATTTTTCTGAAAATTTCGCATACACAAAAAATTCCTGAAGTTGAAAAATCTCGATTTTTCGCACTCTTTATCTCCATAATCTTTTCCGCTATACCCCGAGTGTGATGTATCGATGAAATAATCAACTCTTCAAGGAGAATCTGAAAATGCAATGAAATACAGGGTGCCCAATCGAAATAACAAAGTGGTTCCTACTTTTCTATAGAAGCGGCAACGTCGTGATTTTGAAAATATATTAGATCGATAGTACCGGTGATGAAATGTGAGATGCGAAATTTTCAGAAAAATCCTGCGTTGCGTTCCTATCATAAACGTGAACGTCTAACCTACCATCGACCGTGAGTCACCCTGTATATAACTGATGAAATGAAAATGGCATCGTAAGACTGACGGCGCGATCGATTCAGTCAGCTCGGATCTCGGGGAACCCCCGTATTTTGTCTAAGCGTGAGCGAGCTTGCAGAAATATACGCCGTGCGACTCGTGCGTATCAAGATCAAGTATTATCAAGTAGCTTGATTTCAAGTCAAGTAATAAATATCTCAAATTCAAGTCAAGTCAAGTACGTAATTTGCCACGAGCTTGATTTTCAAGTCAAGTCAAGTAGTTTGTTAAAATATCAAGCTACTTGACTTGATGAATCTCTGGCCATACTGACACTGGGCTCATTGGGAATATCAAAGTCGAGTATAATTTCTTCTGCTGCAATGATATCATTAGATGGTGGTTCTTCAATCACTGACTCAGAATTTAGAGTATCAGTAATATCACTAAGCTTGCAGGACTGTTTGAAAGGAATATTCGTTTCATTAAGGAATTATCAATTTCTTCTATATTCATGATTATCCTCATTTTTAACAATACATGCTCTGTCATTATATTGATCAATAACTTTTCCAGCTACCCATTTATCTTTGCGTCTTATGAAAATATCATCATTGGGTTTCAATTTATGAAGAACTTTAGCATTTTTGTTGTAATAATATGCTTGCTTCTCTTTATTTTCCTTCAATATTTCTACAATTGATTTTGGATCTATAATTTCACATTTCAAATTTTCAACAGTAATTAGAATTTTGGTTTTGACAATTCTGTTTAGTAAAATTTGGGAGGGAGAATACCCAATATCTGGTATTGGTGTATTTCTATAAGCTAAAAGAGACTGGGATATATCATCACCATAACCATCATTTTTTTTTCCTCATTATCTGCTTAACAATACTAACAGCTTTTTTTGCCAAACCATTAGATTTGTGATGATATGGACTACATGTTTCGACTACACTCATTTGAAAATTCTTTTGATAATTTTGAATTGAATGGATTATTATCTGCAAATAACACATCTGGATAGCCAAATCTCCCAAAAATTGATTTCAAAATTTTTAAAATTTCTACAGCACTCTTATATTCCAGTTGAGCCACTTCAATCCAACGGGAATACGCATCAATAAGTATCAGGAAACTGCTACCTTCATACTCTAATATATCTGTATGTAGAGATTTATATAGTTGCCTCTGAAAAATGAATGTTTCATGCAGGTGATCATGACCACGAATACACATGTCAGGTTGACATAGATAACATCATACTGAACATTAGTTGAATATTGAAATATCAATAAAAATATAAAAATAAGTATATTTGCCTGATTATTACAGTTTTCTTAAATATTAATGAGCGTTTTATGCTTCTGATTTTCAAATCAGCCTGGCTCCAAAAGTTTTGTGAGTCTCCAAAGGTTTCTATAATAAACATCGAATGTAAAATGTTTAGCAATCAACTCTGAAGTCAATCAAGGAGTCAGCATAGATACGTTAATACCAATCCTTTAGGAAGCTGAATTTCCTTTATTCGATAATTACTAGTTAACAACGAGTTTGAGAGTTCAGAGAGTGGTGACAGTTTCAGAAGGGAAAATTACATTTTGATCTCAATTAGGATTCATCGTATTTTCACATGTTTAGTTCATTCATTAGGCGAATAAAGTTGCGGCAGAATTGGTTTTTCCCCTCTTTTTGGTAGTTACTATACAACAACAACCAATTATTCTGCTCTCATTTAATGAAGATTCATTACCCATGGGTAATGAATATTACTATAATAAAAATTGCGTTAAACCTTCACAAACCATCAGATCCCCAAAATTCTATAAAACACACTTCTTCGAGTAAAATACTCGTATAAGGAGCTAAACTAACATCGATTCGCCTAACTTATACAGGATGACTTACCAAACTGAATCATTAGAGGTTTATAGAGAAACAACTTGAAATTTTGGTTGCAGCTAAAGCTCAATATGATAAACCAGTAATCTTTTTATCAAATTTTCAATTGTCTATATACAGCGTTGTCTCACTTTAAACGGCCATCCCTCTATATCTCACCTATTAGTCGTGCGATTCGTACCAAATTTGGACCGGTATGGATAACCGTCAATATGATCAGTTTTTCAGAGACGACATCCTTTTGGACACTGTCATGTTTTTTATTTGGATACTATAGCTGTCCGGCCCTGCTTCGCACGTTTGGTGTGTACCTATTTAAGAATATAGGGCCTTTTTATTGCAGTCGTTCTGAGCTATGCGCGTATCTACAGTACATATTTCTTTGTTATTTTTCAACATTTTTGTACTAACCTATAGCTACTTAGACTCATTAACAGCCTCTCAGTATCTTCTGTTTTTTTTTGTTTTATGTATTGAAATTTTCAACCAAATCGGTCGAGCCATTTAGTAGTTGACGTAACGATAGCAGCGGCACCTATACCGCATCAAATTGTATATTGGAATCATCCAGGAAACCATCGAAATACCCATATAAAATTTTAACCCAATTTTAATGTAGGCGTGTTTTCAAAACTTCCATTAAGATTACTCGATGACCTCAGTTCCCAACCATACTGAATTTTGGCACCATGAAAGCTCATACAGGGGGGTTATGAAAAACAATTAATACCTCCAACTCCAACACCCTGTATCTCGAAAACAGAGTAAGTTATTTGTTTATTTGCTAGAATATCACGAGAAAACACCCGTTGAATTTTTCGGTGGTATTTAGATACACCCTGTATATATTTTTTATTTTATCCACGAACGCATACATTCGAGAGCGTTGTTCTCAAAATTGTGCTCCAAGCGGTCGTCTATCTCTCGAGTGTGGATTCACATCCATGTGTTACATGATGTGAGGTTACAGACGAATAAGAACGAAAATCAATTTGACATTCACACATCTGTCACATTGAATTTGTTTATTATGTATTTGCATTTCATTTGAAGTTCCGATTGAGTAGGTTTGGAATATGAGAAAGTGTATGAGATCATTGGAGTTCAAAAATGAAATTGTTGTTTCTTTTCTAGTAGTGATGGAGAAACTGCTTAGGTACTTGGGTAGCACAAATCTTATCTCCACCAAGGAAACAAGCCAAAGACAATTTATTTTACCTCTCACGGCAAGTAATATTTTTTTGTCCATTTCCGTGGATGTAAATTGACAGATTTGTGTCGGAACTATTATCGGTTCTGTAATAATACTTTTGACCTATACTGGTAATTTTATTCTCAGTATGTATTGCTGAGGTACTTCTTCAATACATCAATTTTCTGTCTGATGATGGCCTGTGACCGAGACTGGTTACCCTTCTTATCACATAATTTTTGTAGTCGATCGACTTTGTGCCTTCCATTATTGTTTTTCTTGAGAATCAATTGGACCACTTTGAGAAATATGGATGGTTTCCACTATTAGACATGACTTTTCACGAAAAAAAACTGTATTATATCAGAACACTGTGATAATTATTGTTGTATAAATCACTATTTCTTATCATCTTTGTCATATCCTCTTTCTTTTTCGATTAGTTTCATCCTACTAAGACTTTTTTGTCACTTTTGACCGTTTTCAAAGGCTTCAGCCTTGGTCTAACATCACTGAGATTTTCACTATGCAGTTATGAAACGACTCATAATTAAGAAAATTGAGTGGATATAGGTAATAGTCGAGCCCTGACATGCTAGTTGAGTATTGAGGTTGTAGCAATAATACTGAACTACTGAATTATAACTCACGCTTCTTCAATCCTCATGAAAAATTGATGATCAATCATAATGAACTCGTGTCTATAACAAATTACTCCAAATTTCACAAAATCACACAATGTGAATAAAATGATGAAATGTGAATAAGGCTCCGCGAGACCAAGACCAAGACCAAGACTGATCAGTCTTGGCCACCCTGTGTTTTCCAAAAATTCTCAAAACAGGACTTATTGAACCATTATATAAAAGCGGGGACAAAACAGAAATGATAAATTATCGACCACTTTCTCTGATCTCAAATGTGGCAAAAATAATAGAAAAAATACTGAAAGAAAAGGATATTCAGTTTTTTCAATAGATATGGAGTCGAACCGAACAGGCAATATGGCTCCAGGCAAGGTGAATCGACGGAAGATGCAATATTTGCTTTAACTTCTTACATTTATGATGAACTCGATAAATAAAAATCCAGTTTATTTATATTCGTCGATTTATCCAAATGTCACCAGAAAACTCCTTAGAAAAATGTCATCCTATGGACTAAGAGGCAATAAGCTATATAATATACTGAAGAGCTATTCACCTGGAAGAGGACATTGAGCGAATATTGATGGAATAATGGGTGAGACTATAGGACTGTTTCCTATGGAGTCCCACAGGGAACAGTACTGGGACCATTATTATTCACAATTAACATAAACGACCTATTCGAAATGGAAACTGAAGGTGACATATTAAGTTTCGCCGACGACACAGCTATTCTCCATAAGGCTGAAACTTGGCAAGAATGAGCGTGTCTCAGTAGAACTTTTAACTCAAACCATGTTTATAATGATCCTTTTATACATGAAAAATTAACTGGAATGTTTTATTTTTGGACATAAATGATAGTACCTTCTGAAAACGGACCCTCTTATGACGTAGAAACCTCATCTCGCCATAGTTAAAAGAAAATTCCAAACGCCCGACGGAGACTGATGCAACTGATATAATAATTGTTTCAACTGTGATCTCGTGCTAATTTCTAGTTCTAGTTCTATCGAATTATGAAATACATTTTTTTTGTGATATGAGCCCATTGAAAGCAATGGTGGAAAATGATTTCCTGGGAATAGAAACATGGTTCAGGTATAATGAGCTGACGTTGAATTTTAGTAAAACAAAGTACTTACCGTTTTCCTCTTATACCAGCGGCTTACCGAATATGGGTCCATTAAAAATAGGAGAGAGCTACGAAATCCCAGAAGACACATCAGTGAACTATCTTGGGATCATAATAGATCGCCGTCTACGGTGAGACTTGCAAATAGAAAATGTTGTAGGGAAGGTAAGAGGATTATTGCATAAATTTAAATATCTGAGAGATTTTCTTGATATGGGAAATTTAAGAACACTATATACTCTCGAGTCGACTCTCAGTTGCAGTACGGAATAATTGGATGGGGAGGGGTGACTGATACTTATCTACAAAATCTGAATATTGTGCAAAAATATATTCTTGAAATAATGTATGAAAAAATACCTACGTACCCTAGTGATGACTTGTATCGAGAATGTGGTATACTCGACTTGAGACAACTCTTTTGTTTGAGTATTTTGAAAAATTTCAAAAAAAAGTTCAATCACTTAACAGCCTACGAATCATTCTCATGATACGAGAAACAAAAATAATAATGCATTTCATCCTCGTTGCGAAAAATCTATAGGTCAGCGTAACGCACATTACCTCGGACCTGGTCTTTATGATATTCTACATATAGACAATAAAAATGAAAATAGCTTCAAGAAAAAAGCCAAAATATGGATGTTGAAAAAACATAGATCCATTTTTGAAAATTTCATGAATGTTCACTACTTCGAGTTTTCCAATTACTTTTATGAACCCTGAATTCAATGCAATATCACCTCCAGAAATTCTTTTTTTTTTATAAATATTTATACATATTTATTTCTTCTAATTATCACTCATCAACCTCCAATATCTGAATATGTATCCATTATCTGAATTTGTTATCACATGCGTACTACTGTGCCTGTTTTTTCCATGCACTTATCTTCTTTTTTTCATTCAACTTTTATTGATATAGAAATGTTCTCATACTTTTATTCAAAGATTCACTATAGCATGTGAGAAGTCACACACAAGTGGTATAGCAACTTCTAGTTGTTATACACACACTACAGTGACCTATTCATGTTTATTCGCAATATCACTGTATGAAATATTATGTATAGAATTTGAATAAACATATTAATATTACACTACACTGTTTTACCACTAACCATTCACATGTGAACTCAACCATGACAAACATTAACTTGACGGTTAGTATTTTTCACAGTTGGGTGAACATATAACTAGTATATAAGCAGCACACTAGAATAGGATATTTAGTTTTAATCTTCTCCTGAAGATGCTAACATAGTTAGCGAAACACGTGTCGAGGCGTTAAAAAATCGGTTTGGTTAGTGGTAAAACAGTGTAGTGTATTATCGTGCCAAAGGTTCCAGTCTTCGATATATATTAATATTATCGAATTCTTCATCAGATTTTTCTCAATATTGAGTAGATTTGAGTTCATTATTTTTCTTTCGGGACCAAGACCAAGAATCTTGGAAGAGAGTCTTGTTCTTGAACCTGGTCTTGGTCCCGAAAGTCAAGTCTTGATGGTCTTGGTCTTGAGAAGATTCATTGAGTCTTGGTCTTGGTCTTGGTCTTGGTCTTGGTCTTGTATCGAGACCAAGACAAGACGAAGACTGGATTTCTGGTCTCGCGAAGCTCTGAATATGAATAATATGCAGCATCGTAAAGTCTAGTCCAACTCTACTGTTCCCCAGCCATGTCGAGCCCCAACAGCAAGCCTCCCGATGCGGACGAGCGCTCCCTGCGCTCCCTCAGCTCCGAAGACGTCTCCCAAGCTCCGCGCGGGTATTGCTGCGCCAAGTCCATCAACCCTGCGGACGGCCGCGGCAGGAAGCTGCACCTGCTGCAGATGCTCGTGCTGCCGTTCATTCCCATCCTGGCGCTTATCGTACAGACGGCCCTCCTGCTCGACAACATTATGACGATGCGCAGCGAGGTGATGGAGATCGACAATCAGGTGAGCGGTGTAGACCAGTGCTGAAGCCTTTGAAAACGGTAGAATTTGAAGAAAAATCATGGTAGGATGGAACTCATTGGGGAAGAAAGAGAATATAACAAAGATAAAAGGGAAAATAAATTACGGGCGATCTGAGGTCGGGAAGTGGTAGTGGGTGAGTTTCAAAGGGTACGAGCCCTATGGAAAAAAGTTGAATAACAAAGTTGTAGGTAATAAAGAGACCTACAATTTTTGTAGCCACACTTTTTTCACATGGCCTCAAAATTTATGTGAAAAATTCTAAAAATCAAGTTTTTGGTTTTTTATTTATATCTTCTGCAAAAAGAGAAGATTTCCAACGAAATTTGGTGAAAAATTACCTTTTCATGTCTTAAAGACACTGTAATTTCTTTGATTCAAAATATTTATTTTTCCACCTTATATTGACTTAATATCGAAAGAACACTCTAATTTTCAATAAAAAATTCTCACGTCAAAATATTTGCTTTTTGTAAAAACTCGGGGCGTTTTTTGTTCGTTGATATCTCTTTTTCCTGATAATGTTAGAAAATATATATATATTACTATGGTACATGGTCTCAGAAAATGCAAAGAAAAAAAAGCTCGAATCCGAATTTATTTTTAATCACTATGTATAATGTCGAGCTATTTTGTGAAATTTTCACTTCAACTACTTGTAAAACGTGAGATTCTCTGTTACATTGGAAAACACAAAGAATTACAAATCCATAAATCGTAAAGATTGCAAGAAACATGCGAAAATAGTTGTTCTAAATATTAAAAATTGGCTTTAAAGGGGGGATATCAATAAAAAATTGTGATTGCTGCAAATTTTATTTTCGGTTATACTGGTACTGGTACTGGTGGGGGACGTTTCCACGTCAGCAACTAGTCCCCAATGGGACCTTTTTGCCAACCCCAAGTGTTTTCAATGACTGATGTGGTTCGCTCAAGAGAGCTGGCTAACATCCTTTTCAGGCACCGCCCATCAGCTCTCTTTTCAGAGTTTTTCAGCTGTGTTTTGTAGGCTAGTAATGTACTCACTACCATATGCGCAGTGGCAGGCCTGCTAACTATCATCGTTAACCCCCGAGACCGAGGTCTACTTAAGCAGCTGGCCCGCTCTCACGCTCAGCTGGTAGTTTTCTGCACCCATACCTACATACACGTAGGCTAGTAATGTACTTACTACCATATGCGCAGTGGCAGGCCTGCTAACTATCATCGTTAACCCCCGAGACCGAGGTCTACTTAAGCAGCTGGCCCGCTCTCACGCTCAGCTGGTAGTTTTCCATACCAACCTACATACACCGTCCTACTTCTTCTCTGATGCTCACAACCACATATCGTCATATCTTTCTGCGTGTTCTGTGTAGGCTTTGTTACTAACTCCATGCGCCACTTTAGGAGCAGCACTGTTAATTGGAACGCAACAGCGAATCGTGCAGGACTATCCCCAGCCGATGCTCCGAAACTTTACAATATTTAATTCGTAAATAAAATATTGAAAAAAGTTCCTTGCCCGTGCTGGAAATCGAACCCACGACCTTGCGGTCGTGAGACGGACGCTCTTCCACTGCGCCAATCCCGGCCCTATTTTCGGTTATAAAGTTAATTTATTAAATTATTATTATCATGGAAAATCGCATAATACCTATATGAATAGAAATGTAAATCGTACCATTGAATTTAGATTCTCTATACTGATTATTATTATTCATAATAATATTTTTAATTGCATTTATCTTCTTATTTATAAATCTTATCTTGAACCCTAATAACTTATTCTTTACTCATTGTCTCTTTGATGGCATTTCTTTATCGTTAGGTTCGACAAACCTTCCCGATTCTAGTAGATCTTCGAAATATTCAAGACCATCTCCGTCTTCGTATCCAATATTATTTTTAATCTGAATTGGTCCTTCATCCACAATTCCGTCTGAATCACTAACTTCCTTCAAATCATATCTTTAATATTTAGAACAATAATTTTCGCATGTTCCTTGCAATCTTTTCGTAATTAAATTGTAAATTTCACTAAATAGCTCAAAATGATACATAGTAATTAAAAACATTCGGATTCGAGGTTTTTTCTGTTCCATGCGTTTCTGAGAACATTTACTATAGCGATGTGTATATTTTTTCACATCATCAGAAAAAAGAGATTTCAGCGAACAAAAAACGCCCCAAGTTTTTTTAAAAAGCTGATAATTTGACGTGAGAATTTTCGATTGAAAATTAGAGTGTTTTTTCGATATTAACTCAAATAAGGCGAAAAAATAAATATTCGAATCAAAAAAATACAGTGTCTTTAGGACATGAAAAGGTAAGTTCTCAGCAAATTTCGTGAGAAAAAATGTATGCATAAGATGAAAATAAAAAACCAAGAACTTGATTATTTGAATTTTTCACATAAATTTTGAGGTTATGTGAAAAAAGTGTAGTCACAAAAGTTGTAGATCTTCTTGTAGATCTTCTTATTACCTACAACTTAACTACTCACTTTTCTCAATAGGGCTCATATATTCGCTGGAAATCAAGATAAACCGTTTTTTACCCTTGAAAACTCACCCCCCACCACTTCCCGACCTCAGATCGCCCGTAATTTATTTTCCCTTCCATCTTTGTTATATTCTCTTCCTTTCTCAACGGGTTCCATCCTAAAATTTATTTTTTTTTTGTTAAAAAAATTATCGACCCTGGTCTAGTGTGGTATGAACCTTCGATGAACTTCAGGCTTACATTATAGTAGGAAAGCCCAAGCGGGGATTTCGGGATTTACTCGAGCGTGGCAGATTACTATAAGGGAGGTATCCTTGGACCTTGTGAAGTACTCCCACCATACCTGGACCCTTAATATGGTGTCGAATGTTTAGGGCAGCCGATCAAATTAGTAAAAAAATAGATCGTCGGGAATACTCGAGTACGTCAGATCAAGACATGGTACGTTAATTAAATGCAGAAAATTGTGCATTTCAATAATTTGGAAGAAGGAAATGGGAGAGTCACAAAGTTGCAAAAAAAATCGCCACCCATACGTTCTCAAGTGCGGTTGATTTTGTTCTTATTTTGAAGGCAATTAGTCACGGATCATGGAAATAACATAATGTGCCGATTTGCACAAGCCGAAGTAGCGAAAATCATCAATTACATAAGTGTGGTGCTTGCAGCCACTGGGCACTATGTATGTAATTGTGGTAACATAGGAAACTGAAACAAAAAGTATCACATCGTATATTGTTATCAATGCTTAAACCTTGTCATTTCTTGATATTTGTAGAGAAACCTTAACTGAATTGAGTGCAGTAAGTTTCATGTTACAACAATGAGTGACAATAGTTTGAATTGTGTATTTTGTGGGAGGAAAACATTCGAAAAAATAATAGAATTTACGTCGGAAACATCCAAAAAATGAAAAACAGTTTTGAATTATCGTCGAAGTGAGCCGGTTCGCAGAAAAATCCCGAGACAAATTCAATGATGTAGAATTTTCGGAAGAAACATCAATAGTGCTGTGACAAAGTGAGATAACGGCTTTGCTGTTTGAGATAGATAAACAAACATTTTTGAGATGGTCTAGGCTCGTGAGCAGCATATTTCTGGAATATTTTGTTTCATACAGGGTTACACAAAAATGAGTGTCGTATCAAAGTTATACTTACATATATTATACATTTCTAATCTTCACAATCTGATACGTCCCCTTCACAATCTGATACGTCCCCACGACGCTCGATTAAATCCCTATTTAGCCTCTTCGCCCACCCAATATACCAATCTGAGGAAGTGTTGTTCCGTGTTGTTCTCGGTGCAGCAGAAAATATTTCTTTTCGATTTTGTATATTATTTGTTTGAAATCGATCTATGAAAAAGGATGGTTTGATGAAGGGCTACTATTAGAGAAATAAATGAAGATTCGAATATATTTTTATATTATATCTCACACAAGGCTTAGCAAAATTCTAGCTTATTCAGCAGTGACAAAGATGTGGGAAAGTTTTGAAAAAATAGGTGAAAAGGCTGTTGAAAAAGGTTGAAAAACATTCGCATATTGAAGAACAACTGACGCTCCTAAACCCGTGTATTCATGTTTGTCTGGATTTGTTGTCGACGCAATGTACCCCCACCTTATATAGGCTTGCATCTAATAAATTGCTCACGGCAAAATACGGTATCATAGCCTCATCAAAGCTGCGGTTCTCTTCAACTGGGGTAAGATCAAGAACTTTTCATTTAAGCTGTTGAAATGAGGACGCAGTTCAGAGTACTTGTTATTTTTATCAAGTTTAGTATGAATTGGAATCTATTTTTGCTAATAGCAGCTGATAATTTTTTTTGCAATTTTGCAAAGAAATTTTATGTCGCCTTGAAACAGTTGTATATCCACGGACAAGTTACAGCCCTATGAAGCAGAAAATCTGGTTTGCAGAAAATTTACCAGGGCGGTTTTTTGTTGAGAATAAAAATTGCTGAAATTGACAATTTATCCTACCAAGTTTTCATCGAAATTTTCATCAAAAAACAGCTTGAACATATTTCCATGGGAATGATTGCTTTATGCAGTTTGAACTGGTTGACATTGCATAAACGTAGAATCCAAATCTCCATTGAGAGTATAGTCAAACGTCTTTTTGAGTTTAGGTCGCCTCTCAACAAAAGTGGACAGGGGTAGATCGTCATCACTGTCCCGTCGTCATCACCATCCACGTCAAATTCAATTTACGCAATGACCCTTGATAGTTGTACTCCGGGTAAATTATTTGGAGTAACATCGTCTTCAGCCCCAGAATCTTCATCGATATTGCAGTTTTCGTTGGCATTCAGGGTTGATAAATTATAATGCCTGTAGGAATGTCCAGCGTAAAGTCATTCTTCAACTCCTCTGAGTGATTTGTCATGATTAGTGGCTTTTTCCTATACAATATATTTCGTTTCATGAAATAAATTCGGAATCAGTTTTGGTAATTTGGATGTCGAACCAGGAGGTATCATGGATTTCACAAGAACTGGCAAATCTGAGTGATCGTCATGTAATTCTTCGGGGTAGTATAATACGTCAACTTCAAGAACACAACCGCATGAATCATCATCCGCAATACTCATGATATCTAAATCTGCAATTTCCAGAGTAGACAACAACTCAAAATCAGAGGTTTGTAGCGGTTGTGACATGCTATGGCCATATAAATTGGTTGCGTCTAAATACATAATGTATGATGTAGGCTCATGGGGATCAGAATTTGGTGTGAACTTATTGTTTGCCACATGAGATCCCAAGCTGCATTGACTTATTCCCCCTCTGATGCCTTTTTTGAAAAAATCAACCATATCCATGGCAGTCAACAACTCTAAGTCGATTTTCGTATACCTCTTGATGAACCGGGTGCTGTATAATATTAGCATGGGTCGAGTTCATATGTTTGTAAGCAAACCTTTCGGAAATTATCGAAAACATCGCATTGTAATAGAACATACGATTTCAAGTAGATGTCTGAGTATTCCCCAAGAGATTCACATTTGAATGAGGCCCATACTATCTCAGCTCTTGGATGATCCTCATCAGATATATGTTGATTCGAAAGATTGTCGTAGAAATCATCTTTGGTTGGCAATTTATTATGATTCAATTTATCCATCGAAGTAATGAAACTATATGGGAAAACACCTTTCTGTGTCATGACATCGAATTGCTAATCTGCATTCGAGTTTGCCGCCAGTTTTTGTAGTGGTTGCGAAAGAAATTTGTAACAATCTGAGAATCGAAGTTTCAAGGAAATTTTATGATTCTGACCATCTTTGCTTGAATATTCACCTACTGAAATATGTTTAGTGAATGAGATATACTTCTCTTTAGTTTGAGCTACACAATCCACTTTCTCTTCGCGATCGAATAGCTCTTTGATGAATAGGTGGCTATCGTAGCCTCATGGTGTGGAAAAGTATCGGGATAAAATTGGAAAATAGCAAAAAAATCGCATAGTAGCATAATATAGTCCTACTGTAATTTTTAAAGAAATCGTGCAATTGAACGCTCCTGGATTGATCGAGAAGTGTTAAAAATATCCAAAAATATAAAGAGAAGTGAGTGAATTCTGTTATTCGATGAAAATAATCAGAACAACAACGGAAAAATAAACGATCCTCAACATGTCTTACCTTGACCATTGCATAATTACTAGAAACAGAGCGTTTTCCAACAGTCACTATCGATCCAAAACTCAACAGAATCCTATCGATCGCGATTGACCCTGTTCAATATGTCAACCCAATATAATGTGACCCTGTCGACATCTTCAAACCGTCAGCTGAACCAGAAGAATACAGTTTTCGTTTTGAAGTCCTTTCAGAAGTACGGTAGGCGTAAATGGGCTGCTAGAATATGCCAATGAATTGTGCTCTTTTTGATAAAGGTACCAAATTTGGTACACAGTTGAACCGATATAATATGAACAGATTTGAATGTGGAGCTATCGGTCAACTGCCACGTGGTGGACGTGTTGGCTATTTTCCAAAATGGCGGAATGGTGGCCAGAAAGACATCAGCAGTTAGATGAAGTTTGCTGCTGAAGGTTTGTGTATGAAATCCTGCATTCCATAAATTATGTACCGGGTGCCCAAAGAAATCTCGGGGATGTAGTACAATATCGTTAGGTCTACAAAAAAACATTATTCTGATCTCTACATATTTTGATTCACGGAATGAGAGGTATTTCATAGCCAATGGTTTTTCAGGTTTGCTCAACTCTTCCTTGCATGCGTATCTCCTCCTACTTTCACATTCTTTAGGTATTTGTATTAGCTATTGTTGAATGTCTATGCTCATGGTCCGAATTTCATGTTTTATCCCCTGGCATTGACTTTGACTTGTGTCAAAGTCTTGCCTACGTCATTATTTGACATCAGTTTCAGTGTTTTCTAACCAAATTATAGTTGAGATATAAGCACGTACTGTTTGCCTCATCAATTTTATTGATATTTTCCTCAGGTAGCGCTTTCATAATGGCACGGGGAACCCCTTCTTGAAAAAACCCGTTGATTTATGGTGTTGTCAAAACAAACCTCTTGGCGACACCCTTCATATACCATTTTGGTATATGAAATTTCAATGAAGATAATGGTATACGCTCTCAGGGCACGGGGCCCTTCATTTATTAAGAAGAACACATTTTTACATCGGGAATTTGGTTTCTCGACTATGGGCATAGACCCCAATTCCACAAATAGTAGCATCAAAAATTTTCTCAACCCCAATGAATGATAGTTCTCAAACTTACCATTAACTCTCTTTGATATGAGTCAAATCAACGGCACAGCGATTCATTTCCTGACTTCATTCCGGACATACTACTATCATGTGATACGAGTTGAAACGAAGAGCAAATAAAAGGGGATAGGGTCCCCTATGTGACTATCCAAACGTGCCACACTTCAAACAGATCTTAATTAGTGGCAGGGCGTCAATATCTCCGATTATTTCATTCACACCTGGCTGCACCTATGAAATTTCATGATTGAAGTCACATATATGCTATATGCGATATGCGATATCAGCGGCTATTTAGGTTATCAAACATGATATAAGCTGCTATTGAGTCACTGGATGGTATTAGCATCAATATTAATTAGTTCGGACACAAAAATGACAACCGTTGTAGTGTTTTTTAGTGAGATTTACTAAGTTACACCTTGCATTGTGACAAGAGCACCATAGTCGTCCCGCGCTATTTCAATCAAGATTGTTCGATTTTGACAATACATTTTATGAACGGCAGAAATGAAATATTCGCGAGATACACGAAGTGGGCGACATCTAGGTTACATAATACGAACTTCAAACTGGGGGAAAACAAACTGTTGTCTATGGATAAAGTGCATAGACTACATTGCATTCAGCTTGCTGTAGCTGTAGTCAAACTGTTGGTAGTGATGATGGTTGAGGTGGGAAATTTTTTTACATTATTACATTGTTATTAGTTTGGTGAACATTGAACGGGTGAGGAGTTGGAGATAGTTCAAACAATTCAAACTAATTATGACGAGCAAATCAATTGACATATAAAAAACAGCTACAACATGTTGACAATACCCAGATTGTCCTGCTTTGCATGAACAAATACAAATCCTTTGTTCTACAGGTGTTCCTCTGGACCCCAACTTCAATTTTACTTCATGCGGGAAAGATTTCATCGCCGAAGTTTGTAGAGAAAGTGCAAAGATGTGCCTTTTGTTGAAGTCTTCTGCCTCACAAAAAATAACATGATAAGCACGAAGAACTGCTCCTCCTTCCACTACTGGTCGGCTTCTTCCATCTGAATAGAGCAAAATATCTGCCGAAAGACCATCTACAACAGACATTATTAGCGTTTTCGATCGAATATCGACAATTAATGTCAAGAAATTTAAAAACTTATCACTGTTATCAGTACACAGTACACAAGCTGATGGAATTAATGGGATTGAGTTTGTTTTCCCACAGTTTTGACGTAGCTTCAACAAGGAACGATGAAAACCGAGCGCCACCTGGTAACATTGATTCCCGCGAATAGTCTGATAAACTATCGAAAAGAAAGCATAAATGAAAATGTCTTGCTGTGTGATGAATTTTGGGAATTCTCAAGAGAATGGATATCATATATTCAATTTTTCAAAGGAAATTTCGAAGAATTCTCTTATGGAAGGAATGTATGAAACGGCCTCAATTGAAAATCAATTTTAAAACAAGCAACATTTGTGAGGTACATATACTTCAAACTCCACTTCTTATAACAACAGATTAGAATGAAACCGAAAATGAAACTATATTTTAGGTCCATTTTCGAAGAGAATATTAAAGATCCGTTTGAGAGAATTTTCTGTTCCATCCATTCACAAAACACTATTGAAAAATTATCACACGAAATGTGAAACAAAAATATCATCGAGAAAGCGGAATTGATTACAAAACTACCTACGTAATGGAATTGAAAATTTGAGAACGAAACTGAGGAAAACAAGTAAAAACATTAAATGGCGTTCTCTATGCCGACCGAACTAGCTATAAATTAATTCATTTGTGTCTATTTCCTCATATTGAAGTGTTGTTACATTCTTTTCATTTATGTAATTGCTGTTCTGCAAAAAGTGCCGTATATCTCTATAAATTGGAGTGGGTGTTTATTTTCCATTTTCCATCTACGGTTATGATTGATTCGAGAGAAAATCTAACCTCTGAAATCGTAATCAACAATCAGGCGCTATCAGGGAAATTGAAAAGAGTAGAATATATTATGTCTTAATCTTTCATTCACTCAAACCATTATCGTTCTAGATGACAACCTAGTTAGGTAGTTGGTAGGCAAGACCTATAATATTGTCTGTTCATTGAAAAGGAACATGAAGAAAAGCTGTATTTCAGAGACATCTACGTGAACTAAGTAAACTAAGTTACTCATGTTTTATTCTTAACCGGAGAATTTTTCATGGCCCTGTCAAGTTTGTAAATAAAAATTTGTATGATGAAACCCGAGGAAAAAAAATCACAAAATATTTTATCAAGTACCTACCTATACTCGAATGGAAGCAGGAAGATGCTGTATTTGCATGATTTATGATGCATTTTGAATTTAAGTCGAAACTGCGGAAACCTCGAAAAGAGTGCTGTAATGAAAAATACATTACTGTTTTACACTTTTTCGACATATTTCCATCTATATTTTGGATAAATCACTGTAAAATTCACGAGATTCCGTTATTTGCAGTGAAAATATTCGTTATTAGTGATATAAACCATGTAAACATCAGAATCAATACTTGAAAATTTAAGGTACGTACAGCAAAGAGTACCTACATGAATAGCTTTTCAGTTGAAAAACGAAAAACTATGATGAGTGATACAAACAAATTGATGTGGAGGAATGACATTAGGAATCATTATGGAATGGAACATTTCCCATCTGCAATGAATATCTAGAAGCAATAAGGTTAGACTCAATTTGGTTATTCCATCAATGTCTGATGGATATTCTGCTCCAAACACAAAATATCATTGTTATTTCATAGGTAGGTACCACCTTGGAAGTCGAACTTTGATAGTAGGCAGTGCTCTATTTCATAAATTGTAATACTGGGTGCCTATCATAGCCCTACATCATTATCAAGCTACAATATAAGGGAATTTGATAATATTGATGAAAAGTTTTCACCTACATAATATTTAGAGTTTTTTTCTCATTGGAAAATAACTTGTATGTACAAATGACAATGCAATTATATTATTTTTTAAATGAATTGGTGGATATAATTATGTAGAATGAATTATTTCAATTTTCACTAAATATGAGAATATGTGTCTAAAAGTGCCACAAAATTTAACCATACAAATATTCAATTCAATACCAATAATATGTATGCTTTTAATTTATATTATGTCAACATTTCGAATGAACTGTATTATAATTTATTATTATTCTATAATATATGTTCAAATTCCCGTTTCCTCCTCAGATGCTTCTTCATCTTCAGATTGTGTTCTATAAGGAAGGAATTCCTCTTCATGATCATTTTCCAAACTACATTGATGAGCCTGAAATTATAATAATATTCATACCTATTTTGTCCATAGTTTCAATGTCCTATCCCATGCCGAAATGAATATAATGACTTTTGAATATGGAACAATTTTTAGAGGATTCAAAGTCAACTTCTTGATAATATTTATACTGAAACTAATAGTTCTAGTAAACTAGAAACTAACGAGGGTAATGAGACATAGGTACAAACTTGTAGTTGAATATCATTTTATTTAAATATTCCTGACTTGAACAAACTTGGAACAGAACCCTTCTTCAAAAACCGTTTCCCATTCTTCATTGGCAAGAAAGAGTTGAATTGATGGAAACATACAGTATCATTATCGCTTATTTCTGAAATTCCCATTCCTGTAATATCATTGATGCATCGAGTTTCAAATATCATGCATAAAATATTTCACCTTGGTATCCGATGGAAATTGCATAAACTCATTGATGCCTGAGAATTTGAGGCTCAAAATGATGACGTTGCAAAATAACACAATCGCTTTCACAATCCAATCAATGAACTATAATAAAACAACCAATACGAAGTTATAAGATATTGAAAATAACTGTCAGAAAATAATTTCACGATTACATCTCAATCTCATGACAGAATCTTCTTTTTCATCGCCTTCGTATCAAATATCACGTCAATGATGGAATCTACGTATTGTTTTGTTGCATAACCCACTGCAAATAAAAATATGCCATGAAATTATTGTTTTATTCATAAAATACTGAGTGAAACAATCTTTACAAATACAAATCGTTACATTGATGATTATCGAAAATCCCTACTCTTTTTCGAAACAAATGATATTGCTGAGGCAATCACACACGAGCACCCTCGTTGAATTACATTCGCCCCTGTCCAAAGATAATTTATGATGAACCAGTGCAAAACTCAAATCCTCCAAAGTGTCTATTCTCTGGAAGGAGAAACAAATCCTGATGGAATCCTCATTATTCCGTTTATGGAAATATCAGCCATTCCCAAACAAAATAACACATCCTGCTAAAGTTTATGTAATACGTTTCTAATGGTATTGTATTCAAATTTGTATTTGAAATGCATAACACGCACCCTAGGGAAATCCTCTGTATAAACAAACACATTCGAATATATAACACTACTCAGTATCCTTCTTTCACCGTCAGGTATAAATTAACTTGATACAATCAGCAAGTTTTCAGAAGTAACAGTAATTTGAATATCGATTTTTCTTTATTAACGAAACCATCATATGTTTTTCAGAAGATCATCAGATAATACGAATGATCATTCATATAGGTATGGAACTTTAACTCACTTATTATGAAATTATCAATAGAGTTACCGGTCTGAAGGAATTGTACACTGAGAACACTCGGTCAAGTAGATTGTTTTCTTGAGAAAAATTCGATTGGGACGAGAAAATGTTCACCAACGGCAAAACAATATTTTTTTAAAAAATTTCCTGCTGTAAGTGCTCAGAGGACACATGTTAGTATTTACCAAATCGATATGTATTTTGAGTTCGCCAATTGAAGATAAACACTAAACTAGTGCTGGGTTAACGAATACTCATCATTATTAAATCATTTTTCTGAGACAAAATGACTTGCCCTAAGCGGAATTTCCTTTCGTGCGCTCCAATAGATAAAACAAAGTTATCGTTGAACATTCAGAAATGAATGATTTTGTGGATGTTTGCTTGATTGAGGATCATAAAGTTGAGATATGAATATCTCATAATATATTTCACATAACAATGCGCGAAGTAGGTAGGTACTTCGCGCACTGTTTTACTTCGCGCATTGTTTTGTGCAAGGCGTCACTTCGCAATTTGTTATCAATGCGCGAACCTTGTCATTTTATGACGTTTGTAGAAAAAAATGTTTTATTGAAAGTCTACCTTGCAGTCGACCGCTAGAAATAATTTTGAACACAAACCTCACAAGTCGAAAGTTTGGCCACCCCTGGACTATAGTTACATTTACTTATATCATTCTGTTATTGGGGTTAGGACTTTTTTTTTTAATTCAATACCTTCTCAGATCGATGAAAAACAATTTGGCAGGAAGGTAACTGGACCCCGAGGATGCCCTGAATGTCTGTACTGTAATACACCCCGGGTGATCTATCACTGCCATCAAACAGAAAACATCCTAGAAGTGCCTTTCTTATTTCTTGGGACGCAAGAAAGGGAATCCCTGAAATGTTCGGAGAACATCGTGTGTACGTAATACTAATAATAATAATGGTAATAATAATAATAATAATAATCTCTCAAGGTGGTGCAGGAGTACACTCAGGCAATTGGAATGGAATTCGGAATGGACAAATGTGCACTGGTTCATCTCAAGAAAGGACGATGCGAGAACTACGACAAGGACGCGCAGCTCGTGGACGGAAGCATCCTACACCACCTGGATGCCGGAGAGACGTACATCTACCTGGGTGTAGAGGAAACTCACATTCAGGAGGCACAACGTGTGAAAGACGCTCTCCGCAGCAAGTATCGGCAGCGGCTCCGACAGATCTGGTCATCAGAACTGTCGGGAAAGAACAAAGTCGCTGCTACTAACATGCTTGCTGTTTCGATCCTACTCTACTCATTTGGAGTAATAAAGTGGACTCAAGTCGAGCTGCGACAACTTGACGTAGGTACTCGCAAGATGATGCATCTACATAGGAGTCTGCATCCGAATTCGTCCGTTCCACGGTTATACATACCTAGAGACCAGGGTGGCCGTGGATACTTGAGCTTGGAGTATCTCCATAACAGAATGGTTCTGGATGGCGCCTGCAAAATCATCAGGAGTTCGGATCCCCTCCTGCAAATGGTTAAAACCCATGAAGAAGCAGGAGTAGGAGCTTTTTTTTTTAGGGCAGCACGTCGAGCAGCCGATGAATTGTCTCTGATTTTCGACTCCGAGCGAGAGGCTCAGGACTCAGTTACAGAGCTAGAGCCTGCTCGGAGGAAGGCCCGCATCAAAGCTGCAGAAGTGAGAAAGCTCCTGCAGCTTCACATGGATAAGCCCATGCATTCGGTCTACTTCAAGACCATTGAAGACCGGGGCTTATCCAAAGAACTGACTTTTGCTTTTCTCAAGTCAGGCGGGCTCAAATCGGAAACAGAGGGGTTCATCATGGCATGCCAGGATGGGGTTCTCAACACTCTCGTCTACCGTAGCCGTGTCATGGGTATGGAGGTCCCTGACACAAATTGCAGGGCCTGCCGCAGGGCACCCGAGACAATTATGCACCTGCTGTCCTCTTGCACGGTGTATGCAGTCTCGGCCTATATCCATAGACACAATGCGGCATTACGAGTGCTCTACTACCATTTGAGGCACTCGTACGGAATAGACGAGACCCCAGTGCTGCCCTATGCTCCGGGGGATATTGAGTCCGTTGTGGAGAATGAGAGGTGCCGAATTTATTGGAACTTCTCATTCCCCACCCTGAGGGAAATTCAAGCTAACAAGCCTGATGTAGTCCTCCTCGACCATCGAACCAAAGCGATGTTCGTGATCGAGTTTTCGGCGCCAGCCGAACTGAACATCGTTTTGAAGGAGGAGGAGAAACGGACTAAATATCGAGATCTTCTCTTCGAACTCCGCCGGCTCTATCCAGACCATTCTGTGGAATTGGTCATCCTGATTATCGGCTCCCTAGGAGGCACACGACACACGCTGCTCTCGGAGATCCAGAAAATCCCAGCGTGCCATGATAAGGCACACATCCTGGCTGGTGGAATGCAGAAGGCCGTCATACTAGGATCATCGCGTCTTCTCAGGGCACACGGTACTTGGTCCCAGTGATTATTCACCTCACAGGCTGTGAGGAGTAGTCACTGGATTTTATCCAGCACGATTCTGCGTGACGTCGGAGGCCGCAGGGTCGTGACTGAAATTATCTGATCTCAAATAATAATAATAATAATAAATCGACTGTATTTTCACAAATGTACACGAATTTGCCCTGAAAAGGCGAAGATTAGCTAAATAGCTACTCTCGAACTCATATCCTTTTCAGTGTACAGAGTAGACAAAAAATGAAATGAAAAAAATCCATAGATAAAAGAGAGAAATTAAAATGCAACAATCCAAAAATGTATGTTATATTGGCGTGAATGAAAGAAAAAAAAAAGGAGTTGATCCAAAGAACTAACGATATGTTTTACAGCATTATAGGTGAAACTGCGTTCAAACAGAACAGTCGAATGGTGTGGCATGTTGAGTACCTGTGGATGTCTGGTGTTAAGATTATGTAAATCATTTCTGAAGAACAGTTCATGGAGAAAGTATGGTGGACTTTGAGTATTGAACAATTGGTAAAAAAAATGAGGAAATGATATTTCAATACATTAGAAACTCTTCAAATTCTAAGCCATTTCAACTGCGAGATATAGGTATTGAGAAATGTGATCATATTTCCTCAGATTGAAAACGAATCTACAACAAGTATTTTGCACGCGTTGAAGTTTATATTGGTTGGATTTATCCGAGGATTTATCATGACATTGAGAATATTAAAATAATTCAGGAGAGATAAAACTAGAGATTCTGAAAATGTTTTCCTTGTTTTGAAATTTGATAGTTATGTATGTATCAAGGGCGTGAAGTAGGCGTTCATGGCCTGTGGCGTGAATAATGGTCCGATGGCGCCAGCCGAGGGCCATTACGCGCAGAAGCGAGCGAGCGAGAAGCGTAATGTTCATGGATGATTTTCATATAAAAATCATCGTTCGAATATTGCAATCATCGTAATAGTAAAACTCGTTGATCTCTAAAAGAGATTCATTCTTCAGAATTTTACAATATGCATTCCCAGTATAAGCTGATGGTTGTTGTCTATCGCAATAGGGATATAACAATACATCCAATAAACAAGCTGCGGTAAAGTGCAACTTAACGCCCGCAAAGCCGGGCGGTAAAGTGCACTTGACGGCTTGCTAGTGCATAAAATATGTTTATTAGCAAAAAGTAAGCGTGTGCGCATATAACATCTTCGTAATAAGAGATCCACATGATTCTTGAATCTGAAAGAAGTATCCATGGTCAATCCTGAATTTTTTGCAGTATCAGAGATAACTAAATGTGTATTGTTTAGGAGGATTAATTGATAAGTTGTGCTTATTAGAAAAGTCAACAATCCAATGGAGATCGCTGTTTATACTTTCAGCTGCTGCATTATAGGTAGGTAGCTTCAAATATGGACAATACGTTGTTGATACTTCAATATATGGAGATGAATCCATAATTCAACCCATATAACTGGGATAAAAGAGTTACACATATTACAAATAATGATATATAAGAAGTCACAAACAAAATCCAACTTTTTTTTTTATTATTCTATTTATCTATTTACGGGAAACCCCCATTACAAGTTAGAATACAGTATGAATATAAGAATATAATGAATATAATTAATATACACCATGTCTCAACACATAGGTAGGTACTCACGTAACAATTTCGATAAGGAAATGAGAAGAATAACAACATGAAACGAAACAATAGGCTATAAGCTATCACGCAAAGAAATCTTAAACTTATTAAATGAACATCCTAATACATCTGAATTACTTTTATTTATGAATCTCAATGTCCTTTCTATTGGATTATGCTGCCATAATTTGTGACATGAAATGGTATTTGAAATAAATGTGGAAATCTAAGGACTCTATTTGGGACATTAAATGTAATTAACTCCAGTAGTTCCGGACAGTTCACAGCAACCATTCAATAATTTGAAAATAAAATATAAATCTAACTTGAGTCTACTGCGCAATGGAATTGAGTTTATATCGTTCATAATATGCATATATTGATGTTTCCCAACGAATGTTCAATTTAAAGGCACAATACCTCAGAAATTTGTTCTGTACTCTCTCCATGACTATATTATGAACCTGATAAAGAGTAGACCAGACAATAGATGCCAAAGTCACTTTAGAAATGACCAATGACATATAGACCTTCCTTATAGAATCCACTGAGAATTCAGAGCAATTACGAATAATCATTCCTAAAATGTTTGATGATTTCACTGAAATGGTGTTTATGTGATTTACAAATCTCATTTGTTCATCAAAAGTGACCCCTAGATCTAGAACAGTTGGAACGTATCTGAGAGGACTATTGTTTATACTATATACAGTATCAAACTTCTTATAACCCTTGAAAAACTTAATGGAACAACATTTATTGATATATTCAGATGCAAATTAGTTTCCGTACACCAATTATTCAATCTGTTTAAACCTTCTTGTAAATTGATTTGGTCAAATTTCTTCAAATATGGACAATACGTTATTGATACTTCAATATATTATATGGAAATAAATTCATAATGTAACCCATTTTATTGAGATAAAAAAGCTTCACATGTTCCAAAGAAGAGTGTGTTTTAGTGGTGCCCGCGAGAGTCTCGTTTTCGAGATTCTCGCATGGTCTCGTCTCGTATTCGAGACAAGACTCGAGACGAGACTCGGACAAGACGAGACGAGAATTTTATTGGTCTCGTCTCGAGTCTCGTGCAAGACTTCTCGTGTCTCGTGCGAGAGTCTCACAGGTAAATATTTCTGCGTGCCGACTGCAGACTTGAGCCTTTCATTCATAATACAACATATTTAGAAAAAAATCAGACTATTTAGCACAGATAGACAAAACATTTCATTCATAATTACTTTGAAAACAGAATCCATGATTGATAATTACTTTAAAAACACAATCCATGATTGTTGTGAAACGACGTAATGCGTGAAACAAAAACGGACTATTCTTTCTCTTACGGCGGCGAAATAAATAAATCAATTCTGCAATAACGACAGATCGCAAATTAAATGACTTCCTGAAAATTTATAAATAAGTCGTTCTGTGCTAAATAGTCTAAGATAAAGAATCACTTTGTTTTGACGGGCCGCCGACGCCACGATTGCATCGCCTATCACCTTTTAGTATGTACCTATTAGGTACCTACTTATTTTTCACTAAATAATGTTATTTTTATTGTAATTTGCTCTTCCTACTTCTACGTTATACATAAAAAGTAGGTGAAGGTGAATATCCCGTACTAGACTGGAAGAAGATTATGCATGACGAAATTGCGATACATTTGCGAGACTCTCGTACGAGACGCGAGACAAGACGAGACTGGACGCTGCGAGACGAGACTCGAGACAAGACCTCATATTTCATCGGCGAGACAAGATGAGACTTTATGAAAGTCTCGTCTCGTTGATCTCGTGTGAATCACTAGTGTGTTTCATCTATGCAAATAATGATATGAAAAAAGTCACATACAAAATCCAACTTCAAATATGGACAATACGTTCTTGATACTTCAATATATGGAAATTAACTCATAATTTAACCCATATTATTGAGATTAAAGAGCTACACAATCATGTTTAAAATAATGACACGTAGAAAATCATATATTTTAATCATCAATCTCACCTCACAACCAAAATTCACAAGATCGAAAAAAATATTTTTAATAAGAGTATATAGTGACCATTCTCAGACGATCAAATATGTTCAGACCTGAAATCGAAGATGGCAGTATGAAAAAATTTGAATTTACACCCTCTTGTCTGAATTTATCAGTATACCATCCGAAGCACATCCGAAGTTATCCCTCTTGACGTTTCCTACTTGACAATAATGAAACAAATGGGAATCCTACCATAAACGACAACAATAAATAATACTTAACCCTGTCCTCTCCTTCTCAGCTATCCTAATTAATTGAAACCCAATATAAAAGGAATATCCTGCCAGTACATTTCAGCTGGGACAAGTCAACTTAATTACAATAATAAATTATCCTACAGGAGTTTTGTGCCGCAAGCAATAATGGTAGATCAGGGAGAAACACACGCCTTCTGTAAATATGTACATTATTGCCGTTTTCACCATTTATATGACTATATTCCAATTGAAAATTTGTTTGGATAATATCCCAATGCAGTAATCGATGAATGTTTACAGTGTGTCCCAATTTTGTTCCTCTCTAACCTAATTACATACAGCGCGTGTCTCATCACTTCAAACGCATGAAAAACTATATTCATAGATCAGATTCTCAGAGACAAGCATCATTTTGGACAGTGCCGTGCGTTTTTATTGAATTGAAAAGGGGTAAATTCTTTATGAAATCAGATTAGGATTTTCTTACAGATACCCAGGCCCCTCTTCCTCACTGGGCACACTGGGCACGTGCCCAGGGCCCCGCGAGGATTGGGGCCTCCTAGTCCCGATAATTACTCTACTCTTGCCTGAAAATCAGGCTTACCGAGAACAGCATGTTTAATGAATTACAATATAATTTCTCTTTTCCATTGCCTTTCGCAAACTTTACTAGAAAAAAAGGAAAAAAAAAAGAAGTGGAATACCTTTCCCAATGTAGAAATCGCACTGAGAATCTTTCTAGCATGATGGTAACTAACCGCAGTGGGAAACGCTCCTTCCCTTAATTAAAACCAATAAGAAGTGAATTAAGGAGTACAAGTTTCAAGAGAGATTGAATAGTTTGTCGCTAATGTCGATAGAATGTGATATGCTCGAAAACATAGATTTTGAAGATGTTATTAACGATTTTGCTCAGCTCAAATCTAAAAGGGTACCTCTTCAAGCAGCATAGATACTTATATAAGCAGTATAAGGACTAATCGTGGATGCTGGTTACTTAGTGTGGAGTACATGATATAATCTATTCATCATATCTAATGTAACTGTGAATAATGCAAAAGCTTTGCATTTCTTTATTATTCGTCTATTCTAACAAAATAGTACGTTATTATGGTCATAGGGGCCCCATTATTCTAATGTGCCCAGGGTCTCTAATAGGTGAAAGACGGTCCTGCAGATACCTCATAATATTGTTATCCAAGTTTTTGAAACGCCCATATGTGAATTTTGAATGATTCCTATATATATATATAGAGGGTTCCAAAAAAAACAGGCACATCTAAACAGCATCTGAATTACTCTTTCAAATTCGAAGTTGTGAAATATAAATACATACAGTATGTCCGAAGAAAAAAATGGAATTCCTCATAAGTAGTTCTGCAAAGCCTAAAACCGTAAACGCAAATATCAGATATCGGATTTCTCCAGTCGAATACGAAGTATGTCAAAAAATGACAATTCAGCTCAGCAAGAGTAAATCACCTTTATTTCTGACAATATCGAAAATCATTAGGAGGAGAAGCTGCCTAGAATTGTAAAATACGTTCAAATATTCAATGTTCTACGATGAAAATCAATCAATCAATCAAAATATACTTTATTGTCTGAAGAAAAATAAAAATTCTCATTGACAATGTCATAGATACATATACAATTAATAAAACATACCTGATATCACAGTGTCTATAGCAAGAAAGTGGTGATACAATCACACTCACATTAATTAAAAAAAATAATAAAAGAAATAAGAAAGGCAGTATCAATATGTACTAAATTGAAAACATAAACCCAAATGAATAAGAGTATTTCGTCAGGAGCTATTATGCCATAAAAAAATCAACTTGAATTATTCCAATCTTTAGCTAGATATTCTTCAAAAAAACAGTTACATTCGGACCCAGTCAGTCATTCAATGTTCCAAGGATTCCGGCAGTTCCTTTATCACGACGAACTGATCAAGAACCACTGAACCATGATCATCATATAGCTGAACCACCACCGAACCCAATAGCAGCACGACCACAGAGAGTCAGACGTCCACCTGTTTGGTCCAAAGACTACAGAATGATGTGAAGAATCAAGGGTTCGCGTAGTGATAGGTTTATGAGTATTTCTCATATATTTATAAATTCAAAGTTTTCTATTCAATTTCATATGCATGTATTTTCTAAATAAGTGGGGGAGAATGTTGTAACCCTCACTATATTGAAGATGTTAAGATTAGACAACCCATTGTGACATACTGTCAGAGATGAATAAAGTCATGTCCTTAAAGACTTGAATATGTGTTAGTTCTATCCAGAAAGTACATTCCAATCTCAGTTCACAGAATCATTTCATTATTTTAAACTAAGAAAGCCGATAATCTAATCTTAACTAATCTCTCAATAATTTTCGCTAATGTAGGAATAAGAGAGATAGGTCTATAGTTTGATGGATTATTAAGGTCACCACCTTTGTGCAGAGAAATAACACAATAATATGATGAGATGTTGTTTCACAGATTTCCCAAAGTGAATTGGAGAAATTTCTGAAATCGACTGGAAGATGACTATATAATTTGACAGCATCATAAATCAATGACGTTTTAGTTGAGCTCGTCGGTGGAATGGGGAGTCTCAAATTGTTGTATTGGGGAGTAAAACTTACAACCTCATCGAATGACGATTTATTGTTGTGAAATAAACATACTGTTTCGAAAATGAAAAGGCACGGAAGTGTTAGGATTTCGTGCTCTAAGAACATAGGTTATTTGCATGATACTCTAAGTGCCACTTTGTAAAGGTATCGAATAGCCCGCTTCTGCAAGATGAAGATCGAAATTCTGTTCACTGCAAGTACCCCAGAAAGGTATTCCATATCTCATGTGTGACTCAAACAGAGCATGGTATATTAATTTGGAAGTGGTCATGCCTAGTTTTCTAGACACTATCCGCAACGCATACAACACCCAGACGCCAATTTTTCACTCAAAAGTTTCACGTGATTTTCAAAGTTGGGTGAAAATAATGTTCAATTGTTTTTCACTATAGTTAGTACATAATGCATGTTGTAAAGCAATTACTCACTCTTGAAATTTTTCCATTCGTGCGTAATATACAGTGTGTGTGATTTCAACACCCTCCTAATTTGAAACTCGTCGGCCAATTTTCAAAAACAAAACTTCAATGATATTGTACTCAACGAGCTCTATCCGGTAATGTGAACGAATATAAAGTATTCGCATTTTCAAGGCCTACTTTCGTTTGTTGGAGGAGTCAAAATTTCAAAAACGACTGTTAGGCAATTTTTTACGAAACAGTGACTATAGCCTATTTGATTCAACCATACGAAATTTGGGAAGAATATTATTTCCCACTTTTTATTCATGGAATTCGTAGGGGGCGAAAAAATATATTTATATATTATATTCATTTATATAATTCTATATTATAATAAGTCATGAATAATATGAATAATAGAATATAATAAACCACATTCTCTCATAACCTCAATCAAAATTGGATATAAATCAATCGATACACTGAACTCGTACTACTGATAAAGAGACATGATAATATTTGTTGCAAAACCAATACCATCATTATCAACCTAGATTCTTTTGACTAGAGGATTGAACTATAATTTCGAGAATTGATTGTCAGCTCTGATGCAAGACAGACTGTTTCGGCTATCCAAGACTCATCCGTTGCACTAGGGCTGCTGACAACCAATCCGCGAGAGTTACTTCCATCATAATTTCGTAAACTGATTGTAAGCTGATGAAAGAACGGCTGTTTCAGCTATTCAAGCCTCATCAGTTGCACTAGGGCTGCTGACAACCAATCCGCGAAAGTTAATTCTATATTTACAGCGTTTCTTACTTTAAATGGCCCCCACCATATCACAGCTATTAGTTGTACGATACTTACCAAATTTGGACAATACTTTTGCAATTTTTGATATGAAAATCACAGACGAAGATAACTTCATTCTGAAATTGAATAATTGTTTTTCCATCTATCAAATTTACTTTTGAATACGAAATTAACGGACAAAAACCATTCTTAGATTGTTTTGTGATCAAAAATGGTGAAAACAACTTAGAATTTGATGTTTCAAGAAAAGAAATTAACACACTTAGATACGTAGGAAATAAATTAATAAGTGGACATAAATTTAAGTAATACTTCGGAATTCTACGACTTCTCAAGCGGAGAAAAACAATTCAAGAAGATTCCCAATCCCGTTAAATCCCAAGTGCACGAAGGGACTCAGGCAATTTATTAGACGATCCAAGAGATACGATGGACACACTCGAAAAGTCAGGAATATACGAAATGAGTTATAATGATTGTGATGAAACATATATAGGTCAAACCAGGCGACCCATTGAAACAAGACTCAAAGAACACCTGGCACATTTGAAATAAGAGTATAGCTCTCTGTATAGTTTAGTGATATGAGATTGAGGTGAACATAATATGAACTCAACCATGACAAACATTAACTCCGGTTGGGTGGACATAATACAATAGAATAGAATATCGATGGTTTAGTAGCGATAATGTCTATGCTGTCGGGTTGTGAATATCAAAATGTATTCACCTTCAATGAATAGTATCGTATTCTGCAAGAATGTTGGAGTTATTTCATCAGAATGAAACTATGATTGATGTGATGAAATCATTTTAAATATTCTATTTCAAGTAATGAACAATCTCTTATGATTCACATATGTGGTTCAAAAACTTACCATATAATATATTGATTACTCAAGACTTCTTTTTTGGTTGATACGTGGTATTACTATGAGATATATAAGAGTGGAATTGATTGTTTCTATTAGTCCAAGCACCACGTGACTTCGCACAATGTTGCCAAGAATGTTAACGAACAAGAATCCGTAAAATCACGATTTTGATACTTTTGATGATACGTGGTATTACCACTAAGCTATCGATATTCAGTTCCAATCTTCTCCTGAAGATGCTGAAATAGTGACAAGTGTCGAGGCGTATAAAAAATCAGTTTGGTTAGTGGTGAAACAGTCTGTAGTATGAATTTGGAATGATATGAATAACCATCCATTTGAACAGTTTTTCAGATACAAACATCATTATCGACAGTGCCCTGAGTAATTATTGAAATAAAAATTGTAGATTTTTCATTAAATTACCAGGATTGGCTTTATTTTTGCATTGTTCGCCTCTAACAAATAATTAATTCAAATTGATTCCGAATATCAGGACTTTCGATGGCCCCTGTAGGTACAGGAAATACTGTTTTAAAAGAGAAAACAAGATATACCTACTATTTTTGTTGAACTCACCGTTTTCTGGTTAATGATTTTTCACCGTTGCAAAAATGCTGTTTAGATGTGCTTGTTTTTTGGGAACTCTTCATAAAAATTACATGAAAATTCACATATGGGTGTTCGAAACCATAAGCAACAATATTATGCGGTTAGTTTTTCCGAAAAAAATGCCTAATGTGATTTCATCAAAAATCGACCCCTATTTATTCAAATAAGAACGCATCGCACTATCCAAAATTATGTTTTTTTCTGAAAAACTCATATCGATAGTTATTTACAACAGTCCAAACTTGGCCAGAATCGTCCGATGAATAGCTAAGATATAGAGGGGGGGGGGCGTTTGAAGTGAGACACGCTGTATATACACCAAATCAAAGCCAACAACGGGCAGGAGGACGATTTATAGCATTTTGAACTATCCAACCTAACATAACTAGTCCTGAATGAACTTCCTTTCTAGGAAGTATATTTTCCGTAAAACCACTTGAGCGAACCAAAAAGACTACTTTCCATTCTAACCTCATTCGGCCTAAATGAACCTTCTTCCTCGAAAATATGTTTTTCAGAAGATTACTTGAGCGAACAAAAGAGGCAACATTTTTCAAATGTGGCCATAAATCAGATGACATACCAACCAGCAAAGTTATTTTATAATTCGGCAGATCTGTGATAATTCAATTTTATAGGTATTTCTTGAATACTTTCGAAATGCATTTTCATGTCATTGAGTCAGCCATAAGAACAATTCTGTTGTTGACATCTAGTGTGTACATAAATTATTGATCTCCAGAATGTTTTCATAGCTGGAATAAAAATATCTAATAAAACAGTCTTCGAATCATTCCAGAAGAATACTCATAAAACATCTCTGCCTAAAAAATTTGATTATTTTATAGATTCTTCCATGTGATTCCAGCGATATTTCAAATTTTGGTAAAAATATATTATGAACTCATGCAATTATTACTTCCTGTGTCCTCCATGTTTCCTTAAACAACAGTTATATAAGAGTTCCTTCAGAAACAATTCCGATTTCATGGGAAAAAATTGTTATGGTGACCACTCCATGACTATTCATGATATTCATTCCTATTGCGAAATAAAAAGCGCAACAATTGTTTTATAAAATGATTTTTTTTATCAAAAATGAATATCTTGCCAATTTTATCGCTGAGTACATAAAAAAAGAAATATTCAATAATCATACCTCCAGCGACCATGAGCAAGTTATGTGTGTTGTGTGATGACAAATTATGATTTCACAAATACGTCAATTGAAAAAGATGACAAAATTCCTTAGGTTATTTTTCATCGATGTTTTGGTTTTGTTATGGTTTCGTCGTATGCAAACGTTGACCACCAAATAATAATCATCAATATCATAAGAATACCAAATGATGGTATTGTTGAGTATAGAGTTCCATAAGAGGGACCAAGAAGTTTTATTGTAGATAAAGAGTTGCCTGATAGCTTTGTCCTGTCACAATGCTACCAGCAAATTTTCGATATTTTATAGAAATTGCATAGAAGCTGAATAATTTCATAATGCTCGTCAACAATGTTTTTCTGATTTATAAGGATGCGCTATTGAAAAATGGTAACATTTGGGATATCGAAAATGACAAGTTAGAAATAGATAAAATCATATTTGAGATGACATAGCAGCTCATAAAATTTTCAGCAGAAATTGTTTCACAATGATGTTTAGAAGTAATTGAAATATTCAATCTCTCAGAAAATAATCGAGCCGGTTAATCTCATTTCTTAACCTTTTTTTTTAGAAACATCCATACATTGTTGAAGGATGAAAAATTTGTTAATATTATACCATGTATGTCACAATGAAATTTCATTCCCATCAAGAAGTTCCGTCTTTATATCACAAACAATGTCCTTTTTGAATATTGAAGTTCTGAGTGGGACTGGGATGGCTTCCTTGTAAAATATATCAGAGTTATGATATTCATACATTTTTATTCATTGTGACTGCTTTTTATCAAATGAATTCAGAATTATTTTTTCGCAACTGTTCAGACTATACTAAATAAATCTTTTACATCATCAGAGTATGAAAAGCTTCTGTAAATCTATTTTATAATGTCAGTGCAGAGATTTCGTTAAAATTGCAGAAATGGTTTTGAAATTGTTTTGTAATGATCGCGAAAGCCTTTATATAATATCAACGGAGAGTGAAGTATTTCATGAAATGGTGCCAATTTCACATTAATAGTCATTGTATAAACATATGAAGATTGTTTTATGATTGTCTGGTCCAAAATGTTCTCGCAACTTTTATAAAATATGAAATTGCTACTTGGGATGTTACCATTTTGCGGGAGTACTCTCCGTGACTTCCATCACTACGTGGACCAACACGTGGATGCACCCAGCGAAAAACTAATATCAACCCTCTGGTAATCCGGGCACATATGATCATTATTGTACCTGAACCACGCCGATGGTGAGAGCCTCGATGACTTCTACTCGCACGAAATAAATGCACTGTTTGGTTTGAGTTTGAATGATCACGCACAAATCATATCATTGGACAACCTTGAAACGGACGGGAATGTGCAAAATGAACCTCTGCCAAATGCCCGAAACTGCATAGCCCCTTAATTTATTCATTATCTGATTCAACACAATTATTTCATTTATTTCGTTCTAGGTGACAATTTCGACAGAATTGGGAAAAGTAGTTATGAGGATGCAATTGGAACGATCAGAAGTGGCATTCAATATGTTCACTAATGGTTCATCAAAGAGGTAAAATATGATTCTTTCTTATACAACACAATATATTTCATCTACTCACAAAATCGGAAATTGGAGTTTGATACCTCATTTGAAAAGATACTGCTGTCAATTTACATCCATAAGAAGCCGGGATTGGCGCAGTGGAAGAGCGTCCGTCTCACGACCGCAAGGTCGTGGGTTCGATTTCCAGCACGGGCAAGGAACTTTTTTCAATATTTTATTTACGAATTAAATATTGTAAAGTTTCGGAGCATCAGCTGGGGATAGTCCTGCACGATTCGCTGTTGCGTTCCAATTAACAGTGCTGCTCCTAAAGTGGCGCATGGAGTTAGTAACAAAGCCTACACAGAACACGCAGAAAGATATGACGATGTGGTTGTGAGCATCAGAGAAGAAGTAGGACGGTGTATGTAGGTGGGTGTGGAAAACTACCAGCTGAGCGTGAGAGCGGGCCAGCTGCTTAAGTAGACCTCGGTCTCGGGGGTTAACGATGATAGTTAGCAGGCCTGCCACTGCGCATATGGTAGTGAGTACATTACTAGCCTACGTGTATGTAGGTGGGTGCGGAAAACTACCAGCTGAGCGTGAGAGCGGGCCAGCTGCTTAAGTAGACCTCGGTCTCGGGGGTTAACGATGATAGTTAGCAGGCCTGCCACTGCGCATATGGTAGTGAGTACATTACTAGCCTACAAAACACAGCTGAAAAACTCTGAAAAGAGAGCTGATGGGCGGTGCCTGAAAAGGATGTTAGCCAGCTCTCTTGAGCGAACCACATCAGTCATTGAAAACACTTGGGGTTGGCAAAAAGGTCCCATTGGGGACTAGTTGCTGACGTGGAAACGTCCCCCACCAGTACCAGTACCAGTAGTACATCCATAAGAAGTAAAAAAATAATACCTTCTATGGAAGGTGAGATAAATTCGCTTCGGCTTGCTTCTTTGACGTGCAATCCAAATAATCCATAACAACACCACTATATCAAGTTTAAAACAAATAACCAATTCATCTTTATTGAATTCCATTGATCTCATACACTTCGTTATATTCCAAATGTGGTCAAATGTCAAATTAATTTTCATTGAGAAATAGGCAAGAAGGCCTTACCTAGCAACTACAGGCCGATCGCACTGCTATCTCTTATTTCAAAGATCATGGAGGAAGCTATCAACATCGAGCTCATGAAATACCTTTAACATTCAGGTATTATCAACGATAGGCAATATGGCTTCCATCATCAGAGATCAACTGGTGACCTGCTCGCTTACGTCTCACATATTATATGGCAGCAATCTATTGAAAAATATGGTGAAACCTTAGCCGTGGCACTTGATATCTCCATAGCATTCGATCGAGTCTCGCACCACGGACACCTCGCCAAGCTCCCATCTTATGGCTCGCCTCCCCAGCTATGTTCTCTGCAAGCTAGTTTCCTCTCAAACAGGTTTCTCCATGTAGTGGTCGAAGGAGTTTCATTTGACTCTCTTATCATAAATGCTGGTGTTCCGCAAGGATCAATTATAGCACCAACACTATTTTTACTCCATATCAACGATTTGTTGGAAGCAACTTCATGTGCAGTACACAGCTTCGCGGATGATAGTATCCTCCATACCGCCTTCTCTTCCAGGGCTCCAATACCAGCCAGGCAAATCAGAAACGAACGAGGGAGAAATGTTGACAACATTAATATGGAATTGGCAACAATTCTCGAATGGGAATCCAATAACTTGGTAGATTTCAATGCAAACAAAACACAAGCATGCCTTTTTTCTAGAAAAGCCGATCTCACTGTGCCAAACATAAGCATGTCAGGACTAACCATACCTTCGAAATGATTCATTTCGATGCTTGGTATTACTATCAGCAATAACCTTTCTTGGGAAAATCACGTGAGACCAATCGCGAGAAGTGCATCCCAAAAACTTGGTTTTCTGTTTCGGGCCAGGAGCTATTTCACTTCCAGTCAGCTGCTTCTGATCTATAAGGCACAGATCCGACCTGTCCTGGAATACTGTTTCCATATTTGGAGTGTTGCACCCAAACATACCCTCACACTGTTGAAATCTGTCCAAAAAAGGGCAATTCGTCGCGTGGATGATGCCTCGCTCACAAACTCACTCACTTCTCTGCAACACCGTAGAAAAGTTGGCGACCTGGCTCTATTTTATAGATATTTTCATGGACGATGCTTTTCTGAAATATCAACAATTGTACCTTCCTTGGCAGTCCTCGCGAGATTAACCCGTCGAGTTGAGGCTTCGCACGCCTTTGTGGTCAATTTGGAGACCTGCAGAACATCTCTTCCCAATGACTAGTCCATCCAACGAACAGCGAGGCTCTGGAATACATTGCCAAGGGAGGTGTTCCCCGAGGCATATAACCTCCAAAAATTCAACCAGAGCACAAATTCCTACCTTATTTTCCTTGGTTCTCACGATGTTCTCTGAACATTACAGGATATCTCTTTTCGTGGGAACCAGAATATGAAAGAAGACCGCCTGAAGCACAATTTGAATGACGCTTCAACCATATGCATTCGTGGTTAAAATCATACAGTTCGTCCCAGCTAAAACTTGTCAACCCTTCAACGCCGAAGTCGTAAAAAAAAATAGAATCGCCAGACACATCCATTATATACATTATCATAGTGCTGTCATCAACACCCTCATCTCCAGCACAACCTGAATCAAAATTTCCAGTTAGACTACTATACATGTAATACATGCTTTTGAAGGAAATTCAATACCAAATACATCGTCGTAAAGCAATTGAAGTGTTGTGGAAGTTCTGATGAAAACTAAGTTTCAACAGGATATTTTTTATTTTCATTACCTGAAATGATGTCATCTTTTTTAAAAAGGTTCAACCAATCCTTACCACCCGAAAAAGTACGAGCGATTTTCGAAATGTGTTCACAAATTTCTCATATTTTATGTGTGCATCAACTTATAAATGGTATAAACTTTTCCACCCATAAAAGAAGTCAAACGATGATGAATCAGCAATTCAAACTGATTCTTGCCTTCCAGTCCATATCCCATAAAAATTGTCATCAGAAAATTGGGAACCATTCCAACAAAATGTGAGGGTCCTTCATTCCGATGAAAAATAGGCCTATTCTGAAGAAGATCATTTATTCTGAGAAGCTGAGCGATTTAATGTTCTTTGGAGAAGGTTTTGATGAACATACGAGTCTCAGCGATTTTTAATATTTTTTCTACGACTTTGGTGATGAAGAGGGTGACAAGTTCCAACTGGAACACACTGTATATGTAGATCGAGAGTATAAAAATTCATTTCATCACACGAGGTAGGGAGAGGAAATCTATGCTCCCCTGATTTATAAATAGCTATTTTCTACTAGCGTGCGTAAAGTGGTACTTTTGCAAACTCTTACTATAAAATTTCACAAAATTATCACCCCACAATTATTTGATTTCACAAATATGTCATAAACAGTGTTAGTTCCACTAACAAAATTAACTGATTTATCATCAAATTTTGTTCCAGAATCAATTTGGAAGCTCGTTATAACTTGACAGATGAAGCTATAAGGAATATGAGTGATTGGCCACCAGTAGTACTGCAGTACGAAACACATAAAAAGCTTCATCTCGATAAGGATACTTTTCAAGCAAATTTGACTAAATTCAGGTAAATCAATTAATTTTATAGACTCTATATGATTATAGTTAGACGATGATATAGAGGAGAAAAGAGTATTTATGTAGGATCGAAGATTCAGTGACTCTCGTATCAGGGTGCCTCTATATAAGATCTGACTTCTCATGCTTTTCAGAGAGTGAGGCCAAACTTGTCGTGTCTTCAAACATCTTAAAATATAATATGAGACACAAATCCTTTTCATGAAAGATGGAATCAGAGTGCATACATATTATTTCTCACTGAAACCCAAACAGTGGCGTATTGCTGGAGGCATTATTATTTGGTTATATATTTTTTTGTTATCACTAGGGAGCAATACTTGGTGTTTTTGATAACTGAATGTGCATGCAATGGTACCATTGGTACCAACCAGCATAAGGAAAGTTATCTTCTATTCAGGAATGATTAGTCGCATTCAAAAGTGGTTTCTGAAAATTATACTAAAAAAATCTCGCAAATATTCTTCAGACCAACTATTCATGGATGCCAAGGTTATGGACGTACGACAACTATTTTGTTAAAAATCAATTTCTTTCATATACTTTAACAGTCAATATAGAAACAATTTACTACATAACTGTAGCACGAGACAGAATGCTGTAGCAGCTTTATATATCCCTGCTACCCATAAAGCAATCGGTCAACGGAGCGTTTGCATTATAGGATCTAAACATTATAATAAATTACCGAATGACCTGAAAAATGAGATATCCAACAGACTTTTTCGAAACAAGCTCAAAAAGTGGATATACTTCAAGGATAGAAAGTACTTTTCGTATGCTATTGATCCGATTTAGATTTAGAAAGAAGGCATATAGTTCAATCAAATGGTGCACAAAAACAGCTTTATGTGGAAAGTTCTGGTGTAATTAATTTCAGTGGGTTATAGTATGCTCTTTGATGTGCTCAACACGAATCTTGAGTTGTCCACCAAAAATTCCATCAGCAAATATCAGAAAATACCTGAAGAGCACACAAAATTATGTTTTTTAATGGTTTTCAGCTTCCAACTCACAAAGCAAGCCGTTCACACACAAAATCAACGAGTAGTAAAATCAAGGGGAAAAAATTATCTACAATTCATATGTCATGATACTTTTCGGTATGTCATATTGTTTCCATGCAAAAGAGTGTTGAAGTTTTAGTGGAATCAGTGATTTTTGGAAAAAAATAAAAAATTCAACTAATTCATAGTTTTTATTCCAAATAGATAAACATATCACTGTCAAATGAAATTCTCCTCCTAGACACAGACTCCGTGGCTTCTCCAGGGCAGCTTCCGAGTTCTTCTACGCCTGTTACAAATAATAATTGACTTAATTCAATAATTTCAACAATATATCAATTAGATATAAAAGCAATACCTATTAAGGATTTCTTCGACATTTTCATACGTACTCGATTTATTCATCGTTATTGATTATTGGTCGATAACACAAATGAATTGTGAGAGGAAAAATGAAGGTGCGAAAGAATTATTCATGTAGTTACCTTCCAGAGGATCAGAAAAATTCCGAATCATCTTCTGCTTCTCCTTCAATGGCTGGCCATGTTATTGCAGCTATTTTCACAATTTTTGGGACCCACAGTTGGTCTGACAGGTTTTCATGCACTTGTAGGATATTAGATTCAAAACTGCTTCTGGTGCTGGTGATCATAAAATACAAAAAAGCACAAAAAATCATGTTTCAAATGGTTTCAGCTTCCAACTCGCGAAGGATTAACTGGTGCATTCCCAATGGAATTAGAAATGAGTAATGAAACCATTCCGAATAATCTCACGACTATTTTTTAAAGAATCACAATTGCTAAACAATCTGGCGAAGAACTCGAAGAAGTTCTCAAAATATGAACTGTGCCCGTATCCATTGCATCTTTTTGATGACTATGGAATGAGAAAAGGAACCAAGTCTGCCTTGTACAGAGCATTCACACCAACTGAACAGACAAATCTCCAAGGGTGTATGTACGTCTTAGATGGAGGATATTTGCTCCACGAGGTGGTGTGGACCAGGGGTCAATGATGTTCATCAATTTGTGGAAGTTATGTTGCATTTGTTGAGTCCAAGTACAAAGGCAGTGCTACAGTCGTATTCGATGGTTACCTTCAAGATGGTACTAAACATGCTGAGCGAACAAGAAGATCACGCAAACAGATATCAGTTGATATCATGTTTGACGAAACAATGATCGCGACAGTGCCTTTGCAAATTCCTTGGTAATATGAAGAACAAAATCCGTCTCATTTCAATATTAAAGAACAAATCTTCGGCAGCCTGGATTCACACAAATTAGGCACAAGAGGACGCAGATAAACTTATTGTCACCACAGCAATGGATCTCGCACCACCGCATAATTCTGTAGTTATTGTGGGTGGAGATGTAGAATTGTTGGTGATCATGATTGGTCGTTGTCTGGGTGTACATTCGAATGTATACTTTTTAAAGCCAAGTAGAGGAGCAGTTTCGGAACTCATATTTTCAACTGACTGTGCACCAGAGCATGTCTATAAGTGCAAAATACAGTTCTTATATGCCATGGGAGGATGTGACACAACCTCGGCCTCGTTCAAAGTTGAAAAAATTCAATTTCCTCCAACAATCGAAAAATCCTGCTTAAATCGTAATTGTTCAAAGTTTCAAAGATCCTACGGCGAATGCTGATACTGTTATCAATGCTGGCATCACCTTTTTTACTGCAGTGTATGAAATTAACGAGAAGGAAGATACGTCCATGAACAAATTGGGGTATAAATGCTATACCTTAGGTCTGCAAATAGAACAACAGCCCATTTGGCATCCTTACCCCATACCACCGAACATAAACGTCTCTGTTCATGTTCGGTGCCCATATACGGAAGCTGCAGCATGACAGAGTATAATTTCAAGTGCAACAGTGGCTCGGAGACCACAAAAGATCCCGAGCAATGAGGTTGGAAAAAACCATGCCAGTACCAACGGTACAGTCACCAGTTCCAGAAGCAGTTCTGAATCTTATATCCTACAAGTACATGAAAACCTGTCAGACCAACTGTGGGTCCCAAAAATTGTGATAATAGCTGCAATAACATGGCCAGCCATTGAAGAAGAAGCAGAGGATGATTCGGAGTTGTCTGATCCTCTGAAAGGTAATAACTACATGAATAATTCTTTCGCACCTTTATTTTTCCTCTCACAATTCATTTGTGTTTTCGACCAATAATCAATAACGATAAATAAGTCGAGTACGTATAAAAATGTCGAAGAAATCCTCAATGGGTATTGCTTTTATATCTAATTGATATATTGTTGAAATTATTGAATTAAGTCAATGATTATTTGTAACAGGCGTAGAAGAACTCGGAAGCTGCCCTGGAGAAGCCACGGAGTCTGTGTCTAGGAGGAGAATTTCATTTGACAGTGATATGTTTATCTATTTGGAATAAAAACTATGAATTAGTTGAATTTTTTATTTTTTTCCAAAAATCACTGATTCCACTAAAACTTCAACACTCTTTTGCATGGAAACAATATGACATACCGAAAAGTATCATGACATATGAATTGTAGATAATTTTTTCCCCTTGATTTTACTACTCGTTGATTTTTTGTGTGAACGGCTTCCTTCGCGAGTTGAAAGCTGAAAACCATTAAAAAACATAATTTTGTGTGCTCTTTTGGTATTTTCTGATATTTGCCGATGAAAGTTTTGGTGGACAACTTCAGATTCGTGTTTAGCACACCAAGAAATGAAGAATATGCCAATGAAAACGATTACACCAGAACTTTCCACCCTGAAATACCGTTTGATCAGACTAATACTCGAAATATCATAAACAATGCTTATTTTTCAGTCCTTTTCTTGAGTAATCATTGTTTTAACTAATACATATATGTATTTAAAATTCAATATGAGTACATATGTATTTGCATATTGTATATAGGAAATGAAAAAATAAAAAAAATGAAAAAATGTCTACAGTTTTGTAGGATTACATTCACTTTGGTTTGTATAACTCTACAGGTAACTCCATTTGGCTAGAATAACATAAATAAGACGCATTCCAGATAGTGAAAATAAATTGATTGTGATCTCCCGGAGACAAGTTCTTCAATGAAAGTAGTCGGGTATCGCCTTCTGTTTACTCAATGTCTGTTCATGTCAATTGAGTTGGGTTTCATTATTTCACCTAGATATATGCCACAGGAAATCTCATAAACAATGTTTATTTTTCAGTTCTTTTCTTGAGTATTCATTGTTTTTTCACTCATACATATATGTATTATAAATTCAAATTATGTGTATATGTGTATTCGAATATTTGTATATAGGAAAAAGAAAACTTTTTTCAAGTATTGAAGTCTACCTAGTTTTGTAGGATTACTTTCACTTTGGTTTGTATAACTCTACAGGTAACTTCATTTGGCTAGAATAACATAAATAAGACGCATTCCAGATAGTGGAAATTGATTCATTATGATCTCCCGGAGACAAGTTTTTCAATGAACTTAGTCGGGTATCCCCTTCTGTTTATTTACCGTCTGTCCATGTCAATTGAGTTGGGTTTTATTATTCCACCTAGACATATATGCCACAGGATCTTACCCATTTTTTTGTGAAAATTCTTCTTGTAAATGAACAGTCATTTATTCTAATCGCAGATTCGTGATAGAGTCTCAATTCAGAATTTCTTTCCACGCCCTGTATGATGAATGTCAATTTATCATACACCCAAAAGCAGTCATTTATTCATTCATTCATTCTCGGTAAACAGTGGCAACCAAGAAAGGGGGGGGCAGTAGATGCTAATGTTTCCCGATTTTCATAGCTTTTTTTATCATTCAATTCTCATCATCAATCAATCGATAAATATCGTCGTTTTTCCACCCCATAATGTCATAGCCTGAATGACTATATATTTTCACTTATCCACTGTTTGTATGTGATAGCGCCAACATCGAATTATCAAGCATAATATTTCACAAAACTTCAACAGCTGTTTTTCATCAAATATGTTGAATATCCTATGTCTATTTGAAAAATCTGCGTCCTATGAAATATTTGTTAGTCAATGAGTTCACCTAGTGAATCTTTTCGGTTCAATGCAAATTCTTCTCTCTATAGTCTCGTTCTATTTGCTTCATTGTAAATTCGAATAGGCGGTCAAACAATAATTTTTTGAATTTTGGTAATCAGCGCCGGAACATTCAGATATTTTACATGGACAAATAACAATTCTTAACATTGCATTTCCACAAATCTTGACAATATGGGGTTGTACACACTAGTCGAGTGTTCGCAACATTCAATCAGTTTCAATATTGATCTTTCCATATAATGATAATAATAATAACAATAATGATGAAAATAATGAAAATTCGTTAATTTTGCATATGTACCACTGAATTTACAGGGTTCATTCAAAATCATGGAGTGAATAATTCTCGGAATAATTATGAATTCAAAAAATAGATAGGTAAAATATTCGTTTTGAGAATTCACTAAACTTTGGGGTGCTATACAATCTTGAGAATTTTCAAAGTAATAGAATGTATGCATAAACCATTTAACATTTAAGCAACTTTGAAAACTAAAAAACTTTGACCTTCTACCCACCGTATCCCCATTACGGAACCAGATTAGGATCATGCTTGAAAACATTGCCATTCCAGTTCATTTCATTGTATTTTAACGCATTCAGTTCAAGAATGAAATCTAAGCGAAACATAGGAAATATTAACATGTTTTAGAAATGATGTGCTTATTTTTCTCAAAAAAGGTTAGTTCCTCGAAAGTAATTGTAGAACAAGAAAGCCTCTAAATTGAACGAAGCACCCAATTTGATGACTGAGAAATTTTAGTGGCGTACTACGAAGTTTGGAAAAAAGCATCTGTCCCCAAAAACGTATAACCCTGTAGATATTAAGAGATTGAACTCACTATGAAGTCATCCCCATCTCTCCTTATACGTCTACTGCCTTAACCTTTTCTTATATACGAATACGTTCGAAATCGTGATTCATTTCCTTCATTACAACACCGAAAAGATAGAGATAAGATGAAAATCCCGAGTTCCGAGTAAAAAAAAAAGATTAAGAATTTCACTCCCCTTTGTGAGGAATTACCATCCAAGTAGAGACCATGGTTCTGAGAGATTTACACTGCTCACAAAGATTGATTGCGATAGTATAGTAGTATCAGTGGAATATAAACTGTTTACCGCTTAGCAGTGGTGATTGGATTGCTTCCTGAAAGATACGAGCATCAAAAGATCTTGATTTTTGGTCTTCTGGATGTCCTGAAAAGAGTGCTGCGTTTCTCTAATTGACAATAAATTATGTCACATCTTTTCAAATCCTCCAATATCGAGGAGAGCAAGATATTAGTCATGAATTTGGCTAAATACGCCTCCATGCACAATCAGTTGAATGACATTATAGTTCTCTGCAGTAGTTGAAATCACAAAAACCTAACAATGATCAAATTTCACATTTCTAAGGTGGCAATAATTGTGTGATGCTTTTTTTTTTTTTGTTTTGCAGGCAGACTGTGAATGAAAGCACGGTTATGGACGTTTTGGGTTGGTACACCTCTGTAAATGCTGCCCTTCTAGACCATCTCACTAACCAAATCAAGGAGAACGACAACAGTGGCGTTTGGAGGTGGGATAAAGTATTGAATTTGTTATTCTAGGGTTTTAAATACAATAGATGTGTCTCAATAAGCAAACAAAGTATAATAATATAAATAAGAGAAATAATTGTTAGAAAATTGTAAAATGGGCACAGAGGATATGTCAAAAAGATGGGTCAGACAAAACTTAATGAATGAAAATTGATGTCCATATAAGGAACCAAGATTCAATCATCAACTTGCATGATCACCACCGAATGAGTTGGAGAGTTGTGACAGTGTGTCAAGCCTATATTTTCTCTATAAAGGCGGAACTCAGTATGCCTGCCATAACAATGTATGATACCAACATTCCCACCAAGCCAACAATATCTATGCTTGGTGTCTCCATCAGCAATACTCTTTTATGGGATAATTATGTCAGATCCATCGCCAAAGCTGCTTCACAAAAACCCGGATTTTCATTCCATGCGAAAAGCCAATTTACACCTCAACAGCTTTCCATGATTTACAATGCACTCATACGACCTGTTCTAGAATACTCGCATATAGGGTTCAGCCACCAAACATACTTTGATGCACTTAGATTCCATCCAGAGAAGAGCCATTCGCCTGGTGGATGATGCCACACTATCACTAACACTTTGACATCATTGGAACACCGTAGGAAGGTGGGCGACCTTCCACTTACTTTCGTTGTCAACCTCGAAATATGGAACAGGAATATTTCAAAACTCGTTTCTCTATAGAACGGGACAGCTCTGGAATCAATTGCCAAAGGAAGTATTTCAAAGCAAAATTCCAATACTTATATATACATTATAGGGATTCCCTTTCGTGAGCACCAAGCGAAAAAAAAACAAAGACGTTCAAACAACCTATTTATACACCTTCATACTCTTGCCACTAGATAGTTCTGATGAGATCTGGTTGTTCCTATCAAATTATACAGAATATACTATGCGCTCTACCTCAGAATGTGTATAATATATCTTCATATATGTTGACCATTACGTGCATTCTTGCTTGTCCCATTGACACTATCAGCATTACTCAAATTATTCATTATTTCCAGATATCTGTTGGCCTTCAAAAACTTGCTGAAAAGCATCGAAAGCACAGGAATAGCGAGCGTGTATGGTGTCAACTACTTCGGTCAAGGCCGCCTCCAGCTATTGAGCTATATCAGCTTCGTGACTCATTCTGCATTAGCCAATGATCTGCTCAACACTGCCTTCAATTATGTGCCGCAAATGAAGAAGGAATATCAAGATTTGGCTGCTAATATGCCCAACTATGGCAATATCCAACTCAGGTACAGCTTGACCAGTCTAGCTTGGCCTCTGAGAATTGGATGCGCAGTAAACCAGCCGGCGGAGTGTAGCGAGAGCTTATCATTGTCGAAGAATTGGTTCAGTGAAAATCGGTTAAAACAGTACAGTACGATTTTAATTCCCAATGAAAAGGCGTCGTGGATCTCTGTCGCACACTAACCATCTCTGTTTGTCGTTCGCGCTACTCAGGGGCCAAGCTAGAATGGTCCAGCTGAACGAAATAGTTTATTTCTGTAATTCCATATACTGTTATCTTGATAAAACGGTATTCAGATGATAACTGAAAAGTCAATGTTAACAGCCTCCGTCCGTTAAAATTGTTTAACGGCTGGCGGCAGTTATATGATATTGTGATATTTCCAAGCTATTCCATGACAACACAATGTTGATATTTTTCGGTAGAATTACCAGGTACATGGTTTGTCCTTTTCTCGGAATCAAAATGTAATCTTTCAGCGGGATTACGAGAAGTCTTGAACGACAGATGCCGATACGAAAATAACGGATTCGGTAGTTTGCTACCTATCGGCATCGGCCTTGTAAAGATGATAAGTGTATCAGCATTCATTTGATCAACGGTATAAGTGAACAACCAAAGTGTCAGCGATTTCAAATCGATGTAATGGTTGCAACATTTATCGCTCTGTTTATGATCACTTATTTCCGAAGTGATAAAGGAAACCAATGACATCAGCTTTTAAAATATCTGGAAATCTCAGGAATCATTATTGACTTACAATATGGCTTTCACTATCGAAAATCAACGTGAGACCAACTGAAGATTCACTCACCTACGTTACTCATATATGACAAGCTTCTAAAAATAACATTAGGAAGCTCTAGCTGTGGCGTTGAAGATATCGAGAACATTCGACTGTGTTTAGCACCAAGGACTTCTCCACAAACATATGGTGGTAAGGTGGATCCATATCAATGACCTGTTGGGAATAATCCCTGTTGAAAACTTCGCTTATGAAAGTACTATCCATACTGCCTTTTCTTCCAGAATTCCCAGCTTCCCAGGAAACTTGGAACTCACAAAGAAGGCAGGACAACGCTGTTAATGAGGAACCTATTTGAATTCATCGACACGAAAATTCGAGCCTAAATTTTCCCTAGAAAGGCGAAACAATATACCTGATGTATCGATGTTTGGCGCCACTATTTCCACAAAGTCCACCATATCCATATGATCGGTATTTTCATCAGCAACACTCTCTTATAACATAATCATCACAAACACTCGGATTTTCATTTTGTGCGAAAACCTACTTTACAGAAATGGAATATTCTGAGATAAAATTATGAACATGGAAAAAAAAAATATATATATATATATGAAGAAATACATTGAGAATTTGCATTCTCTATGCGATGAAAAAACAATTCTCTCTCGGTTGATTCAACAGAAAACAACTTATTTTCTAGCTACACACAGATGAAAATTTATGTATATGCACATGATATTATTCTGAATATTCAACAGAAAACAACTACTTTCTTGTCTATTTGCCACGTCGAACATATCTGATGCACATCCGAAAAATCCTCTGAAATTGAGAATCGACATTCTCTCAAATCTGATGAATAATGTGATGTATTATGATATAAAAATATAGCTTACCAATATGTCCAGTAATAAAATGAAAATTGAAATGTATAGGAAAAGTATACTTATATAAACTCTGATCTTGATGAGCTTGGAACATCCAAGAAAACAAAACATTCGTATCAAGTGATATGGGAATTATATCTCTCACCAACAGGATACATGACTTTATTCGAATCAACTCATTTCGGATTTCACACCCTCCTGGTTAACCTGAAGTCCAGTTATCTCAAAGTCATTCTTCATGATAAACACAATTTTCATCTCTCTATAATATTACTAGAAATCAGAACCAAACTGACATCTGAGAATTCTTGTTGAAATTCGATCCCTGTCATCTGTTTTTTATTATGTATGACGAGATGATATTCATCTTACATTTACATTCACATTTTACAATCTACATTTACACCCCAACAGTTTTTCATGATCTACTAAGCACAGAAACTGCCCGTTTCAGAATACTATTCCCATACATTCTGGAGTTCGGTAAAATAGAGTAGACCCTGATTCAACACCCAAACAAACATTGATGCTCTTAGATTCCATCATCCATTAGCCAGCTCATAATACTCATTTCAGAAAAGAATCTAATATCAACCTTCTCCCTGTATCCTTCCTAAGGTAAGCAGTTCTTCGAACATATCAGTGATACTCATCTCAGTTTTCATGAGTAAATGCAAGTTATTTCGAACGATATTGTGTCTTTATACGCGTGTACCGATACGGTAACGCTAGGCGTCTACATTATCGTAATTCTCAATTCCTCTGAATTCCTCATTCTTATTACGTGATTTTAGAGATGCGTATAACATCGTTTTTCAATATTTGACTTTGCAAAAGATTCTAAAGTTTTGCCGTTCTGCTGACTGAAGAGTTTTGGTAAAGAGCTGTTCAACAAATCTGAAGGTTAACGAGAAAATTATTTGCTGAATGAGCTTGTGATAATGATGGACGTTATTTCTGAACATTATCGTGGGAGCATCTATTGTCCGCGATGTTCAAATGATGTCAAGGATTTCGTCTTTGAATGGAATTTTAGAGTATCCTCGTATGTTCGGATGTTGAACCCCATAATTATGTGGGAATAGTTTTCTGAAACAAGGTAGTTGAGAATTTTACATAATCTGTAATCTTTAACAGAATCATGTTTTTTCGTTACCTACTGAGCATTTGTTATATTGATGGTTGCTTCAACTTTACAGTGTCGTATATGCTATAATCCCAGAGGAACACATTGACTAACTACCTATGGGATGTGTTCAATCATCCCAATGGCCATCATCCTCATCCAAAATACTTAAAATCATCATATTTTGGAGTATTATGTTGCTTGAAAAAGTGATTTAAAAATTTCAGGAACAATATAATCCTGCAAAATGTACAAAGGAATGCAAGTGACCTCAAAGCTCGAGAATACTTCGACCTAATGGCAATTTACACAGACGAACTGAGGAAAATACAACGATCACTTCGTGTCATCATCCAGTAAGTATAATAAACTATCAACTTAATTCAAATTAGGCGTTTACGTAGTAACAAAGCTAGGTACTAGACTGTGGTATACTAGTTAGAAAGTAATATTCGCTGCTACCGTGGAAAGTTGGATATATTTTTCCTTGGTGTCGATTTAGGAACCGAGCAAAAAGAGTATGACTATATTACGAATTCAACTGGTCAGTACTGTCAGTAGATTTACTCACTGCTGAAAATCTGTGTTCCGAAATATAAAATCAAAAATACAGTGCTGTAATTCGGATCTCGTTTTCACGGTTTTCATCAGTAATCAGCAGCAGTTGATCAGCTGGTGAAATTTGAATATCATTCTCATCGTCAATCATTCGAATAATAGGAATTTTTTGTTATCAAAAATGATATTATCAATTTATTATTAATATGATAAGACTTAATGTTTAGAAAACAACGGAAATGATGAAATAAATGCAATATTCCTTCCCCCCCCCTGAAATAATGACAGTTCACTGAAGGTACACGCCACACTACCTTTCGATAGTCAGCAATTTCAGCAGGATGTTGAGTCGAAATATTTGGGGTAGTATGTCTGCTCACAATTGTAGTAGGCTTCTGTGTTAGTATGACTTTTCTCCACAATATCTTATCAATTTATCCAACCTTATACCGTTCACATTACAGAGACTTTACCTTTATTAGTCACTTTGAGTATGGGTCGAGTCAGATGCCTTTCCATTGGCTGGTGCCACACAAATATCTGTCACTTTCAGTGAATGTTCTGATTTCCGAATGAAAAATCAGCAGATTCAGTACTGGCATGCATTTGAATTAGGAATATAGCCTATATACTTTATAGTTTCTTCATCGCTTAGTATTCTTCTGATATTGACATGCTATTTAAAACTTTACAAAACTAAATGAAGAAGATGAATCAAGGAATCACGCATAGGCTGACGTCTATAGAGACTGAATTCAACAACACACAAGGCCTTCCAACGATAAGTTGACCCACTCCCCCCTTCAACTATAGGAAACCGAATTCTACCCTACTTTCAAAACATCATTTTGAAGCCCTTTCAATTGCAAATACTTTCGTGCATCGGTTTTGGAAATCAGTTGAGTAATTGAACACAATCAATACTTGATATTGTGAAGTTTCTGGTATACTTATATAAAAAAACTAGAATGAAGAGACACAGCAGTGTCGAGCTGAATTATTGACTTGATTGATTGATTGATTAATAGCAGAATGATCAGTCAGGGTTTGAAGCCCAAAACACTGCAGCCTTTGGGCCTATTGTATTCCTGATCATGCTTGTTGACTAAGGTGAACAGGTTCGCTACCTTGATAAGGTTTAGCAGCCTCTTCACCAAATCATTCTTTGGAAAGGCCTCTTGAGAGTTTACATACCTATATATGTTTCTCATCAGGGAGTACGTGAACGAAAATCTACGAGATTCAGCACACAGAGAAGCCATCGGGATCGGAACGCTCGTTCTCGTTCTGTCTGTTTCTCCAGTGATCATCTGGTTAGTTAGGAATGCAGTGGCCACTATTCAGGTGACTATCCCTTCGATACTTCCATCGATGATTTCGGTAACCGTTTGCTTAGTTATACGCTGCTAATTTGGCCAAAAAGGCCAAGGAACTCAAAGTAGAAAAGAGGAAGAGCGATCTGCTGCTCTTCCAAATGTTGCCGCCGAGTGTAGCGACGCAGTTGAAACAAACAAGACAGGTAATTATCACACAATATTTGACTGCTAGATGACTGGTACAACTGATGATTTCTCTAGAGCTGATTGCCTTGATCAGAAAACAAGGTGAGGGGAATCGGTATCTATCACATTCTAGATTACAACTGAATTAATGAATATACTTAAAAAACGCTACAACTACACGCCACTTACGCCATAACTACAACGTGGATCTTTCAATAGAATGATATCATGAGTGACCATTCTCGCCTTCCTTTTCAGGTTTTTTCTATCGTTTTCTTTTTCTGTTAAAAAGATGAAATATCAAGTTCCGCTCACCTTGTACATGGTGATAAACTATGGATTTCACGCTTTCAACACTAAATATCTCGGAAACTGGGTAAGATATTGGAAACTCCTAAACAACATCTTGAATCAGATGATATTCTCTTCAGAATGGTGCTCTCCGAACATTATTATATCTCCATTTCATACACGGAGGGTGTGAAACACCCTATATTTCATTGCATATTTTGAATCATGACAATTGTGAATTATCTCTTTGAGATTTTGTTCCGAAGTTTCCGATATATCTTATTTAGATTTCGATATATTGAGTGTTGAAAGTGTGAAACCATATTCATTCACCCTGTACAAGAACATGCGAAAGGAGCAATACAAATTAACGTGATCAGGAAGATCAACATGAATACATTTTATATATTTTCAGGTACCAGCTGAATACTATGCTTCAGTCACTGTATATTTCAGTGATATTGTCGGATTTACTGAAATCGCAGCAGTGAGTACGCCTTTAGAAGTAAGTTTATCCTCTGATTACTACCAGGTCCGGCAGAAAGGAAGGTTGTTTTCAAAGAAATCATATCTTCGATTGATTTTTCTTTGGAAAAAATATATGAAATATTTCTGTTTCGTGATGTGGGGCAGATTCAGATCATAAAGTGTGGAAAATAACATATGTCAAGTGGTGGCCATGGAATATGATGCATGATATCCTTGTACAAACATAGCTCGTAGTCTCAAGTCATTCAATTGGTACATTGAGATTGGAAAAGTATAGAGTAGAGTGACGCTTATAATCTGAATAAATTCGAATAATTCAGAACTATAAGGTCATAAAAAATATGCTGAAGCGACACGAGCAATAAGACTGTTGATGAAAGCGACGATTAGACATGATATAACTTTAAAACAAGAGTTTCAACAAAAACTAACGAGTCTTCGTTTTCAATTCACAATTAATTCACAAGGTCTGAAAGAATATAGGCGATTCATGCTAAGGAGTACTCCCTCTACCGTTGTCTAATATAACTAACGTATGGGCCATTAATTGCTTTGTTTACATTAGTTTGCGTGTATTTTGTATGAGAAGTAGTTGTGTTTTAATTGTCTATAATTTTGTTTGAGAACTTCTATAAACGTTTAAAAACATGAGTCATCATTGTTGTGTACCTCATTGTTCATCTTGAGCAAAAAAATCCCGAGTATAGCTTTCATTCCTTTCAAAAATCAGGACAGTCTAAATTTGTATTTGAAACTAATAATTTGGGAAACAAGGAAGTGATCGGTAGGAGAAAGGTGTGGATTCATAACTTGAAGATTGGAAAAAGTGTAAAGTGCCTGAACATAATGAGATATTGTTCTTTACACTTCACTGAAAATTAACTCATACCTATAGGTATATTTTCAAATGTATGTTTATTATGAATATAATACCTACTTCTTGAGGTGGTGGTAAATGAACAAAACAAATCTCAAACTGATTATATCTTTACTCATGAACAGTAGAATTTTTAAACAGTAAAGAATGTTATCAATCAGGGTTTCGATGATTATGTTGTAAAAAGTCAAGTAGAAACTGTTTACCTAAATTCACCTTCCAAAGAAAACTTTATTCCCAAAAAGTTTGCTGGATTTTGTTTTAAAAATATCATGCACTATCAGGGGAATATCCCAGCTATATATTCGAATTGGAAATCAACATCCCACACAGGTTTTCATGAGAATTCTTGTTCAATAATGATAAAAATGATGTTGGTATATATGAAGTTCAACTAGAGGTAGGGATGTTATCTAATGTTGAACAGAGATAATATAGTCCTCAATCAAAACACAGTAGACCGCTGGAAAATACAAAGTTCGAAAATAGACGAAATACCAAGGCTGGACGTTTGAAAACTCGAAACTAAATGAACATAAACACCATTACCAAACAATGTTAACAATCCGCCAATGGCCCATAAAGTAGTACCGACATTCGCCGTTCTGGCGCTACGATCTCAATCTCAGTCGCCTATTCCTCATGGAAATAATAATCCTCACAGTGACTGTATATATTTCTAGTCCTCTTGAATTTCATGGAAATACCGAACTTTCCCAAATAATTTTCTCTCCTTATAACATTTCGAATTCAACTTAGAAGTGACTGTATACTACAACTGTAACAACATTCAAAAAACCTTTCAGGTAGTGACGTTTCTCAATAAAATTTACAAACAATTCGATGCTAGGATAGAGTGTTATGACGTCTACAAGGTTGAAACAATCGGAGACTCTTATATGGTTGCTTCTGGATTACCGGTTAAGAATGGTGAGTACTAAACTCCAATTCTAGGTTAGTCTTGAATCACTTGTTCGAGAAACGTGGGTCCCGTGAAATTACTTTGGCAATGATGAAACAACCTATCCCCCCTAGGAACGCACGATGTTCTTTGAACAGTATAGGGATTCCCTTTCGTGCGCTCCAAGCGATAAAAAAAACCATAGACTAGAAGTGGAATTCAACTTCTTATTGCAAATTGAACACCCTGTATTCTTATGACATATCTAAAATGAACGGTTTCTATAGTAGTCAGTGAAAATTGTGCCTCGAAACGAAATAATTATTTCCTAAGATATTTAAATTGTCTACCGCAAGGCGTAATATTGTTGAGAGTATCGACCAAATTGTTGATAGTTCCCAAAAATTGAATGTTTTGGTGCCTCATAGCAGTGAACTCATTATTGTTGAACACTAAACATTTCTTTTAGGTTTGTCTATGTGATATGTTGAGCCACGATATGAGAATTTCATAATGTATAGTCACTGATGCTCAACCTGAGTTGTGGAATTGATCTGGTTACTTGCAGTGAAAACATCGTATGTCAGAAATTTTGAGTTTTATAAGCCAAAGTAAGATACCGGTTGAAGGAGGATAAAGCAGTGAACGGTATCAATTTTGTATGTGGGTCATATATCTGGAAAGTAATGTCTTCTTATTCGACCAAGTATTTGAAAATTATGCTGACACAAAGTTGATTGAAAAATTTCGATATCCCGTGTTAAGCGGCTCATAAGATTTTATATTTCCACCAAACGTTACAAAACAACTATTTTATTTCGGAAATAAAACACGTATTTATTGGTTGTTTATTCCACCATCCATGATGAACTGACTACAATGTTTTCAATACCCGATATCCGTAGAAACACAGAAAAAGGTGTCCCTACTTTTTATACATATATCTGAAAAACTCGAGCAGATATAAAAAGTGGTCCTAGGAAATATTTGCCGATACATTACATCACTCTACCATTAATAAAAGAAAATGAATACTCAACGGGGTGAGAATTTTTCCAGTTTACGAATAACTTCTCTAAGCCTCAACCTCGTTGAATACTCATTTGGAATCACAACCAGTATTCCTAACACTCCATTTTTATTCAAATCACATAAAGAATCCATTTCACCTGAATTTTCATATTTCGATGCATTCTCCTTCTTCTTTATTCCTAGTTGTTTAAACAATATCCCTTATTCGATTTCCAAAAGAGACGCTAAAGTGGATGTGGACTTACTCCGATAGTCGGTCGAAAATTGGTCCTATATGCACATTCCATCCACGAAACTATCCCGTAACACAACTTCGAGTTCAACTCCAAATTTGCGGTCAACCCTTTCAACCTGGTAGCAAAATCAACAACAGATTCGCTCTGTAGAACTTCATTCTATCAGCAAAAAATGTTTTCACTGGTTTGAAATGTTCATTTAGCAATCATTCAAATCTTCAAAACTCGCTGGATCCTCTGGAACACATAACTTTTTCAGCACTTTGAATTTTCCTTCCGTTGAACAGTTTAATAACAACGCTCCTTTTTTCGCATCATCACTGATGTCATTTAGGGTCAAATACTGCTTGAAATGTATGCTAAGAAAGTCGCCCAGTCCGAAACCTCGTAATCGAACAGATTTGAATGACCAATGCTTCGACCAGTCATGACATCTAGATATCTTTGTATCAACAATACTCATTTTACAAATTTATTCGATTTTTCTTGTCGCCAGATGTTTCATTTCGGAAATAAAACACGTATTTAATATCTATGGTTGTTCAACTTGTTCATTTCACCATTCCACCATCAAAACCCGATATACGTGAGAACACAGAAAAAGGTGTCCCTATTTTTTATATCTGAAAAGCCCGAGCAGATGTGAAAAGTGGTCTTTGGAAATATTTCTCAATACATTACAACAACCCTCAACATCTCTGATTCAGCTTCCCATTCTGATGATAAGTCCATGAATTTATTCATTACTAACTTACACCTTGAATATAAGAAGCAATTTGCGAAAAGCTACCTCCCAATGTGCGCTCAGCCACGTGTCTAGTGAAAACCTGTATGCAGTTATCCTGTGCTGTATTGCCTGTGCTGCCATGCGACACCTGTGTTGCCCTGCGACACCTGTGTTGTCTGTGTCCCAATGTGCACCCTGGTTTACAGGCAACAAACATGTTACTGAAATAGCGAGTATGGCGCTGGACCTTCTCGCGGGATCCACGCAGTTCAAGATCCCGCATCGTAAATCGGAGCGCCTTCAGATAAGGTCTGGGGCTCACACGGGACCCGTAGTGGCTGGCATCGTGGGGTCCAAGATGCCGAGGTACTGCCTTTTCGGGGACACCGTCAATACTGCTTCTAGAATGGAATCTACGGGCGAAGGTACAGTATATCCTAACAAACATTCATTTGAGGTAATAGCCACGTTGTTTTTGATGTTTCATGCACCTGAGTGTTCATTGCACTTGAGCAACTCCCAAATATATAGTTATTCATTATACAAGGGAAAAAAGAAGTAATTATAGCTCCAAAAAACCGTGAGGTAAAATCTAATATTTTTGCCGTGTATAATACACTATGTTTTTTGTGACAGTAAGAAGGATGCATCAACATTGAGAACACATTATATTCACATTATATTGAAATCAGAAAATTCTCGACGTGAAATTGGAGGTTTTCCCTAATAGCACACAACGTCCTTGGGACGTCCACGGAATGTCCCAGCTAGTACAGGGTGATTGACTATGGATTTCACGACTTCAACAGCTGATATCTCGAAAACGAAAAAAGATATTTGAACTTTGGAAAAAGGTACTTGAATGAGATGTCATTTCCTTCTAGAAAATGTGTTCTCTGCTTGATTTTATCATTTTATATACAGGGTTTGTGGAAAACATTTTTTTTTCAAATGGAACCCCCTGTATATCATCGCATATTTGGAAAGAGCTCTCTTTCCTGATTTTGAAAATATATACTTTTCATATATTCTATCGAGGGCTTGACGAAACGGCATGCCAACGTGAATAGAATACTAACGCTTCTACCACGCGGCACGCGGCTACCTGGCCTCCTGATATACCTCAATTGATATTTGAATCCCACTTTCCTGTAATATTCCATCTCTCGAGAGCAAATAGGATGAATACGCATCCAACATTTTATTTATTGACAATCATACTATAACAATAACAAAAATAATTCTGGAATTCGATCAAATCAAATGTTCAAAAACACTTCCATTATTTTCACGACAACAATTCAGGCGTTTGATGAATGAAGTCTTCAATTTATCAAAAAGCTCCGGGTTTGCATTTAGAACCGCAATCTCTACTATTATTTTTTCGCGTATTTCATCTAAATTATTGGCTCTTTGCCTATAAACTCTGTCTTCTAATGTTCCCCACAGAAAGAAGTCGAGTGGTGTAAGATCTGGGCTTCTTGGTGGCCAGGAAATCGTGCCGCGCCTTCCTATCCACTCATTATAATTTGAATTCAAATATTGAATAATGAGGTTTGTGGAATGGCAAGGTGCACCGTCTTGTTGCCAGATTATCCTTCTAGATATTTCTAGTGGCATTTCGTCTATGAAATCTTGAATTTCATTTTGAAGTAGGCTCAGGTATCTTCTCTGATCCAAATTCCCATCTATGAAGATTGGTCCCAATATTTTTCCATTATGAATGCCACACCAAACAAGAATAGACGACCGACCTTGTTTCTGTATTGCTTGAAAAGCATGGGGGTTTTCGGATGCCCAATGATGCGAGTTCCGTCTATTGAACATACCACTGGTAGTGAAACAAGCCTCGTCTGTCCAAATGATATCGTCAAAATAGCTTTGTCTCATATTCAATCTTTCAGATATGACAAGACAAAATTCAATCCGCTTCTCATTATCATCATAATTGAGTTTGTGGCATGGTCTAATTCTGAAATCCCTATATTTATATTTCTTCAAGGTATGTTGAACAAAATAATAGCTGAAACCAAACTCTCTCACTGCATTCCTTATTGACCGTGAAGGATCCTCAACAAAATACTGGATTACAAGAAGTTCCTCGTCTTCGTTGTCTTGCCTTCTCACAATTCTCTTAATATTCGACAAACTGGAAGTACTGTCAAATTTAGCAGCCAAATACTTCACATAATTCTTACTTGGTAATCTTCTGCCTGGATAACTCCTCATAAACTTATGAAGTGTTTCAGCAAGATTTTTATTAACTGAAAAATAGCACTCCAAAATATCTCTTCTTTGTTCCAGTGGATATGGCATCGTGAAAAAATTGTCGAAATTTTGCGCACTTATGTCACTGAAATGTTGACCAAATGTCAATTCACTTATTCATCATCTCATTCTATTTCAACCATAGCTAACTTGGACCAAATATTAATATTTAATTTTGCTGATATTTCGTCAAGCACTCGATAGAATAATATATGAAAAGTATATATTTTCAAAATTAGGAAAGATAGCTCTTTCGAAATATGCGATAGTATACAGAGGGTTCCATTTGAAAAAACATTTTTTTTTCCACATACCCTGTATATGAAATGATAAAATCAAGCAGATAACACATTTTCCAGAAGGAAATGACATCTCATTCAAGTAACTTTTTCCAAATTTCAAATATCTTTTTTCGTTTTCGAGATATCAGCTGTTGAAGTCGAGAAATCCATAGTCAATCACCCTGTACATGGTTTAGATATGATCTGGGAAACGTCTGGACGTCGACAGGAAGTCCCTGCAACGTTATGAAACTGTCATCTTATTTTACCCTTCTAAGTGACGTTCACTCGACGTCGAGATGATGACGTGATTTACAGGTCATAGAAAGTACGTCATAGTGTCGTCATAAATTGGTGTATGACGTCTCTGACGAAAAATCACCAATTAGGTACGTCACAGTGACTTGATCATTCGTCGTATGGTTGCCTGGGTATATCCCAACAAACATTTATTTGCGGTAATAGTCACTTTCTTTTCGATGTTTCATGCACTTGAGTGTTTGTTGCACACGAATCTCAGTGACCTTTTATAATGAACGCCCCTGTGCAAACGCTATCATTGTTTACCTACCTTTTGAAAATTTTGAAATATAGCTATTCTATGTTGATAATGTCTGATTCTGGAGACGATCATGTTATAATAATTGTGAATTTAACTATATTCTGATACATGAGAATGGAAAATAATTCATATAGTTATAATACTCCAAGTCGTCTACACAACGTTCAATATTATTAAATTATAAATGGAAAAGGAACCTGTTTCGAATCTATAGAGTATCCTTCATCAGCCGATTAAGAAATTATTCTATAGAGAACAAACAATTATGATAGGGTATCGATGTTGAAACAAAGTAGAACTTACTCACTCTAACAACACGAGTAAATCCTAGGGACGTCCCTGATGTTATACTAGGACATCCCAGGGATATCCTCTGTCGGGACAAAGTACTTACTAGGGACGTCCCAGGGACATTCACTTTCAGACAAAAAGGACATCCAAGGGAAATAGACTTAAAAACAGTACGAAACTGAAACCAGGATGAATACAACTTTGTTCGGATTTGATGTATAATTATAAGCATTCTTGGGTGATTGAAAATGAGGGGTATTATGCATTTACGATTTCTGTTTGCGAAAAATGATCATTTCTCAAGAAGTTCTGAGACTATATCCTTAATTTTCATAACAATTATTTTCCGGAAGAAAAACAAACATTTTCAAAAAAAATTCAACTCAATATTTTGATGAAATTCAATGACTGATGTGAATGGATATCAGATATTCCAGGGACACGATTAGGATAACCTAGGGATGTACCGGGCGGGATGTCCTCTGAACAACCACTGCGGGACATCCCCTGGATGCTCTTATCATGTCCTTGTACCGCAGGACAAAAAAGGGACGTACCTAGGACATTCCTGTGTTGTTAGGGCACGTGAAGCACAACAAATTTTTGAGTTCCTAATGTTGTGTTATTGTTCCTTCTTGCTTTGGTCTTCAGTGTAAGTTTTCCTTTTCAAAATTCTCATAGCATTGTTAACCTTAAGTTGTCTCCCTACTATCCTTATATTCTGAAGGCACCATCCAGAAGTTTGTCATGATTTTCATGGGACCAATCGTCTCTTGTCTTGCATCACCATTGACAACTGGAGTTAGAGTTGTTGTCTGTCAGAGATGGGTTTGGCATTTTATTTTAAGTTTTCATGAAATAATTTTGTAACTTCATGTGATTTCAAAAGTTCTATCTTCTCCACGTGAGTACTACCATCTTTCACCATTGATACCGTATTATTTTCGCTTCGTTCTTCATGGAATAATTTCTCAAACATACGACTATCTACTCTTATTAGTATCTTAATTCATAGAGTGAGTATCGGTGAGATGTTAACGGATCGAAATGGATAAGAAAATATTTGTTATCGTGAATACTCCATCCTACATTTTGAATTATTCATTTTCGTTTCAGCATCAAAAATTCACATCAGTCTAGAAATGAAGAAAGCGCTGGATACAATAGGTGGTTATAGGACGGAACATAGAGGACTAGTGGACGTGAAGGTACAAAGTGATGCAATATTCAGAAAGTCACTACAGTATTTTCTATATTGCGAGCTTGGAAATTTTCTGAGATGCATATTTTCGGCTCAACTCTTTGTACGCTTTGTAGCTTTCAACTTGTTTTGAGCCAATCTGTAATCTGAATAGATATCCGTTACATTTCTTTGATTCATGGAAACGTTATTGATTTACAGATGATAAAATATCGACTTTATAACCGAAATAATAGAATATAGTGATGTTAGTTCATTGAAGTTACCTGCAATTATCATTTGTGTTCGAGTTATGAAATGAGTTCCTGATTATATATTCATTATCAGATCACCTGATTGTTGTTGACATATTTGTTCTTCAGTCAGATAGTGTTATTTATTTTTATGTTAACCAAGTTGTTCAGATTGAAATTAAACATTCGTTTTCTTCAATAATTATGCTTGTTGTATCCGAATTATTTTTGATGGGAGAACAATATCAATTTCTGATTCGGACGCGCACTCCGAAGTCATCTCCCGAGACTAAAAAAGTGGGACACGCTTTCTTCTTCCCTGTTTTAAAAATGAAAAATTGTGTCAGAAGTTGAGTAGCTGAATGTCGGTTTTACTCAGTTCTCAACATGTGTCCGAAGTCACCACACCTGCATGGTGACTTTTTCAAATGAAAAACTAAAATAGTTTCGGAAAGAAAAACGGATGTTCTATATGACAAATCAATGAAGGCAATACAGGGGCTACCTTCAGTGAGAATTTGAAGGGGAAAGAACGATTCTTCGAAAAGTTATGGCGAAAAACCTGGAAAAAGTGTTCGAAGTCACTTCATTTGAGGTAGCGGTCTAGATAGTGCTTATGTCAGTGATTGCTGCAACGGCAACATATAATATATCTATTTCAATAATATTTTTCTCAGAATCGAACGTGCGACAATTACGATTTTACAGCCAGAGTCACATCCTAGACGATATTATATTTATATATAAACGCTATAGTCAATAAACTGAAATTGTTATTCTCGTGAAAACAATTGGTGATTTTCAAGCTGACAATCGATTATTTGCTGATAAAAAAAATGCCATTCATATTCGAAATGGTTGATTGTAATTATTTAATTACTACAATTATTAAAACTACGACATAGTCACAATGCTCAAAGTGGAATGCAATGTTAAATAAATACAAAAAGCTCAATGTCATATCCACACAATGTTCATAAAATGAACAGCAATGGTAGATTTCGGGAGGAAAACAACTTCTTTCCTGGCTAATGCCACGCAGATTGTTGTTCATTTTATGAACATTGTGTGGATATGACTGAGCTTTTTGTATTTATTTAACATTTTATTCCACTGTTGAGCATTGTGACTATTTCATAGTTGAAGTTACTCTAGACGGGCAACCAGCCACTTCCTTATGGGATTTTTAGTTTAGGAGTGTTTCTTTCCTTCCTTTCTACTCAGATGGCGTTGCTTTCATATTGTCTATGCAGGTCGCTTCTGGGAGAATATAATACCGATTTGATTTCTGTTTGGCTAGGCTTCGCTTAGTCGGCGGTCTTAGGACTGCTGGCTGGAGACTACCCTGCACTGATGAGAGTCAAGGAGCTCGGCACCGGTCTGTAGGTGTCTAGTGTGGCCTGACTGAATCGAAATCAATAGGCATTCAGGAAAGATTCACTTGTGTCAGTATTCGTTTACACGAGTCGATGCCTGGATTTCGGGAGAATGTAATCCAATGTTCTGCATGGCATTAGCCAGGAAAGTAGTTGTTTTCCTCCCGAAATCTACCATTGTTGTTGATTTTATGAACATTGTGTGGATATGACTTCGAGCTTTTTGTATTTATTTACTATAATTATTGTTCAATTTCTATAGGGTAAAGGACTTATGGATACATACTGGTTAACATGTAAGGAAGGAGGAACAAACCGAGCAGTGGAGATGGATGTACCGACATATTTCCCTGTAAGTTATACCTAGATATCTAGTATCTATACCTAGGGGAAACGTGCCCGAGACGGCATACATTTCGTAATAACTTTTGAGGTTCAAGAGCTAAAATTCAGTATTTAAATATGAAAATACCTAGCCTAACAATAATAAAAATTGATAAAACTCTAATATTTGAAGGTTTTTAAATCACCTCGGTATGCCATCTTTGGCTGAATATTCCGGGTGAGATGACTTGGTATGCTATACTTATATTGAAATTCAATATACAGTGCGCACCATATATGTAACGGATAAATCTATTTTCCACATTATCAGCCATTTTCAAGGAACACCCAGAAAAACACTGATTTATGTTTTTGAAGACACTCTGTGACATGAAAAATGCCCCCTCCTTCACCCCCCTCAACGTGACAACTAACCCCGCCAATTTTTAAATAGGGAGGTGAGTGGTACCTAATTTCGGAGTGTATTCAATTGTCTATTCACCCAATTCTTTTGAATTTCAATCATGCGTCAAATAAGAGGTATCACTCAAACCCCTATTTCATTTTGAGTAATCGGGGAAGTGGTTGTCACGTTGAAGGGGGTGAAGCAGAAGGTATTTTTTCATGTCATAGAGTGTCTTTTCAAAAACATTAATCGACTTGTTCCAAGGTTTTTCATGAGTGAATTCATCCATTACATATGGTGCGCACTGTATATGACACAGGATGTCTAGTAAACCGTGAATCATACTCTAGCTGGTGATGAACAAGTTTATAACCTATCAGGAAACCACAAACCACAACTTGACCTCAGTAAAAACTGACGGTTTTCAAGATATTGTAACTTTTATGCAGAGTGACATTGAAATATATACGAATATTTCAAACATTGAGAAAGCTTGACGTACTAACAAATGGCACCAATAAGAAAATATATAGGGACCATGTTATTGTCTGGTCGAATAATAACGAAAAAAGTCTTGGATTGTATTGACGTTTTTTATTTAATTACGAATCAAAATTGACAACAACCAAAAGTCCCTTATACAGGTTCAAATCTAACATTCACAATATAGAATCAACAATAATCTTCAGCATTTTCCCCCCTCTGGAGTATCAGGATTGATATCCAACCGACACAACTTAGCATCAACAGGTCTCCGGAAAGTTTCAGTTGTGGTTCGGATATCTGCTACTCGTATCCTGTTTTCAGTTCCCCGAAAAATTTCCTCTACTATGCCCATTTTCCATAAATCTCGCATGTTTCCTTCTATTATTATCACAAAGTTGTTTTTTCTCAGCGGTGGTGAATCATTTGTCCACTTCGTTCTCTTCGATAGGGTTGGCATATACTCTTTCGTCCACTTTTTCCAAAATTAATTGGCTAATTGTTGGGTCTTATGCCATTCCTTCCTTACACATCGTTCTCCTTCAAAATTTCAAAATCTGTTCTTCTGGCTTCTCCCCATTTGACGTACCCAGTAAAAAGTGGTTTGGAGTCAGCGCTTCCATGTCAGCAGGGTCAGTCGAAACGTACGTCAATGGTCTGCAGCTCAAAATGCTTTCTACTTCCACTAAAGAAGTTGTCAGAGTTTCCTCTTTCAGTTTATGTCCATTCAAGATTGTGTTAAATGTTTTTCTGACACTCCTGATCAGCCTTTCCCATGTTCCTCCCATGAAGGGTGCATATATCGATAGTTTTCGATAACTGCCGAATTATCGTTATATTGATACTAACCTAAGGTGAACTGGTGCATTTCCAATGGAATACGAAATGATATTATGATAAAATTATTGTTGGAGGTTAAATCGGATAAGTTGGAGTGTCTTGGTTTATAGCTATAGTGTGCATCCTGAAATTATTTCTTAACTTCAATTGAAAAAGAAGTATATGGCTCATTGGAGTAATTTTGAGCACTCATTGAATTAGTGCAAAACACCCAACAGAATTACGAATTCTGGGAAGTAACCTTCTTCATCTTCTTGAAACCTTCAACTTCCCATATTCATTTCATGATGATTAGATTGGCCCAAACTATGCATATTCAATGTTTCCGCCACTCGACTGACTTCACACGGCCTATAAGAGCTTGTGCGAGAATTTTTGCACTGAGCTCTAAAATATGTCATACGATATGTAAACCTGCTTTACGATGGAGTTCGAAACTCGACACCACTTTTACCAATGGAATACAAAATATGCACTCAGGGCGAACCAGTTTTACCAATGGAATTCGCTATTAGTTTCACTGTGTCTATAAGCAAACTCTAGAGTGGTCAATACATTTTATCTCACGGCACCACGAGCAAATATTTTGAAAAAATACTCCCCTCTCCATAACATGTGTTTCGAGTATACAATAACTCATCAGATCATCAGCTACACATCGTTCATTGTTCTATCTCAGCGATTAAGTCTTTTTACTTCAGTTAAGATTATATAATTCTGGAACTGTACAAATCTCTGTATAAGTAGTAACTTATATTCTGCATATTCTGTAGTTCGCATGATCTGTAGAACGGACTAACAATAAATAAATTAAAAATAAATATATACGTCTCCCAGACCGCCCAAGTAGACTCTGACACATTGATGTTCTACATTATCACAAATGAAATAGTTCCATAAAAAAATACTATATAATCAGTACCTACATATACCTACAAGCCTCTTTGACGAGAGCCTTAAGTTTTCGAACCATTCCCAGTCCTCATTGTCAGATTGGTCACAGTGAATCAAGTGATACATTATGGACGCATGCGCATTCACTCGTAGAAAAACTTAGAATTATTAACGAAACTCTTGATGGGATCTCGAGAGGAAGATAGAATATACTTGAAAGCCTAAATCACCAAACAATAGTTCACAGTGGACTGACGCCATGCTATTAGAGTACCAGAATGAAACTCCCAGGCCAAACTCAGCCTCCACAATTTCATTGCGGAAAATAATCATCAGAAAACATGAACTCAACATATCACGTGATGGGAATGGTTCGAAAGATTCAGGCACTGCTCTTATTTGTACAATAGTAATGAAAAATCTATAAGTAAGGAATCACTACGGAACATACGGTCAGTTAACTCACTCAAATATCTAGGCATCTTCTTAGATAGTCATCTCAGATGGGATGCTCATATCAATTATGTGACCAAAAAATTGAGGTGCACTATATATAAATTCAAATGCCTCTCTAAATTATTGAAAATGGAACAATTACGAATTCTATATCATGCTCTGGCAGAAAGTCACCTTTGCTATGGTATCATCGCATGGGGAGCTACGAACAACGTCCATATCAGAAGCCTTGAAGTCATACAAAATTGCATCATAAAAGTCATATATAAAAAGCCTCGGCTTTATTCTTCTGATCTGCTGTACTTAGAAACAGCATTCATGGACTTGAGACAGTTGTACTTTCTAACTATAGTAGTAAGGCAACACAAATATAAATCGGACCTCATAGCTATATCGCATGACTATGATACACGCACTAAAGCTAGGTTCAATAAAGTACCAAGATCAAAAAAAAATATATTACAAAAGTCCTATTTCTACTTAGGTCCCAGACTATTCAATGAATTGCCATTGCAGCTGAGGAACCTTCATTCAAATTCACAATTCAAAATTAGAATAAAAAAGTGGATGAAAGAAAAGCCAAGAATAGAAATTCATCAACTGATCCACAGTAGTAATACATCATAACACATACCAAAACACATAACACATAGCATAATAAAACACATAATCTCAAGCTGACCCTGTGATTCAATCCAGCTCATCAAGAATGATTCTTACGCGGGCTGACTCTTATTTGGAATTTGAAATTTCATTAATGATAATTGTATGCATCCTTTAAATCATTCCTTCACTTCATCTTTCATTTCATATAACCTGTTTCAACTATGAAAAATTTAAATTATTAGTCTTAGGTTACCATGTTAACTGTATTGGCATATAGGTAGGGAATTATATATTAAAAGTAACCCCAAACATACACGTATCAGACGTCATGAATTTAGAACCACTTTCAAGGTCTACCTTTAGTGGCATCCAAATTTATTTACCGCCTCTCTCAATATACCTATGTATCAAAATTTTGTGATAATTTTTGTCTATGGAAATTTTTTGTACATTGCCCATATTATATTCTGGTAAATAAATTATTATTATTATTACTAAGAAAATCATCGGCAGTCGAATTAACAACAACATGACCAACACTTCCCAATGAATTTAGTTTCAAGAAATTAGGAAGAAATAAAGATTACAGCTCTCTTTGGGACACCGATTTCGTTAGTTAGTGATACATTTCTCCTTCCTCATTATATCACATATTATGATGATTTGTTTGATATTATTTTTGTTACAGGAGGATGAAGATCTTGAGCCAGTTTTCATCAAGAGACTGCGAAATGAAAATTACTTTTGATTTCTTGATGTTAGTTTTTCGGTGTACCTATACCTACCTAATATTAAATGTTGATCACTTACAATGCATGTTGAGAAGTTGTATCCCGTTGAGATATGTTCAAGATATTCAAATTGTTTTTCCATGTTGCCATAAAAAACAGATGCCTAAATGTATTTTCAATTCTCCTCACATAACTGGACATGCATCAGTGTTCCAAAATGAATTCGAAACCTATTGAAAAAGTATACCTAGTCTAGAGTGCCTAAAAGTTCTAACTGTTATTGCTTTTATGCACAATCGGGCGTAAAGTAGCACTTTACCGCCCGGTTTTGCGGGCGTGAATTCTCATTTCATTGCCCGCGTACTATACATATATATATATCATTTGGCGTATAGGTGAAAGTTGATAGGTAATAAACATTCCATAATTCCACATTCCATAATTCAGACATTCATGTTTTTGTTATGATGTGTCATATAATATATCTAATATTTCAGTTCTCTTGATATTTCTAAGATGCAAAATGATATGATCGAACCCAAAATAAGTTATCTATGATGACATTAATTGACAGTTACTATAATTAACTCCTATTTCAACAAAATTGACTGAGTTACCATAGTAACGTTGATTCTATCAATGATATTCTATCATTCTTGAGAAGTGAAGAAATATTCACAATCAAAAATCAAATATACCGTTCATGATAGTAAATTGTTTCATTAGGATGGAAAGTGACAATTTTGCTTTCGCTTGGCTTCGCTAGACGCTCCGCCTCACAAATGCAAAATTCGCTTGTCAAACAAAGTCACTTTTGATCGAAAGAATTAACTAAAAGAATATGTGACGAAACCACCGAAGTGACTCACTTGACAGATTATTATAATACCTTTATTATAATAATATGAGTAAGTAGATAGAAACAAGAATTCAGACTACTTTACATTGCATTCACAGATCAGGATCATTTGATTTTCAAAGATATTCGAATGTAAGTTTCAATATAAATACAACCACAAAGTGACCCTTTCGTGTATTCTATTGAGTCGATGAATCTATGAATTCATTTGGACCAGGTGTCAGCCCTAATAGCAAATACCGCGCCAGTGCCAGGTATCGGAAAAAGAAGTGGAAAATGTTAGGTTAGTTTGCATCCATATTCCACTGCCACTGTATTTGGCTCGGTAATCAAACGAAGTTGAACAATATCGTTGTGTGAGGCAAAAAAATGTTGCTGGCTGTGATTATTCAAAAACAAGTTATCCAATCAATCAAATTTCGAGAATAACGAATGGAATACAGGTCAAGCAAGTAGATGAATTTCGAAGGCTTTCCTGATCAAAACAAGAATACGTAACTATTATATGGTGTATTTATATCTCCAGCATGGGTACGAAATGCCAAATCTGCCGAAATCGGCAACAAATCAGGTATACGTCCCAACCCAAATAACCAACCGTGAAAATGTTGTTGATTCTTGTTGACCTAGTACATCATTTTCAGTTCCTAGGGGAAGTTCAACTTCAGCTCCTAGGAACTGAAAGTGTTGCTCAGCAACAGACCTATGTTAGTGTCAGGAAAAGAAACGTTTATTCCAGAGCTGATGTTGGTATTGAAATGTACGACTTTTGTGTTGGTTGCAGATGAAATGTATGTATTTCGGGCGTAACTTGCTTTTATTGACCTAAACTTGTTGATAGATCTCGCTATATCGCCCATCAGGCTCTCATACTTACACGCTACGTTCCATAAAAGTTAATTTAACGTTCTTGATACATAAATAGTTCTATTAAGAGCGTTAAATGAATGTTTTCCTAATGGCACATGAGAGTTTTGATTTTGGGCCTAGAACGCGGGTTGAGGCAAAAAATGTTTTCAAATGTGCCATGACAACATGAATCTGATGCACGAAATACAGAAAACGTTGTTTTTCCTGTGACGGGAATGAAGTTTTAAATCTCATCTCTGTTGACAGGTTTTAGAAGGTCCCACGGGACGAAAGTAATTATTCTTTCTCCGGATATACAGGGTGATCCACAGTGAATGGCCTATTAGAAGTATCTGAAGAACGAAAAGACAGATCATTGTGAAAATTTATATGCTTTGATAATTGAACATTTTCTATCCGTCTAAAATATTGTCATTGATACCGTGTTGCCACCTCTATCAGACATAGGAGTGGGTGATAATTTTTGTCGGTTACTCGACCGGAAAGATACATATAATAATGAAGATGATGGAAAGCCCTAATTTCGAGTGACAATGGAAAATGAAAAAACTGCACCGCCCGGTGTGAGACTATTCCTAATTATCTCATTTTCACTGTGCTATTCTCGTTCTATGATCAATTACCTTCTTATCTGATTCAGCTCTGTATATCTTGCAAGCAATATCCTATATATATTCTCAGTATTCTCAGATATTCTCAAGATTTTTCAATGCAAACTTCAATCAAAATGACAATGATAGGAAATTTCACAGGGAATTGAAGAAAATAATAAAAAATAGTACAGCAACTCTCAATTACGCGTCACCAATCAAACTGCGTGAGGCGAAAAACAGAAATGCTGCATTGGGACCTCACCTCTAGCATTGAAAAAAACGCGGCCTAGAGGTGGAAAATTCTTTTTCTACAAGCGTGCGTGATTCACCCTGTACCCAATTTAGTTTGAGCAGTGTCATTTTCCCACCACATTGCAGAAAAAAATTTCCCACACTAAGGCGGGAAAAACGGAGATGTGATAATATGGCAAAATATAAGTGGTAGGTGATGGAATATAAGAGTTTGAGTTTGTTTGTGGCAGTATTAGGTATGTATGTTCAGAATCATCCACCAAATTACAATATTTATTGTGAAAATTAAAAAATATCGAAAAATAAAAATTGATTATTATATAAAACCCTCTATAGATTTGGATTGATCTGATGGCAAACGATTATTGTTGTCATGACAATCGAACCTCAAATGAGTTTGTTATTGTCGAAGTGACAGACACAGCGTTACTGTCATTTTCGATTCAGTGGAATTGCCACAATGTGATCAAAAACTTCCAGCTATAGGGATGCGATACAGATGCGATATTGCCAACGAACTCTCAAGGAAGGTATGAGAAGCTATACACGCGTTTTATTGAATGTTGCAACAATAAAGAAATTAAAATACCGAATAAAGAAGAAGTATTTTTGGCTCATTTCCTAGAAGTGTCTGAAACCTAGAGACCAAACACCTTATGGACCTGCGAGCTTTCGCAATGAACCTATCGATAATGCGCCAAACTGTAAGTTCACAATAGCTATCACTAATAATCAGTAGATAGACAATATATTTCTCTTGTTAGTTGTTTCTTTATGAATGAATGAATGATTAATGGAACAAATCAATCAATTTCCTACGCTTGTAGAAAAAATATTGTTCCTAACTCATGTGGAAAGCGTCTTTCCCGCACTCGACTGTTTGCACCCGGCAGTCGCGTGCAGGAAAGAATTACTTTCCGCACTGGTACCTATCGAAAATGTCACCTCAGATATCTCAAATATTCATCATTTAGTACCTCAGGGTTCTATTCTTGGGCCGTTGCTGTTCTTGCTCTATATTAATGATATGACTGAATGGAATATATATCCGGGGAAATATCTCTCTTTGTAGATGACACTACCATATCATGGGCTGATAGATCTGTGGAGGCCCTACAGATTAAAATAACCAAAGACGTCGAAACTGCAAATATGCAAATATGCAAAGTTGATCCAAGAACCTCTTGTGAAGAGTTATGCAGGGAGCACAGATTGTCAAAAATTAAGTACCCTTGTTCTTTACATAAAGTCGGTGTCTTTGATTCATAAAACCAGAAACAATTACACATTAGTGAAATCTTGTTACAAGAACTGAACTATAAATATATATAGTTAGTTAACAAATCACAATTCTTTATTCCTTCAACCAAAAACAATTCCACGGCTATATACGCCTATTCAATATTCAGAACTGATGTTTTATATTCAGAAATTATGACAATTCTCAAGAATACAGTTGTAGAATAATCTCTCTGTATTTTATCAATGAATGTTTATACTTGATTCACTCTTATTTTCACCAGTTTTTTATTCACAAAAGTGCTTATCAAATATTTTCCCTAAATCAAGAAATATCGTGTATTAATTGAGTATATATCTAGCTGCTACAGTGCACAAACACTAGGTACATGGTGAATGATTTTTAGGTATTCTACATAAATACTAGAATTAGTTCTCCTCTACGTGCTTCTTCTAGAACTTCTTTCTCCTTCCACTCATATTGATGAAAAGAGTGAACAAGGTGTAACCAGTTCTCCATATCTACAACAAGAAACATTTTTTTATTCAACATGCAATCATATAATTATGCACCTTCGTTTGGAAGTAATTGGACAAGTCATAACTTTTGATATATGAGGTTTATCAAAATTAGATTTGGTATAGGTGGATGGTATTTGAAGGATTTCCGCATATTCTCCACTTCTCTGTCAATTCAGATTTCACCGGAAATTTATCCGATCAAGAGTCACCTCTGATATTCTAGAAAGTTGAGGAACTTTTTACTTTTTGCTCATGGAGCTTATATTTCACGGTCACTGCCTAATTGATTTTTTTTTCATATATTGAGAATAACAACAAAATATCATACACCATGGTCATAGTTGAAGGAGAATATGGTGTGCTCGACAGAAAGTTTAAACTCGTCTTGTTCTGCGCATGACGTCGACTGGGATATAACTGTCATTTCCATTATTTGTTTGCCTGATCGATGTCTCTATTTGAATATGTTAGTTCGAAAATTAAATAGAATGGTTTCAAAATGCCCACTTGTGTCGTTTCTGGTTATGTAAATTCCAACAAATATACGAACGGCAAAGATATTGAATAAATCTGTTTTTCCAAGGATGGAGACCTAATGAAGAGATTAGTGGAAGCTATCGAACAAAAATGAACTAATTTGAATAATGGTACTTATTCCAAAGTATATTCACCTATCATATCATAATCTAGCTCGTATTTGTTCGCAATATTTCCATGCAAAACTTTTTCGAACAAGTTTCAAAGTAAAGTTGTTGGTACCTCCACGCACCTCCAAAGAACCACAAATATACAAATGTTTGAAACAAGACGCCATTCCTACAGAACATTTTCCGACGAATATTAAGTTGAAAATAAATGAAAATCAATTCAAAAGACTTAATATCTCAGATATTATTAATAGCATCAAAGATGTGAATAACACATCGGCAAAAAAATATGTATACTCCTGTTGTTGTCGATGTCAAAGCAGAAGCATTTTCAAATATCAACTTCTGAATTTAAATCTGTCAGGATTGACACAATGGCAGATCATTCGATGAGATTGGCAATACATGATAATTCGTATGTATTACTTTTGGCAATTGTGATTTACCGCAAGGTAACAAATTCCAGTATCGATGAAATAGTAAAATCGAAGGAATAGGTACCTATTTATATGAATGGAATTATTTCTAGACAGACCGAGAAACTCATTGTCTCATTGATATTTCAATAAACTCAATTCATAGCGCACTCCTATGGAAACTGTATCTGTCTTTGACTAGCAGCTGTCATTGGTATCCCAGATGACGTCACATGATATGCGCGTAAGCACACCATCTTCTCCTTCCACTATGATCATGGCTATCCTTAGCCCACAGCACACAGCCCACTTGACAAAAGGAAATGAATTATTATCCAGTATTTATTTTTATGATATTTGATGTAGGTTCCTATTTTCAATTCAATCTGAAAGAAACTATGTAAGTATCGTTAGATTCATCAGAAAAACTTCCTTTCGGGAAGTGCATGTCAAAAAATGGCCGCCATTTGAAAAATGATATTTAGACACGAAAATGTAATTTTGTAAAATGGTCCAATTCCTATCATATTACTCACTGAAACTGCGCGATTGTAACTTTCTGACATCACCTGTGATAGATAGATAGATTTCCCCATCACTTCGGGAATAACTGATAACAATAATGCAATAGGCCTACAAATGCTGGGCAGGTTCTTTTCTTTTTTGAAAACCGGTAGGACTCTTCCTATTTTCCAGCAGAATGGAAAAACAATCGACTTGTAAGAGATGTTCAATTACTTGCAGGAAATCAGTATTAATTCTGGTGCACACTTATTCTTGAGAACAATTAGTAATACCAAGTAGAGTCAGTGCTGATTTCGAATTATAAAACCAAATTGAGAACAAAAATCACATGTCCTCTATCCTTCTACGTAACTTTCTGTTCTTCTTTTAAAGAAATTCAATCTGATTATAATAACATTATACCATTCACATTGGTACTTAGATCAGTGGTAGGTACTTACAAACACAAATAGCGGGTAATCAACATCATAAACGCCCGATCTTGAGAATCTCACTGGTTTCATGTTGCTGATGAGAAACATGAGGTATGCTCGTCGATTCTTCGTATTCCAATTGTACCATCCACATTTCAAAGCATTGTTGTAAACGTTTTCTGACTGAAAATGAACTGAATGAAATTCTCAAAATGGAGAAAATATACAGACTGACTATGCGATTGAAACCGAGCCAATATACAGGGTCTTAACCCAGTATATTCCCAGCAAGCACTTAAAACATCTCAAAAATGGACGGGACCGGAAAGGGGCTTGCAAGAGAAATGCCATTAGGGACTAGTTGCTGACGTGCGACGTGCAAACGTCCCCCACTTTTACCAGTACCACTAGAGACTAGCAAAATATTTTCTGGAGAATCTTTGGATTTTCCACACAATGGAGATTATAGAATGATTCCGCGAACATGTAGGAGGTGTGATAGATTAGAAAAGCTGTTAATACTAGCGGTGTAGCAGGTGTAGACAAGAAGACCAAATGTATATGTTGGATAAAAAGTGAAATTTGATAGCGACTATACATTGGACAAACACGTTCATTAATTTTGTTGGTACCCACTAACCCGGGTCTCTTATTTATTAGAGACAAAAATTTTGGATCTCTTAGATGATGCTCAATACTTTTTCAATTGCAAATATAAAACAAAAACTTTTTTCTACTACTGCTATGAAAAGTAGTGCATTTCTCATAGCTTACTCATAGTTTCAAAACCGAGAAATATTTTTTCTCACGGCACTTTGCCAACACCACATACATTTCCATGGAAAATCAACAGAAATCGACCAAAATTTAATTGGCTGCTGTTCAGCTTTGAATAGTTGTCACAACTGTCAGAAGAAGTTTTTTGAATTCTTTAGGGTAGGTAGTTCTCATTAGTGCTATTGATAGAAATCGCATTTTCCATCCAATATCATTCCAACAATTCATAATAAATGATATGATGTATATACCGAGATGTGACGATTTTGATAAATACACCGCCAGAGGCAGAGATGATGGAAAAAGCTGCGAAAGTTGGATTTGTTTACGGAAATTTCAAGAAACAAGAATAAATTGGCATATACGAAAAATGTATGGAATCTAATAAAAATACAGAAATGAAATCTTTTCGGACTATGAACTTTTTTGAAATACTTTGAAGAACTAGGACAGGCGTTTACTTTTTGGTCACAATATTCAATGTGGCATAGTGCCACATCATAAAATGAATAGGTACCAATATTTCCATTACTTTGGATTCTTTGAATAAGTGCAGTTGTAGAAAAAGTATAGTGTGCAACATGTGGGGAAAAGTTCTTTTCTCACTCGAGCCACAAACTTTCACACTCGTGAGAAAAGTTGAACTTTCCCCACTTGTTTCACAATATACTATTAACAATCGCGCGGAAACACATTTATTCACCTCATCCTTTGCACGTTGTCCGTTCGAACATAAATTCACGGCGAATATGACCACTGGAGCAAATGACAAGGATAATCTAATATTGCTTTCAGGACGAACTTCCTAAAAAGAAACATTGTGTGAACAAAGCCTTCAGGAAATCACCCAGATAAACAGATGACACCCCATTGAAGATCTCTTCACCTCAGTTGATGACTGAGGTCACAACTCAATGACGTTTGTTTAAGTGAGTTACCCATACTTCTAAGGTATCACGATGATACGGACCGAAGATAGTTTAATACCAATATTCTTATCACTCTTCAGAAATTCAAATATCCCATTGGATTACATGTATATAGCAGCCCAGACAGCACTGGATATTCATAGAATATTCTCTAAATATGCTAAAAAGGAGGAGTATATTCCGAATATTCATCGATTATTCCTAGAATATATACATGCTTCTGGAACATCTAAAAGGAATATTCCAAAGTGAATAGTCGGACATGTTCAGGGAATATTCACGTATGAATCTTCCAGGAATATTCCCAACTGAATATTCTCTGTTGTATATTCATGAAATATACCCAACTGAATATTCTGTGCGGTATATTCATGAAATATACCCAACTGAATATTCTGTGCGGTATATTCATGAAATATTCTCAACTGAATATTCGGTGATGAATATTCATGAAATATTCCATGAATATTCCTTTGTTTCTCAACACATAAATACCATTTATTATTTCAGAGATATGAGTATCGAACATCAATTAGATGTAAGGGGATTTTGAAACAAAAAGTGTTTATGATCCGATTTCGAACAATGCTCTCACAAGAACTTGATATGTATAACATTATTCAATTCGATTACTGGCCTAGTGGTTAAGGCGTTGCTCTGATAGTCTTGAGGTCACGAGTTCGATCCCTACTTGGGTCACTTTTTTAATTTTAGAATATGTTTATTGGAATATTCCAGGAACATTCAACATAGAATATTCTTTTGGGTATATTCTATGATTATCTGAGGAATTCCCATTCGCATATTTAGAGAATATTCCACAGATATTCCGGAATATTCCAGATTATTTCTAGAATATTCCAATATTCCGAAAGGAATATGATAGGGAGATTCATGGAATATCTGGTGCTGTCTGGGAGATACGTTTCAACATGTCGAATGTCGGCGCATATTGCTATGATGTTGTTTTAGACGTGACAAATGAATTTCATGCATATTTCAAACTGTTACATATGAGATAATATTATTGATAATGCAAGACTGACGCCCCTTGATGGCATTCAGTGACGGCTCGTCAGGGACGGCTGAATCGGCCGGGCCGTACCAGAAAATTTGAGGAAAAAAACTGAGCTATTTCATGAAATACATTATTTTTCGAACATACATACTAATCATTTCATTGTATCAGTTAGAGAAACGTCAAGAGCTAATTTTTGAACAGAAATGGACGATTGCAGAAAAATAAAATGTACTTATCCTCCACGGCGGAAAACATTTTGAGGACACTTGACAATACACAGAGGTACGGCAGGCCGACCAGGAAAGAGTGGAGTGTTGTTTTTAGTCATTGTGGTGCTTTTGAGTTTGGTGTGTAGTGTATTGAAGTGGTTGAACATGTTTATTCGGGTCATTTCGGCTTCAGATTTAGCAGAAAAAATAAAAATAGTCATGGCGAGCGTAAGAGAGGTACCTAGTGAGATCTGGCCAGATCTCATTAGGTACCTCTCTTTATCTTATGAAAGGCATGCCGGCATGCCTTTCATAATCTTTTCCTCACAAACAAATTGGGTTGACGAACTAGAGCAACATCTACCCTGACTGACCCAGATTCTGAGGGCACGAGCCGTCATTGATGATTAGAACTGAAATTTTTCCTCAGTGTAGATATCATCGATACGTCACTGCAACGTCATAGAAGTAACTTCCTCATCCCTCCGAATGATGTATTATCGAAGTATCAAAGGTGTGATTATCTCGTCATAAAAACAATATACTGACATGATCGTTCGTCATATGTTTATCTAGGCATTTTGAAATCAGTGAACTTACAAATATTATGAATGCTGCAACACAGACAAGTAGCTCAATTGCGATAAATGTTAGCGGAATTGCTGCATAGTCTGCATATACCAACATCATATTACAGAACCTACAAAATACATATTTTTTCGTCGATCTCTAGAAAAAAATTCATTTAACGTTCTAATTTTTGGAACGAACAACAGACTATGTAAGGGGGCAAGTACTTTTCGTCCGCAGACACTAATTTTTCGTCCGCAAACACTTTTCATTATCTGCAGGGTTGCTAGTTTTACTAAATTTTCAGTAGATCTCCTGATTCGCATATTGATCTATGAATCAACTGAAACATGTCATAACCTACTGAAGGATATTAAACATTTTGACACTTTTTTATTATTATAATTATCGATATTATCATTAATCTTTAGTTGATTGCATACACTTATGAATTGCATGATATTTCGGCACGATCTGTTTAAATTAATTTTGCAAAATATGTAGTGAATTCACAAATAGGTACTAACGATATATAAACCAAAAAAGGATAATACTTTATCTGATTCAGATCAAATTCTATTTCTTTATACCTCTGTTATAACAGTTTGTTTCTTTCACGTTCAATTTTTTTATTTGTTTTGTATGGTTGTTGTCCATTTTTACTATATTTGTTCCTGTTTTTCATATAGTCGAATCTCATGAGTACCTATGTGATATTCGTATGAGTATTCTTGAATCAAGAATTAGCCATATGATTATTTTCTTCAAAGAATGTTTGTTTTGTTTGTTTTCATATTGTCAAAATAAGTTACTTTTCAGTTTACTAAAAGTACATAATGTTTTGACGTCATAGGTTTGTACCATTATCCTTTCTTGGAATTCGTATGAACCATAAAATAGATCTGAATATTTGACAAGGTTATAACTGATGAAATAAAGATCGAACTGGCAACTGCTGTTTTAATCTTCTCCTGAAGATGCTAACATAGTTAGCGAAACATGTGTCGAGGCGTTAAAAAATCGGTTTGGTTAGTGGTAAAACAGTGTAGTGTATCATCATTAGTGGATACTTACTTTCTTGTACGTTCTTTAATCCGTACAAGTATGATGATTTGCCTGTAGATTTCTTCTTGATATCCGACCTTATCACTATTTTGCATAGACATTTTAACTAAGCTAATAACATAATGATTTAGAATATGATGCTGAAAAATAATGTGACACAAAATATAATTGGACGAGTTCAAATTTACGATGAATGAATAAACACTAGACGTGAATGATATATAGTACAGTATGGTGAATAAAGGCTTCGAACTATTCGAAATATATTCGTCTATCAAACTTAAAGCACCTTGCCATATTTTATCATGTTCAGATAATGGACATATGGAAAATACACACACGAAAATGATAACATATGCTGAAATATGAAGAATCTTTATGTAACCACATGATTTCGCTATCCTTGCGAAAGTTTCCTCTCCACCTGATTTTAGGCACCAAGCATTTTCTTTCACTATTTTTGGAAAATTCAGTAATATGTCGTGCCCCAAAGTCGTTATCAGGTTTGAGAGAGCTCCCTGGAATATAATAAATAGTAATTATTGGAAATTAAAAAAGCTCAAATTATTAATCAAAATCAAATTATTAAAACAAAATTGCCATAGCGGAGTTCGAATAAATTATGGATGATTCATTATCAGACTATATCGATACGATGAGTTGGAACCTAGTAGAAAAAGCTCTGAAGAATGTTTCAATCCTATATACAGCGTGTCTCACTTCAAACGGATCACCCTCTATATCTCAGCTATTAGTGGTGCAATAGGGGAGTTGACTTATTTTTTTTTTTTTAGGATCATTACTCGAATACCTTTCAATTTCATATGTTTTCAGAACTACTCGGTCGATTTTAAGGTGTGAAAATGTTCAATAATGCTACGGCAATTTTCAAACGGCTCGAAATTTTCCGCGAGTAAAAACTGACGTCACGATTTCGTAAGTAGAGGCAGACCATAGCACAGTTGCCATATGTTGTAATACGATTGAGAAATTCAGAAATATTAGTTATTCATTGATTCATAAATTCTCTTGTATATATATTGGTATAATATTAATAATGATAAGCAATAAAATTTCAATTGCCTCAAAATGTTCCTTCATGTGATGTGGCTTATTGCTTATAAAAAATTATATTTATTCTAGTATTCAAGATTGTAAATGATATTGCACCTGAATATTTCAAATAGTACATCAATCTGAATAATAGTTATTTATGTATTAAGGGAATTATGAGGGCCTTAATTACCGATGGCAAAGTTTGCGTCCCGAGGGCCTCTGGCCCGAGGGACAGCAATTGCCAGAGGTTATTAAGAGGAGAGTTTCAACCAAATCGACATGCAGGCCTTCACTAGATGTTGCTATATGGGCTTATGAATGATTCAATTGAAAAACTGATTAAATCATCGTAAAGAAGAAGGTTGGGACTAGGGCCTGGTTATCATACGGAGTCGAAACTCATTTATTTATAGAAGATACAGATTTTTGAAAAACGTAAACATTGAAATTTTTTTGTCTCAAATTGAAATATTTTCGATCTCAGTACAATTGTTGGAAATTCGGCGAGGTGTCACTGAAATATCAGCTCTTGAAATGTTTCCATTCGGACAGGAAGCAACAAAAACGATTATTCTGTCAACAAAATATCCATTCATCCCAGCTGATCTCGGTAAACTCCATTTCTTGAAAGAATATAATGCAGGAAACTAGGATGTGGTAGTTCAGGCACTACCTGATAGATGGCAGTGTTCGAAATGACAGACTGCGGCAGAGAGGAATGGTGCATTGTATTGCAAGCAGATGGCGCTTAGGAGAGATGATGAATTCAAACCCGTTTACACCGTTGCCAATGTTATACATATTACTCGGACATATTATGAAATCTAGGCGACGTGATAATACAGAGGGTATTATTCAATTATCTGGGCATATTTCAAGGGGAGGTTCTCCGAGTGTTTGTAAGACGAACAAATCTAATATATAAAATTCTCCTGTCACGGTCACGGTCATAGTGATCGAACTCCTCCGAAACGGCTCGACCGATTCGTATGAAATTTTTTGTGCGTATTCGGTAGGTATGAGAATCGGTCGTAATCTATTTTTTAAATAGAAAATAGAAAATGGCGGATCCAATATGGCGACCGAGTATAGTTATTCGATTTCATTCAAAATTGGTACTCAGGGGTTTTCGGGGTCGGAGATTATGAATATTTCGTCAAATTTTGGAAATTCAAGATGACGGATCCAATATGGCGGACGAGCTTTGTAATTATGGTCAGATTCCATCCAAAATTGGTATCTGGGGGTTTTCGAGGTCGGAGATTATGATTTCTTCATCGAAATAAGGAAATTCAAAATAGTGGATCCAATATGGCGGACGAGTTTTGTAATTATTTTTTTTATCGCTTGGAGCGCACGAAAGAAAATCCCTATAATGTTCAAAGAACATCGTGCGTTCCTAGGGAGGATAGGGACAGGAGGTAGGTATTGGAGTTTTTTTTTGAACTTCTGGAGATTATATGTTGTTGGGAATAATTCCTCGGGCACTGAATTCCAGAGCCTAACCGTTCTATGGATGAAGGAGTTTTGATAAAGTGCTGTTCGACATCTTTCGAGGTTGACAACGAAAGGATGTGCTGACTGGGCTTGTCTACTTCGTCTGGTATTGCTAGTGGAGGGATGATAGCCATTTCCCGTGGAAGTATCGATAGAAAAGTGAAAGGTCGCCGACCTTTCTACGGTGTTCCAATGATGTCAAAGAGTGAGTGAGTGTGGCGTCACCCACCAGGCGAATGGCTCTTCTCTGGATGGAATCTAAGATAGCATCAGCGTATGTTTTGGTGCTGAACAGAACAGATTGGTCAGATATCATTCAAAATTGGTATCTGGTGGTTTTCGAGGTCAGGGATTATGATTTTTTATCAAAATTAGGAGATTCGAAATGGCGGATCCAATATGGCGAACGAGTTTTGTAATTATGGTCAGATTCTATTCAAAATTGGTATCTGGAGGTTTTAGAGGTCGTAGATAATTATGAATCATTTGTCAAAATGGGGAAATTCAAAATGGTGGATCCAATATGGTGGAAGAGTTTTTTAATTATTATGATCAGATTCTATGTAGAATTGGTATCGGGGGTTTTCGGAGTCGAAAATAATGATCCTTTTATCAAAATTTGGAAATCCAAGATGGCAGATTCAATATGGCTGACGAGTTTTGTAACTTAATCCGATTCCATTCCAAATTTGTATATGGGGGATTTTGGGATGGGAGATTATGATTGTTCATCAAAATAAGGAAATTGAAGATGGAGGATGGCAACTGAGTTTTGTAGTTATGATCCGATTCTATTCAAAATTTGTATCTGGGTGTTTTCGGGGTCGGAGAAGAATTAGAAAACAAATGAATATGAGTATGTTGATAAATATTTAACTAAAAAAATATTTTCTGGAAATAATTGTATATAGCAGAACAACGTTTGCCGGGTATCAGCTATTGTAATAAATATTAGTTTGAAAAACTAATGAAACACCTTTTTATAGATAGCCATACTAAAGAGAAGTGAGTAGAAAATAAAGAGTAGTTTGAAAAAATGAAGAGGTATAGAGAACCGAACCAAAAAGAACTAGAAAATAAATAGAGTAGTTTGAAACGGCCTAGAATTTGTCACTGAATTATAATTATATAAGTAGACCTGAAAATTTAAACATACAAATTCAGCAGAATTTCTTCAATTCTATTCATGAGATCGATAATTATGTCAGCATATAGATGGAAATAATAGGAATGGCACAGTTGTGGAACAAACTTCAAAAAGCTTTGTTAATCTGTGTCAAAAGTTCAGGTTATTTCACTCTAAAACTCAAGCAAAAACATTCGTCTCAGAACTCTCAGAGTACAGTTCTCAGATTTTGGATCCATTGATATGACGATATTCACAAAGGATAATACCGCCACGGCAACAAAACAAAACTGAGCGAGAAATCGTTATATGTCTCTCTCCCTCCCGCGGCGAACCGGGGGGATATTCATTGGTCGCGCGGTGATTCCCCGTCTTTCCGCAGTCCGCCACGTGCCACTTTGAATTGCGTGAACTTCAGATGAACTTCATTTTAAAATTCCTCATACAATAACTTTGTGAGTTTTATATCAGCATGAACATAATTTTCTTATATTTTTTTCATTATAATTCGATTTTTAAATGATTTAAAAAAACCAACTGAGGTGATCCATCTTACAGTGGAGTGTAGGCAATAGGACAGGAGAAATTCATACAGTCTACTCCACCAAAACGATACTTTAATGTAATATCAATTCAAAGGGGGGACATGTTTCGAAGCTTCAAAGCTTCATCATCAGCTTTAATAGTTACATAGGAGCACTGAAGAGAAAAAAGGTGAAATGTCAGACTAAATACTTCAACAACGATAGTTCTACTAAAAACTCACCTGTTGTGGAGGAAAAAAGTTGTGTTTACATATTAATTATAACCAAAAAAAGTAGTGAAGAATAAATTACAGTTACATGGAAAAAAGTTTTTTAGGGCCGCAAACTGCGGAACACCTTTGTTAGGGTACGGTGAAGTGAAACATCGTTGTAGTAAGGTTAACAATCCAAAAACTCTAAATTAAGTAATCATCTAAACATGCCGAAGGTTAGATGAGAAATGAGGAGTCAATCTGTCAAATATGAAATTGAATCTCAGAACAATTCAGAATTAAATACAGAACAGAAGAGGAATGGCATTGACACGAAGTGACAGAGAGTGACATGGGACATCAAATAGTAATAATAATAATAATAATATTTATTTACCACACAATAGGTCATAGGACATTGGAAAACAAATATGGTAAATAAGAGGTAACCCACAAAGGGATGAATCCCTGTACGTGGGTGGAGCTATGTTCAACTAGTGAATAGTAAATAGTAAATAGTAAATAGTAAATAGTAAATAGTAAATAGTAAATAGTAAATAGTAAGTAGTAAATAGTAAGTAGTGAATAGTAAATAACAGTAATAAAAATAATAACAATGATATTACAAAAACAGTGATAACATTCGAGAATTGTGTGAATGGCCATAATGCTAACATATCATTTAAGAACAGAGTTGCGATGTTTAGATTTTTTGTTTACTTAATTATTGTAAATATTTTTTCTGTCTATGAGTTGGTGTATTTTTCTTCTGGAGGTACTTCGAATCCATAGTTTGAGTTTTTTTTTGAATAAGTTGATTGAGTGGATTCGATGCATCTCAACTGGGATTTCGGCATACATAATCGGACTGAGGTAAGTATAGCATCGTTGTGCTAATGTTTTTGTTACTTTAGGTATCATTGTGGTTTTTTCTTTATATCTGGTAGAATATTTATGGTCTATTTTTTGCAACATGTGCTTCTCTTTGTAGTGCTTGATAATGATGCTCTGAAAATATAACTGCCTTGCATCAAAAACATTGCTCTCTTCGTATAATGCTTCGCTCGGGTAATCAAAAGTTTTATTATATATAATTTTCAGGATCCACTTCTGGGTAGTTTCAAGTTTTTTTATATGAGTATTAGTCACGCCTCCCCATGCCAGAATACCGTACGAGATATGTGGCTGAACTAATGCATTGTATAAAATTTCCAAGTGCTTTACGTCGAATATGGTCTTAAAAAACTTGAAGGTACTCACAAGTGACCTCAGTTTCCTAACAATATTATCAACATGATAATTTCATTTCAAATTGGAGTCAATGAATATTCCAAGATATTTCATTTTAGATTTTGATTGTATTCTTGAAGTAGAGTGGAGTGACACGATTTCAATTGTTTCGAAGTCAGGTAGCATATAAGAATTACATGCAAAAGGCATAAAAAAAGTTTTGTCAGAGTTCATAGTCAGTGTTCTGTTGTTGAACCATCCAACTATTTTTGGAAAATCATTCTCTGTTATTTCTTTCAGTTTCGACCAAGTATCCGCTTGATAGACCACCGCCGTATCATCGGCAAAACTGACAATGTCGCCAGAAACTTCGAGATTGTATAGATCATTTATGTATATATTGAAAAGCAGTGGCCCAAGAACAGTCCCTTGAGGGACACCAAACGCCATAGTTCTAGTTGAGCTCACTTCTTCTCCTATCCTAACTTTATATTGTCTGTTCTCTAAGTAGCTTGCCATTAGGTCGTAAGCTATTCCCCTAAATCCAATTTTTTCCAAGGTGTGTAGTAATTTTTTGTGACAAACGGTGTCGAAAGCTTTTGCTAAGTCGACAAAGATGCATAGAGAGGGCTTGTTTTTATCGATTAGTTGGTATATTCTCGAAATTAGGTGTGTCATTGCATCTTCCGTGGACTTACCCTGCCTGAACCCATACTGATGGTTTTCCGAAATCAGTTTATGCTTGTCAAGATAGCCAGTTATTCTTTTCTTCAGTATTTTTCCAAATATCTTTGCTAAGCAGCTTATTAAACAGATAGGTCTGTAGTTTAGAACGGTCTCTTTACTCCCACCCTTGTGAATAGGTTTTATAATAGCTTCTTTGAATGCTGTAGGAAATTTTCCCGACCTGATGGCTTTATTTATCAAATGAGAAAGGGGGTGTTTAATAAATTGGCAGATAGATTTCAATATTTCAGGTCTCAAGCCGTCAGGGCCGGGAGCCTTTTTCAACTTCATTGTATTTATAATTTCTTCAACCTCGGTTTCGTTGGTATCTGATAGATATATTGAATTATTTAAATAGCTCTCAGGGCACCGATAGTTTGGATCTATTGGTAATTTGTTTGCAAGTTTTTCACCTACCGTACTGTAATGTTCAATGAACGACTCTGCAATATCTAGATGTTCCTTTATTATATATCCCTCCGGTGTTTTAATCTGTTTGACGTTTTCTTCTTGAAACGATTTTTTGTTCTGTATACGTTTAATGCACTTCCATAAGTTATTGGGGCAGTTTTTATTTTTGTGGAGTTGCTGCTTATAATAATCAGCTTTTGTTTTCAATATGAGCTCCTCTAGCTTATTTTTATATTTTTTAAAATCTCGTTTCAATACTTCGTTCCCAGGATCATTTTGTAATTTTTTGTACATTTCCGTTTTCACGTTAACTGATTTGATCAGCCCCCCAGTTATCCACTCATTTCTACCAATTTCTTTTTTGTTAATTTTTTTAATATAAGTAAATTTTTTTATTGTACTATGCAATACACTGACAAAATCATCAGTGGCCTTGTCCAAGTCGTTTTCAGTGAGTATATGTTCCCAAGTTGCATTTCTTAATGAGTTTACTACTTTAGATTCGTTCAGTATTTTTATGAATTTTCGGTCGCTTGCGCTGTTGCCTTTTTCACTCGGAGGATATTCTATCTGAAGTATTGTTGGAAAGTGGTCAGTTACATTGACTTCCAGGACTATTGGATTGAAGAGGCTATATGATTTCGAAGTTTTGACAAAGATATGATCTATACAAGAAGAACTTTGTTTGAAAATTCTTGTATGTATATTAATCGCTGAGATGTAGTCCAATTCCCCTAGAGAGTTGAGATATTGTTCTGTGGATTCATCATTGCTATTCAATAAATTAATATTTATGTCTCCTAGTAGAATTTTAACTTCCGCTATTTTGTATTTTTCAGATTCTAGGTAATTATAAAGGTTAGTAATGAAAGAGGTTTGAGATGTTGACGGTGGTCTATATACGCAGTCAATAACAATATTCTCATTTCCAAAGTTTATTACGAAGTGTAACATTTTGATATCATCCAGAGGAATAATTTCATAGCGGTAGTTCAACTCACTTTTAATATAGACAACCACCCCATCATTTTGGTTAATGTTGCCGTTATTATATATCATGTCATATCTTGGAATATTTAACAGAGTGGAGTTTACAATTTCGAAAGTTTCAGTGAAAACAATGAGCTCAAAATCGTTTTGAATTTCATCAATGAGTATGTTCATTTCATCCCTGTTTTTCATGATACTCCTGATGTTATTATGGAAAATTTTAAATGTGTTTTGGTCACTTTTCAGTAACTGATTACATTCGTTGACATTTCTGGCTTTATTTGTTTTCAGGATGTTTGGCACAAAATGTTGAATGTATGGGTCCATTTCTATAAACTAGATCAGCACTTACCGATATACGGTTATTAAGGATAAAGGATATAAGTTTCCTACACTGCCATCAACTAGGAAGATTGGAGTTTTTTGCACATTATGCCGAAGAGTCCATTCATATTCCTCATTTTCTTCTACGCCGCATTCCTTATTAAGGTTTCTTTTGGGTTCTCAAGCTTCTTCCCTGTGCAATACTTTCCTTCGGGGTCTCTGCTGTTGAGGTTTGGGCAGGAACTCCTCTCCAAAAAACTTTTTCAATTCTTCCTTCGGGTTTTTTGACTCTGCTGTGGTAGATCCCTTTTTCAGTACTTCTTTCTCACTTTCTACTTCAATGTTGTCTTCTTTTGTCTCTTTCTCTGCCTCTTTCTCCCTTTCTATTACTGGTAGGTTTTCTTCTCTTTCGATTTCCTTTGGGAAAGGTGTAGGAGGTTTACTCACCACCCTCCTTTTAGTAATTGGCGAGAAATCACTTTCTTTCTGATATAATTCCTTCGAGTTTTCAATATCTGCTGCTGTTAATGTTTCGCCTTCTACTATCAGTTTATTTCGTGTCAAAAATGCCGTTTTGTTGTTTGACCTAGCTTCTTTCAGCGCCCCTAATAGAATTTTTCTTTCTTTCTGTTCTTCGTCTGTTAGGTCTTCGGTAATCACTATTTTGGTTCCTTTCAACTTTGGTCCGTTTCTCAAAATTTCTTGTCTTCTGATTTGAGAACCGAGCGAAACAAGTATAGGTCTCTTTTGTCCTGTCTTTTTTCCTAGTCTGAAAATGTTATTTATTTCGATTCTTTTTATCTCCACTTCTAGTTTTATTGCTGTCAATTCGGAAAAAGTATTGATCAATTTTTCTTGGTTTTCGTCTTCGTTTTCTTCAATGCCGTAAATTACAAGATTGTTGAGTTTAAGCTGCTTCTCAAATTTAGATACTTTATTTTTTAGTGTAACATTTTCTTTTTCGAGTATTTCGACTTTATTCCTTGTGATTTCCACTTCTTTGCAGACAGCTGTAGACAAACTTCTGGTAGTCTCTTCTAACACTTCGATCCTTTTACCCATATTCTCATTTACTCCTTTCAGCAGTAGATAAACATCTTTGATGGATACTTCTGTATCTTCCATATCAATTTCTAAGTGTGCGCTACTGGTGACCACAATATTTTATTTCTTTATCTTATAAGAACACTATTGCTTTTTATTGAGTCTATTGTCGGTATTTCGCGGTAAAACGATTTTTAATCAAGAGTTCAACAAACTTCACTATTTAATTTTTGTTTTAACAGTCATTGTATAGTTCACCACATTCTGCACATTTTGATATAATTTTTCGGTTTATTCATTAAGAATTTTCCACTGATATTCAATTTATTCAGGAAGGTACCTTACCCACACCAAACTTAACAAACATCCCAAACTTAACAGTGAACAGAAATGTGTAGACAATGAAAAGGCATAGAGATGGGGGAGTGTATTGAGAACCGAGGTGGGCCTAAAGTGAACTTGAATAATAGTGGTGACTGAAGAAGAAAAGATTTAAAAAAAGTTGACCAATAAAACAAAATGGATTGTGCGAGATATAGAAAGCATATGATGGCAAATCAATTTCTCACCGTTATGTTGAAGACCGAAACCAGGGAATCCTGGAAACTTTGGTACGATATAATCACACTCACACTATATACTGTTTTATCACTATCAAACAGAATTTTTATCAACTCGACAAACTTTATTACCTAAAAACATTCGCTGTCTAAGATAGACTAACAAAAACTTTTGAGATGGTGTTCGCTTGAATCTCCTAATTTTGACAAATGATTCAAAATCTCCGACCCCTGAAACACCAGTAAAAATTTTGAATAGAATCGGATAATAAAATTAGAAAACTTGTCCGCTTTAATGGATCTGCAATCCTGAATTTCCCAATTTTGACGATAGAATCATAATCTCCGACCCCAAACACCCTTATATAAATTTTGAATAGGATAGAATCATCATCACATAACTCGTCCGCCATATTGAATCCGTCATCTTGAATTTTTTCATTTCGGGATTCATAATCTCCGACCCCAAAAAACCCCAGATACAAATTTCAAATGGCATAGAATCATAATTACGAAACTCGTGCGCCATATTGGTGGAGCCATGATGAAAGAATCATAATCTCCGACGCCGAGAACCCCCAGACACCAATTTTGAATAGAATGGGATCATAATTATTATAAATAAAACTCGTCAGCCATCTTCAATATCCTAATTTTCACGAAAGAATCATAATCTCCGACCCCGAAAACCTCCATATACCAATTTAGAATAGAATCTAATCATAATTACAAAATACAAAATACTACATAATATAAGATGAGATGCGATACTGCACCCTTCAAATTTATTGCTATTCATTGACCTCGCGATAACGGGACACGGAACGGGTCGTGACGATGACGCGAAATCCAATGTTTTTCTCCACCCAAAAAAGTGCTCAACGCGCCTAGAAGTTCTCACTTCGAAAAAATTGTTTTTTTCATGAGTGCAATTATGATCGAGATTTGTATTACAGCAAGCAGGTCTGAATTAGAGAACATGAAATTTGAATCAAGGATTTCTTTCATTCTACACACTGTATATATCAATATAACCCTTATATCAGTAATAGCAGTGTGAATTCGTAAGAATGAAGATATTTGAAACTAGGCAATCGTCTACGTATATACCCTATACAGAAAACAAGAAATTTCTATTTATAGCCATCTGAACTTGATAAAAAATTCTTGCACACATTATTTCAACAATGATTTCGATCCCCATCCTTGGAAGTTTTTCTGGCGACGCCAATAATGATAAGTTATATTAGTAGGAAATGAAATTAAAAAGGAAAAGAAATATTCGAAAGACTACTTGTGAAGACAGTTTCAAAAATGACTCATGACATAAATTTTCATTGTAGCGAGATATAGGTATTTGCTTGACTTGAATGGAGTGAAAAGTGGAATCATGTTGAGCAGGCCCGTGGAGCAGTAGCTCTGGCAACACTGCACGTACATAATACAATTACCTACGATTCCATTCAATTGTGTGCCACCTATTGGTGACCTGCTGTAACAGACGAAATCGAAGAACTCTACAATAGCTGTGAAAGCTGTAATTTAATTATTTTATTCCGATTTCGACATCACACTGACACCTAGAAATAGTTGTTGAACTAGTATATATATATAGGCTATATTCGGTCGGAAAGCTGTAGCGAAAGGCCCGCCTTAAGGCTCTATAATTCCCGTGATACATAGATAATTTTATTTCTGACTGATTTCATTCATTAGATACCTTCCCGATTGGAAGTTAGACATGTTTTTCCGTATAGTTTCAATGTCATCAGAACGTCAGATGATGATCTTGACTACCGCGAATAGGGGATTCCTTATTGCTACGTTATTGCGTGGTTGTTGCTATGCATTTCTTATTTAATTTCAGAACATCCCAAGGGAGTTATGACCCTCATTATAGATATCGTAACTATGACGATATAAGCTTATAATGTCACTGTGAGAAATAAAGACATTTATACGTACATACAACACTAGAAATTCAAACAACATACAAATAAACTGCTTTCAGAAGTACCTACGCATGAACTTTACTTTATTTTACTTTTCAAAGGTTTCCAGAAATTCAATGAATTACCGGAAAAATTAGAAAAACGATGTTTGCAGCAAATGTAATGCAAAATGATTCATTTTTGAAACAAATCAAAGGGTTATTATCATAATATCGATTTGATATTGAAATTTAAATATCAGTGGAACATTGGCTCATGAATATTTCGTGGGTTGCATCTATCTAAGATTAGACTGTTATTAAAAAAAAAATATTATTTTAATAAATGAAATACAATATTGAAGAATCTATTCGCGAATGATATACATGGTGTTTCAAGAAAAGATAGCCCTGTTGCTAGGGTAGGTAGAACACTAATAACTAATTTTGAATTGACTCGGCCGTTACTTGATGGAAATCCATGGCAAATTTAAAAACTTACAATATACGATACAATATTGTACAGGGTCTCTATAAATGATCGTAGCATCGTAGTGACCTTTGAAATAGTGCCGCTTTCCTGTTAAGAAGATCGAACTATAACTCATCCGGTCAATTCAACGATTGTCAACAACGTAAGCAGCCACTACGATGCTACGATCATTTATACATTTATAGAAACCCTGTACCAGTATATCACGTGACGATGCTACTGTGTCAGCGAAACATGTCGTCTGTTTGAGAATTTTGTGGAAATCTTATCGTTTGTGAAGTTTTTACATTTACTAATTAATAAGTTGGGTCTGCCCAGTAACAATACTTTTATATACATTCATGATTATGTCGAAACTACAGGCAACATTGTATAGGTACTTAATGACATTTGGTATGAATTCATTTCGGGAAATGACCCATCGAATGAATTCGTCTTTATATCTGACTGTCATAAAATAATAAACTGGTCAACATTGATAACGTCGTGGTCCAAAATATAGTCTGAATTCAAAGTAGAATAACTCATGAATTTCTTAATCGATTTAAAATCGGTTTTCACCGATCATTAGCCTAATCTCTTGAAAGTTTGTTGTAGCCATATAAAACTTCTGTAATTTCAGATAACATTGCTACAGGGTGATAATTGAGTGGGTGTAAAATTGCATCGTGGTTGTCCCCTTACCGTTTGAACAAATAATTTTGTTAATTTTTTTTATCACCGGAATCCTTTTGATTGATGCTTTCTCGCGAAACGTTTTCGGAATTTTCAGATTCAGAGCTTTTATAATCTTGTTATGAATATTCATTCAAAATGATGCATTTTTTCGACGATTAATTGAATGAAATTGGAAATTGAAATTCTCTTTCGAAGAATCAACGTTGTATGTATAGTCGTCAGATATGTGATTGTGTTCGAACACAAAAAATTCTGAAGAAGCCTATACAAAGTGATACAAGAAATACTGAATTATGAAATGGAGAATAACGTAGTCTTCAGTAGATGAAACATAATTTTCTTTGTGTTACTAGTGAAATAATGGGGTGTTACTTTGTCATGAGGATGTCTGGTGTGTGACCTCGAAACGGTTTTGTGATTTCTCGGATGGCTAGTGATTCACACGAGACCAACGAGACGAGACTTCCATAAAGTCTCGTCTCGTCTCGCGGATGAAATATGAAGTCTTGTCTCGAGTCTCGTCTCGCACCCTCGAGTCTCGTCTTGTCTCGCGTCTCGTACGAGAGTCTCGCAAATGTATCGCATTTCGTCATGCATAATCTTGTTTCAGTCTAGTACGGGATATTTACCTTCACCTACTTTTCAGGTATAATGTAGAAGTAGGAAGAGAAAATAACAACAAAAATAACATTTTTTGAGAAGGAACATTCTCAGATATATTTATGGACACAAAAAATGGATATATATTATATAAAGAAATACATTGAGAATTCGCATTCTCTATGTGATGAAAATATTAATTCTTTCTCGGTTTATTCAAAAGAAAACAACTACTTTCCTGGCTATATTCCACGACGAATATTGAATTACATCTATATCTATTGAACATACACGATAAGAATTTGAGAACAAAATCTTCTGAAGTAGAGAATTTGCATTCTCCTTCATATAAAGATATGCATATAATGTAATTCTGAATATTCAACAGAAAACAACTATACTTTCCTGGCTATTTTCCACGTCGAACATTGAATTATATTAAACTTGAACGATGGAAACTTGTTATTTTTATAGACCTCAATTGCAGATTCGTGATTTGGTTTTTCTCAATTCAGAATTTCTTTCCACGTCCTGTATGATGAATGTCAACTTATCATACATCCAAAAAATAATTTTTTTTATTGAAAAGTAAGTACCTAATACCATACTAACATCATAATATACATCTAAACAAGAGAAAAAACATAGCATTATACAGGGTGTTTCCGAAATTGGGGTAATAAACGAAATGGGGTGTTCGATCACACATTATGACACGATAAATGGCAATAAAGAACATTTCTAGAGCTAACGAAAATTTTCAAAATATTGATCATTTTACTCACCATAGTTTGGAAAGCACAGGTTTGGTTCCGTTGTACAGAGAGCTCTCTCCGAGGCTCTCTCGCACTACTCCCGCACTGTTGCCAGCTTATGTTTTTATCCTTTCATCCACTGTTTCTTGAGAAGCACCGGTTTTAGTTCACAACAGATGTTCAAAATTAGCGTCACCCTTTTCTATGCAGAGTCTCGCACGGCGTAGTAATGATTCACAAGCCCGCTGAAAACTACCTTGTTGTCGCATTACTTGAACCGCATTGTATATTGTTTCTCTTAAAATCACTTGGTTCTCGATATTCCGAAACGGTGGTGCATAAACCAAATTTTTCAAAAAACCCCACACAAAAAAGTCCATCACATTCAGATCCGGGGAGCGTGGTGGCTACGGTACAGGCCCTCCCCGACCAATCCATGTTTGTGGAAATTGGCCGTTCAAAAATTCCCGAACTATTGCACAGTAATGGCTAGGAGCTCCATCATGCATAAAAAACATTCTTTGTTTGAGTCCCAATGGCAAATTTTCTAAAAGAGTATCTAGATCATGTTGTAAAAATTCTAAATAGGAAAGTCCATTCAGTCTTGGCGGCAACTCATGAAGTCCAATTAAAACTCCGTTCACTACTCCACCCCATAGATTGATCGAGAAGCGATGTTGAAAATCAGTTTGCTTAGTCACATGTGGATTTTCAACTGCCCAGTGGTGATAATTATGATGATTGAAAATACCATTTCGGGTGAATGTTGTCTCATCAGTGAAAATAATTTCATTCAGGAAATTTGGATTGACTTCATGTTGACCTAGTATCCATTCACAAAATTGTATCCTTCGTGGATAATCTTCGGGCTGCAATGACTGCACACGCTGATAATGGAAGGGATGCTGCATGTCCTCATTCAAAGTCCGCCAGACAATTTTATTCGAAACACCTAACTGACGACCAATGCTGCGGGTACTTGAGGTTAGATCGTTTTCAAAAATGTCCAAAATTCGTTGTTCCATATTTATAATTCTGAGAGGTCTATTCCTACCGGCATCTCGGCCTCTGTGAGTGAATATTTCACCTGTATCGCGGGCTCTCTGAGCAAGTGCGACAAACCTGCGACCACGGGGATGAACACGATTAGGAAACCGTTCTGCATAAAGGCGGGAGGCTGCTTCAGAATTTTGTTGCGTTTCGCTATAAATTAGGAGCATATCTATCAGTTCGTTATTTCCATACACGTGGGCGTTTGCCATTTTGAGGAACCGAAATTATTAAATACAAGCACAATGCACAAATTCGTTGCACAAATAATATATATTTAATAATAATATATATTTATTCATTCCAGAACAAAACAGTGTACATAGAAACGAATTAAAAATTGAAATGAATAAATGAAAGATACTCGATAAGTAAATAAATACTTGTTTCGAGATACTTAATCTAATATTACACTCAGATAAAAACATGGAAATAAGATGATGCATCTCAACAGTTGAACAGAACACAGTCAAGAACAACTTTAACAAAAACAGAATGCAGAATAAAGTAAACTTAAGATGAATAATTATGAAATATCAAATATTAAGAAATAAAATCGATAATAAAATCAATGTATAAGTATTTATGAACACATGTTATTAACAACAAATTATGTAGGTACTCTAGAATTGAGGGTATGTAAAGAAGCATTATTCAGGATCTCAGTACTATGATGTCGTTGCACCACGCTCTTGAATTTTCTTGTATAAATTGTTTTAATCTATATTTGAAGGTTTTGAAGCAAGCTGTTAATTTCAGTTCTTCAGGAAGTGAATTATACGCCCTTGGTGCAATGTAGATGAAGGTTCGCTGACAAGTAGACTTGGTCATTCGTGGAAACGTATGATGATGTCTCTGCCGTGTGATGTAGTTATGAGTAGGTAATCGAGCATGATGTTCATTTTTTTTGTACTTGAGAATTATACTGAAATAATACAATTGCCTTATATCCATAACTTTGCTATCTTCATACAATTGATCTGAGGGATATCTTAGAGTTCTTGATTGGATCAATTTCAAAAATCGCCTTTGGGTGACCTCTAGAGGGTTGATATGCGTTCTTAGGGCCCCACCCCATCCCACGATACCATAACGTAGATGACTTTCAACCAGTGCATGATACAATATTTTTAGGTGGTTGAATGATAATACCTTTTTTAAGAATCTGAATTTGTAGAGGATTACACGTAATTTTTTCAAAACATAAGTAATGTGTGAATTCCATTTCAGATGACAGTCAATTATGACACCTAGATATTTTATTTCATCAACAGGCAATATAGTGAAGCTTTGATTGTGTGTTTTTATTTGAAGATTAACAAATGCAGGCCTATTTGTCACGTTGCAACTAATAGGTAAGTAGTTTGTTTTTTCTAGATTTACTGTTAACAGTTTATATTCTAACCAGCTTTTAATCCGAGAGAAGTCTGTTTGTGCTTCACCTTTGAGAATTTCCCAATTATCGGCTTCATATATAATCACTGTATCATCAGCAAATCTAATTATGTCTCCACTACTTTGCAATGAGAACAAACCATTAATGTAAATGTTAAACAATAGAGATCCTAAAACACTTCCCTGAGGCACACCATATTCGATAACTTCCCGATCACTGAGAACATCGTCAATTCTCACTACCTGGAATCTATTGGATAAGTAACTTTTGAAGAGTTTCAAGCTCTGATTTCGCAAACCAATATCTTCCAGGGATTGCAAGAGCAGATCATGACTGACCGTATCGAATGCCTTCGACAAGTCTATTAATACACACAAACATGATTTGTTGTCATTCAGTGCATTGTTCAGTTTTGTAGTCAAAGCCAAAATAGCATCTTCTGTCGAAATATTTTCCCTGAAACCGAACTGTTTAGCAGACAATAGTTTGTATTTTGAAATATATGATGTCAGTCTATTTTTCAGCAATTTTTCAAAAACTTTCGATAGATGTGTAAGAAGTGATATTGGTCTGAAATTATCAACTTTAGTCTTGTCCCCTTTTTTATGTAAAGGAATGACTATGGAGTTCTTGAAGGCAGTGGGCCATATACTGCATTCCATACATCTATTAAGTATATAATTCAGAGGTTTCATTATATGGTCAGAAATAGATTTTAGGGTTTCAGCACTAATTTCATCATCACCGACGGTTTTTTTATTTTTCAAGTCTTTGATGATTTCTTTGACCTCATATTCATTCGTCGGATATAATACGAAAGAGTTAGAGGACACATTTCTAAGGGGAGTGTAGTTTTGGTCAATATCAATTTTGTTTGCTAGTATTTTTCCCACGTTGACGAATGTTTTATTGAATTCACATGCCATTTCTTTCTTGTCTGTTATAACCTCTCCTGAGACAGTATTTATCGATTGTATACGATTTTTAGATTTCTTACTTTTGCTCAGATCGTTTACCACTTCCCATAACTTTGTCGTATTAGCTGTATTACTATCGATTTGATTTTTGAAATAATTGAATTTTGTTTTTTGTATCAACGAGGTTAGCTTATTTTTATAATTTTTGTATTGTTCTCTCATCTGTATGTTCTCAGGATGTTTCATTATGTTCTTGAACATATTATTTTTTGTTGCTATTGATTTCAATAATGCATTAGTTGCCCAAGGTGCGATTTTTGTATCTTTCCTTCTCCTTTTTTTCACCGTAGTCGACTCCTTAATCTTACTACCTAATATATTGATGAATATATCCATTGCAGAGTCGGGACTATATGCAGAATAAATACTTGCCCAGCTAGTTTGTTCGAGAATAGTATTCAATTTGTTTGAATCAATTTTTGTGGAACTATACGTCAAATTGTGTTTGTTATGTGTGGTATTGAGGATTATTTGCAATGCTGTTGTGTAATGATCGGTCAGACTTGTTTCTATCACTGTTGGTAAAATATGTTCCTCTATGTTATTTAATTTTGATTTAATGAAGATATGATCCAAACATGATTTTGTGTTTCCTTTTTCTCTCGTAATATTATGCACAAATGAAACTAAAATGTTTTTATAGTCTTACACAGGGCACAGCGGAAAAAATCACTAGGTCGTTAACCGACCGACTGAAGAATGGAAACTGTCAAAATCCGAAATTCTAGGTCATACTTCATTCATATTACATTAAATTCATATTAAAAGCTCATAATCTTACCCGTGGCGACACTTCCGTTTGGATAAGTACACCGCACTTATTACCTGCTTTTTTGGTTTTCCTATTTCTTCATTGATAAGATAATTATGTGAAAGATGGTGATGAAAACATTCAAATTACAATTTAATGGAGTGAATGTTGGAAGTACAAAATATCCCTCTAATGTATGATTGAAGAGCTCTTTGCATAAAAACGAATAATTTTTCAAACTGATTTTGATGTGGGTATCCTCTTTTGTAGTTTGATTGTTAATTCAGTAGAGAAAGTAGCAAGTTGCCTAAAACACGTTGTAAATAACATTTGGAATAGATATTCATGTAACCAGTGACGCGTCATTTTGAGTGACAATGGAATTTTGCAGTACGAGCGAAGCGAGATCCCACAAAACACAGAGTTACACAAAATGCGTTTCCTAACGTGTTACGTGCAATATTTTTTCTAATTTTAATTAAAAAAAATCCGCTTGAACAGAAATAATGACCAGTTCTACACTAGATTTTACATAAGTTCTACCGATTATGTAAAAAACTTATTGCTCTTAGTATGCAAGTTAGCTTCGCCCGTCACTTTGAAGTAGCCGTCAAACAATAATATGGTCACAAATCATCGACGAAATTCAAGAAATAGACTCGTTTGATATTCACATTAGTGGAAAAAGGCTGATTCAAGTTCAGATTTTCCAAGTGATATCGAGGAGGAAGCTCAAAATGCACTATTCTCTTCGTCCATCCATATTTTCATTTCATAACTGGTGTTAAAATGAACAATTCATCATCAGTTATGTAATATCTTACCTCACGCAACTGTTACGTGAAGTGACTAAGACTTTTTAAAAATTCCGTCAGTTCTGAGAAGTTTGAAATTAGGTACATGTCAAAAATAGGCGTTTGCCTTCCCTTTGGCGTCAGCCTGAAACTTGCCTGCTCGTACTGTAGATAACCCTTTCCAGACATACCGTCAATTACTATCTTCTTTATTTTCGTAAGATTCTTCTTTTATGTCTAATTTCGATCGTATCTGGAATTGTTTTTTTTTAATCTTAGATAAATATTGAACGTCCGGCAACATTGCCTGTTGTCGAACCCTTGATTATATGGGTCAAATACAGTCGGTCGGCATTCGCATTATCGCATTACGCATTTGTGTCGGGCCGTTAACCTCTGGGAAGATATTCTCAAAAGTTGCTGCGAAACTTGATATGGCAATATCTTCCAAAATAATTTTTTTTTGACAAAAATGTATTTGATCATTTCGTTTCGTCTTTTCGTGTTCTATTACCCATCTCATTTATTACCCCAATTTCGAAATCACCCTGTATATTCGAGAGTTATAAAAATAAAATAAAATAAAATAAAATGTTTTGTCTAACTGTGCGAAATAGTCTGAATTATTTCTAAATATGTTGTATTATGAATGAAATTCTCATGTCTGCAGTCGGCACGCAGCAATATTTACCTGCGAGACTCTCGCACGAGACACGAGAAGTCTTGCACAAGACTCGAGACGAGACCAATAAAAGTCTCGTCTCGTATTGTCCGAGTCTCGTCTCGAGTCTTGTCTCGAAAACGAGACGAGACCATGCGAGACTCTCGAAAACGAGACTCTCGCGGGCACCACCTCGGATCGACGGTCATAACATTTGAAAAATTACGATAGTAGTTTCAGAAGTATGAAATTCATATTCATTCTTGACGATGAATATACAAGGTGCGATAAAAATATGGCCAGATTGTTCCGGGATGAAGAAGAATATAATGTTTAAACGTGATGAAAATCGCCATGTTCCGAAAAAGAAATATATAGTGTCGGTCATTGTCGAAAATTGTGAAATGTATAAATACAGTAACTTTTCATGTGGTTTATACGAGGAAATATGAGAGAGACTGCAGAATTGCCATAGATTCGATAAAAATTTTTTCATACTGAAGAAGATGAATACAGTAAGTCCTCATGAGGCTTATACGAGGTAATATAAAAGAGACTTATCAGAATTGCTATTTATTCGTGCATACTTGTTACCAGTGGCGGCTCGTGACTTTCATGACAGAGGAGGCTGAATGATGAGATTTATTGTGAAAAACAACTCTCTACTCACCCAAATCAATAGCTTTAATGACATTCTGTTTACCAGTTAACCTGAATTTAATATTTGAAGAGATGTGTTCCTGTGATTTGCAGTGTCTATCCAATCCGCGAGGCAAATTTTTCGAATCATTATATCCTAATCGTCCCCAACATGATGATTTATCGGTTGAAAATAATACGCAGTACCAACAAAATAGCTTATTCCTTACCTCAGATCCCGTCAGCCAGATATATTTTTTATAATTATCAGAATTGAATGAACGATTTTGTTTGTTACCTGTTACAATCAGATTTTTTAATGTCGGTGTCGGACGTTTGTTTTTCACAATCAATTTATCTTCATAGGACAAGGCACTGAATGGGTTCACCAAAAAGTATTCCACTAAATCGCAATCGTTTTTAAAGACACTCATTTTTCCGATATTTATAGAGCCCCTAACCAATAACCTAACATAAACATAAACACTGCATTCGCGCTCGACTGTCCGCAATTCGCGTCGCGACACGACAACAAACACGAAACACGTGCTATTCGGGGATTTACATGTGATTTACATTGCGCGATGCGCGCGTTGGTTGCGCAATGTGACGGAGTCTAGCCTCCTATAGATGTTGCCAAGTTGAATATTTTACGCGTGATTTACAGCATCAACGTGTGATGCGTGGGCAAGCACTGTTGCCAATTCAAAAATATTTACCTAAAAACAGGAAATAAAATCAAAATCTATGTATTTTGGTGTCCTTTTAATGAGAAAGTATAGATAATATCAGTTTAAGGAAAATCTCTGAGGAGGCTCAGCCTCCTCTGCCTCCTCTGAGGAGCCGCCACTGCTTGTTACCATCATTGCATCTTATACTGATCTAGCACCTACAATATGGTCTTCAGAAGGACAATTTCCTCATAGTCATTCAGTGCAAAATTGAATGGAGATGAAATAACTCTAGAATGATAATTTCTGCATCATCTTTTCCACAAGGTGATCCATAAGGAATTTATAATATCTCACCTGCTGCTATAGATATGACGAATTATGTTGAAGAAAAAATAGCTTGACATATACTTATACTTACAATTATTGCTTTTCAATATCCTCATTTCAAAAAAATCCTAATTGCATATTGGATTGATTTTCATTCCAATATGTGAAGTATCTTTCATATTACCTCGTATAGGCTTCATGTGAGTACTTATGGAAAACATTTGATCGAATCTATGGCAATTCTGCAATTTCTTTCATATTTCCTCGTATAAGCCTCATGAAAAGTTACTGTATTTGAACATTTCATACAATTTTCGACAATGACCGACACAATATTTCATTTTCGGAACATACCGAGCGATTTTCATCACGTTTAAACATATTCTTCTTCGTTCCGGAACAATCTGGACATATTTTTTATCGCACCTTGTATATCCATCGTCAAGAATAAATATAAATTTCATACTTCTGGAATTACTATAGTAACTTTTTGAATTGTATAATGCATATACATACAACGTTGAAAATGTTTCGATAGAAAGCATCAATCAAGAGTATACAGGTGATAAAAAAATTAGAAAAATTCTCTGTTCAAACGGAAAGGTGACGACCACGATGCAATTTTACACCAATTCAATTTTCACCCTGTAGCAGTATTATCTGAAATTACAGAAGTTTCATATTGTCACAAAAAACTAACAAGAGATTTGGCTAATCATCGGTGAAAACCGATTTCAAATTGGTAAGGAAATTCGTGAGTTATTCTACTTTCAATTCAGGCTATATTTTCGACCACGACGTTATCAATTCTGACCAGCTTATATACATTCCAGGAGGTAAATGATCCCAGAAAATGCAGAGAAATGAAGAAGGAGCAGTCACGAGTTTTCGGCAAATAACTTTTGATACGATGAGAATTTCGATGAGATTGTAATGAGAAAAAAAATGTCCTCTATTCACGCTTTGAATGACATGAAAATATACAGTGACTCCAATTTGAAATAAGAAAAATATAGTGCTTTGAAATTTGAAAAGTTTGCCACTGAATTTTGCACACCCTGTGATGATTCGTGTCTATCAAACTCGGTTAGCGATCCTATTTGGCCTTATTTGATATGCATCCCTCATGATTCTATTGAGCAGGCACTCTCTTTTTTGTCATTGATGTTTTTGACCAGTGGTGCAAAATTGAATTTTTTTGTTATATTTTTTTACGTGAATATCACTGAACCGATTCCAATTAAATTCCAGGAGTATGTAGGTATAACTACTGGAATCACTCAAATGTGCAACAAGATATTGTGATTTCAGGCAGGACATCTATCCAACGGTATGAGCCATTCAAACTAAAGAATTTGTACAGTTTTTCCTTCAATGTTCGTATAACACGTTCAGCAATAGCCGCCTTCATTATGGTGTACGTATGATAATGGTTGATGGAGAACTTTTTCATCAGACTTTGAAACTTTTCGTTGTAGAATTCGGTACCTTGATCGGTTTGCAAATTCTTGGGAATTCTGTTGTTGGCATGCGATAGAATATCAGCAAATGCACGAGCGATTTCAGCACCAGTTTTTCCAGATCCATTTGCCATAAGTCATCCAAACCTTTGATGATAATGCGGCGCCTTGGAAATTTTTTCCTAGCAGGTCTATTTAATTCATTGACGAGTTGGATTTTTTCTTCAGAATGTGACATATTGACTTCGTTGGATTAGGAGTTTATATGATGGGTTTCACACAGGAGGCTTCCTTTTTGGTGGCGGTGGTATTGTCGTAGATTTTGGAGTGATGGCAATCTTGGCCAGATCTTTTTTCATTTGATCAATGACATCAGCAAGCTGGCGTTCTTTATCACGGCTGTGTTGTTGCTCAGCCTTCAAATCGTGCAAACTCTTCACAGTGTTGTCAATCTTATCGACAAGTTCTAGAATATTTTTCACATTCAAGTCGATGTCGCTTTCGAGTTTTGGTAGAGAGTTGTTGCGAAGCTGCTCCACATGTATGTTGATCTTGTGCACTATGCCAGACAACTGAACAAAGTTTGTATTGTACGATGTCAGTTTAAGTTCATGTACATCCACTCTCTTCCTTTCTTCGATTATTTCGTTGCTGAAGCCAGCAACCCACTAAACATGATACATAACTGAAATATTTGTCAGTTATAAGTTTTGTGATATTGTTGAAATAACATTGCCATAATGTCCTTCTGAAGTATCCAACATAATATTATGAAGTAAAACGTTTATGAGACGTTGCATCAATATTGATATCAATACCATTAGATAATATTGTGATATGTTGATTTTAGGTTCATCAGATATATCTCAGACAGAGTTGTTATGTTATTTGTGCAACGTTTTCGTTCCACCACCTTATAACGTAGCTAACATGTATATAGGGGATATAAGGGGATAATATTTTTCCTTCTACGGCAAAGTAACCTTGTCAATTATCAAAAGTCAATTCAATTCCATTCCAGCCATTTTGTTTGTTGTCTATTATGGTGAACAGGTCAAACAGTGTGATCAGTGATAATATTGATTTTCAGATATTATTCTTAGTTATTAAAGTAAGTCAAGAACTAAAGAAGTCTAGGACTCAAATAGACTCGAATGAAAATATGAACTGCTCATGATACCTATTTAGATTGTTTGTTCTGCTGGAATATAGAAATGCAACCAATCTGTATTTGCATTTCATAATATGTGAAAAAGTATAGGATTCGTGAATACGCATTGTGTTCATATTTCACGAATTACAAAAATAATGGGTGAGTTATATGTCATAACTAGAAGAAGAACATAGAAAAGAATTTCAAAATAAGTCAGGAAACTTCCAAAAACTCGGATATATTCACCTATTACTTTTCAGAAAGTTAGTAAGAGATCACTGGACTATGCAGAAATCATAAAGCTAAGCTTGGTATGACTGGATTCATGAAGGATAATAACTAAAATGATACATAGATAGATAGTAGTTAATCTGTCTCAAATTATCACTATGTATAACTGGATCATACTCATAGTCTTTCAGGAGTACGGTAAGATCAATTCTTATTCAGGAATAGATCATCTTCTCTGTCTTTTGTGAAGATCATTTAGATGATTGTCTTGATGATTCCAGACAAAATATACATAACCTAAAAACTCCTAGAAAATAATTGGAATGTTAAAATACAATATTGTTTAGATGTATTGAGTAACATTGAATATACGTTATAAAGTAACATCGATTTTATGTGATTCCTGATATATTTATACAATATTTACTATCAACATTACATTGTAATATTTAAAAGAGGCACAAAAGCCCATTCCCGCAACGTATCTGTGACATTATGCATCTCTCTGAATAACATCACAAAGTAACAATGTAATATAACATTTATGTTTAAGATATGTTTTCATGTTTAGTGGGAAGATAATTTCGGATTTTTTCACCGTAATTATCGAAAGCAATCTTGAAATCTAACTTTATTTGCGATATAACTTCATCCACATATTGTTAGTTTGCAACATCAGCGACATCTGTTGGCAGTTTTACGTTACACATCTTCAAATGACCAACATCAATATCACCGGTTGGAGTATGTGAAAATCCAGATCTGACTGTCACCATCTGAGCTGAACGTGGAAACGAACCACGTCCGAATTTGTCGAGACTCATTATGCTAATGACTAAAGTATTGTACGTTATCGATAATGGTCGGCACTTTGCCTCGCCAATTATTAGCCCCTTCACTCATAGACATGCCATGGACGTGTCACGGAACTGTCACGGAAGTGTCAAGGAAGTGTAACGGAAGTTCACGGAAGTGTCAAGGAAGTGTCACGGAACTGTCACGGAACTGTCACGGAAGTGTCAAGGAAGTGTCACGGAACTGTCACGGAAGTTGTCATGGAAGTGTCACGGAAGTATCACAGAAATGTCACACATGTTTTATTATGTCTACCTCTTCTAATTCGTTCAAGATGGCAACAATCTCGTTATCGTTTGATGTATTTCCGGCTTGCTGTGATGCAAAGAGCAACTTCAATCTATCTACCAATTCGTTTGGATCATCCCAATACATGTATTCGATAGGTGCTGTGTTGTATGTCAACTTCAAACCACGACCACTGGAATTGGATCTGAACATTGGACGAATAATTTCTACGTATTTAAGTCTAGAGGAGGACTTCATACGTCCTCCAGAATTCAGATGAGCTCTGGTGAGCAAGAGTATTTGCCTGTATGGGTTCGTATCATCTTTGGCAAAGGATGGATCATTATAGAAGAGTAATTGATAGAGGCCTGTGGTGCCACGGAACCGAAAGCCATCAAGAAGTATATCTCCAGTTCTTCGATGGAAATTCATTTCTTTTCCGTTGAGGGACCATTTCGATGTTACTGGATCATATTTGGGGCCATAAACCGTATCGATATTTTCATCATTTGTCCAGTATTCAGTCAGATATTTTTGAGCCATCGCAGGATACTGATCAACGTAATCATGTATTGCAGCCGGTGAGATATTTTCACTATCTGCAAAGAGTTCATCATCAGCATCGTCATAACCATCCTCATCATCATCTTCAGTATGACCAACATTATCAGCCACATCCATCATAGGTATGAGATTAGTTTGATTCAAATTTGATTGCTCCTCATCCCTATCCTCATCCTCATCCTCCTCTTTCTTCTTCTCCTTCTTCAACCCTAACGATTTTGCTCTGCTTCGTTTGATGTTTGAAAGCGTTCCATCGAGTTTTTCTCTTATTACCTTGGACGTGGTGACAATTTGTTTCAAAGGTGATGTCAGTGGTTGGAATATTTTCTGTAACGCCTCATCATCCTCAGACTTGCCTAATTTCAGAGCTAAATATTTTCTTCTGATTGATTTCGATAGTTCGTTGATTTTTTTCTTGCGCAGCGCATCAGCAACATCATCATGCATCTTGGTTGACGTCATCTTGATGAATGGTCTAGAGATCACAGTCTTATGAACTTATCGAAACCATTTCTATATCTGCCAGCATTCATATCGAAAGTTTTTGCAATCACCATCGCACCATATTGGTTGGAATTCCAACACTCTGAGCACAATGCTTTAAATTGATCGAATGACATGTCTGGTGAGACATGCTCGTCGAACACATGCTTCAAATTAATTTCATCCTGTCGAAATAACACCAACAGGTTACTGTTGCCTCGCACCAGCTGCTTCGGTATCTTAGAAAAAGTCTGGCATAGGTATGCTACGTCAATATCCTTGTGTCTACACATTGAAAAATATTCTCGAATTTTTTGCTGCTTGTCGCATGATACATCATCAAAAATGAATATCGAATGATTTTTCGCTTCTGATGGACTAATGACATCATCATTTTCTTTAAAGGGAAAATACCCAACACCTTTCACTGAATCCAACACTTATTGCAGCAATTGATATTTCGGTTGGTACAACGACTTTGAATACACGTAAACGTTCTTGAATTTCGCGCCATTTGGATTGAACAGCAGGGAAAGCATCGCATTGGTCTTTCCACATCCGCTTGGTCCGCAGAAGATTGCTCTGAACGAATGGGGAAGCAGTTTCCCATGTTTACTATTTACTGGTGGTTTGGTTGACAAAATTTCATCCAAATTCACAATGGGTAACATCCGTTCTTGTTGAATGATCTTCATCATGTGATGATATATTTTTCATTTCATTAGGTATATGCAGAGTTGTCGAACTTCCTACACGTCAGTCTTCATGTTGCTCTACCACGGAGAGGGTGTGCTTAATTCTCTGATCGATAAACTTCCCATCGAATTACACATTCCAGGCTACAGATTTTGTGGTCCAGGTACCAGACTCGATAAAAGACTTGCAAGAGGAGACACCGGTATCAATCCGTTGGACGACGCGTGTCAAGTACACGATATCGCCTATTCACAAAATTCCTCAATAGAAGACAGACACAAAGCTGATTGGATATTGGAAAATAGAGCGTGGGAGAGAGTCAAGTCGAAGAACGCTAAATTCAAAGAGAAGGCTGCTGCTTGGCTTGTCACCACCGGAATGAAGGTCAAACGAAAACTTGGCATGGGTCTTGTATCACAGCAATCCCTATCCAACATTATCAAATTCATAAAAAATGTACTATCAAAGTCAGATGGTGGTGATGGTAGTACAACATCAGGAAGTGGTCTGAATAAATCTGCATTGAAAGCACTCCATGCAGCCAGAATGGCAATCAAGAGGGCTGGCGGTAAAAAAAGAATCAGAGTACCAAGAATCATACCTCTTCCACACAGTGGAGGTATCCTACCATTGATACCAATCTTTGCCGCCTTGGGAGCCCTAGGATCTCTAGCTGGAGGAGCCGGAGCAGTCGCAAAGACAGTCATTGATGCAAAAAATGCAAAGAAAAAGCTCGAAGAAGATCAAAGGCATAATAGAGCAATGGAGGCTATCGGAAAACAAGGTTCCGGCCTATTTCTACGCAAAACATCGAGAGGATTCGGGTTGTACTTGAAGAAACAATCAAAAAACTCAAAAAACTTCTAGACAAGCTACCCAATAAAACAATGTACGATAAAGATGTGATAAAGTATGCCAAACAGCTGAAAATACCGTATTTTCTAGGTGTTTTTATGCGGGACACTCTACCTTCCCGCCCATGGCATCGCGAGTGTGCTTTATTGAATTTGGATACCTCCAATCATGCGGGCACTCATTGGGTGACTTACATAAAAAATTATAAAAAAGCCTTATATTTCGATAGTTATGGTAATCTGAAACCGCCCAGAGAATTGGCGCAATATTTGGGTGCCAGCACGAAAATCTTGTACAATAACAATCAATACCAAAATTTCAATCAAAGTAATTGTGGACGTCTATGTTTAGAATTCCTTTTTAATGAGACCAAGTAACTCGGTCATTGTGCATCAGTCATGTCTCTGATTATGACGTGGAAAGGTCGTACATCTACGCTCTCCATAGACTTTTTGACACCACTTCAACTCGATCCAGACTCTGATTACGGACTAGCATTATTGGGATTCCATTCATACAACAGTATACCAAATATCGACAAAGGATCAAAGTTTTATCTGCAAGATAAGACCAAGGCGGGAAAGATACAAGAGTCTCGAGATCATACCCGTGTGTTCACCGAACACGCCCGATCGTTACCTAAGCGGTGGGGAGACCGAGACCGTTGATTGATATACGCCGAGACGTAAGCAGGCAGCGATGATACAATGAGTGGGCAGGCAGCTTCTCTCATGCTGTCTCTGTTTTTGTAGTACAGGGTGGGCCACCAACAGTTTTCTTGATCACATTCCAACTTTTTTTTTTTTCGAATAAATAAGAAACATTTGATAGGCATCAAGTGATCTACTGCGACCTATCAGATAATGAAAGCGATGATTTGATTTGCAATAATTCGCTAGGTCACGATCGACGAGTCCTACATGTAAATAGCGAACCACTCATTGAAAATCATGAAACTATATGTACATATTATATGCTCATGTTTTGTTGGCGAGGACGCTCGTTTTATTCAAATTATTTTCGATAATGTTCATCTCTCGGTTCATCTGCTTCACTAGAAATTATTATTAGTAGTTGTAGCATCGTCCACCAATATTCTGTTGTAGTATAGTATAGTAGCAGCTTTGTTATTCAAAATGGAACACCTTATATTTTATTACATTTTTCGATTCTTCTAATTGAGCAATGATTTCGTTGATCAAGCTCAAGGTATACGTATATGTGAAAAATCGAGATTTTTTTGTATCGAAACTATACTATACCTATATTGATTTGTCAAAATGGCTTACATGTGTCCCTATCCTAACATTCTATTTACTATCTACTGATGCCATTTAATTGAAACAAATACAGGGTGGATCAGATTTCAGAATTATATAAAAGAAGTACTAGTATGCCTACTAAAAAAATATATACAGGGTGTTTCATTGGGAAAGGTAAATAATTCAACTGTGGATAAAGGGTCACTGGGATGATTTCAAAAAACCCATGGTTGATGGGTCTTCGACTTCTTATAACCGAGATACAGGATGTTTCATCAATTTTGTCCATATCTTCATTGTCTCATAACTTTCCAACCAACCTGTATATATATATTTTTTTTTAAATTGGTACACTTGCTCAATCTATCCTGTGGAATTGATTGAGGCAACAACAAAAGATAAAATCCAGGTCCGGCTTCCCTTAAAATTCACAAATTCTTTCTGCCAGAAAACAACACGAATTTCTCATTTTTTTTCCATATCTGAAAAGAACATCGAAATTTCTATCAACGATGTGCTTTTTATTCGTGCACAGACGATTTTACTATTCATATTATGTGCTCAAAATATTATTTTTGTTCATTTCGGGGTACAAAATTGGAATCAGACGAGATTTATTAATTTTATTACTTCCTATTCATCATACGTGAGTATTACATTCAGAAGGAGTATTTCATATCGTTCTTTGTTCCAGACTTAGTTGCAGGTCCGTCATAAAATCTATACAGGGCTTTTCACGATAAGCGTTAATTAGATGTTTCTGGCAAACCAGGCAACGGATAAATCTGAAATTTCGATGGTATGTATAAATTAACATAATCTACACTACTGAAATATTTGAAACGATCCGGCCTTGCCGCTTCTACTAGAAAGTAGCAGCAACTTCGATTTTTCAAATGGGACACCCAGTATTTCATTACATTCTTGGATTCTTGCTGAACAGCAGAATTCATCGATTCAAAACATTCAAGGTCTAGCGGGACTGATAACTGAGATATAAGATGTGGAAAATCGAGATGTTTCAACTTTAGAAATGTTTTGTGCTGAAACTATTCATTATTGCATGGTCAAAACGGCTTCAATGTCCCTATCTCAACTTTCCATTCGATATTCAATTGAAACAGATACAGGGTGGTGCAGAAATCTGAATTATGAACCATCCTGTATTTGTTTCGATTAAATGGCAATAGATACATAGTTAAGATAGGGACATAAAAGCCGTTTTGATCAATAATATATATTTTTTGCGAAATAATTCAAAAGTTGAAACATCTCGATTTTTCTCACTCTGAATATCTCAGTTATTAGTCCCACTAGACCCCGAACTTTGTGAATCGATTGAATCAGCTCTTCAGGAAGCATCCAGGGTGTCCCATTTGAAAAATCAAAGTTACTGCTACTTTCGAGTAGAAGCGACAACGCCGGATTGTTTCAGATATTTCAGACGTGTAGATCATGTTAATTTATACATACCTTCGAATTTTTAGATTTATCCGCTGCCTGGTTTGCCAGAAACATCTAATTAACGCTTATCGTGAAAAGCCCTGTATAGTTTTGATGACGGACCTGCAACTAAGTCTGGAACAAAGAACGATATGAAATACTCCTTCTAAATGTAATACTCACGTATGATGAATAGTGAAGAAATCATCATAAGATTGGAATTGAAGAAACTCGCAAGATGGTACTAGTGTTTGATTACTCCTATAAATCAGATAATATACCATCATCAGCAACATCATCAGCACCAGTTCTCTCGACACCGTACACCAAAGCAGTCGTGTCTTCGAAGAGCAGCAGCAGCAGCAACAGAAAAACATTGACATTATCCAGTGTCCTGTTTCTGAAATCACTCAAAGACTACAATGTTGTTAGTACCCGTGTTCGACGTTTTCCGCAAACCCAGACTCGACGAAAGCATCACTAAAGTGGAATGGCGTACCTATTATCCATTATGTGAAATCATTCGAGAACAATGATGTCATCGATATAACGGTTAATCAAGCAGATTCGTGGTTGGCCATGTTTGAAGGTATCATTGTAATGAAGTGTTTTTGACCAGCTTCATTTCATTACTAGACTGGGTTTGATCAAAATCTAAGTACCTGAGCCTAATTCTAGTTGAATTTCACCTGTTCGAAAGCTCGAAACCTGAAAACCTGAGAGAGCTGAGTAATGCATTGATTCCTGACTTCACAAAGCTTCTCCTGATAGTAAACTCTCATGAACATCATTACAACCCTAAAGACTTCCATATTTTTCAACCCTTTGCTCATGATATGGAATTTGATTGAATTATTTATCAGTTGAAATGTTGAATGTTTGACTGCACATAACTTTGTTGTTATTGAATATTTTCCAGCCAAATTCATTCAGTAGCATAAGCAAAGGAAGTAGATTCTGTTCCTGTGCCCATTTAGGGTGTAATATTATTTTTTCCGCGTTTTGTGTTGGAGGTGCACATGTGTTGTTCAAGGACAGATTTAGTGGCCATGGCCATGAGCCATGACAAGGTGGGAGTTTTGACCAATGAGATTCCAGATTTACTTGTCCTTGTGCCAAGGCCAAAGCAGTGCATAAATACTGAAGACAGCCAAGGATTTGAGAGTCTCTCTAAGCTCTTCTCGACAAGTCTACACGACCTGATCTCCGTTGCTCTTCAAGCTCCTGATTCTCTAGCTGATCTTTTAGTGCTCTCATAGTTCATTCAAAACCAGTGTAAAATAGTATTGTATAGTGATTTCCTGTTACACATGTAAGTTTGTATATTTTTCACCAGTGTTATCATCCTGTTTATAGCCTCATTTCATTCCTGTTGTTTTTCACACCGATACTCACCCGACCTGTGTAAAGAATCCAGAACTCTAAATTGAATAAACGGATTTTGTGATTGCATATTTCATATTTCCTTCTCTGTTGTCATTGTTTTCAGTTCCAAATAGTTCAATAATTTATTTAATAATAATAACTCAATGTTTTCATTTGTCAAAATTGCAAAATATTATTATTGACTGACGACTGACACTGACAAGCCAGTTAACAACTCTTCTTCTTCTTTTCCTTGAGAAATCCAGTCCTGTGCACCGGTGTCTCTGTGCTTTGTATCCCGTCAGGCGGTGTTCTATGTTTCATGAACTATTGACATTAATGGAAAATATAATTAATTAACCTCACTAAAAATCCGATATTAGAAAATTAGAAAAATCGAAGGAAAAGAAAAGGTAAATAGAAATTGAATCTGTTTAATTCGTTTAGAACTGTGTTTCCGATTCTCCAGGTAGAAATGATGAAATAGTTGAGTAAATAATCTTCCAGACCTAACCTTAAAATACAAAAGACCTGAGAGATATTTTGCTTTGATTCCTGTAATTATCCAGACCAGAAATAGCAACCAGTATTCCAGGCTAGACCCAGGGTTTGTAATTAAAGCCTACACTCCCTTGGCTACTTATTGATTCCAGGTCGATTCAATACCATTGACCCCTGGATTATACTGTGGGTACCGAGGTAGATATACCTCCTGTACCTTTCTCCACTGTTGCTACTGTGGGCCTCCTTCCCGACTAAGTTGGGAGGAGCAGGTGAAGTAAATCACCTTTATCAAAAATCTGGCGCTCGAGAATCCCCCCCGTCAAATACCAGAGTAGTCTCCTGTCCTGAACAGAGCGTCAGAATAAAGACCCTTACATCATTACCATCAAGGGTAAATTGAAGGTGACCGGTGGTGGTACTGGTACATTAACCCACAATGCTGGAGCCTATCTCTTTGATTCCTGCACCTATGAATTGTGTAATAAAGAATTGGACACTGTCAGATATCCTGGAATAACGGGTACTGTGCGAGGATACTTGTGTTATACACCTGAAGACTCACGTCATCTAGCCATAGCAGGCTGGAACTATCCCAATGCTCCGATCCTTAACACCGATGGTTCGTTCAGCATGAACATTCCACTGAGACATTTGTTTTCCATCTTCAATGATCATCAAGTGGCAACGTGGGGCAAGCAGTCAATCCGTTTAGTGAGAGCTCGCAATGATGCCAACAGTGTGAAGGTTGTCGAGAGAGCGAATACTGCCAGGATCTCCTCAGACTCAGAGTATTGCTAAAATAACGATAGAAAGCATCAATTTGAAAGTGCCACATCTCACACCCAACGATGACATAAAGTTGCAGTTGTTGACACGTATCAAAGCAGATGAGTCTATGATGATACCGTTTCGCCGATGGGAATTGCACGAGCTACTAGCACTCACACAATGATCTACCATAGAAATCTGGTCCGTCAAGACATGTTCTGCATTGGACAGTCCAAGATATGTTATAGTATTTTTCCAAACGAAAAAAGCCGATAATTTGCATGAAGACGTCACCTTGTTCGATAATGCCAACATCAAATCCATACGATTGGCTCTGAATAGCGACTATTATCCGCAAGAACGAATGCTATTGGACTTTTCCCGAGACCAATATGCCGACGCCCACTTCAACTATACAGAGTTCAACAAGAGCTACCATAACTGTCAAGAAAAGCACTCTCTACTCTCTAGTAAACTTTGCCGAATTCAAATCCCGACCAATGTTTGTTATCGATTGCTCGAGGCGCTATCTGGGTCTAAAGTCGTCTACAGTTGACATAAAGTTGGACATTGAAGCGACTACAGGCTTCCCTCCCGACACCAAAGCCTATTGCATCATCATTCACGATCAAATCATGGAACATCTCCCACTCAGCGAAATTGTTCGAAATATTGCCTAGTTAGGTGTTGCTGCATCAGTCAGACGTCAGTTTGCTTCGAAGAGTCATGGAGATCGCACTGGTTGACATTCAAGGGTTCATGGTTGATGGTGAATTCATTCCAAAGGAAATGACCATTCGCATTGGCAAAAAGACGTGTCATTTTCTATTCAAGCCATCTGTAGAATTTTCGAGTTTAAGCAGAGAAGATAAAAAGATGGCAAATCACCTGGAACGCTATGTGCATGGTTTGAGATATTCCAGTGGTTATGTGGATTTAAATGAGTTCGATGGAATACTACAAGACAACCTGCAGCAAACAAATATCATCTATGTTAGAGAACACCAAAAGATTCAGTTTTTGCAGCGAAAATGTGCAGAGTTGGAGATGACCAATCACATTGTGAATTTAGAAGATTTTGACAATTCTTGGTGGCAACCAATAACGTTTCAACAATCCATTCCACCTTGCATGAATCATTTCCGCGGAGGAAGGTTCCAGCGCAGTCTTTACAATGTCGATACTTTATATGATTGGCTATGTAATTTAATACCTAAATAAAAAACTATATATCGTAATTTCAGAGTTTTTATTCATCACATCCCTTATTTCTCAGTATAATGAAAATAACATGTGAGATTAAAATGAGTGAACATATTAGTGTACAACAAAGTGTCAAAATTGCAATGATATTGACAGAATCTTGATCATCATCTAATTTTGCGGGTGATTTCTTCAATGTAAATGTCTGCCAGTCCCCAGTTTCGCCGTCACTGCCATCAGAAAATGATAATTTCAATTTGTAGTCGATGGTGGTCCCATTGACTCGAGGCATGTCGATTGAATATACAGGTAGTTTGTTATCATTGACATGCATTCTTTTCATCATCTTCCAATCACATTGTTGTGTACGATTCATATCAAAACATATGGCTACATTCCTCGTATCATATGGTATGTTTGTGTAGAAGACGTTGTTGCTCAGAGCTGTCAATAGAATGAAGCTTGCTTTCAGTATCGCCATCTAGCTGTGTTGGTTGGATTCTTCTCGATGTAGGAAACGTGGCAACTGAACACCTTGTCCCAAATACTCAATTGCTCGAAATCTTTGAACAAACAAACTTTCTGCTCATACAATTGGATGTCTGCACTGAGCTTTCTAACTTTCAACCCAAATTCTTCTAGTGCACGTCTGTATTCGTCAGAAGACATGATACAACTGTTTTTTACATCCATACCTTCAACTAATATCCATCCAATCTCTCTCTCTCTCTTTCTCTCTCTCTCTCTCTCTCTTCTTCTCACTTTTTCACCCTCTCACTCTCTCTTACACTCACTACCCATCCCAATGATACACAGAAAATTTCAATAATTATTTTATCAATGATAGATAGGCAGCATATATTATATTACATTATCTTTATTATAAAGTCCATTTATTATTAATAGCCAGGACAAGTATTACTTTTTCATAAGAAAAAACATATTCTGAAAAAAAAGTCATTTTCCATTGTCTTCTTTCGCAAACTACATTTGTAAAGATGATATCATGCTACTAAAATCTGTAAAATATTGTTAAAGTAAGTCAAGAATCAATATCTGTATGTTCATCACCAGAATCGATGAATCTCTCATAATGATAATGTGAATCATGTAAATCCATATCACATTCATATCGTTCTTTAAGCCCAAATAATAATTCTAAATCTAAAACAGAGGAGTGTAAGTGTAGGTGTATGAGTTTTTTTTCTTTATAAATGTTTGATGAGTTGATTTACATGAAAAAATTACTCTTTTGCCTGTGTATGACCCCATGGCAATGTGTCAAACGAACCTGGAATCAAATACCGTTTATCATCTTTGGGACTCAGAGCAATTTTTGATTGTTGAATGCTAAACACATTGTGGGCATATGAGGATAGTACGTTGAGACACTGTTTGTTCTCTGAAATTCTTCAAACAATTCAAATAATCTTAGAACCCAATTTTATTCTTGACAACATTAGTTTTCACCCCTTTCGTTTTTTTGACAACCTTACCCCCTTGTACTTTATATGCATACATTTTCGAACGTAGTCCTACGAAATTAGTAACGATTTTCCCATTTGCTTCATCTTTTAATAAACCCAACTTTTTTATTGACTAGTGGCATATTATATTCATTGTCTGGAGCATATTCAGATGTGTCAAATTGAGAGAGATCAGCCTTTATAACTTCTTCATATGCATCATCACATTTCAATTCATATATGAAGCTGTCTGTATCCATATATAACAATTTACATCTTTCAATGCCCATTTTCGGAAGCATTATACTCATAGTAAAATTTGTACATACACAATTTTGATAAATCGAAAATGGCCATTCCTACGTATAGAGGTTTATTAAAAATTATTTCGGCTTTCTGCATTTCTACGGCAATCAAGTTTTCTTCAAAAATCGTTCTACCACGGAATCGTGGACTAGCTATGAGATTTCTGGCTCCATAACGTCCCTCCCACGACCTTACTAGTTTCACTAATCTATGCTTTCGTGTTTTCCATTGTCTTACCGAAAACTGCATTAGTCATTAGTTTATAGAGATTTTTCTCAAATTCATTTGTTGCGGTAGTCCTCAAAGAAGTATTCAGATCTATATATGATTTGAGCCAAAAAGATTGCCTGAATTTCAAAATTTTGTGGATTTTCGTCAGTTTCAGTCCGTTTGCTAAACATTGTTTTAAATTTCTATAGTGTAAAATATAATCTTTTTTGTCGTAAAGTGTTGTCATTAATTTTGGTAATTTTGAGCCGGGTGGTATGCGATGTTCAGCAGCAAATGGAAAGTCTTTGTGATTGTTATGTAAGTCGCGAGGATATTCTAAGTCTACTTGTAAAATATATCCTTCAAGAGCATCATCAGCAATATTCATTACGTTGAAATTTTCAACGTTTTCCATCCATGAGAAATCTCCGAATGGTAAAGACTCTGACATTGCCCAACCGTACAAATTATTTACATCTAAATACATGAGATATTTTGAAGGTTTATTGGAATCATATTCAGACATATAGGTACTTGTTATTAGCTTCTGAATACCTACCACTACAAACAGAAATACCACCACGTAATGCCTTCTCAATGAACATGATTTTATCAACGTCATTCAATAATTCCAGTTTGCATTTGGTGTACTTTAACATGGCATCCCATGTATATCCAGGCATGGTATAGTACCTGTAACATATACTAGTGTATAACACTCAGTATTGCTTCATCTTGGAGTTATTTGGGTTCTTTAATAGTGTAGTGTGGTGAATAATACTAGAGAATAATTCAGTAGCTTGTATAATTATTATTAGTTACTTGCAAAGGTACACTCTGACTGGTATATTACAAGGCAAGAGATGCCATGCCCCGCGCGGTCAATCTCAACATACGACATTGACATTTTCGACATGACTGACTGACAGACAAGTGACATAAAACACAGAACATAAAGAATAAGGATATCCACAGATATCACAGATACCTGACAGAACATCCCCCTTTTTCAGGAATATTAATTAAGTACATAATCATTCAGATAAGATGGTTTTCTAATGTCTCTGGTTGGTCTTTTAGATACAGAACAATGGGTTTCACGCGATGGTGAACAAGGAAGACTATGAGTCATGGTTGCGCTATCACTATCACTTTCACTCATAGGCAAAGGCTCAGTATAACCCTTAACATTGGTACTAATACTAGGTTTTTCACTTACATTATTCTCAAACTGGGGGAGCTGCAATGCTGGGGTAAATTTTGGAAAAACATAATAAGGTGCCGGTACCAGATGCCAACGATTTCTGCGGTATGTTCCAAAATTGGTTTCGATTAAATAAGATCTGGGCTCATTAAGAATTTCGATAACTTTACCGTACTGCCTGATATCAGTTACCCAAACACTGTCTCCAACATTCAATTGTGACAACTCTTTAGTCCTATGTCTCTTATTGAACTGGTTAGCCATTTTGTCTCTTCCCTCTCCCTCTCTTTTTATAAAAAGGTCAGAATTCACAGGTTTATTTAATAAACTGTTCAGTATTGGTAGAGGTGATCTTAATTTCCGGTTCATGAGAAGTTCTGATGGACTAAACCCACATTCAAGAGGTGTGGTTCGATATGCCAATAAGGCCAAAAATATATCATCATTCTTTTTGATTAAATTTTTAGCTATTTTCACAGCAGCTTCAATGCAACCATTAGACTGTGCAAAATAAGGGCTGCTTGTTAGGTGACGAAAATCATATTGACTGGCAAATCTCTTGAATTCAGACTGAAATTGCGGACCATTGTCAGATCTTACAACTTCTGGAATACCATTACGACTGAACACTTCCTTCAATTTGGTGATAATAACGGATTCTGTCATTTTGTTCAATTTGAATATCTCGAAGAAACGAGAATAATAGTCAGTAACGATGAGAAACCAAGAGTCTTTTTTAAACAAGTCTAAGGCCACTTTCTGCCAAGGTCTTTCTGGAAACTTATCTTTTAAAAATGGTTCTTTGATGTTGGTTCTATTTTCCACACATTGGGGACAATTTCTAACTAAATTTTCTATCTGCATAGAGAGACCCAACCACCAAATTGAAGTCTTTGCACGGGAGCGACATTTTACTATACCCTGATGACCTTGATGTAAAAACTCTAAACATTTAAGTTGCAAAGATTCTGGAATTATAATTCTAGAATTTCTCAAGAGTAAATTTTCAGAAAATGAAATTTCAAATCTATATTTGTAATAAGGCTTAAATTCTTCTTCAATTTTGTTCTTTTCAGGCCACCCTGACAATGAGTATTTTTTTAGTGTTCTACAAGTAATATCTCTGGATTGTTCATTTTTTATTTCATCTAAAAAATAAGGTTTTATCTGGACTGAGTTAACTATCAAATTTACATGAGCTTCAATTTCTTGTGTTAATTCATCATTTTCGGGACCAATTGCATTTTTGGAGAAATTCCTTGACAAAGCATCAGCAATAGCTAATTCTTTACCAGGTGTATAATACACTTGGTAATCATATCTCATTAATCTTATTCTAAAACGTTGTAATCTAGGTGTTAATTCATCTATGTGCTTAGTTTGTAGGATCTGAACTAATGGCTTGTGATCCGTTTCCATCAAAATAGGGATATACCTGTGATATATTCCTTGAATTTATCAGCTGCCCAAGTCAAGGCTAGTGCTTCCTTCTCTATTTGCGCGTATCTCTTCTCTGTGGAAGAGAGTAGACGAGAAGTGTAGGCCACTACTTCTTTCTTGCCGCTAGAAGTTTGAATTAGGCAAGCCCCTATACCATATGAGGAAGAATCAGCGGAAATACATATTTTTTTTGTCGGGTCAAAGTAAGCTAGACAAGGACTATTTATTAATAATATTTTTATTTTCTCAAAGGATTGTTTTTGAGAAACTGACCATAAGAAATTAACATTTTTTTTCAAAAGAGATGTCAAGGGCTCTAATACCTCAGAACGATTAGGTATAAATCTACTAGAAAAATTCAACATCCCCAAAAATTGTAGAAGTTCATTTTTGTTAGTTGGTTCAGGAAACTGTTTGATAACAGAGATTCTTTCAGGGTCAACAGAAATACCCTTATCTGAAATCACATGGCCTAAAAATTGTAATGACTGAACTCTAAACAAACATTTCCCTTTATTCAAAGTGATTCCTTCAGAATCAATTCTCTGTAAAACTTTGTTCAATATCTCATCATGCTCTTCCACTGAAGGTGCATGAACTAAAATATCATCAATATGGCTCACTACACCATCTATACCAGTAAGAATTTTATTCAACAAGATTGAAAAATATTCTGGGGCGCAAGTTATTCCAAAAGGTAATCTTTTGAATAAAAACCTACCAAATGGGGTGATGAAGGTCGTCAGATGCTGACATTTCTTACTTAGTTTGATTTGGTAAAATCCTGAGGTGGTATCTAATTTACTGAAAAATCTTGAACCTTGAATTCTACTCAAGATAGTCTCTACTTTTCCAATAGGAAAGTATGTTCTCAGGACTGCTTTATTCAATTTAGTATAATCTACGCAGATTCTGATTTTGTTATTTTTGTTCACAACTACAATTGGACTTACCCATGCAGTGTATTCTTCTACTGGCTCTATTATATCTAATTTTTGTAAACGTTCTAACTCTTCTTTCAAAGGATTGTAAAGAGGAATTGGTACAACACGTGGAACAGATTGTACATAAGGCTGTACATTATTTATAGTTTTTATTTCCATTTCGGTTTTGAACGATCCTATATTACTAAAAACTCTTGGATACTTTTGCCTAATACTATCACCAAAGGTTGAATCCTCAATGCAATTTATAGTATTATTACCAAACTGAAGGATGTTCAGTTTTGAAATAGCTGATCTGCCAAGAAGAGGTTTGGTTAAATCTTTTATAATGTAGATATCAGTACTGAAATAATTTTCGTTTAAAATCAAGTCTACTGACAAAATACCTGACACAACCAGTTTAATACCAGACGGACCTGTAATACTTCTATCTGTATAAATCAATTGCTGTAAAAGATCATTACTAAGCATACTTTCTGGAATGCAAGATACATCTGCTCCAGTATCAACTAAAAATGTTACAACTTTATTCAGTTTGGACACAAAGATAGTTGAAGTCCATTCTTTTGTGTCTACATGATTCAAAGAGATGGAGCCAAGAAAATCTGCATCTTCTTGTTCAGGAACTTCTTCATTATAATCAAATTGTACTGATCTCACCTGAGAACTTCTGCAAACACTTGCCCAATGCCCATTCTTCTTGCACTTTTTGCATACTGATTTATTAGCTGGACAATTTTCTCTAATGTGGTACTGAAGACCACAAAAAATGCAAGACTTTTCCTTGGGTGCAAATCCAATTTTCTTATTCCCTTTGAATTCCTTCTCCTTCCATGAATAAGGTCTTGAAGTACTGGCTATACTTGATTCACTAGCACGATAGTGACTTCCCTGTGGTGCAATGCTGACTTTCCCCACCTGACGTGAGCTGCTATTATGGAGCTCTCTACTTAGAGTAGCTTGAATTTCAGCTTGTTTGGCTGTCATAACACATTCACTGAGATTTAGCTTAGTTTGAAGTTGCATTCTCTCACTAGTTTTAGAATCTAGCATTCCTACAACTATCCTATCTCTGATCATCTCCTCCTTGAGCTGGCCATAATCACAGTTTTCTGCAAGGGAGTGTAAGCTTGTTATGAAACTTTCGATTGGTTCACCTGGGTGTTGAACCCTTGAATTGAATTTAAATCTTTCGAATATGACATTTCTCCTGGGGATGAAATGATTCTCAAAACACTGTAGGGTTTCTGCATATGTAGTGGGTGCTGTTGAAAATTGTAGGAGAATATCTTCTGACTCTTCCCCCATTATATAAACCAGAATATTAACTTTCGCTTCATCTGATTTGTTGTCTTGGCCTGACACAGACATGTATCTTTCGAAGCGTTTACGCCACTGGGGCCATGCACTAGGTGTAGCAAAACTGAATTTTTCTGGCGGTCTAACCTGTACTGGGACATTCACCACTGCTGGTCGATCTGCGGTTGTAATGATATTATCTGGCATTCTGAGACCTTATTACATCTAAAGATAGATCACTAAATATGTGATTAGTTCTACACGAACTAGAATGTTCTCCTCGAACAAAGACTGGCTTTTTTCTGTTCGCGCCTTTTCTATTATGGCCGCGATGCAGACACAGGTTATCCTAACCTGAACTCGTACTTCTATTCACACACAATACACCTTCTCGCTGCCACCATGCTTCATCTTGGAGTTATTTGGGTTCTTTAATAGTGTAGTGTGGTGAATAATACTAGAGAATAATTCAGTAGCTTGTATAATTATTATTAGTTACTTGCAAAGGTACACTCTGACTGGTATATTACAAGGCAAGAGATGCCATGCCCCGCGCGGTCAATCTCAACATACGACATTGACATTTTCGACATGACTGACTGACAGACAAGTGACATAAAACACAGAACATAAAGAATAAGGATATCCACAGATATCACAGATACCTGACAGAACAAGTATATGTCATCATAGTCGACTGTCATCTTAGCACTGTGACTTGTAATGTCAGGGTATTGGTCAGTCAGTCATTATTATATTTGAAATTAAACCATTCTCATTAATATTGAACTGAATATTATTACATGGTGTCAGAATAAGTTTGATTAGCAATCAAAAGTCGAAAATGCCGACAACGGATGAATTACAAGAAATTATTGAAGCCCTGAGAAGACAGGTTGATCAACTCGGGACTCAATCAGGACCTTCGTCCCCAATAGTCTCAGCACATATGATGTCAATTCCATCATATGTACAGCCTCCAAAAGCACTAAAAATTGAGAATGACCCAGCTCTAGACTGGAAAAGATGGTTGCAGCACTTTGAGTGGTTCGAAAAAGCCATTGATTTGCATTCAAAACCAATTACTCAACAGATATCAACATTCATGATGTCAATAGGTGTTGATTTGTTCGAGGTATACAACAACTGGCCAGAAGAAAAGAAAGATACACTCATGAATATCAAGCAGTCGTTCCAAGATTATTTCACGCCTAGAACAAACACTGCGTATGAAACTTTCATCTTCAACAATATGCGACAAGAAGAAAATGAAAGTTTCGATGAGTTCTTCCAACGAATTCAAACCCAAATTAAAAAATGTGATTTTGGTTCTCTCGAAGAAAGGATGCTGAGGGACAAAATAATAGTTGGTATCAAAAGCCACAGACTTCGTGAAAAGCTAATAGCAGATACTGATTCAGATCTGAAAAAAACATTGTCCTTATGCAGAGTTACAGAAATCACAACAAAACAACTTCAGGTTATGCAAAATGATATACCGTCACCACAAGTTAATGTTGTTCGGAGACAGCAATGTTCTCGATTCAAACAATCGAATTATGATGATAATAAAAAATCTGAAACATTTGATTGCCAACGTTGTGATACCAAACATGGGTTCCGAAATTGTCCAGCTTATGGTAAGAGATGTCAATATTGCAAATCCCTAGGACATATAACAAAATGTTGTAAGAAGTTGAAAAATACAAATGGCAATGAAAATGTTCATTTGTTGGCCGAAGAAGGAGCTGAAGAGAAGAAAGAAGAATCAGAAGACAGTGAATTTTACGTGAATATCATCCATCGTGAACAGTTCAATAAAAATGCATTAAGATACGAGAACTTTATGGAGAACATAAAAATTGACGGAACAATCATTAAATGTTGTTTAGACACAGGAGCAGAATGCAATGTCTTGCCGTTACATTTGTTGGGTGACCATACAAAGATTAGGAATTTCAGAACGAAAAGATTATGTGCATTCAATCGTACGAAGTCCGAAGTTATCGGTGAAGTAGATCTAGACTGTGAAATCGATGGAAAAATTCGTAAAATCACCTTCAAGGTTGTTAAAGATGAAGTTGTTCCTGTTATCGGAAAATATACATGTAACTCGTAATGATATAAATTCTATAGTATATTCGGAAGAAAATGATATTTTCAAAGGCCTTGGCTGTTTGAAGAACTTTGAGTACCAAATAGATTTGAAACCGGGTGCAACATTTGAAATAAGATCACCAAGAACAATACCACATTCACTGAGAGATCAAGTTAAATGCGAAATTGATTCTATGGTCGATATGGGTGTGATAAAACCTATCATTGAACCAACACCGATAGCCAGCCCACTGGTGATTGTCAAACAAAAAGGCAAGTTACGAATTTGTCTCGATCCATCAGATCTGAACAAACAAATTTTGAGGAGACATTACCCCTTGAAAACAGTTGAAGAAATTGCAAGCAGAGTGAAGAATTCCAAATATTTCACCTTGCTGGACTGCAGGAAAGGATTTTGGCAGATCAAAATAGCAGAGGAGTCTCAAAAATATCTCACATTCAGTACTCCTTGGGGCAGATACTGCTGCACAAGAATGCCTTTTGGGTTAGCCTCTGCTCCTGAAATATTCCAAAGAGCACTCGCAGAATTATTACAAAATGTAGAAAATACAGAAAATTCTATGGATGATATATTCATTCATGCTGAATCCTTGAGCAAACTGAACGATATCACAAAGTCAGTTTTGAATATCCTATATAAATCAGGCTTGAAGCTGAATAAAGAGAAATGTATATTTGGTTCCAAAAGAATTAAATTTCTTGGTCATATATTCAGTGAGAACGGACTAGAAATTGATAAAGAGAAGACTGTAGCTATCAACAATATAGAAAGTCCAAAAAATAAGAAGCAAGTTCAACGGCTATTAGGTATGGTTAATTACCTGGGAAAATTCATTCATCAGCTATCTGATTTAACTGCACCTATCAGAGAGTTACTGAAGAATGACATCGAATTCAACTGGGGTACCGAACAAGATCGAGCATTTCAAGAAATAAAAGCAATTCTAACTTCACCACCAGTACTCAAGTATTATGACGTTAATGAAGATGTTATGATTCAAGCGGATGCTAGTTCTAAATCACTTGGAGCAGTTCTATTACAAGATGGGAGACCAGTGGCCTACGCTTCTAGAGCGTTGACAGAGTCGCAGAAAAACTACCCACAGATTGAAAAAGAAGCAACAGCCGTGAGATTCGCGTGCCAAAAATTTCACTCTTATATTTATGGAAAACATGATCTTAAAATATGCACAGATCACAGACCTCTCGAAATAATATTCAAAAAACCACTACTTTCAGCACCTCCAAGGCTCCAGAGGATTTTATTCGATGTGTTACAATATTCGCCTAAAATAATTTACAAAGAAGGATCAGAAATTCCCATCCCTGATTTATTGAGTAGAGATTGCAATAATACAGATGATACAACTGAAGAAGAGTTAGAAATACAATTGCTATTTTCAGCCTCTGTTGATGCACAACTCAATATAGCAAAGGAAACAAATATTGATTCAGAGCTGAAAAAATTGAAAGACGTGATTATTCAAGGTTGGCCTGATATAAAATCACAAGTCAGCGAAAATATAAGGCATTACTGGACGTTCAGAGATCAGTTATCGATATCGAATGGATTGATATTCAACGGTCATAAGGTGATAATACCGAAAAGTATGATACCAAAAATACTGCAAGATTTACACTCCAGCCATCATGGTATTGACAAAACGCTGAGAAGAGCACGAAGTTCTATTTTTTGGACTGGTATGACTAGTGATATAACTAATTTTGTAATGCGTTGCAGCATATGCCAATCTATGTCAAAATCCAAACCAAAAGAAGAACTAATGTTACGAGAAATTCCATCGCTCCCTTGGCAGATTGTTGGTGCAGATCTGTTCCAAGTCGGTAAAGATGAATATCTCCTATTATGTGACAGCTATTCAGGATATTATGAATTTGAATTATTGAAAACTAGCAGTTCGGCGGAAGTGATTAAAATAATGAAAAAAAGTTTTTCGGTACATGGAATACCTCAAATTTTAGAGTCAGATAATGGACCGCAGTTCAATTCCAGAGATTTTAGAAATTTCTCCAAAGAATGGAATTTCAGTCATAAAACATCATCCCCACGATTTCCTCAGTCAAATGGATTATCGGAAAAGTACGTTGGAATAGCGAAAGATCTCATAAGAAAGTGTGAACGAGATAATTCTGATATTCATAAAGCATTGTTAAATCAAAGAAATACACCTCGAAATGGAATACTTGGATCTCCAGCACAAAGACTATTTAGTCGAATGACTAGGAGTCATTTACCAGTCAGTAATTCACATCTGCGACCTGAGGTCAAAGATAATGTCGCGAGTGAATTGGAAAAACTGAGGAAGACTCAAAAATATCATTTCGACAAAACAAGCACGAAATCCATAGATATCAATCCAGGTGATCAGGTAGTACTCCAAGAAGGACCTAGAAAATGGATTGGTGCAAAGGTTTTATCAGAAACTTCTCGGCCCAGGTCATTTGTGGTCGAAACTACGAGAGGACAGATTTTAGAAAGGAATTCGAAACACATACCCAATCGCTTTTCCTGAGATTCAACAACCTAGTCCTGACTTAGAAGCAACAAGTAATAATCTTGAAGATCACTGTTCTGCGGATATGAATTCCAAACCTTCCCAAGAAGGGACTGACATAGCAGATAACGTCAATCGTAGACCACAAAGAGAAATTAGGAAACCAAGAAGATTGATAGAAGAAATTTGATTATTATTTTCAGTTTTAGTTTTATTCAATTTGATAAGGGAGATGTAACATATACTAGTGTATAACACTCAGTATATGTCATCATAGTCGACTGTCATCTTAGCACTGTGACTTGTAATGTCAGGGTATTGATCAGTCAGTCATTATTATATTTGAAATTAAACCATTCTCATTAATATTGAACTGAATATTATTACAGTACCATGCTGGATCTAACCCATAAGTTGTCCTACATTTCTGCCGGAATTTCTCGAAAACAGCGGTCAACAACATAACGTCTGTTTTTAAATATGTCAGAATATTCTCCCAAATTTCGAATTTTGAATGATGACCATACCTTTTGAGCATGGGCGTACTGCTCATCGCTAATGCTGTGTTCATCATTCAATTTATTATAAAAATATTTCTTTGTAGGTAATTCAGTATCATTCAATTTTTCCAAACAACTAATGTAATCGTAGGAAAAGACACCCTTCTTGGTGAGAAGGCTGAATGTATCATCGTTCAAATGACTGAATTCTTTTTTCAAAATTTCAAAATCTTTTCTATCCATGATTGAAGATAATTTATCTAAGGATGTACCCATGAAGCGAAAAGAGTCAATAAATCGGAATTTGATGTCTGTATTGTCATCATGTAAAGTGAAAGATATGTACTTTTCCATGTTTATTGGAAGTATGCTCATACGGCCCTTTTTACTCAATTGACTGATCATGAAATGTGAATCATATCCTATCAGGTTGTGAAATGCAATTGGAACAACAAAGAGTTTCTTGAAATTTATGTTACAGGGTGCTTGATGCGCCCACCCCCTGAACTCGCCTGAAAAGTGATTATGATCAGCTACGATAATGTCTTTCTCCCTGAATGGTTTCTCACAAATATGACAGATTTTTGCTTTGCATTTGTCAGGACTAACAGTCATTGGCACGATTGTTTTGATTTTAGATTGCACGATTTCAGCTATCTTCGACATTTCATTTGCAAACCAATCCATACAATCTTCACCCCTATGGCTATTGAAAAACGACAAGGAATCATCGAAATCACATTTAAAATAATAGGCTGCACTATGAGCCACATGTTTCTGATATTTTCTTGTTTTTGATGAAACCATATCATCCACATGTTCTAATTGACATTCAAAGTCTGCATAAATTATAAAGGGGGTGGTTTGTTGGTAGGTGAAATTTTTGAATTCTATATGTGATCATATTTTGGAAATGAAACTTTACATTGGTTCAGTTGAGAGCAGAGCATTTCATGATCAATCAATTTTTGTTCACATTGAAAATAATTCATGCATCTTTCACAAATAAATTTTTTACCCTTATGTTTATTCACTTGGTTTGATATTAATCTAGACATATCTTGAATCAAGCAGTTATGGTATTTGATGTCAGAATCTTCTTCATCAATCGGAGGAGCCTCATAATCGTTTAATTTTGGATAATATTCGTTTTGAATTGGCAATAGATTAACGTGCCTTTCTAATTTATTTTTTGTAAGTCTGGCTGGCACCACAGTATAATATGATTTTTCCTTGACTAAATTCAACTCTAATGTGTATACATTCACGGAAATGTTATTGTCTTTTTCAAATTTTGGAATTTGACGTAGAGACATGGGTGCATCTAAATCTACTGTTTTCAGAATTGTAGTGTAATATGGATATGAAGAAGTCAGTTCCCTATTTGTTTTCGCTGGGTAGAAGGCACCTATGATTGACCAATAGAAACATGCCGAGTCAGTATTTTTTATATTCAAACATGCTCGCTTTTTCAAAATTTGTTCTGGAAGTCTAATAAAAGATGAACCATTTCGCATTTCAAGTTTGTTAATATTAACTTCAGTAAAGGGGCTATGCGGGAGCGGCATAATTGGCGGAGGCGCCTTATGGAGAATCCCATGTTAATTTTGTCAAAAATCCTAAGGTTCATTCTGCAAATTATTGTACCGTTCAAGGTCATCGTGTGCTATCTTCCGCAGACATTCAAGCGGTGCATATTATGCAAGTGAAAGTCATCGCGACCAGCGGTGTGGGTACAGCGTGGTAGACAGCTGGGACATAATGAACATATCCCACTGAGGTTATAGTGAATAGTAATTATTTTCTTCGGGTGACACAAATAGGAGGGAAAAGGAAGATATAACAAGTTCAAGATTGATATTCCATTTATTTATCGATCTTTTCAGTGAGTATAAGTAAGTATATTGATACATGTATAAATGATTACTGAATAAAAATTAAATAGATGCACAAAAAATGATAACTATGTCACTGCTTCAAACGTTTCGATGAACTCATAAATTACCATTGTTATTATCTCCCTTCGCTGGATAAACATTCTTATTACCTATGACAAGCTGATATTTCCATTTTTTCAATACATGCAGGTTGATATCCCATTAATTTTTTTCGAATATTATTAACATGCTTTTCTCAGGGAATGATATGTGTACGATATATAAAATGATTTCTGATTGAAATAAATGCAAAAAAATTATTACTATGTAATTGATTCCTACGTTGAAAAATGGCTTACAGTAACCTACGTTCCGTTCATAAAATTGTAATTTTTTTACGGGTGACACAAATAGGAGGGAAAAGGAAGATATAACAAGTTCAAGATTGATATTCCATTTATTTATCGATCTTTTCAGTGAGTATAAGTAAGTATATTGATACATGTATAAATGATTACTGAATAAAAATTAAATAGATGCACAAAAAATGATAACTATGTCACTGCTCCAAACGTTTCGATGAACTCATAAATTACCATTATCTCCCTTCGCTGGATAAACATTCTTATATTACCTATGACAAGCTGATATTTCCATTTTTTCAATACATGCAGGTTGATATTCCATTAATTTTTTTCGAATATTATCAACATGCTTTTCTCAGGGAATGATATGTGTACGATATATAGAACGATTTCTGATTGAAATAAATGCAAAAAAAATGATTACTATGTGTAATTGATTCCTACGTTGAAAAATGGCTTTCAGTTCATGAAATTGTAAATGTTTGGTAATTCTATGGTTCTAATAAGTGGAATGCATTCGTTAGCATTATACAATCATTATTCGAATTTGCACCATAAAATGATAACTATATATATGTCACTGCTTCCAACGCGTTTAGCGATTAATCTAAAAATTAAAATTGACATTATCTACCTTTGCTGGATAAACAATAATATTTCCCATGAAATATCAGGAGGGGGGAAGGGGGTAAGTTTCAGCACAAGATCGAGGATGCTAGTTTCCATTTTTTCCTAGTGAAATACATGCAGGTAAATATCCCATGCATTTTTTCGAATATTCTCAACATGTTTTTTTTTTCAGTGAGTATGAGGGAATGATATTATGTGTAGAATGTATAAATGATTACTGATTGAAAATTATAACCATGTCACTGATTCCAACGTTGAAAGTGTCTTGCAGTTCCTTCCTACGTTCCTTTAATGAAATTGGAAATGTTTCTTAATTCTACAATCACTATTCGAATTTGCACAAAAATGATAACTATGTCAGTGCTTTCAACGTTGCGATTAACCAAAAAATTTCAATCGCCATTATCTTCCTTTTCTGCTCAAAGTACGTCACTGCTCCCAAGGTATTGATTGAACCATCAATTACTATATCTTTTTACTTTTACATTCCATATTCTAATAAGCGAAGTGCATTATACAATCACTATTTGAACTTGTCAAGACATGTTACTTTAAAAGCGTATAAATAGTTGCCAGCCTAGCTTTGCTAACTCACAGTAGGTGATTCTGTTTGAATATTAAATGATGTAAGTACATTGCTTCTATTGAATGCTTTATGATGACCTCTTTTCGACTCACTTCATGAGAACCTATAACTTTTAAAAACATGACACTCTTAATCGAGTTTACTTCGACAAGAAAACTCTCATGTGTAATAATTAGTGAGAAATAAATCGAAATGGGAGACAATTGGAATCTGATATATGTTATTTTTTATTTTTTAGAGCATTTTGGAATATAATTTACTATAATCTTATTTTTTCATTCAGAAATGGAACGTTCAGTTTTCTTTTAATTTTCCCTTGAAGGACAAACATTATATGTATGAGTGATTTTCAAGAAACAATTAAAAAATTAACATATGATTATATTTTAGTATGCAATTCATTTCCATCTTGATGATAATTGGAAAGAACATGTTCCTCACATCAAAAAAGGGAAAAGAATTGATAATTGCATTTATCAATGAAAAAAAAAACGATAATATATAGAATTTACTTTTCCGTGTTTGTATAGATATGAATTGATTGATTCAGAAGGCAGCAACATTCCTTATAATTGCATTAGAGCGGTCTATGGAATTTTATTTATTATTTCCCAGGAAAACCATAATAATAATGATTATATCAAGACAATTGGATGAAATTGACCATTATATTTTTCATTTCGCCGATTGGTACTTATAATGATTTTCAATATTTTATGATGAATGATTAATTCTATTATCTTCGACTGATAGATATTAAATATTAGTATTCAATTCATGATGAATGAATTAGCTTCATGCATTTCCTTCAAAAAGATCATGTTACTCACATCAACATGGGGCAAGAATTGATAATCGCATTCATTTATGAAAAACAATAATATAGAATAGAATTTACTTTTTTCCACCACTAGCTGTAGAACCTATCTTTATTCACTCCATTTCGAGGCGTGAAGTGTGTTTTTTCTACGCAAAGGAGTTTTCGTCATTTTATTAACTATACTAGTCAATAATGACATAGCTACCTCTATTTTAATATTAACCCAAATTCACTGTTCTAATGCGAGAGCCGCAGAAATTGGATTCGAATCTAGTAGGTATTAATCAATAACGACTCGTCATATGCTGTCATGGTCATGGCAATTAGATCTCAATTGGAATTAAAGAAAACTGCTTTCATAGTGAAAATATGACCATATTTCAGGTTTACAGAACTATAATGATTGAAATATATTGCTAGTGGTGAAAAAAAATTAATATACACCTTGGAAGTAAAGAATATTATTTCCACGGGAGCTTATAATCCTCGGCTGAAGCCTTGGGATATATTCTTGGTCCCTGGGTAATAATGTAATTGTTTACTACCCTGGCGTATTAATAACTATTTTCGTGTTTGTGTAATTGCATAAACATACGCGCGTACGAGCTCAAGTGCTTAATTTAATTTCAGAATGGTCAATGGAATTTGAATTCCTGAATCAATTTCCATTTAATTGAAAAAGGTAGGTGATTTTATTCATCATTCCCTAGGAAAACCATAACAATAATGTTTATTTCAGAACAATTAGATGGAATGCTCATTAATATCTCAAATTGACCATTATATTTTTTCATTTCATCGATTGATACATATATAATGATTCACAATATTTTGTGAACAATGTTTAATTCTATTCTTTTCTGAGTGATAGATAGATTTTAGATACATATTTCTCAGAATAAAATGAGGAAATAATTGATAATCATTGATAATCAACTCCTTGTGTGTTTTAATTAATTCAAAGACGGCATTTTCTTATGCATAAACCGCATTCGAGGTCAAGAGCGAATATTTATGAATATAGTAAGGTGGAATTGTTCATTTATTGACCAAGGTAGAATTGGAAAGTTTGAGGATCAATTTTGTTAACTGGGAAATTGATTATGACAGATAATATAATGAAAAAAATTCCAATACCTTCCTCCTCTGCCTTCCTCTTCGAACATTATAGAAATTTCCTTTCGTGTGATCCAATTAAGGAAAATCTGGGTGAAAATATTTAATAATGGAATATTCAAGAATCACTTCTCTAGAATATTTCTTGTCTCTATGAATATGAATCTAATATTTTCCAAACTTTGAAGAGATTGAATTGATTAGTTGATTTCCAAATCAGATTTTTTAGTTTAGCCTCCTGGCTTGAAAAATCAAATGATATTATAAGATATTACAGAGTTTGATAAAATAAATTTAAATGGACTTTTTTAATATTCCTGGGAGGGTGTCGGATATCATCAAACAAGTATTCATATTTTCAAAAGTTTCTTTCTTGTTCTCATTGAGAAATAGTAAAACACTATCATTTCGATGAAAAACAATATAATATTGATCATTTCAGAACAATTGAATGAAATGCTTATTAATTATGCAAATTGATCATATTATTTTTTCATTTCACCGATTGATACTTATAGTGATTTCCAATATTTTATGATGACTGATTGATTTTATTCTTTTCAAGGGTTAGACAGATTTCTGATACATATTCCTCAGATTGAAATGAGGAAAGAATTGATAATCTTTGATAATCAACTACTTGTGTTTGTGTAGCTATAAATTCATTAATTCAAAGTCGTCATTTCTTATGTATAAACCTCAATAATATTTTTCTGGAGAAATTCACTGAATAATATGGCTTTCATTAACAAAGTTACCCAGCAAAATGCTTGACACTGATTATCTCAGGTATGAATTTACTTTGATATTGAAATTTTAACGGGCATATCAAGGAAAATTTGACTGAGAATAATTTAATGACTGAATAATCAAGAATCACTTCTCTAGATTGTTTCTTCTCGTTTCTATGAATATGATTCTAATATTTTACAAACTTCGAAGAAATTGAATTGATTAGTTTATTTCCAAATCAGATACTTTCTTTAATTTCAGCAGCGTGGCTTAAAAAAATCAAATGAGATCATAAGATTACCAATTTGAAAGAATATATTTTCAAATGTTCCTGTAAGGGTGTCGGATATCAACAAACAATCTTCAGAAGTTATATTCTTGTTCTCATTGAGAAATAGTAAGAGACTGTTATTGAACCTATTAAAATAATTAAATATTGAAGGTAGTTGAATATTCAACGTTATCTACTTCCACCATGTGAAAAAATATCTTCACATTCTAACAATAATATCAATTATTATCAAGTAGGTACCTACTTCTTTTCAAATTAATCATTTACTTTTCACAATCATTTAACCAACGATTTTTTCCTCTTTCCATTTTTTCCTCCCAATGATCATTTTTTTTCATAATTCATATAGGGTGCTTTCAAAATACCTTTATATTCTTTGAGCAGCTATCTCTATTTTAACATTGATCTCAAATAAGGAACAAACTTCATATTGTGAAAAATGGAGGCTGATTCAATAGATCAGCTAATCTTCATTCATTGTTGAAGATACAATGATTTAATGATACGAAATTCTGAAGTACTACAAAAGTGTTTCCAAAACAGGAATGCACCGAAAACATGTAATTAGTTGAAAGGCAATACATTCAAACGTGATCGTCCTGCTCAATTGAAGGAAAGCTGGTTCTGATATTGTTTCATATTGAAAAGAAGTATGCAGCTTATTATAGTCTCATTTGTTCGCATCGCATGTTTGTTACATGCAAATTAATGCTTGCTAATGCGAATGTGAATTTTATGCCGTTCAAAGCAAGTTATCAATATCAACTCTGAATTGTGTTCAATTTGTACTCGAGCCAAAGTAGCTCAAATCAGAATTTATTTATTCTTGCAATATTTTCATTCATTACAATGCACATGATGTTTTTTCATTTTATTCATTGATACACTTTTGAAAATACTGAGAAGGAATTAATATTTTCAGCACATAGAGAACGTGAATTCTCAATGTATTCGAAAGTAACCATATCATATTCATTATTCATATACCTGTTACATAAACGATCAGAATTGGCGTTTCGAAATATTTCCAGCTCATTTTATGATAGGTACTTATCTTATTATAAGAATGGGAATAGGATAATTCTCACACTTATGGATGAAGTCCATAAGATGTAGGTTGGTCAGGAAAGTTACAAATGAAACTTTTCTATAGTAGTAAAAAATGAACCATTGATACTCATGATAATTAGGAGCCAGCAGATAATGTATTATTAGTCAATTTCAGCAAAAATGGTCTGATTGTGCCAATAACAGTTTTCCTAGCCCCTATATTTGAAGATGTTTCATCAAATTGCGTTAAAAATATGCCGAGAAAACATGGGGAGAGTTCGTATATCCTGTACTTACATGTGATAATATCTGAATAATTTTATTTGATCAATTTTCTTATGCTTTGATTCGTTGAGTAATCCATAAACTGGTTGGAACATTTTTATAGTATGTGTACCTATAACATGATAACAAATTGTTGCATCATTTTCCCAACACTGTAAAGGAAAATCATTATATTGATGAATATTCAGAAATCAAGTGGAATTCATATTGAAAATTTATTATTCATTTTTTTCTGGAATGAGGTTCGGAAAGAACAAGTTCACTTGTTCGCGAAACTACTACTATACTAGAGATAATTAGCGAAACAATTTTGGGAAAATTACATTTATCAAAATCAATGAGCGCCAATTGGAGTACAAATTATGTTTTCACCCTTTTTTTTGCCTTGAAATCAAGCAATTCTGTTTTCATATTGTTGAATATTTCAAAATCTTCAATTCTGGAATTTTTCTTTGTTTTTGAACACAAACCAAGCCATAATGAGCAGATCTTTGTTCTGAATAAATCATATTGATTTTTTAACTCTTGGATTTGACCAACTCGATTCTGTTCATTTTGTTCAGTCATTCTACTCTATGTATACCATGCTCAGATTTTATAAAGGTATTTTGAAAGCACCCTTTATGAATTATGAAAAAAAATGTAATTATTTATATTACTTTTCCTTGAGACTCTTGATTTCGGATAATACGGATTTTTTCTAAAAAAGGGTGGACATCTGCGATAGTACAAATTAATGTTATTTTATTTCTCGGTTCCTCTCTAGCGGTCAACCTAGAATATTGAATAGGATTTCCGTTCTCTTGGACAAGTTTATTATAATGATTATTTCGTTCAAAAAAAACATCTATCCAGCTGTCGTTTTCAATCTTTTGTTTTCAAGATTTATCCTTTTGGTAAATTGAAGTGGATTGATTGCTTGATATTTCAATATTATATAATTTTTCAATTTACAAATCATCTAACATTTGTTAGGAATATTACAAGATAACGTATTCAGGTAATTAGTTATTGGTAAATGTATTTCAAATTGAAATTCATTTGTGAAGAGACACTAAAATATTTGGTTTCTCATTCGTAAAATTATTTCAAGTTACCAATAACCTTGTTTATCTGACAAGAACAGACAGATCGAAGTATATTTCTCTAAATACCAATACTTTTAATATTATTCTTATTCTGGAACTCACGAAAAGGAATCTCTTTATCATAGGTAGAAAGAAGGTAGGTAGCGTATCTTTTCTGGAGGGTACATAAGAATTCGAAGAACAATTCCCTAGGTGATGAATTTTTAAAGTTGTCAAACGACAAAACGAGTTTTGGTTGGTATATTCTAAACAGCCATTTAACTTTCATAAAATGTAGGTTCCTTATATTAAGTAATTCCATTCAATTCCTCAAAATAGATAACTTAGTGGAGGTAAAAAAATAATTTTCCAATTATTAAATCACAGAAATACATGCTGCTTTTTTTATTCTGAGAATTGTTATATTGAATAACTCTTAGGAAAACTTAGTGAAACAATAAACTTTTTCAATTTTACAGTTAATACTGCGAACATAATATGGTTTCCTTTTCATAAGCGAAATATGATGAGTGAAAATAAGTCAAAATTGACCCCAAAGAATCAACTCGAATCTGACTAAAAGACAAAGTTGAGTGAAATGTTTCAGAAAGACGCATGCATGTATCTGTATAATTCATTATTGATGAGTACAAAACAAAAACCATTCGGTTATGAAAAAATCTGTAATTTTGATAATGAGGTAGGAAGTTAGCATGTCATGTGTGATGATTTGAGTTTACACAATGATGATTAGTGAATAACTATACGAGAACATTATAAAAATAAATAATTTCTTGATAAATCGCTTTCAATCTATTGTATTCTCTCAGTTTCTATAGAAATACATTGTTAACTCTGAATAATTTCCCTGGTAAGTCTCATCTTCCATCTTTTTTTTTAACTTCAGTAGTTGAAGCAATTAAAAAGTAGTCCAATATTTTCCAAAATTACGTTTCCTCTGAAAAATATCTATAGTATGTGGAGTTTAGGTTTATCCTATAACAAATTACATAACAAATTTGGGTTTCTAATACTGTAAATGAGTCGTTTGACAATATTAAAAAATAAACAATATATCACTGAATGATTTTTTTCTGTTATGTCTTTTCTTCATCATTTCACTCCAGTTTGAAATCTCTTAAAAATGAACTAATTTGTTTCAAAACGACGTTGAATCAGAATAATTGAATATTGAAAAAAAAACAAAAAAATATTGGATTTTGAAAAATCTGTTATTTTTATAATGAGGTTGTTGATATCTCATGTGATGAATTGAAATATATTATTGTTCATTGTGTTATAACAATAAATTTTTTACTTCATTTTATATTTCACTATATGGTATTCGAAACCATCAAAAAGTAGAATACTTCATTAAAAAAAAATAACAGAAACTGATTCATTCAATTTTGTTAACAACAAAAAACTAATTGATTTGAAGATAGTCATCTCTTTTTCTTAATTAGAATACCCTTCATTATCAACGAATGAAAGCAAACGTCCAAGTTCTGTTGTTTAGGCAGAGACATAACAATGAGCAAAACTGAAATGAAAATGTTATAGGTATTGTTTATTTTCTTTATTCAAGGTATGTTGGTCTGCTTTTTCTGAACGCCGCGAAGAAACATTTTTTCTAATTTAGACATATATACTTTTCAAAAAGTTCTGAAACGTCAACGTAATCAGTTATGAAAAGTAAAATATTTCATAACTGGTGATGAAATGTTCAATTCAACACCAATTATGTAAAAAAACATATGGATTGATGAAGAGAATAGTGTATTTCATTCTGCTTCCTTGATATCACTTGAAAATTTTGAACCATTTTCTACTAATGAACTGGCTACGTAAATATTTAGTTTGTATTCTGTTCAAAATAGTCAGCTTTTGACGTGGGTAAACAGGAGAATTCTTTTGCTCATAAGTAAGTTTAATATATATGTAATTAAATATTCATTAAACTTGTTCTGCGGATAGTAAAATGGAGAACATAATGTAAATGTATCATTTCTTGATGAGATTTATTTCTCACTAATTATTACACATGAGAGTTTTCTTGTCGAAGTAAACTCGATTAAGAGTGTCATGTTTTTAAAAGTTATAGGTTCTCATGAAGTGAGTCGAAAAGAGGTCATCATAAAGCATTCAATAGAAGCAATGTACTTACATCATTTAATATTCAAACAGAATCACCTACTGTGAGTTAGCAAAGCTAGGCTGGCAACTATTTATACGCTTTTAAAGTAACATGTCTTGACAAGTTCAAATAGTGATTGTATAATGCACTTCGCTTATTAGAATATGGAATGTAAAAGTAAAAAGATATAGTAATTGATGGTTCAATCAATACCTTGGGAGCAGTGACGTACTTTGAGCAGAAAAGGAAGATAATGGCGATTGAAATTTTTTGGTTAATCGCAACGTTGAAAGCACTGACATAGTTATCATTTTTGTGCAAATTCGAATAGTGATTGTAGAATTAAGAAACATTTCCAATTTCATTAAAGGAACGTAGGAAGGAACTGCAAGACACTTTCAACGTTGGAATCAGTGACATGGTTATAATTTTCAATCAGTAATCATTTATACATTCTACACATAATATCATTCCCTCATACTCACTGAAAAAAAAAACATGTTGAGAATATTCGAAAAAATGCATGGGATATTTACCTGCATGTATTTCACTAGGAAAAAATGGAAACTAGCATCCTCGATCTTGTGCTGAAACTTACCCCCTTCCCCCCTCCTGATATTTCATGGGAAATATTATTGTTTATCCAGCAAAGGTAGATAATGTCAATTTTAATTTTTAGATTAATCGCTAAACGCGTTGGAAGCAGTGACATATAGTTATCATTTTATGGTGCAAATTCGAATAATGATTGTATAATGCTAACGAATGCATTCCACTTATTAGAACCATAGAATTACCAAACATTTACAATTTCATGAACTGAAAGCCATTTTTCAACGTAGGAATCAATTACACATAGTAATCATTTTTTTTGCATTTATTTCAATCAGAAATCATTCTATATATCGTACACATATCATTCCCTGAGAAAAGCATGTTGATAATATTCGAAAAAAATTAATGGAATATCAACCTGCATGTATTGAAAAAATGGAAATATCAGCTTGTCATAGGTAATAAGAATGTTTATCCAGCGAAGGGAGATAATGGTAATTTATGAGTTCATCGAAACGTTTGGAGCAGTGACATAGTTATCATTTTTTGTGCATCTATTTAATTTTTATTCAGTAATCATTTATACATGTATCAATATACTTACTTATACTCACTGAAAAGATCGATAAATAAATGGAATATCAATCTTGAACTTGTTATATCTTCCTTTTCCCTCCTATTTGTGTCACCCGTAAAAAAATTACAATTTTATGAACGGAACGTAGGTTACTGTAAGCCATTTTTCAACGTAGGAATCAATTACATAGTAATCATTTTTTTGCATTTATTTCAATCAGAAATCATTTTATATATCGTACACATATCATTCCCTGAGAAAAGCATGTTGATAATATTCGAAAAAAATTAATGGGATATCAACCTGCATGTATTGAAAAAATGGAAATATCAGCTTGTCATAGGTAATAAGAATGTTTATCCAGCGAAGGGAGATAATAACAATGGTAATTTATGAGTTCATCGAAACGTTTGAAGCAGTGACATAGTTATCATTTTTTGTGCATCTATTTAATTTTTATTCAGTAATCATTTATACATGTATCAATATACTTACTTATACTCACTGAAAAGATCGATAAATAAATGGAATATCAATCTTGAACTTGTTATATCTTCCTTTTCCCTCCTATTTGTGTCACCCGAAGAAAATAATTACTATTCACTATAACCTCAGTGGGATATGTTCATTATGTCCCAGCTGTCTACCACGCTGTACCCACACCGCTGGTCGCGATGACTTTCACTTGCATAATATGCACCGCTTGAATGTCTGCGGAAGATAGCACACGATGACCTTGAACGGTACAATAATTTGCAGAATGAACCTTAGGATTTTTGACAAAATTAACATGGGATTCTCCATAAGGCGCCTCCGCCAATTATGCCGCTCCCGCATAGCCCCTTTACTAACTTCCATTGATATTATTTTATGCAAAGCCCACCCAGAGTCACGTTCTTGAAATTCGCTTAATTTATTCAAAATTTTGTCCTGAACATTATCATAGTACCAATGTTGTAAATCCGTTCCTACGTCCACAATGGCATTTTTAGTGTTGAAATATTTCAATTTCACTTTAATAATTGGAAATTCCTTCAATATATTTTTGATTTTATTTTTGAATAAAATGAATGCATCTATGAAAAATTGCTCCAAGTCCTTATGTGTTATATTGATGATTATTCCCGTTCTGATTCTACTTGAAAAACCTGATGCCACATCTCTCCATTGAACCCTATTTTTCAACTCAAGCCCTCTACTGTCTCGATGTCTATTTCGAATTAAATTGCGAAAATGCTTAAAATGACCAACATTCGTTTGAAACTTTCTCATCAAGCCTATGGACATCTTATTCTTATTAATTTCATTGTTACATAATCTTATGTACCTCTTTAAGCGATTTAACCAAATTTTTTCATCCCTATCAGTGAAATTATCAAACAAAATTTTCTTTAGTTTCCTAATGGTTATCACTAAGTTATCTGATTGTTTAGCGATATTCATCTTTACAAATGTATCTTGCGAAAAGTGACAAAGTAAAATGACTCACACTCTGATTCTCAATATAGCTTATGATGTTGGTGATTGAGGTGTGGTTTCGACAATCTCAAACTGTTCGAGGGGATGGAACTAGCCACAGTTTTTCTGTCCCTTGTAGACGAGGGCGTATTTCTTCAGTTCAAACTGCTCCACCGCAGGCTTGATGGCTTTGGTTGATCTGCCAGGCAAGAATACTTTGCAATCCTCCAACTCGATGAGTGGGGCTTCTTCGTATTTTCCTGTTTTAATTTGTGCTGCTACAATGGGGTGTGGCACATCTAGGGGCAGTTGGCTCAGTTTCCTCAACACTTTCCTGTTGCATGACAGCCCAACATTATTGATTGCATTCAGATCCATCTAAAAAGAAAAGATTGTGGAACTGGTCTTTTTATTTTAAATGGTTGAATTATGAAGTGTACACAAAAAAAATGAAGATATCAAACAAAAGTATTCGCTTTTAGAAATAAAAACAAAAAAAAAGTGAATTACGGAAATTGCATCAAACATCAGGATCAAGCTTTAGTGAATATTAAGAAAAAAACTTACTTTCTTAGATATTGGCAGTTTTGGCACTACACAAGATTGCTATCAGATGTGACTAGGTGTTGATTTTATGTGGCTGTCTAACTGTAATGTGATACCTAAAAATCAGAGATCAAACAACATCAGTGAAAATCTCTTCATTTCAAATGTTTGAAATAGAATGAGTGAATTATGATGTGTACACGAAGAAATGAATCGATGAAAACACACAATGACATTCACTTTTCAATATGAAAAACATCGAAATGAATTATGATATGTACACCAACAATGAAATAATTATTAAAGAAAACATATCATGCAATAGTATTCGCTTTTAGAAATAAGAACAAAAAAATTACTTAAAGAAATTGCATTACCAGGTGAATATAAAGAAAAAAAACTTACTTTTATTAGGTATCAGCAGTTGGCACTACACAAGATTGCTATTAGATGTGGCTAGGTGTTGATTTATGTGGATGTCGAACGTTGACTGAATTTTGTCAGAGCGCTCCGCTGTTATATATCAAGGTGGTAGAATGAAAACATAATGTTTCTCACATAATATGTTGTCTTCTGATAAGAGATTGTTTTTTTCCCATTTCTTGTAAAATTTGTTTTTTTCTTTCAAATGATAAACTTGTTTTTCTATTATAATATCTTCTTATCAGTAATTTCCTGTTATTTGATTCAATTCAACTTCAATACTTATTCATATTCTCGTTCAACGCTGGGAAAAAAATCGAAACTAGCTCTTACCTTGTTTTTTCCATTTCTTGTAAAATTTTTTTGTTTTCTTCCAAATGATAAACTTGTTTTTCTATTGTAATATCTTCTTATCACTAATTTCCTGTTATTTGATCATATTCAACTTCAATACTCATTCATATTTTCTTTTGACGTTGGGAAAAAAATCAAAACTAGCTCTACTATGTCATATCCAAAGAGACTATTTCATATGATATATCCAACGCATTTAGAGCGATATCTCGTAAACCTTGAGACTTTGCATATAGGCAAGTTGCCATTTTTGGAATGTTCGCGAAAAATCCTTCTCTCAGAGTACCCACACTCCCCAATCCTTCAATATTTACCCCTAAAGTGGGGTGGTCTAACCGTGGGACACCCTGTATATATAATTTTTGATTTTTATTCAACTCAAACACCCTGTCACTGATGATGTCACGCCATCGCGCTCCCGCTACCCCGCTTCCCCGCTAGAACACAGGCCGCGTTCCAGTTAAGATTAAAGCGTGTATTTCCCTATATGCCTATAGTGACGGTCTCTTAGCTTAACTACTCATGTAGTCGGATTGTAAAAAATGGGACTATTATTGTCTCTACTTACCGTTCTCCAAATGGCAACAGTGAGCTGTATTTGAATAAATTAGATAGACTTCTAGATGAAAAGCTTAATAATAACTCAAAAGTCATTGTTTTAGGAGACTTCAATTTCAATTTCAATGTTAAAACTGATGATAGCTCAGTAAGGGACTGCAGAAACATATTTTCATCCTATGATCTTGTTATGAACAAGTCTTCACAGACACTAGAGTAACGGAAACTAGCAGAACTACTCAGAACTAGAGTAGACAACTTATTCACAAACCTACAGGAAGGTTCATTTGTATTAAAGGTAATGGAACCATTCATGTCAGATCATAAAGGCTTGATCCTAAAAATAAATAATAGTGCCAAAGCTCCTGTTAGCACTTTTGTCTGTCGTCCTATGACTAGCAGAGCAGTGGACAATTTTTTAACTGAAGTAAGTAACACAAACTGGAATTTTTCTCATTACACTGCAAATGATCAGGCCCATTGTATCACAAATATTCTGTCAGACACGAGGTCAGACATTAACGCACGCTGTTTTCCTGAGAAGAAGGTAAGAGTGAGGGGTAACAGTCATAAAATATCTGAAATCTAAGCTGGATGCAGCTCAGACAATATTTGATGTCACAAAATCTAAGGAAAGTCTTCAATTATTGGGTTTCTTGAAGAAAGAATATCGGGAAATGATCAACACTGAGAAGATTAAACTTAATAGCAAAAAAATTTCAGAATCAGATAACATTCAAAAAACCGCTTGAAATATCATAAATGTCAGCCTAGGTAGAAATAATACTTCTTTTGACAGCAGTATATCTGCTAAGGAATTTGCACAATTCTTCCAGGATGTTATAAAAAATCTAATTGAGAACTGTAAAATTGATGACAAATCCGATAATCTCAACTTTAATGATTTTCTTAATAAAATCCCTGCAAATCATAAGACATTTTATCTGCATCCAACAGATGCACAAGAGGTTCGCTCTATTGTTGGAAATCTTAAGAACTCCAAGTCAAGGGATTGTTATGGTTTAAATGCCAGTCTATTAAAAATAGCTGTTGACATACTAGATCAGCCAATTGCAACTCTTATAAACACATGCATGAACACTGGTTATTTCCCAGATATATTTGAAATATCTAGAGTATCACCAATTTATAAAAAAGGAGATATAAATTTACCAGCTAATTATAGACCTATCTCTATTATACCTATAATAGGCAAGATTTTTTAAATTATCCTAAAGATACGACTCATAACTTTCTTTGAAAAAAACAATCTGATCTGTGATAATCAGTTCGTTACAGAACTGGAGAGTCCACTATTGCCGCAGTTTGTGCGCTCTGTGACATCATATTAGATGGTTTTGATGATCAACTGAACAGCTTTGCTAGATTTTATGACTTGACGAGAGCATTTGACACAGTTCGCCATGATTATTTACTTTCTAAACTTGAAAGATATGGTATAAGAGGAACTCCATTAGACCTCATCACTTCATATCTAGAAAATAGGACTCACTATGTTGAGCATGACAACCCAATATCTGATGCTCATGCAGTGAAGTATGGAGTCCCTCAGGGATCCGTACTTGGACCCCTGTTTTTCATCATTTATGATCTGGCTATTAATCTTGGTCAAATTGTAAAACCAATTTTCTACGCTGATGATGCAACTTATATAGCCACTAGCAAGACCAGTCAAGAATCACTTATTAATCTAGAACAGTCTGAGTCAATATCCAAAGAATGGTTCTGCACAAACTGTCTGACTCTCAATGAAACAAAAACTCAGAATATTTCCTTTTCTACAACATACAACAATCACAGCGAACCTGTTAAGCTCTTAGGTATACACTTAGACTCGAAGTTTGATTTCGGTTATCACACTCAAGATCTATGCAAGCGCTTAGCAAGAGCAACATTTGGAATAAGACAATTAAGGTATCAGTTAGATATCCAGCATTTAAGGATGGCCTACTTCTCCTTGTTTCATAGTATACTAACTTATGGACTGATAGTCTGGGGAAACTGTAGTCACAAAGAAAAAGTATTTGTAGTACAAAAGAAAGTAATACGGATCATGAGTTTTAGTAGCTATCTATCTCACTGTAGACCTCTTTTTAAAAAATTATCAATTCTTTCATTACCCTGTTGCTATATAATGGAGTGCCTTCTATTCATTCATAAAAAAATGTTTAACAGATGGTGTTGTACGGCACAATCATATACATTCATACTCAACTAGAAACAGTGATGATATCTGCATACCATTCTGTAGAATTAAGAAAACACAAAATTCATATAGATATATCAGTGCTGAGCTGTATAATGCTCTACCACACAGCTATAAAGGTTCAACTTATTCAGTATTTAAGAAAAAAATACGTGATATACTGATGTTACATTGTTTTTATTCAGTTGAGGAGTTTCTCCTCCACATGCCCTCCTGTACATGCGAGTTCGATGTTGGTATTTGAACCATGGATTTATTCTCATGTGTCATGTTTTACTTTACTTTTTTTATTTTATATTATTGTAGTGCCTGTAGTTTAGATTGTATAGTGTATCTGTGACGAGTTTAACATTCTTGTAATTTTATATAAAATAAATTATCATTATCATTATCATTATCATTATCATTATCATTATCATTATCATTATACGTTCTAAAACAATGTTTTATTATGTTAATGTTTAAGATGGAAATCATAAAGTGAATTTATAAATTAAAAAAAAAACAGATATTTGTATTGATAGCTCACCTAACTTCAGGAAGATACGGTTTTTAAAATTTTCAAAATAGTAGAATTTTTTTTACGGCAACTTTAGAGAACTGAAAAAAAAACTTGACTTTCTACCCTCCGTATCCCCGTTACTGATCCAGATGAGTACATTTCATTGCATTTTCAACGAATTTTGTCAAAGAATAAAATATTTAAGCGAAACATAGGCAAAATTAACATGTTTTAGAACGTATATGCTTATTTATCTCAAATCGGTTCGATTCTCGAAAAAAATTGAAGAGCAAAAAAAGCCTCTAAATTGAACGATCTACACGATTTGATCACTGAAAGATGCCAGAGGCATACTACGAAAAAATTTGGAGGGGATGAAGAAGCCTCTACCTCCAAAAACGTATCACCCTGTAGATTTTGAAAATCTTAAAAATGCTTGAAATGATGATCTTCTAGGAAGTATTGACCACACCAAATTTTTGAATGATATCTTGAAAAGTAAGCGAGATATTTCAATTAATAGACCCCTTGTAGCTCCGCTACACTTTTTTGATTAAAATGATGAGATCTATCTCCCATTTCAGTTTGTGCCTCAAAACCTGAATCACCCTGTATATTGGAATACTATTCATATTTTTATTTTATAGAAACAAGGAGAGAAAATCCCAAAGAATCTGGAATAATAAGTTTCATTATTTCTAAAAATTAAACAGAAACATTGCACATACTATATATCAACTGCACATTTTGAAATAGCGATGCTTCGGGATTGAAAATTTGTAAGCCTAGAGAAATTGAATGTTCAAAAATATTTTCTGGAAATACGCTGAGAAAATGGTCACAAGGGTTCACATCATCTTTATTCTACATCAGCCCATCAGTATCCTTTTCCGTGAAATCTTTCAACTCAGGTGCTGGTCTCTTCTTTTCCCAAATACCATCCAGTTGTTTTTCATCTCTGATAATAGTGCATTCGAGTCTGCGTATGAAAATCCATCATTTTCACATGAATAAAATTTGGAATATCACGGGATCTGAGTTCATCCACGTTATCAAATCGCAATTATTCGAAGTTTTTCCCTATGTCTGTATATACCTACTTCGATTCCAGTTTATTTTCGAACACTTCTCACAGGAGCCAATTCAAAAAGTCAGGTCTTCACCCTGTGTCTTCACTATCTATCCGAATCTGAATATGATAGCTCGGACACTGAACCTGAAGAAATTTCAAATCGATCCAAAATCTCATGATACGAGAAATCTTGAACCGATGGGTGGCTCACTTGCCTAAATTTCGTACACCATATTAGCAAATCAGGTAATATCAGTAATATTTAGGGGATATTACCATAATACCAATAATACTCAAGATATTACTAGATATTACTGATTATGCGAAATATTACCAAATTTCATCAAATAATACGAAATATTACCAAATATTACCAAATATTACGAAATATTACGAAATATTACCAAATTTTACCAAATATTATTATTATTTTTTTTCAAATGGAACCCCTATGGGCCACCTACCCGTCTCTCTAGAACGTACATTAAGGAACAAAATGACATATCATTTTTGTTTTTCGGTGCAGCATAGATCTAATCACACGACAAATTGTATACATTCAAAAATCTAGTTTATGAATTTCCTTGCAGTTAGAATAATTTTTCAACTAGGTAGGCTGTGGAATAAATGACATTTGACATCAAGATTGCACTTGTTTTGACCTGTTGAACTTGAATATAAAAAATATACAGGGTGTTCCATTTGAAAAAACAAAATTGCTGGCATTTCCAGAAAAACCGGAAGTCCGCCATATTGGATTGTAATGAGATCAAATTCTAAATAGTTGCTTATATAACTGTACCAAATTTTAGAAAAATCCGTTGACGAATGCATAAGTTACAGGGGTGGCCCGATAACCTGTGTCACCCGGTATCAACATCATAGTAATTACTTCATTATTTTCAAATCTAAAATTTTCCGGAAACGGTACACGGTATTGAGTTTCACCCAAAGTGCCTTTTTGGTATAAAATTTAATGATGTTCATGTTCACATGATATTTGGACTAAAAAATTCTTTTCTCAAAAGAGTCATGTTGAAACTATACTTCTGGGCGTCAATAATTTGGCATCAAGTTTGACTTCTCGTAATTTCTAAAATATTGAACGAATTTTGAATTGCCGCCCAGATTCTGAATGCCTTTTTCATCGTCTTCCGAACCATTTCTTACAGCTTCTTCTTAATTGATCAGGACCCGTGATACAGGGCGAAACAAAGTTTCGTGCATTTTGAAGAAAATTTCTCCGCCCCCCCATTTTGTCGGAAGACCACGATGCTCATATTTCATTCGGGCATTTCATAAATAGCAACCATAACTCGGGACGTTTTCGAGTTTTTGCCAAAAACTACTGTGGTTTCCGAAAAAAAATTGTTTGGAATTTTTTTAAATGGACTGATTACCTGTATCCTCAAAACGATGAATCAGTCTATTTATTGTCATGACTGATTTATTGAAAATTTAACTTAAATGAGTTTGGGTATATCCAAATCGTCGTAGCCTGAAATAATAATTATCTGTACTGATATATAGTTTATATCACTAGAGTGATCTTACCTAATGATTTTCCATTTCGACCCGATTTGAACGAGGCATCTTTAAATTTTTTAGGACCCGAATTACACTGACGTTTTCATGAAAATTGGCAATTGATATAACCACTATGCATATCTACATTATTTCAACAATACGTTGTTATAGAAACAACGTATCGTTGTTTGTTTTTGTTGATGAGATGTGTAGATTTACTGCTCTCTACTAAGGTAGAAAACTGTTATCATAGACTGCAAAGTAATAAATAATTGATTGTTTTTGAGTAACCTGGTATACATATCTGCTCCAACGCTTTCCTGAAATGCATAATAGCATCCATTTATGGAACTCCTCTAAAATTAGTCCATTTAATAAAATACTAAAAAAAATTTTTTTCGGAAACCACAGTAGTTTTTGGCAAAAACTCGAAAACGTCCCGAGGTATGGTTGCTATTTATGAAATGCCTGAATAAAATATGAGCATCGTGGTCTTCCGACAAAATGGGGGACCGGAGAATGTTTTCTCAAAATGCACGAAACTTTGTTTCACCCTGTATCACGGGTCCTGATCAACTCAGAAGGAGCTGTAAGGAATGGTTCGAAAGACGATGAAGAAGGCATTCAGAATCTGGGCGGCAATTTAAAATTTGTTCAATATCTCAGAAATTACGAGAAGTCAAACTTGATGCCAAATTTCACTATTAACGTTTCAATTGACACCCAGTTTAGTACGAACCGCGTAACTAAGTGCCCTCCATGAGGATCAGATATGAAAACGAATCAATGCGTTGTGTGCAAAAAAAAGTTTTTCAACACCTTGTTTATTCAATACGGATGCCGCTAGTAGACTGTTGGCCCGCGACACAGGTTTTATCGATGTTCTAAGTCGGTATGCCATTTAAGGGACTCACTCACTTATAGTCCAAGTTAACAGGAAGAAGTGCCTCGGAGAGTCGCAACCCAGTCCTTGCCCCGGCTCTGACCTCACCTTTTGGTTGGAAAAAAGTTCAAAATTTTGTTTAAGAAGAAGCTCGGCAATGAAGTGCAATGAACTTATCTCACGAAAATTGGGGCGCTTGCCGGTTTGCATACGCCTAGCTCACTCCCCTAGGGCGGCATACGAACCGGAAGTGGCAATTTTTCAGTCTTATAGTCGATGATCTAAGAATGTATGCCCTTTGGCGAAATAATGAATTCGGACCCATCAATCAGTTTCCCGACATTTGCATTCGATTCCGGAGAGGGGAGCTCGACTTATTCGAACATCAATTGACTAGACATCTTTCAAATAATCGATGATTAAAGTTCGTATGCACATCTCAGGAGCGATAAATTAGGATATTCTGTATAACTAGATGCTATTTGCATACGAATTCAATGTGAGCATACGTTGGAATAATTGGGCAAACCCGCGCGTGCCTCGGTCCTACGCCCTACGCGGCGCCACGAACTGCAGGCCAGAGGTGCACCGAAAGCAAACTAGATAATCTGGAAGTCTAATCATCTCATTTCTCATGAAACCAGGTCGAAGATCAACTTCCTGGGGGTATTCGAAGACGCAAATCGCAGATATATTTGTATTTATACATCAGAAATTTACAGCTCAACAAAATTACATGTGTGAGAGGTTCAGTACCAAGAAATTTTTTCATGGTGGCAAAATGTTTGTTGAAATTTCGTGAAAACTTTTTTTCGATACATTGTTTCTCCCCCCCCCCTACCTAAGTTTTTCGTGACCTTGAAAGTTGAAAAAATTGTATATTTTTCGAAAATTTTTAAAAAATGTACAAAAAATTTTCGCCCATTAAAATTTTTTCGTATCTCGTTCAGATTTATTTGTAGCACGGACCGTACAATGTGCTCACGTTTTGTATTGGTGGGTGTAGATGATGGAAGGGTTTTTTTCATTTTGTGGGAAAAGTAAGATTGATGGAATTTTTCGGTAAATTTTGTTAGAATCGTGTCGCGATTGTGCACCAAATTTCCCAAACGCCCTGTATTCGAATGCCAAATATAGCTTGTCTTTGAGCGAAAACGGGTAATTTCGAATGTGTATCGAAATTTTTTTGTTGCTCAAATTCCCCAAACGCCCTGTATTGGAATGCCAGATATAAGGTTGTCTGTGAGCGAGAACGGGTATAATTTCGAATGTAGTAATAAAGGCAAGAATATATATTCGATGATTCTGGTGGCTATAGTTCATCGAAATGCCAAATATAGCAAATCATTGTTCAGATATGAAAATTGTTTCAGCAGAAAATAAATGAAAATACTTCAAACCCGGGATTCATATTTCTGGCACATTCTGACGATTTGGCGCAAGATCGCTATAAGAGTGCTGCGTGTAAATGATATCGCTAGATGCTGTAGAGCTGTATTCGTCATGATAATCTCAACTCAATAGTGAAATAAATTATAGTGTTCCAGTAGAAAAAAAAATCAAAATCTACCAACAGCCTGTGAATTTTTTAATAACAATGAAAAATCTCTTAGGAAAATCATTTTAATTGGTTTTTGAAATTTTAATATCGGTTCAGAAACAACTAAGTTACAATGGGAGATATTTATGGTGAACCACCCTGTACGGAATGTGCAAATTGTATGCAAAACATCATCTCATATATACTGTGTGGTCCACTAACCATGGTTAAAATTTGAACATTTCTTCGATCATCGATTATTTGAAAGATGTCTAGTCAATTGATGTTCGAATAAGTCGAGCTGCCCTCTCCGGAATCGTATGCAAATGTCGGGAAACTGATTAATGGGTCCGAATTCATTGTTTCGCCAAAGGGCATACATTCTTAGATCATCGACTATAAGACTGAAAAATTGCCACTTCCGGTTCGTATGCCGCCCTAGGGGAGTGACCTAGGCGTATGCAAACCGGCAAGCGCCCCAATTTTCGTGAGATAAGATCATTGCACTTCATTGCCGAGCTTCTTCTTAAACAAAATTTTGAACTTTTTTCCAACCGAAAGTTGAGGTCAGGGCCGGGGCAAGGACTGGGTTGCGACTCTCCGAGGCACTTCTTCCTGTTAACTTGGACTAAGTGAGTGGGTCCCTTAAATGGCATACCAACTTAGAACATCGATAAACCTTGTGTCGCGGGCCAACAGTCTATAGAACATTCTTTCAATTAGCAAATTCAACTTATTTCGCAGTGTTCTATACCTACCCTAGCAACGGGAGCACATTTTTCTGAAACACGCACTCTGTATGCAGTCAATATTCATCTCATGATGTTGATATTATGAGTTTGTTATCGATTCTATATTGAATTACTGATATCAGTGAAATATGTTTCAGAAATATTCCAGATGAAGAATACGAATAGGGAAATAATGTTTGCAACGAGTAGATGGAAATATCCGACCATCAGTTCAGAAATTTTACATAAATATTTACAATGATATTAAATTTACATTCCTGAAATGATGTATTGACGAAACAATAAATCGATATAGTATTGTTACAATATTCCTATTGAAAAACATTCAATACTCAACAAACACCATCCAAGAGAAATTGATCCAATATTTTTTTCAACGTTTATCCGATATTGGAAATACAATATCAGCCAAATATGAAAATTGACATATTTTCTTTGTTTATTTCGCCAATTTCACAAAATTCCAATCTTATCACAACATATATTATTGGCACGGGATTGTTTATTGAATATCGAAATGAAACTTTGGTTAAATTTTTGATATTCATCCAATCTTCTTGTAATTCCATAGGTATATTATCGATATTCAACATTCTAGCCACTACAACGTTCTACCTTGGTTGGTTTTTGTTTTTGTGCACTTGTAATATTTCTACTCACGGTTGAAGAGATGCCCGCGAACGGAATATACCGCAATTTCATGAACATGGCAGATTCATCCCAGTAGAAAATGAAGAAAAGACTGGCCAAAATAACTGCAACTTGATAAAAGTATATAGAGAGGAAGCATATTCTGAACAACCTCGATTTTTTGTATACATGGAGTTTTGTATCAGTAATTAAAAACATCAATGGATCATCTGAAATAAAAATCTTAAGGACTTTCCATTTTCGATGGACGAAAGAGATATTAGTTATAATGGTGATATTCTTTCAAATATTTTCCTGATTTTTCGTACCTTGCACTCCTAATTTGAGCATTGTTTCTTTGTCTTTCTCAAAATCATACACTTCAAGATTCTGCTTTAATTCTGTGGTAGGGTAGATCTTGGAATGATATTTATAAGAATGTACCCATCATTAAAATCAAATTACAAATGTCCGTAATTTATTGACAAAGAAACTTTTCCTTTCCAGCTCGATATTAATTTGACTTAATGCTGGTATTTACTCTCATTATGTACAGAGCATAACTTTTCTACACTCTACTTTCCTATATTTATTTTTGAAGGAATTGAGTCGACTGGAAAAATACGAAATTCATAGGCTATAGCCACTTCATTTAAGGGCTTCTTAGGAATCTATCAAACATTGTATGAAGGCTTGAACTTTCAGTGGATTCAATAAAGATAGGTAGAGGTACCTTACCTGAATCAACCCATTGATAATAGGTACTGGACATGAAATATTAATACATTACCCAAGTAGCACACATATATTGGAACAATATCGGTGCATACGAAAATATCGGCAAAATATTGTGAAAGTAATATCGGCGAGAAAAAAAATGTGAACATTCGGCGATATTGGTACAATATCAGTTTCCAAATGTGGGTAGAATATTCTTATATTAATATTGGTTGAATATCCGTAAGTTATATCGGACACAAAATGTAATATCAATATTGGCGAGAAATTAATGGTGAACATTCGGCAATATTGGTGTAATATATGGAAATATCGGTAAATCATTGAAAATCATCATGAAGGTATATTGTCTCAGAAATATTGGTAGAATATTCTCATACTAATATTGCTGGAATATATATTCGTGAAGTTATATTGGTCACAAAATGTGATATCATAATTGCTGATAAATGGACAGTGAACATTTGACAATACTGGTGCAATATTGGTTGGAAATATTGGTACATTATTAAAAATCATTATGTAGCTATGTTGTCTTCAAAATATTGGTGGAATATTTTCATACCAATATTTGCGAGTTATTCGCATCAGGAATAATCACTAAGGTCAGCCAAGCCGGAGTGCAATGGGAGGGCCGTGCCCTAGGGAAGCCGCCTTGTTGATTACGGTTAACCCCTACTCCAGGTAATAATACTTCACAATCGTCTAGAGCCAATATTTATATTCTCTCGTCTGATCGGCAATGGAAGTACGTTACTTATCATTTATAGCGCCATCTATCGACATCGGTTTGGGAGTGCGTAATATGGAATAAATATCAAAATTTCGATATCGATATGTATTCTCAAAACAATATGTGAACAATATTGCTCACATGATATAGTGAATCACATATCAGCCAATATAAGATGATATTATTTTCTGAATATTGCTAGAAAACTATTCACCCGATATGCAATTGAACTTGAAAATACAATATTGTTTTTCTCTTTTATGTCCGATATAAGATAAAAATTGAATTGCCGTTATTGATATTCATATTTGAATCATTGAAAACCCCTTTAGAATTAACATGGGGAGAATGTTCAAATTGCGATATTGGTTATGATTGTTGGGAAACAATATGTATACGATATTTTCCGCATGATATCAATCAATATAGGTAAATTCGATGTTCCAAATATTGTTGAAACAATATTCATCCAATTTGCCGTCGAATCCGATCACACAATATTGTATATCCGCTTCAGAATCGACATGGGGAGAATGTTTGAATTGCGATATTGGTTATAGTTGTTGGAAACAATATGTGTGCGATATCTTCCGCATGATATAGTTGGAATGATATCAGTCAATATAGGTAAATTCTTTGTTCCAAATATTGTTGAAACAATATTCTACCAATATGCTGTCGAACTCGAACATACAATATTTCATAACCGCTTCAGAATTGACATGGGGAGAATGTTCCAATTGCTATATTGGTTATAATTGTTGGAAACAATATGTATACGATATCTTCCGCATGATATGGATAGAATGATATTAATCAAGATAGGTGAATATGATATTTCGAATATTGTTGAAAAAATATTCAACCAATATGCCGTCGAACTCGAATATACAATATTGCACAACCGCTTCAGAATCAACATGGGGGCAATATTCAAATCGCGATATTGGTTATAAATGTAAGAAGCAAATTGTATACGATATCTTCCGCATGATATAGATAAAATGATATCAATCAAGATGGGTGAATATAATGTTTCAAATATTGTTAAAACAATATCCAACCGATATGCTGTTTAACTTGAATATACAATATTGCATAACCGCTTCAGAATCGACATGGGGAGAATGTTCGAATTGCAATATTGGTTGTAAATGTCGGAAACAATATGTATACGATGTTGTTGTATCGACATTCGTAAAACAATATTATATAACATTCATATATATGTTTTTCAACACATTGTTAACGAATTTTACTACCTATATTGCTCCAATATTGTAGCTGACAATCCATATTCAGCTCAGGTTGAACCAATATTCCACCAATTCCATCATTCCAATATTGTTTGTCCAATATACTCTCATATTGAACCTATATTATCTTACACATGTACGATATATCTATATCGGCCCAATATGAAATCGGTTTCCAGCCAATATGATGTGCTACCTGGGTATTATTTGTTTCAGGAGGTTATTGATGAGAACACAAACTTGATCATTATATCATCAGATCAGAGATGGTTGATATTCCAACATATTTTGGCTTCTTCGGAATATATAAAAGATTGGGTGCAGGCTCCAACTTTCAGTATAGATACAATAAAAGGTACGAGGTGTTTTATACAGGGTGTCAATTTGAAAACTTCCCACCCTCAATATCTCCCTCCAAGTCGATAATATGGAAAAACGAAAAGACAGGTCGATTTTATTTTCGAGGCGGACACTTCGAATGAATCATTTCGACCCTCATGGTTCAACCCCCTAGGAGGGGTAGATGTTACCCTCAGAATATGAATAGGGAAGAGGGGTCAAGTGGCACATCATTTTGAAGGGCGTTCAATTCTCTTTCCAACGGTACCCTACTTTACTATTTTTTGACGAGCAATTTCTGAAAAATAGCGCTCTAAACCTACAGAAGTGATCTAAACTTGCCTGCACAAAGATGCATGATTTTCAGGTTAGTATTCGAACAGAGATTTTTGTATTGATTCTCCTTTCAGTAAAACTGGACAGGAAAACAGGTAACAACCTCACATCTTTTCAACAGGGGCAACATAATTAGCCATCAGCTCCAATAAATCAACATCAATAATCTAATAGTGACATTTCGATGATAGCTTATTTGCGTTTATCATTGGATTTTCAATTCTACAGATGGACTTCCTTTTTTGTTCCTTTCTTGCCACTGCTGATTTAAAAAAACTCTGTTTTTTGAGCAAAAAATTGTTCAGCAAATTCAAACGATCTGGTAGTATTATTGATTGATGAGTTTTATTTGTTGAGCTAATCAGTAATACGTTTATTCAGAGTAGGTACCTATAAATGTGAAAATGGTTTACACTCTTTCAAATAGAACTGAAATGATTGTGATTTACGGAGAGGCTGGAAAGTGCGCACGAAGAGCGGCATTTCTTTTTAATGAAAGAAATCCAGATTGTAATGTTAGTCACCGGTAGGTATGTGCTTGATTTGGTGGAAAAGTTTTACGAAACTGGTTCGGTGAAAAATAAAAAAAGGAATAATCCTAGAGTACTGAATGAAGAAGCTCAAATTGAAGTTTTGGGAACATTTGCTGCAGAACCTACTAGCTCCTTACCTTCAGTGGCAGAACAGACGGGAATGTCACACGAGACTGTGAGAAAAGCACTGAAATTACATAAATTTCATCCATATAAGATGCAGATTCTTCAAGAGCTCCATGAGGATGATTATGATAGAAGAATAGAATTTTGTGAAACGATGTCAAATCGAGTCAATGCCATCCCTAATCTATTATTAAATATCTGTTTCAGCGATGAATGTTCATTTTTTCTGAATGGAAATGTGAATAGACAAAATTGTCGCTATTGGAGTGACGAAAACCCTCACATTTTTCGAGAAGGACATACACAACAACCACAAAAAATTAATGTTTGGGCTGGTATTCATGGAAATGCCATTGTTGGTCCTTTATTCATTGAAGAAAATTTGACTGGAAATCTGTACCTAGATATGCTTGAAGATACTATCGATCCTCTTATAACTCACGAGCTAGAAAATCAAATTGATGCAGACGGTAATTTACTTCTGCAGGAGGATCTGTTACATTTCCAGCAGGACGGTGCCCCACCTCATTATTTTCTTCCTGTCCGACAGTGGTTAAATGACAGATTCCCGGATAGATGGATTGGCAGAAGGGGAGCAACTGAGTGGCCTCCGAGATCACCGGATTTGACTCCTTTAGATTTTTTCCTTTGGGGACATTTTAAATCCGTCATTTAAAAAACACAACCGACGGATATTGATGAACTCAAAGGACGAATTACAGCAGCATGCCGCTCGATTCGTGTTGAAGTTTTCCAGAATGTTAGAGAGGAGTTCGAAAACAGACTTTATTACTGTTTAGAACAAAATGGACAACATTTCGAACAGTTTATAAGATAGTACGTGAATAGATGTTTGAAATTTCTATCTGGCACTCTGAAAGTTTTTTTTCAAAGTAATATAACCAACAAACAAAAAATCAAACGTGTGAAGACTAGATTTATTTCTATTGTAACGATGCCACCTAACCTTCTAACCATTTTCATCAATGGAAGATTCAAAACAATAATTTTCGTCCTGAAGACAATGTATCTGAGTTAAGGCAAGTTCTAATCACTGGTTATCAAAAAATAGTAAAGTAAGATATACCGTTGAAAAGAAAGATATTATGTTGCCCCTGTTGAAAAGATGTGAAGTTGTTACCTAATTTCCTGACTAGTTTTACTGAAAGGAGAATCAATTCAAAAATCTCTGTTCAAATACTAACCTGAAAATCATGCATCTTTGTGCAGGCAAGTTTAGATCACTTCTGTAGATTTAGAACGCTATTTTTCAGAAATTGCTCGTCAAAAAATAGTAAAGTAGGGTATCGTTGGAAAGAGAATTGAACGCCCTACAAAATGATGTGCCTTTTGACCCCTCTTCCCTATTCATATTCTGAGGGTGACATCTACCCCTCCTAGGGGGTTGAACCGTGATGGTCAAAAATATCAATTCAAAGTGTCCCCCTCGAGAATAGAATCGACCTGTCTTTTCGTTTTTCCATATTAACGACTTGGAGGGAGATATTAAGGGTGGGAAGTTTTCAAATTGACACCCTGTATATTAAGAGGTAAGAGGGGTTGACTGAAACTGACTAGAAGCAACTGGTTTTATTCTCGTGGTTTCCTATGTAGGAGCTGACAGGTTCTGTTCGCACATGCGTCGTGTACATATACACGGTTACCAATATAAATCAATATATATCAGGGTTACCAACTCTTTAGTTATACATTTATAATTTATATATACTTGTGTGGAGTACCTTATTACACTAGGTAGGAAGCAAATCATATTGATAGTGGGTACCCAGATAGCACTAGATAATTTATGGACATCCTATGAATATTCCGTTTCGGATATTCGAATATTCTCTAGACCCACTTTAAATATTTATATTCTTTTTAGAATATTCTATGGACCATGGAAATGGGAATCTTTTTGAATATTCTATAGATATTCCGACAAGAATATTCATTGGATAATCCAGAATATTCATGGGATACCTTTGGAATATCTTTTCATCAAATATTTCTACTATCTATGGATTATTCCAAATCGATCATCCAATAGTAATCATTGAATATTCTGTAGGTATCCATAGAATATTCTGAGGTTTCAATTTTGATTCAGAAAATATTCTTGCTCTGGAAATATTTTATTATTCTGAGGTCTGTCTATACAACAATATCTGACAAATTTATGATTTGTATGGTGATTATAGCCTCAGTTCTTCGATCACGACTTTCTGGCCATCCCTGAAATTATCAAACATATTATAATCCCAGATGCTATTCAGTATAACCTGAAAAGAAATTGAAAAAATGTAACAGGAAACATTAATTCAGAAAGTCATTTTCGCAACTTCAAATAACTCACCTGATGAGATTTTATTACACTGGACACTTGTATGAAAGTACATCTGAGTAAAGGTTTCATTATCAATATCCTCATTTCACCAAGTAGGTTTGTATAGATCGAGACTAATCACTTCTCTACAGATACATCATTTTCAGAACAGAATCTGGAACAAAAATGTTTTTCATATCAGTTTCTATGACAATTATATAAAGTACCTATGTCTACTTGAGTTGGCTACATATAAAGAGAAACTTTTTTATTATAATATGGAGTTATATTTCATAAAACATGCTGGATGGGCTGACACCAAAAATGTGATCATAAGATATGTTTTTTTTTTCAGTTTTATATGAGGTATGTCAAAAAAAACATCTATTCTATTCAAGAGGAAATAAGTACCTTTTTTTTCTGCATGTCAAGAAGACTGAAAAAAAAAACAATTTGAATTCTTGGTTTTAGGCCTAGCAGAACTATTTATGAAGAAATACTTTTTTCCTCAAAATTGATAAGATCAAAAAGTTTTCCATGTGAATTGATCAGAAATTAAAAAAAAACAGTAAAACCTGCTTTTCATCATGGGTAGATGTGATTAGATATTTGAACCTAGTTTCCAATTGCAGTAAACTTCTCTCCATGATACTTTTCAATATTGTCAAAAATAAAGGTACTTTATTCTTGAACAAAATTGATTGTTTTAGACATACCTAGTATACGACTGGAAAAATCAGATATCTGATATTTGCATTGTACGTTTTGGGCCATGCAGAACTTTTTATGAGGAATAATAGCTTTTTTTCGTGAAATTGATAATAAAAAAAGTGCCCCATATGTAGCCAACTTAAGTAGACACTCTGTATATATTATAGTTTAGAAATACCCCTCAGGGATGACTTTATTGAATTTACCTTCAAAATAATTGTTGGCCAATCTCTGAATTATTCCATAAATAGGTAGGTAGGCATGTTCTCATCATGCATTGGAGTATCACCATATTGTTTCACTGGAAAAATAATATGTAGATGTTATAGTTAGTAGGTATGCTATAATAGCTTAGTATAAAAATGAACCTACCCAATTGGTATTGACCTGATTAGATTTATTGTGCCTCATCTTCTCTTTTACTATCTCTAGGTCTTCTTGTTTATAGCAGCCCCTCAAGCTTCAATTCTATTAGGAATTCGAGGATTTTGAGAGGATCTGTTCCTGTATGGTATTTCTTTCAGGGTCTGCTGGTATATTTATAGTCCCAGTATGTTTAATTTTGTGTGACGTTCGTACCTACAGCATAAAAATAGGTAGGTAGGTATCCTCATTATATTGTACATAAATAACTCACCACCAACACCACCAACGGCACCACCCATTTTCACCAGAAATCATTCATTATTTGAGTATACATATATTATTAGAGGCTTAGAATGTCTTCTCAATTTCCTGAAATGAGAGCTGATATCGGAGATGCTTACAATTCCACACAATGAGGTATACCTATAACTACCTATCTGGCAAATGATTTTCTATATAACAATAAAGAAAGCTTCACTATTGTTGCAATTGAGATGCTTATATACTCACCTACGACTACGATAACAGAACCTCACATAGATTGCTTCATTATCAATCATTATTGCTTGAAATTTCATACCTACTTGAACTTCTTGAACTACAAACAGGACTGTGTAGTGTGTATAGTGTATACGCTAATGTTGTCGTATCGCCGCCATCTTCTTGACTCTTTCATTTAGCCTCTCTCCGAGGGTCCGTGTGGCATATACCTACTAAATATATACGGATAACATCCTATGTTTCCATGGTCAAAAGTGAAGCCAGTTTTGAGAAACAAATGACAGTCTGCGGGTGCAAGTACCTATTTGCGCATGCGCGAAATTTGTCGAATTCACGAGTCAAAATGGAGGATGAATTTCATCTACATTTTATTTATATATGTTGAAGTTTTTTT